>CM038672.1:705654791-706854791 GCA_021605145.1 Aegilops bicornis
AGGCATCCACGAAATATACACATCACAAATTTTAAAAGACAAAAAGCCCATAGGCCAGAATTCATTACACCCTAATACCCCGGTGGGTGGGGTGGACCTGCATACTCAACAGAAATTTTTACTAAGACATAACAGATGGCAGCAGCCTCAGCATTCCTCCAAATACCGAAGTCGTTCAACCGATGACTCCCTCGGTGAGCCTCCGGGTTCGCCGAGGTACCTGTGATCTTCCTCCTTGGCATCCACATCATGTAGAGACATCCGTCTCCTTGAGCTACCTCTGTGCCGCGTGTAAGGTGCCGTCAGTCATCCTCGTGCGGTATGACTCCGCCCATCCTCGGCCCGGGCCTCCCGGATGGAACTTGCCAGGAAGGCGTAACCCGCAATGTAGCTTCGGGTTTCGGCAGCAATCCGCCCGCCTACTCCCCGCAGTCTGGTTCTCCGAGCGGGCTTGCATGGCCCATTAACGCATTCAATCTGTAGAGTCCTAAGCCAGGATTAACCGCGAAACTTGAGCGCCTATGTAGTGAGCGCGCCAACACGAAGCGAAGTGAAACACACTCACTCGTGGAGCCGGGTCTCGGCCCCGATCTCCATCCACTGCCGCCATCTGCGTGAAGTTGTTCGCGCGACAGAGGCTCGCCACGGTGTCGCGTCAGCTAATATCGCTGCATGTAAGCCACTTTAAGAGAGTCTGTCACTTAATCCCGCCAAAGCACAAGACTCACAGGTGACATTTGAAGCCTCGGGCATGGCGGGTCAGCTTGATCTCAGGTGGGGAGCTGAACGACTTCTCAAAGCTGGGTCGTGGCCGAAAGCGGACGACCTCCTACGCGCAAATCGGGCGCTGCTCTGGAAGGCTCTGTCCAGAAGCAAAGTGTTAAAAAGGTCACCAAGGACAAGAAGCTGTGACTCCCAACCCTTTGACAGTAATCCCAAGAAAAGCACTTACTAGAGAAGGACTTCTTCTAGGTGCTGCAAGGCTTTGAAGCTAACGCATCGCACCGCCTCCCGAAAGCAATGGTCCTGGCCACACTCCCCGAGCGCCTTCTCTTCCAAGTCGGCCATTTTGGCAAGGGCCGCTTTCGGCTAATGGCTCTCCCTTGTCCTCGGTAGAGTTTCCTTACTGACACCTCACGGGCAAGCGGTCTCCCTTGATGGATCTCCTCCGCCGCCACCAGCCTCTCTCAGCGCCTCCGCCTGCCCGGAGATGGCCTCTTGTCGCCGGCTAGCTGTCGCTGCGCTGTCGGTCCACCTCAGCCAGTAGGCCCACACGCCTCAACAACCTTGGTGGCTTCCGCCTTTGAGGCATTCCAGACCCAGGCCTCAAGATTTGCTCTTATTGCTCAGCTCACCGCTTCCTCGCCTCGCACTGGCCGGGCTTTGTTGAGCGCCTCACCCGGCTCCTGCCTCCTCCGCTTTCTACCGCCACCTGCCCTGTCGGGCTTGGTTTACATCAGCAACAAGCCGCCAGAAGCGGAGGCCGTGCCCAAACAGCCGGGGTCTTCCGACACAGCACCTCTGGGCTGCAAAAAGAGGACTTAGAAACAAATCTATCAGCTTTTAAGATTCCAACCCAACTACTATGCAGTTAGCCCAATCTTTAGGGATACAATCAGCAGGTAGCTTAGCGCCAGCCTCTACCAAAAAAGAGTATACGAGAAAAATATTCATATGCGGCGATGCGGAGCTACTCCCCTCCTTGGCGTGGCTGCTGCCTTGAGCTGCCGATACTTTGCTCAAGAGATTGCTGAAGGCTGCCGACCACTGGGTAGGGAATCCAACGCTTCGTTTAAAAAGCCATGATCAAAGACAAGACAATAGCTTTAAGATTCGACCCAACTACTACGTAGTTGGCCTGAATCTCGGGTTACATCCAGTGAGGTAGCTTAGCGCCGCCTCACAAAGAAGAAGCCACATAAAAGAATAAGGTATGCAAGCGAAACAACTTACAAGCACGGGCGCTCCAGCCTCCTGCTCGGGCTCCACCTCGCCCGGGCGAAGGCTGAATCCGGCCCGTCACAGGCGTCGCAGGCTACGACGGCATCCATCGCCGCCTCCTAGGTCTGCGGTCTGAAGAAGACTCGCCGTCCTTCGCGCGGGCGGCGCATCCGTGGCGCCTTGGCCCGAAAGTGCCAGGTCGTGTTTCCCTGGCCGCCTCGCAGCTGCCTCTTCGACGCTTCTCCGTGCTACCACCGGCTCGACCACCGAGGTGGCTCAAGGGCGCCACCACCGCGGCGCTGGTGGTGCTCGTCACGCCTGGCGCTTGCGTTACCATCCGCGATGCCTCTCCAAGACGGCATCGCCACCGCTCATAATCCCTCGCCCGGCACCACATTGTTCCGCGGCGGGTAAGTCGCTCTAACGACCACGACCTCCCGCCGAGGTCCATCACCTCCAACGCCCTTGGCCGCGGTTTCACCGACGACGGCTCAAGACCGCCGCCGCCACCATTGTCCCTGCTGGCATCTTCCGGCGACGCCGGCTCGGCCGGGCTCACGCCATCGCCGCTGCCAAGGCTATTCCAGCTTGACCGACGCCGCTTAACTCCGCCGGGCCTTATTCCGCCTTAAGAAAGTTAAGCCGGTGTCGGCCAGGCCAAGATCCGGATCCGCCGCCCTCCTTCTTATCTCCGACCGGGCGGCGACCTGCTCCTCCCGAATGCGGGCGCCTCGATGGATGCGGGCGTCCGCCGCCGCCACACCAAATGTAGATCGGGCGACCTGAAATTCAAGACGGCAACGAACAAGAATCATGCGGAACCGCTGCCACTCGGATGCAAGCAAGAAAGAAACTCACCGACAACATCGGGGACGGGCCTCACCGCCTTTCTGTGGAGCG
This sequence comes from Aegilops bicornis, assembly GCA_021605145.1. Classification (NCBI taxonomy): domain Eukaryota; kingdom Viridiplantae; phylum Streptophyta; class Magnoliopsida; order Poales; family Poaceae; genus Aegilops; species Aegilops bicornis. Next base: position 705,657,633 of record CM038672.1, read on the forward strand.
CCGTGTTTTCTTGGCAGCGGCTTCGCTACCGTCGGGTTCACCGCTTCAAGGCTGGCCCGCGGCGCGATGTTGTCTTTTTCTGCGGCGGTCGGCTCACCGCCGCCTCATGACGACTCCGCATCGCCCAAGGCCGCCGCTTCCTCCGCCCAGCTTCTACATCAACGGCTCACACAAGATCGCCTCGCGCTGTATCGCGCTTCGCAACTCAAGAAATATGAAAGACAAAGCTTACCGCGATGGCGCCTCAAGGCCGATGTCGGGCGGTCGCCTCCCTCCAATTGCGGCCATGGGCTCCTCCGACTCGCCCGCGACCACCTACGACGGCACCCGGGCGTAAGGATGTAGGATGATGCGCTTCGAAGCACCTCCCGCATCGCTTCTGGGCGAATAAGAAGACCGCCGCAGCAAAGCACGAGACCAGTGGATTCACCGTGGGCGCTATTGGTTCGCGTGGTTGTACGGGCGGCTTCCCCGGCGTGCCGCCATTCCGCAAGAGCGCTGCCTTGAGATGTTTGATCGGCGTGACGACTGTCCGCTTCCCCAGCGCATGACCAATATGCGCGCGCATCGATCCTCAAGGCCGGGCCATCTCGACCAATGAGGCAGCTGTGTCGAGCCAGCAGCGCAGCACCCGCTGGGGCATGATGAAGGCGACGGCGAGGTCGGTGCCAGTTGAGCCGCTTCCCGCCCTTCATCTCCGACACCCATTGGCATAGCTTGAGCACCTCCTACGACGGGTGCCCGGCCATTAACCCCATTTCGCCACAAGCGGCGCAAGTTAACAAAGGGCGGCAGTTGATGCGGTCCGCGCCGAGATTGCGGACGAGAAGAAGGAGTTTTTCCATTTCTTGGCAGAATCATCCAGCGGCATTTTGGGGCATTCAGCACCCGACCGCTTCGAGATGACGGTGGCCCCGCAGTCGGACATCTCCCCGGCCCTCGGCCCCTGTTGCTTCAAAGAAACAAAGCGCACTTAGAGATCGATCGAAGGCTCGACCCCCAGGTACCCCTCGCAAAGGGTGACGAAGCCCGAGAGCTGCACGATGGCGCCGACGCCAAGATGATGGGGCTGGAGCCCGAAGAACTCCAGAAAGTCGCGGAAGAAGGTGCTCGCAGGAAGGCCAAACCCGTCAAGGGCGGAAGAAGACCATACGCCTGCGCTCTTAGGGTCATGCTCCCGCCGCCTCATGGGCAAAGCGCGACGACCTCCGCCTCCCCGCAAGCGCTTGGTGGTTCAAGATAGGCGATATCGCCCAGGGTGACAACAAGCCCATCCACAAGCCCGACGCAGCGCCATCGACGAAAAAGAAAGAAGGAAGAAGGGTGACGGCGAAGCTTCTGCTCAAACGACCGGTGTGGCAGCACGCGACGGCCGCAAGAAGCAGAGAGTATGAAGAGGCAGGGGAGTTTAATGATTTCACGCCACCCCTCGCCCCCAATTTATAAGCCACGGATCAAACATGGGGAAGTGGGATCGCTTATGCCGCTTCTTCCCACTTCCCCGCAATAAGTGCGCACGCACGCATTTACGCAATAATCGAATGGGAAGAGCAACCGCTTGCGGACGCCAAGAATAAATTCATCGCCAAGGCTGGCCAAGGGCGCGGTGGCGGCCCCAACGCATCACCCTCGTCTCTGTCCACGTGTGGCCTGTCAGCCCCACCGCTTCCAGGCGCCACGTGGCGCCACGCCGGCTTCCAAGGCGATTGCATCAAGATTCGGCAGACCCTCCAGTTTCGCCGCTATCGATGTTGTGATCCGTTTCCGGAAACCGCACACAAGCAGGTGCTGCACCCGGGCGGTCACAAAATTTGCCTCCTCCGGGGGGAAAATGCGAAGGCCCTCCCATCCGAAGACGGCGGACCTTCACAGTTTCGGGGACTTCTGTCGGGGGATGAACCCCGGGCAGGCAACGGAACCCGGATCCTTTTCAAAAACAACGGGCCAAAGATCACCCCTCAAGTCGACGCTCACGCTTGGTCGCCCAACCCGCCTAAGCCGCCTGACCGCCAAGCCTCTCCAACCCGGCCATACTCCACAACTCGGCCCCTAATGACCAGCCCGAGGCGGCCAAACCCGCACACCAAGACTTCTCAATAAGCCAGTGATCCACCTCTTGGCGTGTTCCTCAACCCAGCCATTTAGTCGATCCTCATTCCATCCAGCATACGATGGACGAGTCTCCATCCACTGATGACCGAGGCAACAGCTCCTCGCCCATGCCTCCTGGTCAACCGGAGTATGGCAACAAGGTTCTCGACTCTACCACCGACTGTGGTCAGCTGTGGCAATGGTGCATCCGTTGCCATCACTGACGCCAACAAGCGGGCGACCAGACGGAATCTCAAGACTGCACCCGACTCGACCCGCCACTCCTCGACGATCGACAAGACGGTGAATAGTGCCCCTAGGCATACGGAGCTCGCTACCGAGGACCCGCGAGCCCTCGACACCTAGCGGGTCCCAGCCGGATTCCCAGACAACACCATCCGCCCTCACGGCCTTGTAACATTACTTTATCGCACTTCGGGGTTGGCCTATAAAACCCCAGAGCCCTCATGCATACAAGGGGAGACAAACGAGCCACCAGATTAGTAGAACACACTCATTTACACACCAAAGAAGGGACAAGGAGCAGCCTAAGCCTTGGCCTGTCCTCCTTCCCCCAAACAGCTCTAGGAGCAACTCCAGACCATTGCATATCAACCACACTCGGCATGACTAGGGGTGTTATCTCCCTGAGAGCCCCTTGGGTATGTCTTGCATCCTGCCTCGCCATGCCGACCTCGCCCTGGATCCCACTCAGCATCGAGCCTCCTCCTCTCTTTAGGCCATCCCATGGCATTCCGCCATGCACCCACCACGACAAATTGAGTGAGAGACCATCACACTTGGCTAGGCATGAGATTGTGTGTAAAAGAGATGGAGAGAGAACGAGGGAGAGACATAGAGTTTTAGATGGGTCTATCTAGTGCGAGTAGGTATGCATGTGTATGTGTGACCCAGGTAAATGGAGAGTTTGAGAGAGAGAGAGGGAAGAGCTCCAAGACGACAGAGTGGTGTGTGAGAGAGTTATGGGCAACGAGCCAATAAGGAATTTGTGTAAAAGCGTATGATGAGTGCACCCAAGATATTTAGCTTGGACTAGAGAATCATACATAGTGTGCGTAGAGAGACGATAGATGTAGTATATATGCATGCGAACTAGAAAGACCCCCTACACACACAAAGAGAGAGAGAGAGAGAGAGATGGAGAGAGAGAGGGAGAGGGACCAACAAGGTTTGTGTGTTTGATGCGCACATGTAATTGAAGATTGTCGGCCATAGAGAGAGAGAGAGAGAGAGAGAGAGAGAGTGAGAGAGAGCGTGAGAGAGAGATTTGGAGTATATATTCTTCCAGGCGCCACGTGGCGATCACGCGAAGCCCAAGGGATTGCCTCAAGATTCGACAGACCTCTTCCGCTTTCGCCGCTGCCGGATGTTGTGATCCGGCTTTCCGGAAACCGCACACAAGCAGTGTTGCTGGACCCAGCGGTCACAAAATTTGCCTCCTCCAGGGAAAATGCTAAGGCCCTCCCCATCCAAGACGCGCGGACCTTCACAATTTTGTGGATCATCATTGGGGGATGAACCTCAAGGCAACGGAACCCGGATCCTTGTCAAAACAACGGGCCAAGATCGCTTCAAGCCGGGCTCACACTTGGCCGGGTCGCCTAACCCGCCAAGCCGCCGACTCGCCAAGCTCTCCAACCCGCCATACTCCACAACTCGGCCCCAATGAGCAGCCCGAGGCGGCCAAACCCGCACACCAAGACTTCTCAACAAGCCAGCTCCACCCTTGGTGTGTTCTCAACCCAGCCACGGGTCGATCCCGTCCCATCCAGGCTATACGATGGGACGAGTCTCCATCCACCGATGACCGAGGCAATAGCCTCGCCCCATGCCTCCCGGCCACCGAGTATGGCAATAAAGGTTCTCACCTACCCGCCGACGGCCAAGTGGCAACGGTGCATCCACACATCACGACGCTTAGCAAGCGTGGGCGACTGCAGACGAACGACACTATACCCGACTCGACCCGGCCACTCCTCGACGATCGATAAGACGGTTTATAGTGCCCCTAGGCACATGGAGCTCTGCTACCGGAGGACCCGGCGAGCCCCGACACCTGGCTGGTCCCAGCCCGGATTCCTGAGACGCGACCATCCGCCCCACGGCCTTGTAACATTACTATCGCACTCGGGGTTGGCCTATAAAACCCTGTGAGCCCTCATGCATACAAGGGGAGACAAATGAGCCACCAGATTAGTAGAACACACTCATTCACACACCAAGAAGGGACAAGGAGCAGCCTAAGCCTTGGCCCGCCCTCCTTCTTCCCCAAACAGCTCTAGGAGCAACTCTGCACCATTGCATATCAACCACACTCGCATGACTAGGGGTGTTATCTCTCCGGAGAGCCCTTGGGTATGTCTTTCATCCTGCCTCACCACGCCTGACCTCGCCTAGATCCCACTCACACATCGAGCCTCCTCCTCTCTTTAGCCATCCCATGGCATTCCGCCATGCACCCACCACGCACAAATTGAGTGAGAGACCATCATACTTGGCTAGGCATGAGATTGTGTGTGTGCTGGTGTGAGATGGATAGAGAACAAGGGTGAGAGATAGAGTTTTAGATGGGTCTATCTAGTGCGAGTGATATATGCATGTGTATGTGTGACCCAGGTAGATGGAGAGTTTGAGAGAGAGAGAGAGGGAAGAGCTCCAAGACGACAGAGTGGTGTGTGAGAGAGTTATGGGCAACGAGCCAAGGAATTTGTGTGCGTATGATGAGTGCACCCAAGATATTTAGCTTGGACTAGAGAATCATACACAAGCAAAGTAGAGAGACGATAGATGGAGTATATATGCATGCTTAACTAGAAAGACCCCCCCTACACACACAGAGAGAGAGAGAGAGAGAGAGAGAGAGAGTGTTGTAGAGAGAGAGGGAGAGGGACCAACAAGGTTTGTGTGTTTGATGCGCATGCATGTAATTGAAGATTGTCGAGAGAGAGAGAGAGAGAGAGAGAGAGAGAGAGAGAGATGGAGTATATGCTTCCAGGCGCCACGTGGCGCCACGCCAAGCTTCCAAGGGATTGCCTCAAGATCTCGACAGACCTTCCGCTTCCCGCCACGCCGGATAAGTTGTGATCCGCTTCCGGCAAACTGCACACATAAAGGTGTTGCCGGACCCCAGCGGTCACAAATTTGCCTCCTCCAGGGGGGGGGGAAAATGCTAAGGCCCTCCCATCCGAAGACGCATTTGACCTTCACAGCCTGGGGACCACTGTCGGGGATGAACCCGGTAGGCAACGGAACCCGGATCCTTTCAAAACAACGGGCCAGCATCGCCCCTAAGCCGGGCTCACGCTTGGCCGGGTCAGCTCAACCCGCCAAGCCGCCGACCGCCAAGCTCTCCAACCCGCCATACTCCACAACTCGCCCCAACGACCAGCCCGAGGCAGCCAAACCCGTGACACCAAGACTTCCTCAACAAGCCAGCCCACCTTGGCGCAGGTTCCTCAACCCAGCCACGGGTCGATCCTGTCCCATCCAGGCCGACGATGGGACGAGTCTCCATCCTCCGATGACCGAGGCAACAGGTTCCTCGCCCATGCCTCCGGCCACCGAGCATGGCAATAAAAGCCCCCTCACATACCACGACCGTGGTCAAGGCAGAACGGTTCATCTGTTGCACATCACTGAGCCAGAAGCCGGGCGACTGCAGACGGAACGGCAGACTGGCAGACCCGACTCGACCCGCCACTCCCCTGACGATCGACAAGACGGTGAATAGTGCCCCTAGGCATACGGAGCCCACGCCCGGAGAACCCGGCGAGCCCTGACACCCAGCGCCCAGCTCCGGATTCCCAGATGCTGACCATCCGGCCCTATGGCCTTGTAACATTACCATTGTACCCCTGGGGGGCTGGCCTATAAAACCCCCAGGAGCCCTCATGCATACAAGGGGAGACAAACGAGCGATCAGATCAGTAGAACACACTCACTCACACACCAGCAAGGGACAAGGAGCATCCTAAGCCTTGGCCTGTCCTCCTTCTTCCCCAAACAGCTCTAGCAGCAACTCTGTACCATTGCATATCAACCACACTCTGCAGGATTAGGGTGTTATCTCCGGAGAGCCCCTTGGGTATGTCTTGCATCCCGCCTCAGCCATGCCGACCTCGGCCTGAGCCCACTCAAGGTGCCATCGAGCCTCCTCCTCTCTTTAGTCATCCCATGGCATCTGCCATGCACCGACCACGACAAATTGAGTGAGAGACCATCATACTGCGCTAGGCAAGAGATTGTGTGTGTGCGTGTGAGATGGAGAGAGAACGAGGGAGAGAGATAGAATTTTAGATGGGTCTATCGAGTGCGAGTGAGATATGCATGTGTATGTGTGACCCAGGTAGATGGAGAGTTTGAGAGAGAGAGGGAAGAGCTCCAAGACGACAGAGTGGTGTGTGAGAGAGTTATGGGCAACGAGCCAAGGAATTTGTGTGCGTATGATGAGTGCACCCAAGTTATTTAGCTTGGACTAGAGAATCATACATAGTGTGCGAGAGAGATGTATAGATGGAGTATATTTGATTGCGGACTAGATAGACCCCCCCTACACATAAATAGAGAGAGAGAGAGAGAGAGAGAGAGAGAGAGATGGAGAGAGAGAGAGGGAGAGGGACCAACAAGGTTTGTGTGTTGGATGCGTGCGACATAATTGAAGATTGTCGCCTGAGAGAGAGAGAGAGAGAGAGAGATAGATAGATAGAGAGAGAGAGAGAGAGAGAGAGAGAGAGAGAGAGAGAGAGAGAGAGAGCAGGAGTCCGGGAGAGGGGGAGGTCATGTTTTATGCATCAAAGACTGGTATAAACCATGTTTCGATATAAACTTGCATTCAAATATTTAAATTAGAGAACATGTTGTCTGCAATCCACACATGAATGGAGATATGCGTTTATCAAACAAGTTCATTAATTTGACTTTCAACATGTACATGGAGTACTATAATACTATACAACATGCTACGATTGAGGTGTTCAATTTTGGATTTAGTTTACTATTTTGACCTGGTGAGCGAGCTATTGCATTGAATCAAGATATTTCATTTTGGGTTTGATTCCCGTTTTTGAGTGGGATAACTATTTGTCATATAGTAAATCGCTAGCAACGAGCATGTAAAAACACATTACTCCGAGCATCATCTCTCCATCTAAAAAGGAAGTGGCAAGCAAATATTTCAAAATTTGATTCGAATCGACTTGGTAAGGTAGACATGGATCCTCGCTTCCCAAAATTGAATGAACCGTTAAACACCCTCGCTCGGTGGAATTGGCCTCGCAAATAAATGGGAGATGCGAATTACCGGCCTATGTGGGACACGCATCAATTGGCCCTGTTGTACATCGAGGGTAGGCTCAGAATTACATCCAAGCCGCTTTCTCCGGCTGAAATGACATGTGTCAATAATTCATAAACCATGGTCGGCAAAACACCCTCTCCTCGCCTCAAATAGCTCAAGGCCAACTATTTCAAAACATACTCTCGCCTCGAAATCGTCACGCCCACTATATTCAAAACACGCCCTCCTCAAATCGGCTCGCGCCCACTATTTCGGGAGAAGCAAAATTACTCTACTATCCCCGACCCTCAAAGACACGTATCTAAGCCGGTAAGTTTCCAAAGGCAGTGGGTAGAACTATAACCCCCCCCCCCACATTTCAGAAAAAATCACGTTCTAGAAGACATGGTTCCACTCCCTCCCAATTCCTCCCCATTCATACCTCGTGGGCGCTAAATCACCTTCTCCCGGAAGCCCTTCTCCCGAGCCGCAAACCTTAGCCCTCCTCCATGGCGCCCCATCGACCAAATTCACACCGCCCTCCTCCCTAATGCCGGAGACGCCGTCATTACTACTATCGTGGCAATCGGTCGCGCCTCTTTACTCCGGCCGCCGGAGCTGCCTCGACGACGCCACGTGAACTGCATCGGAGGCGATTCACCCTCGCCGTTGTTCACGGCGCCAGCAGCTGCTTCCAACTTTGGATCCGGCCCAGAGCCCTAGCGCCGCTTCCTCGTAGAGTCAGCCGATCGTCCGCGACATCTTTGCTTCCCCGCCACGGTCGCCGCCAAGAACTGCTACGGGCCTCACCGACTTCGGGACTGGAGCTCTTTACTTCACCGTGCCGCCAGGATAGGTCGCACCCTCATCTCAAATCACTTTATTTAGGCATCGCTTGTCTGAATTTTTATTCTCGGGCCAATCGATTCTCAATGGGAGGCAGCACTTCGAGGCGACGGAGCTTCTAGGTTGCCGGTTTGTCGGTGCTAACGTAAAAGTGGGCGGCAAGTTCACCGCGAAAGCAGCGCTTAAGATGGCTATCTTAGAGTTCCGTGGGTTGAAGGTACCGCCGCCACCGGATCCGGATGACGGCGAAGTCTTTGTGGATTGCCCGGGACGGGGCGATCCACGATGCCAAAGGCGGGGCCGAGGAGCGGGTTTTGGTCGGGCCACGGACGACGGAGGCAGGCTGTTTCACCGCTTGGTTGCTGGCTCTTTGGGGAAGATTCTCGAACAATGTCACCGGAGGCACAAGACGGCCATCAAGCCATCCGGCCAGAGATCGGACAGCCCAAAATATAATAAAATCATGTGACCCTAATTTAGTCTTCAACATACAGACTCCGCGGACTACTCGCATCATGCCGTGTTGATCTCTTTAGGGTATTTCTTCGCATCAAAGAGATGTGTCGCTCTAAACATTATGCGTTTCGTGATCTTCAGCCACACCGCCTTCGGATTCATCGCAGCAAAGACCAACAAGGAAAGCATACACCAGAAGGGAGCTATAGTCCCCACTCAACAAGTTCCTCAGATCGATTATGGCTGTGTCTGACATGGACAGCCACAATAACTGTCGGGCCATCGACAAGTCAGCACATGATGCTCACTTCTATGGATGGCGGCCAGATAGGTTGTACCCTCATCTTACTTGTGTGCAATATTTATAGCTTTGTTATTCATCTAAGCATGGAAACTAGATTATCACATTTCACTGTATATTCATGCTGATCTCTTACGGGTCTTGTTCAGGTGTTAACGATGTTCCATAGTTCAGCTAAGAGACTTGTTCTCTAGGTAACGTTGTTCCATAGTTAGCATCCATCAGCCAATGCTATCCCACAGGCTGGTGATTATAGTATTATACCACTTCTAGTATTACCTATGTTGTTCTTTAATACTTTTATGTGCCATCTAGTTAATCTCGAGTACAAACGATACATATTCTCGTAGCTTTCATCCGTGTTCTCCCTTTAATTTTTGAGACCCGTTGCTGCTAGTTGCTTCCAGTCCTACTATTTATGTCGTCTCCTACAGGCACTCATTACATAAATCTAACTACTAGTTGTGTCCCATGCATGTCAGATATAATTGTACACACTGATTTATGCACAAGAACCTCACGGAGCAATGTAACGGCCAACAAACTTGACATCAATGATACCCAATATGATGGAACATGTAAAGGCGGTTCTTCACAAGACTTGCGTAGAAGATGATGAATCCTATTCACCCCACAAGCTGTCCTTGCTCTTACTTGGCCCTTGATATGGGTGCATCATGCATATAATGTCCTGGAGCGCATCTACTACATTGCAATGCCTTGTGCTTAGCCCGCCGATCATGCATGTAAATATGGCATGCCTTCCTGCTTTTCAAAGACATATTCCATTCATGATAACATGTTTTCAAATTCAAGTACTCATCATTCTACTCTCTATCGCAATGCCATCTGGTTAGTTTGGGACATCATGCTTCCTCAATATCTTATGCGTTGTTATTCATCAAGATGTACTTCATCCGCTCACCATACCATGTTCTTTTTTACATTGAAGTGCTCTTCTAGTGGTCTCTGTAATGCCATCTTAGTTTGCCAATCATACACGCATATGTTGCCGTAGTATTTTTCCTCGTATGTATTTCGCTAGCATACAGTTTTACATTCAAGTAGTGTTTTTTACATCGTTGTCCAACCGCATCCCTAGCTCTTACATCATACTCCCTCCGCTTCAGATTACATGTCGCAGAATGGTTAAAACCGGATGTATCTAGAACTGAAATACGCCTAGACCCATCCATTTATTTCCGGATGGAGGGAATACATGTCAATATGTCATGCCTTTCTATTCTTCAGTACCTAGTCCATCTCTGCTGTAGCAGAAGAATGGTGCTTCAATTATAAAACATGTATAAGGCATGCAAGGGGAAGACGGCTATGTTAGAATCAAGGGTTACAAACCAGGTCTTTGCAAAAGATCCAAATGCCAGAGATAATAAACCAACTCCAGCTTTCATAGATACTGCTCCAAAGACAGAGAAAACCCAACTCCCAATCGATAATAAGCAGATTCCAGCACAAAGAACTAGTCCATTTAGTCCAAAGCAAAAGAATGTCAACTCCATTCTAAGAAGCGTGCGTATTCTCGATCATGAAATTTTATAGCATTCTGATCATATTTTCTACATGTTTCTTACCCATCTCTCTTTTAGAAAATAAGGTTAAACGATAGAAGGCTTCCTCCATTGGGATCAGATTCGAGGAAAATATCTTATGGGAATTCCTCTCGTGCTCCAATGCCGATGTAAGTACCTGTTGAATATCACTATATTTTTACATCAGCATGTATTTTGTTAATCGGCATGAATTCAACCTTTATCTGATCTAAAATTAGTTGTAGTAACATGTTAAAAGGCGCCAATGTTGATTTTTGTAAGGAAAACTGCCTGGTAGTTTTGCATACTGAGCTGCACGAGTGTACTATCTCATATCATGCACATTACTGAATTGTAGTGCTGCTTCGCTGCCCATTCATTAATCGTGGTCAATGTTGCTTTCAGACACCTTACAGGTTGATGATAGCTGTGCCATATTGTGTTAATTTGGTGTAGGCTAGTTGGCCAAACGCTCGTTAGTCAATGTTGCTTTCCTATTAGCTGACTTTACCAATGATAGCAATGCTAGTGTGTTAATTTGGTGCAGTTGAAGATAAGAAGACAAACTCTGAAAATAGCAAGGCAACCCCATTGTTTCTTTTCCAATAAATCTAGGCCATGTAATATGGCAATAAATCATAATTAATCAGTTTGGTTCTCCTCCTAATTTATGTTATGATGAAGTGGTCGAGACACTCTCCACTATCAATAATACAAGCTCGCCAAAATCGCCATATGAATCTGTTCAGTTTCCTCTGTCTCGAATGCAACGGAAAAAATGTATGTTTGTGAACCAATTAATGGCTGAAGCAATGATGGAAATGGTTGAGGAATCAGAGGTGCACATTCGTGCGCAAGAACAACTGATCAATGTTTTCAGAGACAGTGTAGCAAAGCAGCAAGAACTTGCCCACATGCTTATGGGCATCATCCGTGCTGAGGTTGCAGATTGTGACGTTGTAGATCGTTAGGTTCTGTTCATTTATTTGCACTGGCATCAATCTTTGATTGCCCAATGGATGTAATTTCCTATAATATATGCTGGATGTGCAAAGTTTTTCCATGTATGTCGTACCTTTGCTTGATCGGTTTTGGTCCTATGCATAATTCACTACTGTAGGATGCTGCTAACGCGACACTACAATCAGAGACCCTTTGACGAAACTGTTTGTGATGCATTAATCGCAAACGGTGGTGTAAAAAAACCATCAAAAAAAGGTGCAAAACGTTTGCAATGACGGATGCATCAAACACGGTTCAGTTTTTAGTTCCGTGTGTGATGTCGGGCATACTGTTCAGTGCAATTAATCGTTTGCGATGAGGAGCAACAAAAGAAACGGGCAGCCAGATGGTGGTGTGTGCGATAAACAACATACAGTTACTAGGATGAACTGTTTGTGATGAGGCAACACAAAAGAAACAGTCAGCCAAATCAAGGTGTGTGCGATATACGGCATGAGGTTCACGCGGATGAACTGTTTGCGTTGAGACAAGAGAACATAAACGGTTCAATATAACAAGAGATGTGTGATATGCGGCAAATAGGTCTGTAATCAGAAATGTGTGCGAAGACCAATAATAACACAGACGATTGCTGCTAATAAGACGTGTGTGTTGTGCGATGGGATTGCATACAAAACAATAACATATATATATATATACATACATACATACATACATACATATATATATATATATATATATATATATATATATAGGGAAAATCATCTCACACTGGGGTAGTTACCCCACATGTCTCATATACTATCTTATGGTAGTATATATCCTACTTTATCATTTTAAGTATGTTCATATACTATATATAAGATACTCAAAGTGAGTTGCATGAAAAAATTCAAGTTGGCCCATGGTTTTTATTATTGTGAGAATACGCATATTTGTACATAAAGAGCATACTCATATGATACATACTACGGCCAGTATATATACTACCTAAACATTCTTATATACTACATTACTCGTACATACTCTCCGATTTGATAGATACTACATACTACATATAAAACTCAAGTGGTGGTAACTACCACTGGTGGTAGATAAAATTTGTCCATATATATATATATATATATATATATATATATATATATATATATATAGGACAAATGTTTCCTACAAGCAGTGGTAGTTACCACCACTCATGCTTTGTATGTTGTATGTAGTATCTGTCAAAATCGAGAGTATGTACATGTAGTATGTAGTATATAACAATGATTAGGTAGTATATATACTAATTTTTAGGTAGTATGTACCATTTTTGAGTATGTTTCTTTTTACTGCATAAATATGTACGTATTTCAGAAATATAACAAAACTATGGGCTCATATGCAATTTTTCCACGTAACTTGCTTTTGAAATATCTTAGATATAGTATATGAACATATTTAAAATAATAAAATAATATATATAGTACCACTTGGTAGTATATGAGATATATGGGGTAACCACACCGGGTGGTAGGATGGATTTTCCCTATATATATATATATATATATATATATATATATATATATATATATATATATATATATATATGCTCGTAATAATATTCTCGATCACAACATGAACTTCCCGAGTAACGTCCCGACCTTCCCCGAGTACAAGGTTGAACTTCAGCTAAAAAGTGTCCAAATGAGGCTTATGTATGTATCATTGGAAAGCTATGGACACCAAAGTATCATGACCCAAGTTGAATTTTTGGTAAAATGTAAGCGGTTTAAGAGCAGTTTTGAAAACTGCTTTTCCCTTTATACAAAAAAAACGCGAATCGTATTTTTTGATCGCATTTCTAAACCGCTTATCTGAATGACCCAAATAATATGGCATTGGAAAGCTGCTGAAAACGGCTCCTTCCACATGTTGAAAGTTTTATCTAATTCCTTTGTGTTTAAAGAGTAATTTGGAAAATCGTGAAACTACGCAAAACCGAACAACCGAAGTTCAGATTTTCGACGGCATTTCTAAACCGCTAATACAATTGAGGCAAAATGATATGGCGTTAGGAAATATTATGAAAAATGCGCTACTTTTTTCATGTTGAACGTTTTTTCTAATTTTGAACGGTTTAAAAGAAATTTAGAAAACAATACAAGTTTTAGCTTAATTTGTATTTTCGAGCTAATTGTTTAACCGTGTGGCGATTTAATGCAGCAAATGATATGGCGTTGGAAAGCTTGAGGAAATGCGAAACTTTTTTGTATCTATTATTTCTCTTAATTCTTTATTGTTTTAAGTCAATTTTGAAAATGGCTAAAAACGTATTTTCGCCGTAATTTCTACAAACTTTATCGGAATGGGGCAAATAATATACCGTTGAAAAGCTAAGGAAAATGCGAAACTTTTTCATGTTGATGGTTTTCTCTGATTCCTAGCCGTTTTCAAGTAATTTCGAAAATGGCGTGTTCATTCGTTTCTGCCTTTATCGCTAAAAACAGATTCTTCGAAAATGCACCGCATGAAGAATCTGAACTTCTCGGCATGTCTACTTGAATTTCACTCTGTTTTTCACGTGTTTTTTTTTGCTTGTAGCTCTCCATCCACTCATCGGAATTGAGCAAGTGATATACCAGTGGAAAGCTGTTGTAAACACGCAACTTTCCCATGTTGATCGTTTTTTCATACCCGCGACGATTTTAATAGTTTTTCATCGAAAATTCATCCACTATAGTAGTTGAACTTCCTGCTATTTTCAGTTGAACTTCTGTGACGTATTTTTGTTTGTAATTTTCTCATCCATTCATCAGTGTTACACAAATTATATTCCTTTTGTACAAACCTCTCTCATAATAAATTTTTTAACTTTCTCCGACGAAGGACTTGAACTTATAACAACAAAACTTTTAGCCTTTGCTTTTTTATTCTTTTTAATATAAAATGCACACCGTGTAGTACATGAACTCCTGCTAGTTATCAACCTGAACTTCTCTCGGTTACGTGAAAATATTTGAGTCTATTTATGAATTTTTAATCTGATTTTCTTAATCCTTTTTTATGAATTTTGAAGCGTTCTGTTTTTAATAGTTGAACTTCTTGTTATTTATTTTTGAACTTCTTGTTCCATTCTTTAATAACGAGGAAAATCTGAGTTTTCTATAATTATCAACTTCTCCATCTTTTTAATATGGACTTCCTAGTTTTTTTTAGTCTTTTTTTACGAAATTTTGAAGCGCTCTATTATTAGATGTTGAATTTCTTGTTATTTAATTTTTGAACTTCTTGTTTCCATTATTTAATAACGAGGAAAATCTGAGTTTTCTATAAATCATCGAACTTCTCCATCTTTTTAATATGAACTTCCTGGTTTTATTTTCTTAATCTTTTATGAAATTTTGAAGCGCTTCTATTTTAAAAGTTGAATTTCTTGTTATTTTTTGAACTTCTTGTTTCCATTCTTTAATAACGAGGAAAATCTGAGTTTTCTATAATCATCGAACTTCTCCATCTTTTTAATATGAATTTCCTCGCTTTTTATTTTCTTAATATTTATTATGAAATTTTAGCTTGCATGTTTAAATTTATGTGGCCTTCTCTTTTCTATAATAGTTCTTTTAGAAAATGTGTAAACCGCATTCCCTTTCATCTTTTTTTATTTTTATGCGTTTGATAACAAAGAGAACATTCTTTTCCTTTTTATTGTTTTGAAGTTATTTTTCTAGACTTCAATTTTGTTTTGTGCTCTTTTCAAAATTGTTTGTCACTTCAAGTTCTAAAAATCACAACTCTTCAATATTCTACCTTGCTTGTTTAAATTTATTTTCTAATCCTGCCGAGATAACACACTTGACCTTCTCGAACACAACATTTTGACCTTCACAAAACAAAAATTGAAAGCCAAAATTTTGACCTACAGAGCATGTACATGTACATATCTAATTTTTGTTTACACATGACCCATTGGGACTATCATATTTATAAGAAATTTGGTTTTGAGGCTAAGGGAGGCCATCTCAAGAATACACAGGATGTGAGATCGCATACCCATGTTAATTTGCACCCCAAAAACAACACAAAAATCACACACCCTGTTCCTGAACTCTAACAATCTTCATGCAACTTATGTGACCTTCTCCCTACCTCTATGGTGACCTTCTCCTCCTCTCGTGGTGACCTTTTAGAAACCAGAAAATTTGTTTTTAATAAAACATTGAGCTTTTTGTCTTGTTTCTTTAATTCAAACTTCTTGAATTGTCAAGCTTTAACTTTTGGTGTTTCTTTTGTGCGACCTTCCTCGGATTTAAGATTTTAGTTTTCATTTTTTTTATGATACTTTTTCACACGTGTTTTGGAAAGAACTACCCTGCACTGTTAGAATTTTTTTGCTTTTGCTTTTGATTCTGAATTTCTACGTTGTTTGTTTTGCCAAAAGCAACCTTTTTTGTGTGACATTATTTAACAAAACATGAGCTTCCACCCAAATTATATGTACTTTTTTCTCCAAAGCAGATTAGAAGTGCTCAACGTAGAGGGATTCACATAAGGAAGAGTTGCGAAAACAAACATAACACACTAGACTTGAACACAGAATGAAGAAGATCAACACACCGACCGCAGCATTACTAATTCATCAGTAGAGAATTGTGGTTTCCATTTTTTCACATACCGGATAGTTCCAATACATGACCTTTCCACACAATAATATGTGAACTTCTCGTAACATGAATTTCATTAACCAGTTTTCTACACAGAACATATATGAATGAGGTTGAAGATGTGCACGTGGGATGCATCAACATGTGGGAAAGTTTAGTATTACTAAATAGCACACGGAAATCAAACATCGGAAAGAGTTTTTGACCAAACTCAGAAGATACTTCAAGCATTCCTAGTATGGCCTTCGAACAGGATTACAATAGTCAGCGGCTTGTGATTTGCACTTCTGAAGAACAAAAAATAGAAATGATGTATCTAAAATACTGCAACAAGTGTTAATTTTTTTCCAACGGTAATAAAGGTGAACTTCATGCTTTTTCGTTCTGAACTTGTCTTATGGTTTTAGCACCTAATTGAACTCCTACGATTCATCATCAATCAAATGGAAAAACCTTATAAAATGAAATGGCCAACTCTCATGGGCATAACAAGAAACAGGCGACCGGACTTAGTTACAACATAATATATCCAGTTTTTTTACCTTTATTGCTGATCAAACTAGCTCTTTCTCGCAAGGTCCGTTGTTGCATCAACAGTAGCAAGTATAATTGGTACAATTTGTAGAAGCTGGTAGCTAGACCATCGAAGAGGACGAGCGCCTGCAGCGCGGCCACCTAGAGAAGAAAATGGATGGGGAAGGGAATGTGAGGGAGGACGCTGTCGTGGATGCGTCGCGCTCGGGGATGGAGGAGCTCGCTGGAGACACCACTGCCTCCATGAGCGTGAGATGCGCCCCAAGTAGGCCGGCACGGTGAGGCAAGACGAGAGCCAGCCAAGGAGCACCACCCACATCGCTCTCGGCCAGCGCCGCTTTCTATCCTCCTCCACGGCACCATCGCATCCAAGCACAAAGACAAATAATAGGCACCTCCCTTCTGCAAGCAAGCATCGCCTCTAAGTAAATCAGCGGGGAACGGAAAATTGAGAAAACTGAAGAGAGTAAGCTTACCCTGATGATGCAGTGATGAAGAAGCTTTTCCCTATTAGCCTGATGAAGAATGGAAGCTGAAGAAATTGGTGTAGGGATCCTGCAAGTAGACGAGAAGAAATAGTTTGACGGAAGATGCGGTAGCCATCAGCCCATCACCCATCCCTTTCACCTTTCAATCCATGGCAACAAATATCTTCCGATTTTTCTGCTATAATATCAGGCTCTAGGCGCAAATGTTGGAGCTGCAAATGCTAAAAGAGGCCATCATCCGTCCACATACAAGAAAGTTTTCAACTAAAAAATTGTACTAGCTCAGATCAGTAACTTGCAAATGATCATTTCGCAAAAATATTAGATTCAAGCTAGTATCGGTGGAGTACCAACAAAGAAAGCATTTACTCTAGAGCATTCATCAACTTAAATGCCCTTTTTCAAAGACGGCAAACTGCCACTGCCCCCTTGTCGTAATCAATCACGCATGATGAATTAACCTCAACAACACAAAAATTTGCACTTCCCAAACACAAAACATAGAAACCAGACATACATGAATCAAAGAACGCGAAAATTAAATCCATGTTGATAAGAGTCTGCGTTACGAACGCTTAAATCTTCTCTATACGCTAAATCTGAACTTCAAAGAAAAACAATAAAAGTGGATACTGGTGAGGTCGTGGCGGTCACAGAGGAGCCTTGTCGCCGGTGTTTTTCCAAAGAACGCCGGGGAGAGGGAGGGCATCCCCAGAAGTGGAAGAAGGCGAAGCGCACGGAGGTGAAGCAGCGCGTGGGATGGCCGGATGGGGACGGTGCAGCGGAGGCAAGCCGCTGCGCGGGAGGTAGGGCGGCATGCACTGAGGCAGAGGCGGCGTGCAGGAGGTCACAAGTGGCGGGAAAGCTGGGACCACAACGCCCGGCGATGTGCGCAGGTGGCGGCAGTGTGTCTCCGGTTAAGCGTATGGGCAGCGACGGTCGCGTCTCTGGTTGGGGATCGAATAATATTCGATCACAACATGAACTTCCCGAGTAACGCACTGACCTTCCCGAGTACTAGGTTGAACTTTAGCTAAAAAAGTATCCAAATGGGCTTTATGCGATATACCCTTGGAAAGCTATGGGCACCAATATCATGATCCAAGTTAAATTTTTGGCAAAATGTAGGCGGTTTAAGAGCAGTTTTGAAAACCGTGTTTTCTTCATACAAAAAACATGAATCATATTTTTGATAGCATTTGTAAACCGTTTATCGGAATGACGTAAATAATATAGCGTTGGAAAGCTGCTGCAAAACCGCTCCTTTGACATGTTAAAAGTTTTCTAATTTCGTGGATAAAGATTAGTTTTGAAAATCGTAAAATTTTGTAAACCGAACAGCCGACTTCGTATTCTTAACGTAATTTCTAAACGGCTAATCCATTTGAGGCAAATGATATGGCATTGGAAAGCTTGTGAAAATGCACTACTTTTTCAAGTTAAATGTTTTTTCTAATTTGGAACGGTTTAAAAGTAATTTAGAAAACGGTACAAGTTCCACCGAGTTCGTATTTTCGAGATAAGTTTTTAACCGTACGTCCGAATGCAACAAATGATATGGCGTTGGCAAGCTTGAGGAAATGCAAAACTTTTTCGTATCTATTATTTCTCCTTATTCCTTACAGTTTTAAGTCAAATTATAAAATGGCAAAAAACGTATTTTCGGCATAATTTCTACAAACTTTAACGTAATGGCGCAAATAATATACCGTTGAAAAGCTACGGAAAATGCGTAAACTTTTTCATGTTGATGGTTTTCCGATTCTTAGCCGCTTTTCAAGTAATTGCGAAAATGGCGGCATCTTTCGCTCGCCTTTATCGCTAAACTGATTCTTGAAAATGCACCGCGTGAAGAACTCCGAACTTCTCGCACGCGTACTTGAACTTCACTCTGTTTTCACGTGCTTTTTTTTTTCCTCGTGATATCTCTATCCACCGGTCCTAGCTTCCATCCACTCACCAGAATTGAGCAAGTGATATATCGATAGAAAGGCTGTCGTAAACACGCAACTTTCCCGCTGTTGATCATTTTTTCATACTCGCAACGCATTTTAAAAGTTTTTCATCTGAAATTCATTCAAAGCATAGTAGTTAAACTTCATGCTGTTGTTTTCACGTCGAACTTCGTGACGTATTTTTTGTTTGTACGGCGCTTTCAACGCCCCTTCCTCATGCGAACCCGACCTTCGGGCTATCTTTGCAACCGTGGCTTCCCCCGCGAATTATTCTGGTTAGTAGTGTTCTATATGATGTTAGTGTAATCTAGAAACGTGTTTTAGCGACTAAATACTGGTTTTAAATAGAGACCTAGCTCACTGGCGGATTTTGCTGTCGGGTCTTGATGAAATTGCGTTTTTTGCAATTTTACTGCCTGAGTTGTTCGACTTGAACTTCCCCTAGTGCTAGGTTGAACTTCTGTCAACTTTGCCCAAATGGAGATTGCGATATACCGTTTGAAAGCTATGGACACCAGTATCATGACCCAACTTAAAATTTTGGCAAAATGTAAGTGGTTTAAGAGCAGTTTTGAAAACCGTTTTTTCTTCACACAAAAAACGTGAATCGTATTTTCGATCGCATTTCTAAAACGTTTCTCGGAATGAGGTAAATAATATAGCGTTGGAAAGCTGCTACAAAACCGCTCCTTCGGCATGTTGAAAGTTTTCTAATTCTCGTGGATAAAGAGTAGTTTTGAAAATCGTAAAATTTCGTAAACCGAAGAGCCGACTTCGTATTTTCAACGTAATTTCTAAACGGCTAATCTATTTGAGGCAAATGATATGGCATTGGAAAGCATGTGAAAATGCGCTACTTTTTCATGTTAAAAGTTTTTTTCTAATTTGGAACGGTTTAAAAGTAATTCAGAAAACGGTACAAGTTCCACCGAGTTCGTATATTCGAGATAAGTTTTTAACCGTACGACCGAATGCAAGAAATGATACGGCGTTGGAAAGCTTGAGGAAATGCGAAACTTTTTCGTATCTATTATTTCTCCTAATTCCTTACAGTTTTAAGTGAAATTAGAAAATGGCAAAAAACGTATTTTCGGCATAATTTCTACAAACTTTAACGGAATGGCGCAAATAATATACCGTTGAAAAGCTACGAAAAATGCAAAACTTTTTCATGTTGATGGTTTTCTCTGATTCTTAGCCATTTTCAGGTAATTGCGAAAATGGCGGCATCGTTCGTTCTACCTTTATCGCGAAACTGATTCTTCTAAAATGCACCGCGTGAAGAACCTGAACTTCTCGGCACGTGTACTTGAACTTCACTCTGTTTTTCACATGCTTTTTTTTGCCCGTAGCTCTCCATCCACTCACCAGAATTGAGCAAGTGATACACCGATGGAAAGCAGTTGTGAACACACAACTTTTCCGTGTTGATCATTTTTTCATATTCACGATGGATTTAGAAGTTTTTCATCTGAAATTCATTAAATGTAGTTGTTGAACTTCCTGCTATTTTCACGCCGAACTTCTGTGACATATTTTCATTTGTAATTTTCTCATCCATTCGTGAGTGTTACACAAATGATATTCCTTTTGTACAAATCTCTCTCACAACATTTTTTTAAGTTTCTCCGACGGAGGACTTGAACTTATAACAACAACAACAAAAAATTTAACCTTGCCTTTTTAATTCATTTTTCTCATATTAATCACAAACCATGTAATACATGAACGTTTTCCATTTTCGTAATTTGATTTATTATTTTCTTTTTGAAATCAAATTGCTTCCAAATAATAACTGAACTTCTTTGTGGAATGAGAGAATTATTTTAAAATGCAAAGAAAACAATTTTTTTGTGTGTTTTTCGAACATGGAAATACAAGGTGAACCTCTCTCGCAAGAATTTTTGAACTTCCCCGCACAGAGCACTTGAACTTCTTTCAACAACTTTTTTAGACTTTATCTTTTTATTCTTTTTTTCTCAAACGAAATGCACACCATGGAGTACATGAACTTCCAAATAGCTTATCGGGCTTGAACTTCTCTCTGTTTTGCTTTAGTTATGAAAACTCTTTTTTTACATATATCGAACCGCTCTAACTTTTTTATTTGTATTTCTTTTCTGTATATTTAGAAATATGAAAATTTTAGTTTTGTTATAAACATCAAACTTCTCCGTTATTTTGAATTGAATATATTGGTTTTATTCTTTAGTAACCAAAAATTGTGTTTTTAATTAAATGCGAACTTCTCCATGTTTTCAAATTGAACTTTCAGGTTTTATTCTCCAGTAACGAGAATAAATGAGTTTTTAATGTACATTGAATTACTCCATTTTTATAAAATTGAACTTCTTGGTTTAATCTTTAGTATCCGGGAAAATTCGGATTTTTAAAAACGGGAAAAATCTTTTTGAAACATTTTTAGGTGTTCCCTAATTAGTTTTATTATTTAGTAACGAGAATGTGAGGTTTTTATAAACTTTGAACTTCTCTGTTATTTTAATTTGAACTTCTTAGTTTTATTCTTTATTAACAAGGAAAAATCAAGTTTTTGAACTTCCTTGTTTTAAAATTTTGAACTTCTTGGTTTTATTTTTTAATAATGTGAAAAATCTGAATTTTTATAGACATCGGACTTCACCATTTTTTAAACTTGAACTTCTTAGTTTTATTGGTTAGTAACAGGGAAAAATATTTTATATAAACAATAAAACCGCAGCGTTATTTTAATTTGAACTTCTAGTTTTTATAGAATGGGGGTAATCTGCGTTTATAAAATCTTTTTGAAATGCTCCTCTTTTTTAATTTGGACTTCTCTGATTTTTTTATAAACCAGGAAAGTCCGTTATAAAGATTTTTCAAGTACTTTTTTTATTTGAACTTCTTGCTCAAATTTTTTGAACTTCCAGATCTGACTTTTAGATATTAAAGACTTCATTTCTTTTCAGGCCGACCTGCTTCGGTTTCTTTAATTTGAACTTCTTGTAGAATTTTGTCGCGACATTTTTATGCATTTTTTGCTTTTCAGTGAAATGGCCTAGGCGGTCCCTTTTTTCATTTGATGATGTTTCTTCTGTGTACTACACGTGAACTTTGGAATTTTTGAAACATGAACTTCACGTGCTATTATTTTTTTATGAAACTCCATAGTTTTTATTCTTTGAATTCTATGATTTTTTTGTTTACATTTTTTGGTTAGAATTTCGATGTTCGTTACATTTGAACTTTCAAAATCACACCTTTTTATACACATTTCCCTTGAATCCAACATGTGCAAAAACAATAGGAAAATTTGGGTCAATTCTCATAAGCAATAGGACAAACATTTAGAGGGCACCCATAATATTTTTTTTGTTCTATTCGGTGTACTACGCACAAGCACATGCACAACACATCCACACACAAATTTGGCTCACCTAAAATGAAAAAGATTTCGGTATCACAGGACGACCATATAAGCATCTGGAATTTAGAAAACATGTACTTTTTATATTAATAAATTGGACTACTCTATTATTTCAATTTGACATTCTTGGTTTTATTTTTAAAAACGAAAAATAAATCATTTTTATAAACATCGAACCATTTTGTTATTTTAACTCAAACCTCTTGCTTCTTTGAGTTTGAGCTTCTAGTTTATTAAAAACGGGGAAAATGTATTTAAATTTTTTTTAGTTGTTCCTTTTTTTAATTTGAACTTCTTTATTTTATTCTTTAGCAATGAGGAAAAAATATAACTTTTAAAAACTTTGAACTTCTCTGTATTTTTAGTTTCTTCTTAGTTTTATTCGTAGAGAAGTTTAAAAAATAAACATCAAATACTTTTTTTTAATATTGCATTTCATACTTCTATTTTTCCTAGAAACAGGGAGAATTTGAGGTTTTGTATTCTATGAACTAATTCGTTTTTTATTTTGATCTTCTTCAATCTCTCTAATTTATTATATTTGAACTTCGAGAGTTAATTTTTTCTTGGTGGGGCCTTTGTTTTCTTCTTTTGTTTTTTGCGACGTAATTATGTTTGTGCCCTGTTTTCTTCTTTTTTTGGATTTATCTATGTCGTGGTTTTTGAACTTGCTTGAGGCTTCCCTGTATTTTGTAGGTTCTTTTAACCAAAACCAACATACTAAAAACACAATTTTTTTGCATCAACTCATACTATTAAACTTTTGGAAAAAGTACAAAACAATTAAGTAGAGAACATCATGTACAAATGGGGGCCAAATAAACTAACGGTCTGATTCCTTCTTATGCCTCACTGAATTTCACATGTACAAATTGACTTCACTTCACTGTTTGACCTTCATCATACACCTCGTATATCCAACTCAAAATCAAAATGAAAACCATGTCTCTCCAAACACAACATGTGAGCTATAGTTGTTCCTTTACAACTATTTCTGAACTTCTACGGCCAATCCATGTTTTCTCTAGTAGATGCACAACAACTATAGAAGAGAGATTTTTTTGCTGGATGGACGGAGAAGTTCAACGTCGAGGAAGAGGAGGATGCCCCGGCAGAGGACGACATTGGCTGGAAGCGGCCTCACAAGAAGCAACACTGCATCCCAGCAACACCGATTCTCACGAAGGACGACCATCTTCCTGAACTCACACCATCTTCCGAATGGCGGCACCCCGTCCCTTGCACCTCATGTGTGACCTTCTCCCCTGCCATGTGGTGAACTTCTTCCCCCCGCTGTTCATGTGGGTAGTGAGCAGCAGAGCGGTACGGAGGATCCTGGAGACACAAACTTTTGAGCATAAATGAGAGAGAAAGCACCAAATAGTAGGAGGCTGCTGCTACTAAACCAAATACAGAAGGCTCCAGCCACAACATGTTTGAAATACCATAAACATACATGATTTTCAAAATAATGTATACATGTTGTTCTATGATTTAGTTCATGTGTGCACAAACATTATTTCAAAAGAAGAGAATGTGCCATTGTACTAATCTAGAATCAAAATTTTATGTGAAAATAATAACTGAAACAAAACAAGAAGGTGCTCGATCTATCCGCAACAACACAAAGTCTCCAAGATATTTGCAAAACTGAAACGTAACAAGAAGGTGCTCGATTACCCGCTATAGGGCTCTTGCTTGATCCAAGCAAGGGTGCAAGAACACATGGTACAAGCGAATGATATTGGTTTGGAAGTAGAGAGCTCCCAATCACCTTGCCTTGGTAAATGTCCACGGCTACGATGTGCTTCATCTCACCGATGGTGATGTACATGCTGTCGGCGTTTGAGTGTGTGTGATGACGGCTGGACACACACATCGAGCCTATCCATCCGCTGCTTTTTATCCAGAAATGATGATACACCTAATAATCAACTGATTATGTAGTGGCGCCATATCAACCAGAAAGTAAGATGTTTTCAGGATGTGTGCACACGCACGACAACTCGCCATAGCAGTGGAGGATGAGTTGCACTTGCGTTAATCAAGTTGGCCTGCTGAAAATCAACACGGTGAACTGCAGCAATGCTAAGTACTGCAGAAAATGGTCAAGAACAGTCAACCGTGTGCAGCCATACTAATTTCCTTTTGTGGCATATAAACAAAAGCAGTTGGAGGCATACTTTTTAAGACAAAAAATGCTTCAGTGTAGCATGATATAAGAGATTTTCTGAACTGAATCAATATGGGTCTCATAAGAAATACTCCAAGACAGTGGCATATTTGAGCATAAGAATGACCATGTAGACATTTAAATGTAAAAAAGCAAATCTGTTTCCTACTGGAAAATACATCGAATCAAAAACAATTGGCGATTTTCTGTTTTTGGACCATATTTTAGTCGATATAGGCATGGGAGAAGGATGCTCACCATCGACAGGAGGAGCCTCGATGAAGGAAACTAGTATGTAGTAGGAAGTTCAGGAAGCAGAGTCGGGCGGGAGGCAGGCAGCGGCCGACGCTTGGAGAGGAGGATGGCGGGGGTTCAGGGATGAGGAAGTCCGGTAGCTGGGGCAACTGTTGTGGGCGCAACGGCGGTCGTCGCTATGTAACCGGTGGAGGTCCGGCGGCTCGGGGCTAGGTGGGTCTGTGGCGGAAGGTGCGCCTGGACTGAGCGGCCAGCGGAGGGAGCTGCGCTGGGGTTGGGAGCGGCGACGGGACTGACCGACCAGCTGTGGGAGGCGCGCTGGGGTCAGGGGCGGCGACGGGGCCGAGCGGCCAGCTGCGGGAGTCGGGCTTGGGGTCAGGGGCAGCAGCAGGGCCCGGCGGCCGGCGTGGCGGAAGGTGCGCTGGGGTCAGGGGCAGCGATGGGGCTGAGCGGCCGGCGACGGAAGGCCCGTCGGGGTGGCTGGCGGCGGCGACAGGGCCGGGGTGGCCGGCGACGGGAGGTGCACCGGCACCAGGGGCCAACAGTAGTTGTGGAGAGGAGCGAGCGCTCCACGGTGCTGGATCGGGGAGGGGAGGTTGGGGATCGGGGAGGAGGTGGTGGGGGAGTGGATGTGGGCATGGCCTTTTTTCTCTTCGCAGGTTCGGGTGGATATCAGGTAACATCCGATCGCGCCCTATATAGGGCTGATCGTGATCCAAATAGTTATTCTAATCCCAGGATTAGAATAGTGTTGTCCTATATATATATATATATATATAGACACACACATACACACACACTTATAAGGACATGGTTGCATAACCAAATTAATCATCCAATTACATAGGTGGCTACTACAACCATGGCATTTGCACACACCAAAGTAAACTATTACATGCATAATTTCATAGGTAACTACTACACACATGACACTTCCACACACCAATAAAGTAAACTATATATTACATGCATGATTAACTAGCATAAACGATCATCTGATCATCATCTACTTCTTGTAACGCTTGCTCTGCTTGTGGCTCGATCCGAGCTCTTCGATAACGAGGCACTTCCTCATGTCAACGATCCGCCTGTGCATCTGGTAGCATGTGTACACGCTCTTGGCCGCGAACCTGAGATGAGGTTCATCTCGCCGCATCCAGGGCCCCGTGCGAGATACGACACTTGTTCTCCGGGCATCTGCTTCATCTTTTCGTAGTAGGGGTGGATGATGGCCGAGGCGAGTTCGACTAGGGAGTCCTTCTTCATGCTGCCCCAGACCCTGTAGTGGTCATGGATTTCGACAAGGTTCTGGCAGGCCAAGCCCGTAACACTGACAACTTTTACATCGTCGGTGGTTTCCACCATGGCGAACTTGTAGTCGGTGCTGTTGACAAACCTGTTGAAACGGTTCAAGGATCTCTGGCCATGTAGTAGTGGTAGATCAGGACATGATGGTGCACGCACAACTGGGCGATGGCAACCTTCTGATCTATGCCGGGACGACCGGCGGTGTACTGGAGGTCGATGTCGACCACCTTGTACTTGTCTCAAGCAAGCAACTTCTCAACGGTGTTGATGTAGTCGTCCACCACGGCCGGGTTGATGGTGTACACCACCGAGAGATCCGTCTCCCTCGCGTGGGTCTCCACTTTATGCTCGCCGAACTCCATTGGAGCGCTGCTAGACATCCCCTCTCTATGTGTCGTCATGGGTGTGCTTGAGGTGTTGTGGGGCCCAATCGAAAGGTTGAAGAGACTAAGGCTATAATGGCCGCGGGAATTAAAGCGGAGGCCGGATGACACGTCCTGATGGCAGTCCTCATTCCCAACGCCTAACTCCATCGTGCCGCACGTAACTGCATCGCGTGGCAATGCGCGCGGCGCAACCGCATGCATATGGGGCCCCCGACGTGATCGTCTGTGAGGCCCAACCGCTGGCGAGCACGCAGCGGAGGGAGCAGCAGGCGCTCCGTGAGTCGCCTCAACTGTTAGCAACCATATATATGCATATAGAAGATGAACACGCGGAAAAAGCCGTCCACAACCCGGCGCCCGATGCACGCGAGAAGACACTAGTATAAAAAGCCCCATTCGCCCGGTTGGTAGGGCCTTTTGTCCCGATTCTTGAACCGGGACTAAAGGATCGTTTCTAATGCCCTAGACCTTTATTCCTGGTTGAACACGAACCGGGACAGATGGGCCTCCACGTGGCGGTCTTGTGAAAACCCGAGGCGGGAGGGCCTTTGGTCCCGGTTGGTGGCACCAACCGGGACCAATAGGCATCCACACGTCAGCATTTCAGGGGCTGGGGTTTTTGTTTTTTTGAAAGGGGGGGGGGTGGGGGTTTTGGGGGGGTTAATTTAGGTGTTTCATATATTGTGCTAGCTTGCTAATTAATAGAGAGAAGTGTACTCTCTCTTATCTCCGTGCTTGGTCGACGCCACGTACTATACATAGAGAGGCCCTCGACACGATAGCTAGTAAGAAAATGAAGGAAACCATTAAAATGTAAGTTCGTCATGCATACCGAGAGAAGTGATCGATCGACCTCTCCTCCGAGAGATTGGTGAACAACAAGTTTTCGTATTATCTATCCGACGCCATACTGGCTACATACATATACAATATGTAAGATCTCTTACAATCCCTAGCAATTGAAATCAACTTCCACATGGTATTCTCCGGCTTTATTGATGACGTGGTCAAGAAAGAATCCCGCCAATTCCTCTTGAATTGCTTTCAAGCGATCTTGTGGTAGGAGTTCATTCCGCATCTGCCACGTCTAATTTGAAGAAGGGGGTTAATACATATATATGAATGAAACTCAACAGAAATGATTGTGTAATAAAATGAAATTGCGAATATTATTGCTTACGCACTTCATATTGCCTTTTAGAGTAGCCCCGCTTATTTTTCAAAGTCGCGTTGTAGATGAACTCGCACACGTAGTATCCACAGTAATTATTCCCTTGTTCCTGCCACAAGCACTTTACGAGAAATAGAGGTCAATCAAACTGATAATGAAGCATTATAAATGGCATTTATGAAAGTATAGCTATAGAATCAACGGGAGATGCGCGCAACTAGCTAGCTAGTTGTACTTACTTTCGGGTATGTATATCGCAACTCCTTCGGCAGTCCCGGAGCTTCTGCGGTGAACTGTTTCCAAACCCTGCAAGACAAAGAAAATAATTATTATTACTTGAGATATCAGGAAATGAACAAAAAGTTGCCGATATGGTGCGATAATGATCGATTGAACTTACTTGTTGAGCATTTTAGTCATGTCTGCATAGGTTTCGGGATCTTTTCATCTCGAGTCTAAGACGGTTACTAGTCCCCGCTCAAGCTTAATCTCCAGAAGAACATAGTGGAAGATGTGCACGCATGCATAACTCATCAATTACATTACTATAACCTCGCTCGAGTAATAAGGGAAACCGAATATGCACACGACAGTAACACTCACTCGAAGTTGTAAGGAAAGAGTATTAAATCTTTGTTTTGATTTTTGATCAACGATTGTAGCAAGTTGGCCTCGGCCTCTTGGCGTTCTTTGTAACCAGAAATTCATCTATGATATTTGTGTTAATGAACCCAATATCATACATTTCTTGTTTTACGCACTTGACGATCTTCAATCTGCATAATATAGTGAGGATAATTAATTATAAATACATACAATGAAAGAGCTGAGCTATATATAGAGACGTAATGACAGAAATAGTACTTACAGACAGTAGCAAAAGACCGTTAATTTATCGAGGGCCTTTTGATTAAAGAACTCGAAGAACTCCTCAAATGGAACAGGCAACAGATCATTTCCAACGAGGTCGTGCTCCTCTTTAATTCTCAGATACAAAGTATTCGTCCCCCCAGACTCTGTAGGTTTTCATGTACCAATTATGGAATATTCGCATCATCGTTGTTAGAGATTTTTCATCTTTGACGAGAGGCTTCCCGTACTAAATGTCATGTTCATCCACCTCCATGAAATCAAAATGTACATCGTCAGGCAGGTAATATCTAAGATTGCTATAACTCGGCACCGTCCCCGGAGCATTAGCGACGATGTCGCTAGACACATTGAGCGGGGGGCACGATTGATTTGCTTGTTCGCCGAGCTGGGCAATTTTTTTCGCAGCTGCTCGTTCTTTTGACCTTTGATGTCTGACAGTACTTCCCGACCGTTCCACTTCGAGATATGCCTTTTCAGTAATGCGCTCATAGTTGGTTTTCGGCGGAGACTTAGGTGGTTTCCTCAGGGCATCGATAGTGTGCTTTGCTTTCACCGGATCTACCTTCTCCTCCGGAGGTGGATGTCTCTTTGCTTTCAACCCTTCAAAGAAGTCCTCCACTTCGGTCCGCACGATCTTCGCGTTTTCCTCCTCGGTCCTCTCGTATGGTAACTTCTCTAGAGGCTTGAGAGGTGGACCGTATCTTTATTGCCTCCCGCCTCTGGCTGTACTGCTAGACGCCGGAGCAGACGGAGCGGCTGCGGCTGTCTTCTTTCATGCTTGTTTACGAGGCGGAGGAGAAGGACTACGACTCGCCAGAGCAGCCAAGGGCGGGCGGGTCTCTTCGCCCTTTGGCGGGCGAGGAGAGAAGGAGGAGGCTGCTTGGCTGCTTGGGCATGCCACAGCGGAGAAGGAGGCGGAGTGCCGCCACGCCGGGAGAAAGAGGCCGAGTGCCCCGATCGTCACTTTCGCCCGGAGGAGGAGGTGGTGGAGGAGGCGGAGTGCCACGACTTCGCCAGAGAGGAGGAGGAGGCGGAGGCGTCCAGTTCGGAAGGTTGATGAACTCCTTCCGCCATAGGCATGGAGTCTTGAGCGAGCAGAACCTAGCCGAGTCTCCCCTTCACCGGTAGGGGTGGTCCAAATGGAGGTCCTCAAATCCTCCGTTATTTAGTCCCACCGTCACCCTAGCATATCCTTCTCGAATTGGGCGATAGTGAAAAGTTGCGCCCGGGTTCGGAGAGGGAATTGAGCAGAGCCGACAGCCGCCTTGACTTTTAACTTCTTCCATTGCGTCATAAGGTGGCAATTTTGAGACTCTATGATAGCATCCACGGGGTAGCTAGGAGGAGCCGTCAAGACATGCTCCGGCTGAAGCAGCTCGGTGGAAGCCACGCTGCTTCTCTGCTGAGATGGCGGGGTAGGTTCGGGGAAGCTTGGGCAGTTCGTTTGCTGCGATTTGCTTCTCGTTCCTCTATCGCTTGTACCCTTGCGTGCAGCGCCTGCAGTTCGGTCTCCTGCACTTTCTTCCTCCTCTCCTAGCATTTGTAACCGCCTGCGTCCGGAAACCCAACCTTCCACGGAGCGAACTGGCGGCGTGCCTCGTGTCCGTCCGGTGGTGAGGATTCCCGAGGGCCATTGTGAGCTCGTCGTTCTCTCACATGCGAATGAACGTCCCTTCTGCTTATTTATGTCGATATAGTGTTGAAGCCTCTTGGTAGGTATTTTCATTTGATCATCCATCCAAAGGCACTTCCCACGATATGAGTTCCAAGGTTCCGCCATCCCGAAGAACCAAGTCCGCAACGGTGCAGCCAATTCATTGTCTCTGGTTCGATCCCTTTATCAAGCGAGATCATTCTCGGCCTTGGCCCACTTAGGCCGGGCTTTGAGGTAACCACGATCCCGTGCGATGGTGAAGCTTCTTCTTCGTAGCATTTTGCTTGTTTATCGCCGACATCTTCTTACTCTTTACGATGTCTTGTGGGCCACAAATGCGGGCGATGATCTCTGATCTTCTCATATTTGCCGATAAATTCTAGTGTCTCTTCTTTGTCGACTAACCTTTTCAGCTCATTCTTCCACCTCCTGAATTGGCCTGCCATCTTCTTAAGAGCATGTGACTTGATTAATTGCTCTTTAACTGGCTTCTCCGGATCCTCCTCTGGTGGTAGGGTGAAATTTGCCTTCAGCTCAGTCCAAAGATCATCTTTCTGCATATCATTGACATAAGACACCTCACGGTCTTTCTTCTTAGGCTTATACCATTGGTGGATGCCGATCGGGATCTTGTCCCTAACAAGAACCCTGCACTGAGCAGCAAATGCATCCTTTGTCCGGATGGGTTCAATCGGTTCGCCGTCGCGCGCCATTGCTGTGATCTCAAACCTTTCATCCGAGCGCAACTTTTTCTTCGGGCCTCGTCTCTTTACCGAAGTTTTGCTCGATCCGGAGGGCTAGAAAAAAGAAGAAAGACGAGAGTTTTGGTATATGTGTACATATACCAAAACAATGAATGCATCAATTAGCTCGTCAGCACAGGCTTAACTAATATATATACCTAGCCGGACTCGGTTCGGTCACCGGAGCCGTCATCACGGTCTCCTTCTTGCATCGTCATTGGGTCACCGGAGCCATCATAATCACGTCTTTCCTCCTCCATTCTTTGATCATCGTAGCCTGCTTCTTCACCCTATTCTTCCAGACCATCATTGTCGTTAAGATACGACAAGATATCACCTCCGGCTAAGATTATGTCCCCCAACACCTCTTCTGCTTCCTCGTCTCGTATGTGCTCCATTGTTTACGCAAATATTACAACATGGCAATTATTACACAAACATGACAGCAGGTGGATATATTAGTGGCAAACGTAGACCGAGCTTATTCCGGTTTTGGGGTGGCCTCGGCAACGCTTCAAGGGTAGGGGCGCGGCGGGAGGGGTAGGAGACCGACATCGTTTTTTTCTAGGGTTTGGGTGTCCTCGAGTTTTGGTCGGCGAGAGGGTGGCCTCTAGAGAGTTTGTCGGGTAGGGGCGCATGGGAGGAGGGTAGGAGACCGACATCGTTTTTTCTAGGGTTTGGGTGTCCTCGAGAGTTTTGGTATAAGTTATCACAGTCCAGAGGGGGTAATATCGACAACGACGACATACATACACGGGAAAATAATGTTATCGGGGAGGGGGTATATCGACCCCCCCCCCCCCACACGTGTTGAAGTTATCGGGAGGGGGTTATATCGACAACGACGACATACGTACATGGGAAAATAATATTATCGGGGAGGGGGTATATCGACCCCCCCTCGTGTTGAAGTTATCGGGAGGGGTATATAAATGACGGCCAGACCCGATAAAACATAAGAAAGCGAAGAAGAAATAAAAGAGGAGAAGAAGAAATGAATAGAGGAGAAGATCGAAGAAAAAAAAGTAAAAAAGAGGAGAAGAAGAAAGGAATAGGAGAAGAAGAAAAATAGAATATTTATTCTATTTTTCTTCTTCTCCTCCATTCTTCTTCTCCTCCATTCCTTTCTTCTTCTCCTCTTCTTTTTCTTCTTTTTTCCTCTTCTTATTTATTTCTCCTCTTCTCATCCTTTCTTCCTCTTCTTATTTTCCTTTTTCCTCTCATTCTTTTAGTATTGCTTGTTTTTTTTAAATTGTTCAAATAGAAAATTTCGAAAAAAAAGTAAAGGTTTTGCCTAATGCATTCTTCATATGAATATACAGACATTTGCATATTCTACAATAATTAATATCACCAAAAAATCTATGAACAGAAAAAAATCCTAACTTTTCTAAAAATCTATCTTTTGCATATATACATGAACATATATATATACACAGAGAACATATATACATACATATATACATTTTAATAAAAATGCAAAAAACAAAAGATCTAAAAAAGGACATATAAACAGATATACACACATACATAGACTCATACATACACATATAATCAGGAAAAAAACATCATATATATGTGCAAAAAAAACAGGGGGGAAGGGGGCGGTTCCGGCCCTGACCAAAGGATGAGAGGTGCGGCGTGGTCGTGGTAGGGGCAGAGGCACGGCGCGCGTCGGGGTAGAGGCGACGACGGCATGGTCGAGGCAGGGGCAGAGGCGACGGCGTGCGTGGGTGGGCAGAGGCGAGGCAGAGGCGGCAGCCAGGCGTGGTCGGGGCAGGCTGAGGCGACGACGGCGATGGGCGGGCAGGCGGCGTGGGCGTGGTGAAGGCGAACCACCAGCGGCGTGCTCGGGGAGGCTGACTCTTGGCGTCGGCGAGCGATGAGAAGCGGCGGCGACGGCATCGGCAGGGCGAGCTTGAGCAACTGGCGGCGGCGTCGGGCGAGGAACTGATGCGGATGAATCTGAAGAGCGCTAAGTGCTTTCTTATATCTTGAAACATTGGTCGGTTCGTGGCACCAACCGGGACCAATGCCTACTAGTCGGTTGGTGGCACCAACCGGGACCAAATCTCTTCGACAGCCCAAAGAGGCGGGAAGCGGCGGCCTTTAGTCCCGGTTGGTTGCACCAACCGGGACTAAAGGTCGGGCATTGGTATCGGTTGGTGCCACGAACCGGTACCAATGCACCCCCTTTAGTCCTGGTTGGTGCTATCAACCGGGACCAAAGGCCCATGTGCTGCCCGCGTCGCGGCCAAAGTTTAGTCCCACCTCGCTAGCTGAGAGAGCTCGAGAGTGGTTTATAAGCGCTGCTGCGCCCACCCTCTTTGAAAAAGTTGAAAGTTGGCATGGTATCATAATTTCACCCACATAGCATGTGCATGAACAAAATTGACAATGGTATCATACTCGTATGTTACAAAGTTGGCATGGTATCATCATAATAGTTGCGGGAGAAAGTCTTCACTTTTTCTTCGCTTGTGTCATTTGCTTATTGCGCCGTAACCATGGATAATCTTCATCGTTTATCAGGATGCTTGGGTCAGCCTTGACTTTGAAGGGAGGAATTTCATGAAACTTTTCATAATCTTCAGACATGTCTGTCTTGCCCTCCACTCCCACGATGTCCCTTTTTCCTGAAATAACTATGTGGCGCTTTGGCTCATCGTATGATGTATTCACTTCCTTATGTTTTCTTTTTCTCGGTTTGGTAGACATGTCCTTCACATAGATAACATGTGCCACATCATTGGCTAGGACGAACGGTTCGACAGTGTACCCAAGATTTTTCAGATCCACTATTGTCATTCCGTACTGTGGGTCTACTTGTACCCCGCCTCCTGACAGATTGACACATTTGCACTTAAACAAAGGGACCTTAAAATCATGTCTGTGGTCAAGTTCCCATATGTCCACTATGTAACCATAATATGTGTCCTTTCCCCTCTCGGTTGCTGCATCAAAGCGGACACCGCTGTTTTGGTTGGTGCTCTTTTGATCTTGTTCAATCGTGTAAAATGTATTCCCATTTATCTACGTATCCTTTGTAAATCAATCTGATCAAAGATGGTCCCCTCGACAACAAGTACAACTCATCACAAACAGTCTTGTCACCTCACGAGGCGTGTTTCCAACCAAGCTGCTGGAAGTCTGATGTGTTCACATGTAGTCCGGTCGTCGCCTTTGCTCGGGTGTTTGGGCCTTGAGACTGTTCTTGTGTTCATCGACATATGGGGTCACCAAGGTAGAGTTACGTAGAAGCTGTGTAGTGTGCTTGAGACCAAGAATATCCGTCCTGCATATTATTGAGTCCCCTCCAAGCGTGCCTTTTCCAGTCAGTCTCCCCTCATACCGCGATTTAGGGAGACCTATCTTCTTAAGGCCAGGAATGAAGTCAAGACAAAACCCAATGACATCCTCTGTTTGATGGCCCATGGAGATGCTTCCTTCTGACCTAGCCCAGTTACAGACATATTACTTTAGGACTCCCATGAACCTCTCAAAGGGGAACATATTATGTAGAAATACGGGCCCCACAATGACAATCTCGTCGACTAGATGAACTAGGACGTGCGTCATGATATTGAAGAAGGATGGTGGGAACACCAACTCCAAACTTACAAGACATTGCGCCACATCACTCCTTAGCCTTGGTATGATTTCTGGATCGATCACCTTCTGAGATATTGCATTGAGGAATGCACATATCTTCACAATGGCTAATCGGACGTTTTCCGGTGAAGCCCCTCAATGCAACGGAAGTAGTTGCGTCATAACCACGTGATAGTCATGAGACTTTAGGTTCTGGAACTTTTTCTCTGGCATATTTATTATTCCCTTTATATTCGACGAAAAGCCAGACGGGACCTTCATACTGAGCAGGCATTCAAAGAAGATTTCTTTCTCTTCTTTCGTAAGAGCATAGCTAGCAGGACCTTCATACTGCTTCGGAGGCATGCCGTCTTTTTCGTGCAAGCGTTGCAGGTCCTCCCGTGCCTCAGGTGTATCTTTTGTCTTCCCATACACGCCCAAGATGCCTAGCAGGTTAATGCAAAGGTTCTTCGTCACGTGCATCACATCGATTGAAGAAGCGGACCTCTAGGTCTTTCCGATAGGGTAGGTCCCAAAATATAGATTTCTTCTTCCACATGGGTGCGTGTCCCTCGGCATCATTGAACAGCTAGTCGGCGATGTCTACTACACAACCTTCTTCTTGTAGGCGTTGTTGGGCTGCAAGTGCACAGGTTTGTAGGACAGTAGCAAATTTCCCTCAAGTGGATGACCTAAGGTTTATCAATCTGTGGGAGGCGTGGGATGAAGATGGTCTCTCTCAAGCAACCTGCAACCAAATAACAAAGAGTCTCTTGTGTCCCCAACACACCCAATACAATGGCAAATTGTATAGGTGCACTAGTTCGGCGAAGAGATGGTGATACAAGTGCAATATGGATGGTAGATAAAGGTATTTGTAATCTGAAATAATAAAAACAGCAAGGTAACTAATGATAAAAGTGAGCGCAAATGGTATTGCAATGGTAGGAAACAAGGCAAAGGGTTCATACTTTCACTAGTGCAAGTTCTCTCAACAATAATAACATAGATAGATCATATAAAATCCCTCAACATGCAACAAAGAGTCACTCCAAAGCCACTAATAGCGGAGAACAAATGAAGAGATTATGGTAGGGATGCAGAAACCACCACAAAGTTATTCTTTCCAATCAATCCGTTGGGCTATTCCTATAAGTGTCACAAACAGCCCTAAAGTTAGTACTAGAATAACACCTTAAGATACAAATCAACCAAAACCCTAATGTCACCTAGATACTCCAATGTCACCTCAAGTATCCGTGGGTATGATTATACGATATGCATCACACAATCTCAGATTCATCTATTCAACCAACACATAGAACCTCAAAAGAGTGCCCCAAAGTTTCTCTGGGAGAATCACGGCCAACGTGTGCCAACCCCTATGCATAGGTTCATGGGCGGAACCATAAGTTGATCACCAAAACATACATCAAGTGAATCACGTGATATCCCATTGTCACCACAGAGATACACACGGCAAGACATACATCAAGTGTTCTCAAATATTTAAAGACTCAATCCGATAAGATTACTTCAAGGGAAAACTCAATTCATTACAAGAGAGTAGAGGGGAGAAGAAAGCAGAAGATCCAACTATAATAGCAAAGCTCGCGATACATCAAGATCGTGCCAAATCAAGAACACGAGAGAGAGAGAGATCAAACACATAGCTACTGGTACATACCCTCAGCCCCGAGGGTGAACTACTCCCTCCTCGTCATGGAGAGTGTCGGGATGACGAAGATGGCCACTGGTGAGGGTTCCCCCCTCCGGCAGGGTGCCGGAACAAGGTCCCGAGAGGTTTTTGGTGGCTACAGAGGCTTGCGGGCGGCAGAACTCCCGATCTATTCTGTTCCCAGAAGTTTTTAGGGTATATGGAGATATATAGGCGGAAGAAGTACGTCAGGGGAGCCACGAGGGGCCCACGAGGGTGGAGGGCGCGCCCCCCTGCCTCGTGCCTCCCTTGTTGCTTCCTTGACGTGGACTCCAAGTCTCCCGGGTTGCTTTCCTTCCAAAAATAACTTCTCCAGAAGATTTCATCCCGTTTCGACTCCGTTTGATATTCCTTTTCTTCGAAACACTGAAACAAGGGAAAAAACAGAAAGCGGCCTTTGGGCTCTGCAGGTCAATAGGTTAGTCCCAAAAGTAATATAAAAGTGTTTAATAAAGCCCATAAACATCCAAAACATATAATATAATAGCATGGAACAATCAAAAATTATAGATAATTTGGAGGCGTATCATCCATGGGACCCTTTCCAAAAGATTACGTGTAAATCATTGACCATAGCAAATGCGTGATCACCGAATGCGCATGGCGGGCTTCTTCGGTGATCTGCCTCGCCTTTGAAATGCTTGCCTTTCTTTTCGACATTGATGGTTAGTCGGAATAAATCGGCGATGGCCAAGGTACACATTCTTCTGCATTTGTCGGTATATACTTTCGGTGTCATCCAAACAGTGCGTGCATCGTGGTATCCCTTGTTTATGCGTCACGAAAGATTCTTGAGAGCGGGCCAATCATTGATGGTTACAAATAGCAGCAGCGTGCAGGTTAAATTCCTCCTGTTTGTGCTCATCCCGCATCGTATACGTCGTTTCCATTCCACAGCTGTAAAAGTTCTTCAACTAATGGCCTTAGGTACACATCAATGTCGTTGCCGGGTTGCTTATGGCCTTGGATGAGAACTGGCATCATAATGAACTTCGCTTCATGCACATCCAAGGAGGAAGGTTATACATACATAGAGTCACGGGCCAGTGCTGTGATTGCTCTCTGCTCCCGAAAGGATTAATGCCATCCGCTTAAACCAAACCATACGTTCCTTGGGTCACCTGCAAACTCAGTCCAGTACTTTCTCTCGATTTTTCTCCACTGCGACCCGTCAGCGGGTGCTCTCAACTTCCCATCTTTCTTACGGTCCTCACTGTGCCATCGCATCAACTTGGCATGCTCTTCGTTTCTGAACAGACGTTTCGACCGTGGTATTATAGGAGCATACCACATCACCTTCGTAGGAACCCTCTTCCTGGGGGGCTCGCCGTCAACATCACCAGGGGCATCTCGTCTGATGTTATACCGCAATGCACCGCATACCGGGCATGCGTTCAGATCATATGCGCACATGACAGAGGATGCACGATCATTAGGGCATGCATGTATCTTCTACACCTCCAATCCTAGAGGGCATATGACCTTCTTTGCTGCATATGTACTGTCGTGAAATTCGTTATCCTTTGGAAGCTTCTTCTTCAATATTTTTAGTAGCTTCTCAAATCCTTTGTCGAGCCTGACATTCTACTGCCTTCCATTGCAGCAATTCGATCTGATCTGAGAGCTTTGTGTTTCCATCTTCGCAATTGGGGTACAACCCTTTTTTGTGATCCTCTAACATGCGATCGAACTTCAGCTTCTCCTTTTGACTTTCGCATTGCGTCCTTGCATCGACAATGACCCGGCGGAGATCATCATCATCAGGCACATCGTCTGGTTCCTCTTGATCTTCAGCAGCTTCCCCCGTTGCAGCATCATTGGGCACATCATCTGGTTCCTCTTGATCTTCAGTAGCTTCCCCCGTTGCAGCATCACCGTATTTAGGGGGCACATAGTTTTCATCGTCCTCTTCTTCTTCACCGTCTTCCATCATAACCCCTATTTCTCCGTGCCTCTTCCAAACATTATAGTGTGGCATGAAACCATTGTAAAGCAGGTGGGTGTGAAGGATTTTCCGGTTAGAGTAAGACTTCGTATTCCCACATTTAGGGCATGGACAACACATAAAACCATTCTGCTTGTTTTCCTCAACCACTTCGAGAAAATCATGCACGCCCTTAATGTACTCAGAGGTGTGTCTGTCACCGTACATCCATTGCCGGTTCATCTGCGTGCATTATATATAATTAAGTGTGTCAAAAACCATTCTGAGAACATCATGAATAGATAATTAAGTGACCAAATTAATAGAAGTTCATCATCACATTAAAACCAAAGTACATACATAGTTCTCATCTAACAACATAAAGCTCTCCAGAGCATCTAAATTAAATAAACCATAAATTGAAACTATGTAAAACATTTCAGTGCGAAAACAAATGCAATCATAATCGCAACCAAGGTAACAATTGATCCAACGGCATAATGATACCAAGCCTCGGTATGAATGGCATATTTTCTAATCTTTCTAATCTTCAAGCGCATTGCATCCATCTTGATCTTGTGATCATCGACGATATCCGCAACATGCAACTCCAATATCATCTTCTTCTCCTCAATTTTTTTCATTTTTTCCTTCAAGAAATTGTTTTCTTCTTCAACTAAATTTAACGTCTCGACAATAGGGTCGGTTGGAATTTCCGGTTCACATACCTCCTAGATAAATAAAATCTATGTCACGTTGGTCGGCATAATTTTCATAAACAATAAATGAAGCAATAGTTATAAAGATAATATATACCACATCGAGATCATAGGCAGGGCCCGAGGCCGACGTGAGGCGAATACCAAAACCATCGCACTATATAATAATAAGCAATAAAATAGTAAGAAAATTAGACAAGTATCTATCTAAAGCAAGAATTTTTCTTTCGTAAAGAAGATAAGAACAAGAGGCTCACCACGGTGGTGCCGCGGCGACAGATCGGCGCAGGCGATCGGCAACAGTGAAAGGCAGGGGCCAGGCGTGACGGGCCGCTAATATAAACCTAGACAAATCTCGGGAAAAATAGAGTTCGGAGGTCGTGCTTGAGAGGAGAAAGCTTAAATAGTGTGGCTCGGGCATTTCATGAACACCTCATGTGCATAGGAGGTGAGCTAACCACAAAGCCCTCCCTCCCGGCCAGAGAAAAAGCAGGCGGTGGAGTGCTCACGATCATGAGGCGAGGTATATATAAACACCTCAATGGACCCGGTTAGGTAGCACGAACCCGGGACTAAAGGGCAGCCTGTTGTCCTGGTTCAAGCCACCAACCGGGACAAATGGTGGCGGGCTAGGAGCCAGGCCCATTGGTCCCGGTTCGTCCCACCAACCGGGACCAAAAGGTCCAGACGAACCGGGACGAATGGCCCATGTGGCCCGGCCGGCCCCAGGCTCCTGAGCAGGACCAATGCCCCCATAGGTCCCGGTTGGACTGAACCGGGACTAATGGGCTGACCGGCTGAACCAAAGCCCTCTTTTCTACTAGTGAGGCGCGCTTGGCTACTTGATTGAACTGTTTGTATAGATTAAGCCCATCGCTTAATGTATGAAATCGCCATTGGAACATTGGATGTCCTCTCTGTATGTGTTGTCGTGGGTGTGCTTATTGTGTCGTGCGCCGGCCCCAAACACTAGCAGCACAACTTATAAATTGACAGGATGGAGTACTAGTTACAATGATGCATATAATTAAGCAAAGGGATCACACATGTCTGTATTGACTGGAACGAGAATGCTATAGCACAATAAGAGTTAAGGAGGCAAGAAGAAAGATGCATCCATCAACGTATGACCTCCTCCTCCTCAACTCAGTGTCTTGGGACTGCACGGCCGTGACTAAGGATCGACGGCTTTTGTGGCGAGGTCAAGGTGCTTCTCAGCAAAGGCATCCAAGGCTTCCAGCCGGTTGAATAAGGCCAACGTCGTAGCGTCCTCACTGGTCTTGTAGATACCTATGTACACAATTTGCTCGTACATGTGGATGTGTAGGTCGACGAATTCTTGCAGGGCGAGGCGCCTCGTGGCGAGGTGGACATTCTTCATGGCATCGGCGGGCAGTCGCAGGGCCACCAATGCTTGAAAGAGGTTCCGACCATGGAGGCCGATTAGGGTGGCAGCCAATGAGGAGCCCGAGCGCGAGGGCTGGAGAAGTACGGCGATGTCGTCCGCGAGCTTCTTGACGACAGCGAACTTGTTGGTGGTGGCAACGATCATCTGGTCCAATTGAGAGTCGTAGCTGGCGTCAACGGCGGCCATCCACCAGCCGGTCGCCAACACCGTCTGGATACGATCCTCGGTGCCATGCCGCAGGCCGACGTCGTGAACCGTCAGCAGCACGATCGCTGATCGCTTCGCTTCGCATCGCCGTCATGGAGTGCAGGTGAGCACTTTTGCGCTTAGTGTAGGTGCTTAGGCAAATGCTTAGGTGCTTACGATGTGGTAGATGCATTGGAATGGAGGGAGCCTTTATATGAGTGCAAACTGCATTGCATTCACATCGTGCTGCCTCTTTTCCTGGTCCTCCTACTATTACTTGCCTCATGCATTCATGATGCTAATTGAAGGAGGATGGATCATTGGCCGTTCAACATTTCGTGAACCGCTACCCTCTCCTAAATGCGCATTAAAGCCGTATCGGGAACTACGCCGCTGTCCGTCGAATAATCTTTGCGTACCCTTGCAAGCCCGGCTGAACATGCCTCCTGGCCTCCATCTATGCTTAATTACTGAATTTTAGTTGCAAAAATTAGATACTGCTAGTGATTTTTAGCTTCATATTTTGACCAATTGCAGTGTTACAAGGTTGACAAATGTCAATGTTACTATATCAACAAATGTCAATCTTTCAAGTTTGAAAAATGGCAACATACCCAATATGACAGATGCAAATCTTACCAAATTGTTTATAAAGTGGTTGCACACGGGTCATCCAAAACAATCGTTTGCGTTGAAGAGATGCACAAATCCTGCTCTCACTTTGCATACAGGTGTTGTTTCTAAATCTATTGCGATCAAGAACCATTAAAACCTATAGCCAATTAAACCAAGACACGTGGCGTCACATGAATGGTTAAAATTTGAATTATACACATAAATGCATTGAAAAACTCAGTTAATGCATAAAAATATCCAAACGAACCCCGAAAATCCCAAAAATTGACATAACACTCCTGTTGTTTTATGTTGACACGAGAAATTTTTTCAAAGCAATAAGAGGCAATGGATATCGATTTGTCCCCAAAGGTGGGACGTTCCCTACCGAAACCATCAGGCTTGTTGTCAGAAGCTTTGGTTTGTGAGAAACATATCCTCAATCCTGCCCCAAATAGGACAAAATTTTTACCACGGCATGTTGATGGCGCTCCATAATACCATGCATGCCAAGTTTCATGAATTTCAGATGAGCTTTGGGTTTATAATAGAATTTATAAACCAGGTATCTCAATGTTTGCGGCCTAGTGACGGTGGCAGGGTGTTTGACGACATTCATCCTCATTTCTTGCATGGGACCTAATTAAGCATGCAACCAAGGACACATATTTGAATTTTCAACCAATTTATATGCATTAGAGCATATGTGTGCATGTATAGTTCAAATTTGAATTATGCACATGAATGCATAGAAAACTCAGTTGATGTATAAAAATGTCCAAGCGAACCCCCAAAATTCCCAAAAATTGACACAACACCCCTGTTGTTCTATGTTGACACTAGGAAAAAAACTGAAATCGAGAAGAGGAAATGCATATCGTTTCATCGAGAAAGGTGAAACGTTCCCTACAAAACCATCGGGCTTGTTGTGAGAAGCTCTGGTTTGTGAGAAGCATATCCCCAAACCTGCCCCAAATGAGACAAAAAAATTACCACGGCATGTTGATGCCGCTCCATGACAACATGCCAAGTTTCATGAATTTCAGACGAGCTTTGGATTTACTAGAATTTAAAAACCAGGTATATATATCTCAATGTTTGCGGCCGAGTGACGGTGGCAGGGTGTTTGACATTCATTCTCATTTTTTGCATGGGACCTAACTAAGCATGCAACCAAGGACACAGATTTGAATTTTCAACCAATTTATATGCATTAGAGCATATGTGTGCATGTAGTTCAAATTTGAATTATGCACATGAATGCATAGAAAACTCAGTTAATGTATAATAATGTCCAAGCGAATCCCTAAAAATCCCAAAACTTGAAACAACACCCCTACTGATCTATGTTGACACTAGGAAAAAACTTGAAATCGAGAAGAGGCAATGCATATCATTTCATGCAGAAAGGTGAAACGTTCCCTACCGAAACCATCGGGCTTGTTGTGAGAAGCTCTGATTTGTGAGAAGCATATCTCCAAACCTGCCCCAAATGGGACAAAAAATTTACCACGGCATGTTGATGCCGCTCCATGACAGCATGCCAAGTTTCATGAATTTCAGACGAGCTTTGGATTTAGTAGAATTTAAAAACCAGGTATATATCTCAATGTTTGCGGCCGAGTGACGGTGGCAGGGTGTTTGACATTCATTCTCATTTCTTGCATGGGACCTAATTAAGCATGCAACCAAGGACACATATTTGAATTTTTAACTAATTTATGCATAAGAGCATGTGCATGTAGTTCAAATTTGAATTGTGCACATGAATGCATAGAAAACTTCAGTTAATGTATAAAAATGTCCAAGCGAACCCGAAAAATCCCCAAAATTGACACAACACCCTTGTTGTTCTATGTTGACACTAGGAAAAAAATTGAAATCGAGAAGATGGAACGGATATCATTTCATCCAGAAAGGTGAAACGTTCCTTACCGAAACCATCATGCTTGTCGTGAGAGAAGTTCTGGTTTGCGAGAAGCTTATGCCATAACCTGGCCCAGATGGGACAACATTTTCTTACCCCAGCATCTTGATGTCGTTCCATGATAGCATGCCAAGGTTCATGAATTTCAGACAAGTTTTGGATTTACTAGAATTACAAAAGCAAGCACCTCAACATTTGCCGGAGAGCCACGGTGCCGTGGTGTTTGAAATTCATCCCCATTTCTTGAATGGTACATAAGCATCAATCCATGGACATATATATCATTTTACAACCCATTTTGGTGCACCGGAGCATGTGCATGTGGTTTAATTTTGAATTGTGCACCTGAAATTCCTAGAAAACCAAGTTACCGTATAAACATGTCCAAACGAACCCTGAATAATTCCAAATTTTTGACGACCGCCTATAGTTGCATGTTCACTCTGAGATAGAAGTTCTAGCAATTCAAACACCATCCTTTGCAGCTGTGATCCCATTATGTAATCAAGATGAAAAATCAAGTAGATCCCACATAGTTTATTATCACCAACCGTGTGAGATGCAGTACAAAATATCCTGGAGCACCGTCGGTGTATAGTATGCATATGGCTTACTCGAGAAGGCTCGTCGGCTACAGTCCACAGCCCGCTCTGAACAAGGGGCCGTGT
Source organism: Aegilops bicornis (assembly GCA_021605145.1). Taxonomy (NCBI): domain Eukaryota; kingdom Viridiplantae; phylum Streptophyta; class Magnoliopsida; order Poales; family Poaceae; genus Aegilops; species Aegilops bicornis. The sequence goes on from CM038672.1 coordinate 705,701,480, forward strand.
CTGATGACACTTTGCGCCAGTTTTTCCGCTGAAGCAATTCCAAATTTTTGGCTTCCGCGGAAATATCTACCTCCCCGCCCCCTCCCCCTTACCAAAAGCCACATTTCCCCTGTTTCCGCCTTCCTTTCCAAGTTGAATCCTTCACTCCTTGCTTGCAGCACCGCCTCCTCGCGGATGACCCTCCTTCACGCTGCTCGGCCTCGCCTATACAGGCAGGTAATCCACACCCGAACCCCGTCCTCCTCCTCCTTCCACATCCCACATGCCCCGACCATTTGGCCTTGGCGCGACACCTTCCACCCAAATCACCGACCCCTCCACCAAATAAGCGCCGTCCTAAGCCAGGGTGCACGTAGTATAGCTAGGATCTCAAGGAGCATTTGGCAGCGGAGAAGCAAATCGCAGCCGCACGCGCGGATGAGGTCGCGATGGCTGCCATTCGTGTCGATCCCCAGATCTTGGAGGAGCACCTCGCCATCGAGGCCACCATCGACGCCTCGTGCACCGACGCCGCAGCGCGGTTGGCTACTTTAAACGTCAGTTCATGGCGTTTTCTCGAGGCCACCGTTGATGCCTTTAGCGAAGACTACGAGGTGTTTTCTCAGCGTGCGTGCTTACCTCATCTCGAGAGCCCGGCAGGTTGGTGCGGGCGGCTCAGGCAACTCACCTCTACGGCGAGGGCACCCATGATGCGGAGGCCTCGCCCTCTTCCATGTCCAAGGAGCCAATTGTCATCGATATCTCTGACAATGAGTAGCTTGTCTTATTAGCTCACTATAAGGACCCGTGTTCAGTTTGCTAGCTACTGCCTTCCTTAACAAATTTTAGTGAATTGTGTTATCTACTTTTACCATGCAATCGTCTGCTCTAGTGTATATGTTCTATATGTCAAGCAATGTTGTGTTCGGTTAACTGTTTGGTTCAATTCTACAAATGTGATGTTCAATTATATAGGGTGCAAGTTTCCAAGTTGTCAAGCATGCCTGGTTTGGTTAACTGTCTAATATTCTATTAGGAGTATGTTATATTGTGCAAAGTGGTGCTTTCGATTAACGTTTGGTTCATTTGTTGTGGTGTTTAGTTAACTGTTTGGTTCAATTCTGCAATGCGATGTTCAATTGTTGTGTGTGCATTCTGTTAGTGTATACCATGTGAGAAATAAATCGAATTTGGTTGTACTAAATACATGAGAAACAAATACAATTGCTATATTTCCAAGTTGTTAAGCATGCTTGGTTTGGTTAACTGTCTGATCTTCTATTAGGAGTATGTTATATTTGTGCAATGTGGTGCTCAATTAACGGTTGGTTCATTTGTTGTGGTGTTTAGTTAACTGCTTGGTTCAATTCTGCGATGCGATGTTCAATTGTCGTGGCTGCATTCTGTTATAGTACACCATGTGAGAAATAAATCGAATTTGGTTGTACTAAATACATGAGAAACAAATACAATTGCTATATTTCCAAGTTGTTAAGCATGCTTGGATTGGTTAACTGTCGATCTTCTATTAGGACTATGTTATATTTGTGCAATGTGGTGCTTTCAGTTAACTGTTGGTTCATTTGTTGGGTGTTTAGTTAACTGCTTGGTTCAATTCTGCAATGCGATGTTCAATTATTGTGGCTGCATTCTGTTATTGTATACTATTATACCTTGTCTTTTTTGTTCCTTTGCCCCATTTCCAATATAGAGAAGATATTTATGCACATCCTTGTTTTCAGGCCTTTCCAAAACAGTTCATTGATGATTACCTCTCAAACCACCTGTATGGACAGGAGGCGAGGAAGGTTTTCATACAACACCCACGGTTCAATATGAAGTGTTCACGAAGAGGAGAAGGATGGACGGTCAATCATCGACAGACACTGGCCTAAAGTTGCAAAGACCTTCAACATCAATGAATGCTCGATATTCGCCTTCCGCTTCAGCAGTTTTCCCGATGAGATGCATCTGTCTGTGTACCGTCTATGATGCTAATTTCGAAAGGTTCTAGATGTTGCATGTGAAACTTGGTGTTGGTGCAGTTGTGTAATGGGGTAGCTAAGTGCTGAAGCTATATCATGTTGTACTCTGATGTATTTCAATTATGAAATCATGCTTCCTTAATATGGGAATGAAATATATTATGTGCTTAATATGAATGTCAATTAGATTAATAAATGGATCATTAATAATAGGGCAATTAGCCTGCTAATTGGTTTTTGCTATTGCAAACGGTTATTGAGAAAATACCGTGGGTGATGACCTAAGGCAATGCACACAGTTTCTTCTACGCACCGTGTGTGATGCATTCAATAATGCAAATGATAAAATTATTAATATTGTGTGCGATGGGAAGGCCATCACACACAATTTAACGGGGAAAATTGTGTGTGATGTACCTACGAACAGAAACGTTTTCCTTGCAGCGACTGTGTGGGATGTATGTACGAACGGAAAAGGTTTCGCGGGGACTGACTGTTTGGGATGAACTTACGACCGGAAATGATTTCGCCTGTATAATTGTATTTTTTAGCACTACTGTACGTATAATCATATTTGCTCGCTCGTGATGCGCTTTACGACCTCATTTTGCCGGCGTGTGTGCCAGGAGGGCATATCCCCGACGGTTTCTGGGTCGTGAGCGAAGGACCCCCTAATCGCCCACACTCACTAGGCGACGGTTTCGAATGCCATCGCGGAAAGGGGTTTAAAACCTTTGTATAGCACCGACGTGTACCAGTGATTGCTCGTCGTAATGGGCTCAAATTATCTAATTTGGCCTAAAGACATGTACAAACTTTAGTGGGCCCATTAAGTTAATGGGCCGTTACCAGATCGAAAGTTAATGGTCAGCCCTCTTACCTCTAGGGTCGTAACAGGCCGACATTGAAGCGGGCAACAGGTGGGCCCATTTGATTTCACGGGCCGTTAACAGGCCGTTACTCAGGTCGGGCTACATATGGCCCAACTATACTATGAGCCTTTAGCAGGCCGAAAGAGACAGCGGGCTCGTACTGGACCATGAAGAGCATGTGCCGCTAAGAGGCCGAAAGTCAGGTCGTACTGTAAATGGCCAGACTGTGGTGTGGGCCTTTAGCAGGCGGAAAGAGAAATCGGGTTGGTATTGGACCATGAAGAGCATGGGCCATTAAAACGCCAAAACTCAGGTCCGACTACAAATGGCCCAACTCATTATGGGCCGTCAACAGGCTGAAAGACACACCGGGCCGAGAATTGGCCCAACACTTAAATGGGTCACTAGAAGGCCAAAACTCAGGTCCGACTACAAATGGCCCAACTCATTCATGGGCCATCAACAGGCTGACAGACACGCCGGGCCAGAAATTGGCCCAACACTTAAATAGGTCGCTAAAAGGACGAAAGATGTACATCTTGAAAACTGGCCCATCCCTTGAATGGGTCGTTAACAGGCCGAAACCACATCAGGTCGATATTGAGCCCAAATATATAGCGGGCTGTTAACGGGCTCGAACTGACGATGGGCTGCAATGGTGTCAAATCTTTAACGGGCCTTTGACGGGCCAAATTGGCACATCTCGTATGGGCCGTGGGCTTAAATGGACCTGAAACAAGTAGGCCTTATATGGGTCGGCCTGCTAATTTTCACTAGGTCGGCCTTTTTCATCGGAATGGGCCACTGTTGGGCTGTGCCACATGTCGACCTATCCTAGGCGCCTCATGTCCAATGAGTGGATGACATCTGTCCCAACGGTGAACCAACACGTGTTTCCTCCGTCCAATGAGAATTCTACACGTGGAAAATCCTCATTGGTCAGGGCTGTTAACGGTTTATCGAATCCAAAACCGGACCCGATAGCTTAACGGCGACCCGTTATGGTGGATGCCACGTGTCGGTCACCCTTGACGAAAGCACTTTCATGACGCGCCATTTATCATCATGGATGTAGACACTTCCGTGATGATAATTTTGGTAATGTCGTGGAACACTTCTACGACAACACAGGTATGACTATCTTGATTCTGTCATAAAATCGTCATGGATGTACATGCATGACAGAAAACGTGACCTACTGTGACAAACACGTATCATCACGGAAGTGTATTTTTTTTGTAGTGATAACGCGGGTTTAATGCACCGGCGAAAGTTGTGCCGTACTAGAGTGGCTAGCAAAGGTGGAAGCGTGAGAGTGCGTATAACCCATGGACTCAACATTAGTCATAAAGAACTCACATACTTATTGCAAAAAAAATATTAGCCCTCGAAGCAAAGTACTACTACGCATGCTCCTAAGGGAGAGGATGGTAGGCATTAACCATCACGCGCTCCTAAGGGAGATGTTGGTAGGAGTTAACCATATTGTGCTCCCAACTTTCACGCAAAGGTAAACAATCAAAAATAAATTGCCCTCCAACTTCGTCACATAACTAGAAGACCATACATGCATGCTATGGGAATCACAAACCTTAACACAAGTATTTCTTTAATTCCACAATTTACTACTAGAATAACTCTAATATCACCATCTTCATGTCTCAAAACAATTGCAAGGAATCAGACTTCTCATAATATTCAACGCTCTTTATATGAAAGTCTTTATTATATCCCCCTTGGATGCCTATCATAATAGGACTAAATTCATAACCTAGGAAAATTACCATGCTGTTTAAAAACTCTCAAAATAATATAAGTGAAGCATGAGAGTTCATCAATTTCTTCAAAATAACATCACCGCCGTGCTCAAAAAGATATCAGTGAAGCACTAGAGCAACTACCCTAGCTCAAAAGATATAAGTGAAGCACAAAGAGTATTCTAATAAATTCATGATTAATGTGTGTCCCTCTCAAAAAGGTGTACTCAGCAAGGATGATTGTGGCGAACTAAAAAGCAAAGACTCAAATCATCATACAAGATGCTCCAAGCAAAATATATATCATGTGGTGAATAAAAATATAGCCTCAAGTAAATTTAACGATGGATTGAAGATGAAAGAGGGGATGCCATTCGGGGCATCCCCAAGCTTAGATGCTTGGTTGTCCTTCAATATTACCTTGGGGAGCCTTGGGAACCCCCAAGCTTAGGCTCTTGCCACTCCTTATTCCCTAGTCCATCAAATATTTACCCAAGACTTGAAAACTTCACAACACAAAACTCAACAAACAAATCATGAGAGCCGTTAGTATAATAAAGCAAATCACTACCCTTAGGTATTGTTGTGAACTCATTATAATTTTATATTGGTGTAATATCTACTGTATTCCAACTTCTCCATGGTTCATACCCCCGATACTACCCATAGATTCATCAAAACAAGCAAATAACACAATGGAAACAGAATCTGTCTAAAACAGAACAGTCTGAAGTAATCAGGAAACTTTGCATACTTTTGTAACTCCAAAAATTCCGAACAATTAGGAAAACGTGGGCAATTTGTATATCAACCTTTTGTAAAAAAATCAGAAATTTATCACGGCCTGGCAACTTTTAGGATTTCCTTCACTAGGCGCAGAACTTTCTGTTTTTCAGCAAAATTAAATCAACAATCTTCCAAACTATCCCAAAGGTCTTACTTGACTCAAACACTAAATTAAAACACGAAAACACATCTAACCAGAGGCTAGATGATATATTTATTCCAAAACAGGGAGAAAAAAGTAAAAAATAAAAATAAAATTGGGTGGCCTCCCAACAAGCGCTATTGTTTAACGGCCCTAGCTAGACAAAAAGCAACGATCTAGGTATTGTCGTCTTTGGTTTTCAATTCCTCAAGGAATTTACTTATAGTGGTAGGTTCTTTGATGGTATTGATGAAGCTAGAACTAATACCTATCATCTTTAGACTATCGTCCCCTTTACTAGATGATTCACCTTTATTCTTAGGAACATAAATAAACTTAGTAGTTTTGGTAGGAGGAAAATTTGGAGTAGTTTTAACCGAGGCAAAAGCGAAACCCAAATTGGTGATAACTCCTTCTAGCTTGTCAATTCTAATAGAATCTTGATCTATATTCTCATTAACTAGGGGTTCTTTTTTGCTTTAGGCTTTTCAAAGTGATTCGTACCTTCGATCCAATTTGAGTAATGTGATTGTGGATCTTTTTATCCAAATTCCCAATAAGTTCTACGATAGAAATTGTATTCTCAATAATATCAAGCCTTTGCATCACATGCTCCAAAGTTAAAATTGTTTCATTAACCATGAGTGGGGGTGAGCCTACCAAATCGTTCATAGCATTATACGCATCTAAAGTATGGCTACCCAAGAAATTTCCTCCAATGATGGTGTCCAACACAAATCTATACCAAATAGTAACACCCACATAAAAATTACGGAGGAGAGCGGTAGTAGATTGTTTATGGGTGGATCTATTTTGGGCATTGCAAATTCTGTACCAAGCATCTTTCAAATTTTCTCTCTTCCTTTGTTTAAAATTGAGAACCTCATTTTCAGGGGTACTAATAATGGTAGGCGGACTAGCCATGATAACAAAACAAGCGATCTAGCACACGAGCTAAAAAGACAAACAGAAAAAGGGCGAATAAAAGGGCAAAAAAATTTGTGTTTTTCTGAAAACATTTTAGAAGTGGGGGAGATGAAAATGAGAGGCAAATGGCAAATAATGTATGTGCTTATGGCCTTGGGAGAAATGATGAGTCAGCCATATGACTCGGGCTTTGAGCATGCGGGTGAGGAGATGGATGATGTGCCCGGGCAGGAACATCCTAGGGTTGATTGCAAGAAGTTGCTCTGCATGCATTCCTCACAGGACATGCCTCTAGATGCCGCCTCAACGCAGGGTCAACTAGACGAGGCTCGTACAGTGCTTAGCCCGACAACACTGGTGGTGGGGTTAAGGAAGGGTCTGGAAGGTTAGCCCAAGAAAAAAAGGAGAGGAGGAGACCACCGAAGAAAGGCTCTGCTTCCTACAAACAGGCCAAAGTTTCTAGCAGCCAGTTGGCTCCTCCGACCGATTTTGCAGAACATGTACAGGTCAAAGGTGCAGTGATGTAGCATGACGCGGGTGAGCCGATCCTACCGTCGAAAAACCACTTTAAGGCATATCAGGGGATCTCAGGACACTACACAACCATGTGTTGTTGCTACTTCTTGAGCTTGGGTTGATTTTTCCTTTAAAGAGGAAAGGGTGATGCAGCAAAGTAGAGATAAGTATTTTCCTCAGTTGAGAAACAAGGTATCAATCCAGTAGGAGGCACAAGCAAGTCTCCAATCTATGCACCTGCACAAACAAACAAACACTTGCACACAACGCGAAAAGGGGGTTGTCAATCCCTTCACGGTAACGAACAAGAGTGAGATCTGATAGATAGATATAAAACAAATAAAAGGAAATAAAACTCAGTGAGGTATTTTTATATTTTCGGTTTTATAGATCTAAAAATAATAGATGGAAAATAGACCGGGGGCCATAGGTTTCAATAGAAGCTTCTCTCTCGAAATAAACATACAATGGGTAAACAAATTACTGTCGAGCAATTGATAGAAAAACGCAAAGTTATGACGATATCTAAGGCAATGATTATGAATATAGCGCATCACGTCCGTGACAAGTAGACCAACTCCTGCCTGCATCTACTGCTATTACTCCACACATCGACCGACTCCTGCCTGCATCTAGAGTATTAAGTTCATAAGAACAGATTAACACTTGAAGCAAGATGACATGGTGTAGAGCGGATAAACTCAAGCAATATGATATAAACCCCATCTTTTTATCCTTGATGGAAACAATACAATACGTGCCTCGCTACCCTTTCTGTCATTGGGTGAGGACACGGCAAGATTGAACCTAAAACTAAGCACCTCTCCCATTGCAAGAAAAAATAATCTAGTTGCAAAATCCAAACAGATAGTTCGAAGAGAAATACAAAGATATCAAATCATGCATATAAGAATTCAGAGAAGACTCAAATAATATTCATAGAAATTCAGATCATCAATCCACAATTCATCGGATCTCGACAAATGCACCGCAAAAGAAGATTACATCGAATAGATCTCCAAGAACATCGAGGAGAACATTGTATTGACGATCAAAGAGAGAGAAGAAGCCATCTAGCTACTAGCTATGGACCCATAGGTCTGTGGTAAACCAGGGGTGGAGCCAGCATAGGAGCGTTGGGTTCACCTGAACCCAACGATTTTTCCTGGCCAAGTATCGCTATACACGTACGTATGTGGATGAACCCAATAAAAAATATGCGTTGAACCCATCAACTTGGTACCCAACGCTTAGTGAGAAGACCAAAAGCCCACAAACGAATCACCTCCATGTTAGCCTCCTAAGCCTATTCGTGTCTTCCTTCCCCTATTCCTCTCATTCTCTCCTGTTTCCTTATGGCAGCCGGCAGCCGCAACCCGCAGATCGTTCCATTTGCTTCCGTGACTCTACGATGTACCCTCTCCCGTTCGCATCCAGCGATGAGCCGACATGGGTAGTTCGGCAGTAGCGAGACTGCTGGCTACTATAGACCACATTCATGGTATTGAGTCGCATCATCATATCTCCTTTCTATTGTGGACGCCCTAATTTTCTAATTATTTATTTCATGTATTTTGATTGAACTAGGCTATGGATCGGTATTTCTGGAAGAGAAATTGATCAGCAGACAGATAATGATGCTAAAAGCATCAAGATCACCCCTTCACAGAGAAATTATTTTAGATGAGTTTCCTATGATCCAACCGGTATGGCATGCACACTTCCGTTAATAATGTAGCACAACATTGGATAAGTGCTATCATATCTAATATTGCTTAATGAATCCTAGTATATTAAAAAAAGTAAATAAATAAAATAAAAATCTGAAATTTCTGGACGTCAAAGATGGCGAATTGTTCTATGTGGATGCAAAATTTCCATCCAAGCTGACTTTCATTGCGCTCTATACACAAAATTTAATCAGTGCTCCAAAGTATATTTTCGAAGCTTTTTCAGATGCCCTACTTTTATTTATTTTGTCCAGAGCTCCTGCAGTATGAATTGCCATGAAATTTTGCAAGTACTTAGTATTATTGGGCATGTTTGATGGATATAATATCATTTTTTTGAATTTACTGTTCACACTAGGTGTAGATGAGCTCGATCTCGAAAAGGTTGACCTCGTGTCATATTTCTATTTGTTAGGTTGTTTTTTTAGTGTTATACTATTGTTGTAATATGGTCTAGAATTATAGTTTACACTTAATTAATTCCTACCAAGTTCTTATAACAAGTCAGTGAGTGAACCCAATGGCAAAAAATTCTGGCTCCGCCCCTGTGGTAAACAACTCACACATCATCGGAGGGGCAACATGGTTGATGTAGATGCCCTCTGTGATCGAATCCCTCTCCGGTAGAGTACCGGAGAAGGCCTCCAGATGAGATCTCACGAGGTCATAGACCTACAGCGGTGGAAAAGTATTTTCGTGGATGCTTCTAGGGTTTTGGGAATATTTGAGAATTTATAGGCCAAGGATGGAGGTCAGGGGGTGCTCATGGGGACCACAAGCCCTGGGGGCGCCCCCTGTCGTGGTTCTAAGTATGACAGTAGAATGGGGGGTAGGTATGGAGAGGCAAGATCCTAGCTATGGAGTAGTTGTATACGCAAGGGATTCACGAGTTCAGGCCCTTCTCGGAGGAAGTAAAAGCCCTCGTCTCGGAGCCGGAGGCGGTCATTGGATTATATGCGTATGTGTTACGAGTGCGAACCCTTCTACGTGGAGGGTGGCTTATATAGAGTGCGCCAGGACCCCAGCCAGCCCACGTAGTAGAGGGTTTAAGGTGCGTTAAAGCTAGGCGTTACTGGTAACGCCTTACATAAAGCGTCATTAAGGTCATAAAGACTATTTGTTCTATAGACCGTTTGGGTACCGAGTGGCCCTTGGACTCCTGGTGGTGGTCGAGTGGGTCTTCATGGTCGAGTGTCTTTGAATTAGTCGAGTGGAAACCTACCAGGTCATTTGGAAGGCTGCTTCTCTTGTGAGTGTCCTTGTGGAGGGTACCTTTGGGCAGGTCTATGACCCTACCCCAGGTATATGACTTCATCATTAGCCCCCGAATGGATCGAGGTTTGAGTGAGGAAGGCGTTGATAATCTTTCCGACCTATTCTTCATGTTGTGAGTGCGTCTTACTCTGGATCAACGACCTTTTAGTGATGGCATCAACTTCTCTTTCAGTCGCCTTGATCCATTCTTCACGTTTGTCGAGTGAACTCCGTGAACCTGAGGATTTCTGAGTGATTGATCGGAGGAAATCTGTTATCTGACGAGTTGCTCTGTGGTTAGCGGATTTCGCGGGATCCGAATTTTGGGAAGCGCGCGAAGCGGAGAAAACCGCGGCACTCGGATGGGATAAGACGATGATGCCTCGATCTTCACGCCACCTTTTTCGCCACGTATCGTGCGCGCGCCTGTTGCAGGATTGTGACGGGATTGCCTGGGCCTACCGGTCAGCCACTCGGAAGCGGACCCATATAAAGCGTTGGACAGGGCATTTTGAACAGTGCGACCTCAGACTTCTCCTCTCTCCGCCTCCAAACCTTCTCCCCGCGCTCTTCGTCTCTCCAGCGCCGAAGCTCGGTACTTGCCTCGCCGGCGACCATGGTGAAGGAGAAGACCGCAGCCTGGAGCAGGTGAAGAAGGCGGCGGCGAAGGCCAAGGGAGAGCGCCCGGTCAGGCGGCTCCTCTTCATGTCCAAGCTGCCGCAGGGCTGGGTCCAAGGAGGCTGGATCCGCTCGACCATCACCGAGAAGGATCTCGCCGATCTGGCCAATGAAGGACTGATCCCCATGGGTCGGCGAGGCTTCACGGCACGGAGTGGCAACCGTAACTGAAGAGGGTGAGTCTGTCCTCCTGGCCACCCACGTAGATCGGGGTTTTCTGCCGCCAAATCCTTTTTTTCCGGGGTTTTGAACTTTTTGGGCGCAACTCCATCATTTCACTCCGAACTCCATTGTCTATCTTGCTGCTTTCATTTCGCTATGCGAGAATTTCTTGGGTTGTCGACCGCACTGGGGTCTCTTCAAGCACATATTCACCTATCGCTCTCAGACGGTGAAGAAAATGAGCCCGAATGACGAGAGGACCCAAGTAATCCAGATGTGTGGGGGACTCGGGGTCCAGATGAGGGGGAAGAGCGCCTTTCCAGCTATGACTCTCCCCGACTCGGTTAGAGGGTGGCAGTCGACCTGGTTTCTTGCCAAGACCAGCCCGGCCTTGAGGCGATCGTGGGCTCCCTCCTTTCTCCATGAGTCGAGTGAACAAGCCATCTTCCTGAAGGTGTTACCAGAGGAGAAGGCCCAAGTAAAGTTGCTGATGGGCGTGTAGTCCAGCTTATTCGCGATGGGGTGACGGCATGGATCTCCTGGAGGTTTTTCTCCGGCGGCGTATTCAGCCACTTCAATACCGAGGTCATCCAATGTGGATGTACTGCACGGATGATACCACTCGGGTCCATCCGGAGGAGGTCGATGGCATACGCTTTGGAGAAGTGGATGACTGCCATCACAGAAACAAAGACAACCCTCGCGGAGCTAGGAGGATTCCACCACTCGACCAGAGTTACCAACGGACAAGGTATAACCACTTATCTTGTTGTGATTCTGCTGCATTCATTCTGTTTTGATGCCAATTCGTCGACTGACTTTCACCTTGTTTTGTTGTCTTCTAGGTCACCACTGAGATGTACTCGATGCCCAACAGGGCGCAGGAAACAGTCGAAGAAGAAGAAGGAAGTGGAGGTGAAAGTCCGGAGGAATGGGAGTCCAACGGCGAGGAGGATGAGGAGGATGATAGCTCTTATGACGAGGAGGAGGAGGAGGAGGAAGAGGAGGAAGGCGTCGATCCTCCTCGCTCGGAGGAAGGTCCAAGGCGACGCATGACCCGGTGACGGTAGCGTAAAGCTGTTGTGCCCACCGGGCGATCGGCAAGCGACCTAGGACAACTTCTCCAGCGCCCGGTGAGAAACCGCCAAAGCAACCTCGAGCGACGTCGTCAAAGCCGACGAAGGCCCTGCCCAAGATGCGAATGGTCATCCCCACCATCTTCGGGTAACCAACAGAACCTTGTATTTCCTTGTTCAACATGAGTGAATTTTGGTCGACTTGATGAGTGATCAGCCGATTCTTGAAATCTACAGCGCCGCTGCCTCCAAGACTTCAGCCAAGCACGAAGATCAGGAAATGGAGGATGCGGCCACCTCCAACCTTGGTAAGATCCCTGAGGTTTCGCTTTTAGTCGACAGGAGCTTTTAGTCGATTGGACTTCCATGTTTACTTCTAAATCTTTCTTGTAGTTCCGCCTCACGTCATTGATCTCCCCGATGATGACGAGGAAGCGCCATTGAGGAAGAGGAAGAACAAGAAAGTGCCTGCTGGCAAGGCTGCTCAAGTTGCGGCGATTCCTGAGACGCTGATTTCCGAGGGAGGCAACCCCACTCGGACTTCTGTGTCTTTCGCTATACCGCTGACAAGTGCTAGACCCACTTCGTCGGCTGTTGATCCACCATCTCTCTTTGCTACACACCATGTCATGGAAGACCAAGTAAGTGCTGCTAAGGAGGCCATACGCCAGGCAGGGATCATGATGGAGCAGGTGAAAGCGGTCCGAGAGGCTAGTCAGGCGGCCTATGATGCTAGTTCAGCTCTCGAGCAATGTCCAAGTAAGTCGATCGTTGCTTGCTTTGTTAGGATATGCTACACAAACTGCTTCCTTCGGAGATTTCCATATCTGTACACCCACCGGGTGTGTGTGTCGATTGAACTTTTGTGGGGGCACGCTGAGTGCACCCACCGGGTGTAGTCCCGAGACTATGGTTGTTGCGTGCGATCGGCTATAGTCTTTATGTTGTGATCTTCTTCACTCGACCTGGACGGACCAAGTCGAATGGAACCGTAAAACCGGTGGGGGCACGCTAAGTGCACCCGGTGGAGTGTAGTCCCGAAACTATGGTACATTGCGTGCGATCAACTATAATCTAAAAGCTATATATATATATATATATATTTTTCTGCGGTGACCCGGCGACAATTAGCCATGGTTTTAGAATCATAACTTTTTGCCTCTTTTGGTATTGGTGAACCAAATCGGTAAACCAGTGGGGACACGCTGAGTGCACCCGCTGGGTGTAGTCCCCGAGACTACTGTCGAATGTTTTGATTCGACTGTAGTCTTAGAAATGCTACTATTTTACCTTAATCACTCGGAAGTGATCTGTCTTTGATGTCTTTCGTTGGTTGACTCTTTGCAAAAATCTTGCGAGCTTGTGGCTCGCTATCTTGAGAGTTAGAGAACAAGCAGATCCAGCTCAACCTCGATTTGAAGCTTGCTCAGGAGAATTTGCAGAAGGCAAAGGATGAAGCAAAAGGTATGGCTGGTGAGAATTTTTGACGACTGCCTTTGTTTTTCTGCTCATTCTCAACTCTGTTCTCATTGTTGCTTTGCAGATGAACTGGAAGAGACTTTGAAGAAGAAGGACCTTGACCTTGCAGAGGCACAGAAGGCAGCTTTGGAGAAAACAAAGCTCGCTGAAGAGAAGCTTGCCTCAGTCGACAAACTCAAAGATGAAAATGCCAAGCTGAAAGCTGCTCTTGTGCTGACTAACAAGGAAGTTAGTCGGTGAAGAACGACAAGATCGTTACGTCGACAAGGCCAAGCTGGCGGGGAGCGAAACGACACGGAGATTTATCTTGGAGGGCTCGCCAAGAAGTTGTTTCTCATGCTTGAAGGTAATCTCTTTTATCCGATTGTCTTGCTCTCACCGCTCATCACATGATCATTATTTTGAGTCTGAGCTGTGTTTTCAGAATTCTGCCAAAACTTTGAAGAAGAAACCGGTCGAGTGGAAACCAGCTTGGACCCCATCAACTCTCCTGTGAAGGACGAAGCTGCTATGAATGTGCTCCGACTGGAGTCTCGCGTTGCTAGCGTGGTGGATTATCTTGCTCAACTAAAAGTTGCGGTGTCACGGATCGACTCGACTCTCTGGCCAGAACAGACTTTTCAGAATGATCTTGAATCCCTGATGACTCGACTGAATGAGATTCCAAGTCGAGTGCAAGAATGGAAAAAGTATTACGCGGTGTGGTGCTGATGTTGCTCTATCTACGGTTCGTGTCCACTGCAAAGAAGCGCAAGAGGACAAGCTGGTGTCTCTCAAGGTTGCCAATACCAGGAAGCACGGCTTCAGATCTTTCATGGAGACTTTCATCGCTGCTGCTACCCGTATTGCCGACGGAATCGACCTCGACCAGTTTGTTGCACCTTCCAGTCCTCCATGAGGAGTAAAAAACTTCTAAGTCCCACTTTAAATTTGCCTCGGAATGCCGAAGTGGTTTCAGAATCGATAAACTTTAATGGGGCTTAACGCTGAGCACCTTTGGATCTGTAGGGCGTTTATCCGAACTTGATTTTTCCTTTAACATGCTTTGTTTGCCTTGAGAGAACTTTATTCCTCATTCGGAAGATATTCCGTTGAAATTCGATCGACTTGTGCTTCATCTATCCTGCGGTAGAGATGGAACCTGATCGCGACTGACCTTGTCGTCCTTACGGATTGGGATGAACCGCACGTTGTACTTGTGGCGAAGCTCCGAAGGAGGAGGTAGCAGTCGACCTGCACCTCGTCGTCCTTGCGGATTGGGATGGACCGCATGTTGTACTTGTGGCGAAGCTCCGAAGGAGGAGGTAGCAGCCGACCGGCACCTCGTCATCCTTGCGGATTGGGATGAATTCCTTACTTAGGCGAGCACTGGGCTGCGGCTAAGCCCCCGAGTGGGAGGTTTGCTCTCCACTCGGTAGGATTTTTATTACTTAGGCGAACACTAGGTTGCAGCTAAGCCTCCGAGTGGGAGGTTTGCTCTCCACTCGATAGGATTTTTATTACTTAGGCGAGCACTAGGCTGCAGCTAAGCCCCCGAGTGGGAGGTTTGCTCGCTACTCGGTAGGATTTCTATTTCTTAGGCGAGCACTGGGCTGCAACTAAGCCCCCGAGTGGGAGGTTTGCTCGCTACTCGGTAGGATTTCTATTACATAGGCGAGCACTGGGCTGCAACTAAGCCCCCGAGTGGGAGGTTTGCTCTCCACTCAGTAGGATTTTTATTACTTAGGCGAGCACCGAGGCTGCAGCTAAGCCCCAGTGGGAGGTTTGCTCTCCACTCGGTAGGATTTTATTACTTAGGCGAGCACTAGGCTGCAGCTAAGCCCCGAGTGGGAGGTTTGCTCTCCACTCGGTGGGATTTTTATTACTTAGGCGAGCACCGAGCTGCAGCTAAGCCCCCAGTGGGAGGTTTGCTCTCCACTCGGTAGGATTTTTATTACTTTGGATGTTTAAGGAGAATCCTTGGGCTGTTGTAAGCCCCAGTGGGAGGCTGGCTCACCACTCGGTGGGATTTGAATACTTAGGCGAGTACTTGGACTGCAGCTAAGCCTCCGAGTGGGAGGCTGGCTCGCCACTCGGTGGGATTTTGAATACTTAGGCGAGTACTTGGACTGCAGCTAAGCCTCCGAGTGGGAGGCTGGCTCGCCACTCGGTAGGATTTTGAATACTTAGGCGAGTACTTGGACTGCAGCTAAGCCTCCGAGTGGGAGGCTGGCTCGCCACTCGGTAGGATTTTGAATACTTAGGCGAAGCGGATTCGCAGCTAAGCCTCCGAGTGGGAGGCTGGCTCGCCACTCGGTAGGATTTTGAATACTTAGGCTAAGCGGATTCGAAGCTAAGCCCCCGAAAGTGAGAGACCTGGCTGCACTCGGAAAGGATATTTTACAAACTTAGGCGAATCGGATTCGCGACTAAGCCACCCACTGGGGAAATTTCAACAAAAAGCAATAACAATCCTGGGAAAATTATAACATTCTTGTCTTAGATAAACAAACTACAAAAGTACTTTTATTACATCTCAACCGAGTGAGTTTTAAGTGTAAAAGGCGGAGCAGCTCCGCGTTCAAGCTCGAGGCTCGTCGATCTGGCGATCAACGTTGTAGAGATGATATGCTCCGTTGTGGAGGACTCTTGTGACGATGTAAGGACCTTCCCAAGTTGGGGCGAGCTTGTGTGGTTTCTGTTGATCCACTCGGAGGACTAAATCTCCCTCTTGGAAGGCTCGACTCTTCACATTTCTGGCATGGAACCGACGCAAGTCTTGCTGATAGATAGTCGAGCGGATCAGGGCCATTTCTCTCTCCTCTTCCAAGAGGTCGACTGCATCTTGCCGAGCTTGTTCCGCTTCTTCTTTAGAGTATAGCTCGACTCGAGGCGCATTGTGAAGCAGGTCACTCGGCAGAACTGCTTCAGCTCCATAGACCAGGAAGAATGGAGTTCTCCCAGTCGACCGATTAGGAGTGGTCCTTACTCCCCAGAGAATCGATGGAAGTTCGTCGACCCAAGCTCTATTTGTGTGCTTGAGATCATGCATCGGCCGTGGTTTCAGCCCTTTGAGAATGAGGTCGTTTGCTCGTTACGCTTGTCCATTCGACCGAGGATGAGCCCTTTGAAGCATAGTCGACCAGCGTGCCTTGAGAGGCGCAGAAGGCTTTGAACTTGTCATTATCGAAGTTTGACCCATTGTCGGTGATGATGCTATGCGAGAACTCCATATCTGAATATCAACTCTCGATGAAGCGATAGCGGTGCATGCATCGAGGTTCTTGATGGGCTTGGCTTCGATCCACTTGGTGAACTTGTCGAATGCTACTAGCAAATGAGTGAAGCCGCCGCGATTCTCAACGGTCCAATCATGTCCAATCCCCAAACAGCGAAGGGCCAGACGAGTGGAATGGTCTTCAAGGCTGAGGCGGGCTTGTGCGACATGTTGGAATAGAACGGACATCCTTCACACTTGTCAACTATTTCTTTTGCCATTTCGTTTGCTTTTGGCCAGTAAAATCCTGCTCGGTATGCTTTAGCCACAATGGTCCGAGAGGACGCATGACGGCCACAGGACCCCGAGTGGATATCCTCAAGAATTATCTGACCTTCTTCTGGCGTGATGCACTTCTGGCCGACTCGATCACGCTTTCTACGAACAACTGTCCCTTGATCCTTTGTAAAGGCCTTGGATCGTTGGACGATCTGTCGAGCCTCTTCTTCATTCTCTGGGAGCTCTTTCCTTAGGATATATGCGATGTACGGCACCGTCCAGTCGGGAGTGATGACCACCACTTCCATAATTAGGTCGACCACGGCTGGGATCTCAACTTCAGTCGGATCAGTGGAACTCTTTTGTTGCGGGGCTTCTTCCGTGAAAGGATCCTCCTGCACTGAAGGTGCATGAATGTGCTCCGAAAATACATTATTGGGAATGGCTTCCCTTTTGGATCCTATCTTCGCCAAATCATCTGCAGCTTGATTTTTCAGTCGGGGTATATGATAAAGCTCTAACCCCTCGAATTTCTTCTCCAGCTTTCTCACTGCATTACAATAACCTGTCATAGCCGGGCTTCTGACATCCCACTCCTTCATCACTTGATTAACAACCAGACCCGATTCGCCGTAGACCATAAGGAGACGGACGCCGAGTGAAATGGCCATGCGCAACCCATACAGGAGTTCTTCATATTCTGCTTCGTTGTTGGAAGAATCAAAGTGAATCTGGAGAACATACTTGAGCCTATCTCCTCGGGGTAAACCAATACAACCCCTGCACCAGAACCGTTCAACATCTTGGATCCATCGAAAAACATAGTCGAGTTCCGAGTGAACTTGGGTCGGAAGCTGCTATTCAGTCCACTCGGCGAGGAAATCTGCTATTGCTTGGGACTTGATGGCTTTCTTTGCCTCGAATATGATATCAATGGGAAGGAGTTCAATCGCCCATTTTGCCACTCGACCAGTTGCATCTCTGTTAAGAAGAATTTCCGACAAAGGCGTCGTGGCAGCGTAATGGAATGATCGGAGAAATAATGAGCAACCTTCTTCGTGGTCATATAGATCCCATAAACAAGCTTACGGTAGTGAGGGTATCTTTGCTTTGATGGGGTCGATACTTGAAAGATAATAAACTGGGCGTTGAACTTTGAAGGCTTTTCCTTCTTCTTCCCGGCCGACCGTAAGTACAAGATCTTGACGACTTGTCCAGTGGCTGCAATGTAAAGCAGCAAATGCTCTTTGCTGATTGGAGCAGCAAGCACCGGCTGGGTGGAGAGCAGAGCTTTGAGCTCTGCAAACGCTGCATCAGCTTCTAGAGTCCACTCGAACTTGTCTGACTTCTTCATCAGTCGGTAAAGAGGCAATGCCTTTTCACCAAGGCGAGAGATGAATCGACTTAAAGCGGCCAAGCATCCAGTAAGTTTACGGACATCGTGCACACGCCTTGCAGGCGCTTCATTCAGAGTATGGTGCCAACCTTTTACGGGTTAGCATCGATTCCTCGCTCGTAAACGAGAAAACCGAGTAACTTTCCACCAGGAACTCCAAATGTACACTTTGATGGGTTAAGCTTGATATCATACCTCCTGAGATTGGCAAATGTTTCATCAAGGTCAGTCAACAGGTCGGAACCTCTTCGTGACTTGACCACTATATCGTCCATGTATGCTTCCACATTCCGACTGATTTGAGTGAGCAAACACTTCTGGATCATCCTCATGAATGTGGCTCCGTCATTCTTGAGACCGAATGGCATGGTGACATAACAGAAGCACCCGAATGGAGTGATGAACGCTGTTTTAATCTCATCGGGTCCATACTGCACGGATCTGATGGTACCCGGAATAGGCGTCCAAAAAGACAACCTCTCGCATCCCGCAGCTTGAGTCGACTATTTGGTCGATGCGAGGAAGAGGAAATGATCTTTCGGGCAGGCCCGATTGATATGCTTGAAATCGATGCACATGCGCAACGACTTGTCCTTCTTGGGGACCATGACAGCGTTGGTGAGCCACTCGAGTGGTAGATCTCTCGGATGAACTCTGCCGCTAAGAGCCGAGCCACCTCCTCGCCAATGGCCTTTCTCTTACGGGCGGACCGCCGAAGATACTCTTTAACGGTTTGAATTTTGGGTCGACTTCAGTGGCGATGCTCACCGATCCCACAGGAACACCGGCATGTCGCCAGGCTTCCATGCAAAGATGTCCCAGTTCTCACGGAGGAACTGGATGAGCGCTTCTTCCTATTTTGAGTCGAGTGTTGTTGAGATGTTGGTCGGAGCAGCATCGGGATTAGTCGGGTGAATGTGAACCTGTTTTGTCTCGCCAGTCGACTGAAATGCTGACTCCGTAGCGGGCTTCTTAGCTCGCAACAAATCACTCGGATCTGCAGTTTTCTGATACTCTTGTAGCTCTACCACCGCCAACTGAGCAAAGGCAATCTTAGAGCCTTTCTGGAGCACTCTTCTGCCTTCTTCCGATTTCCCATGACAGTGATCACGCCCTTGGGACGAGGCATCTTCAGTTTAAGATACACGTAACATGGTCGGGCCATGAAACGTGCATAAGCTGGTCTCCCTAGAATAGCGTGATAAGCGCTCTGGAAATCTACGACCTCAAAGGTCAATTTTTCTTTCCGGAAATGCTTTGAATCACCAAAAACTACATCAAGAGCAATTTGGCCGAGTGACTCAGCCTTCTTTCCAGGATTGACTCCGTGGAAGCTCATATTCTCGGTATCGAGTCCGGACATCGGAATGCCCATCCCTTTCAACGCCTCTCGCGTATAATATGTTGAAGCCACTACCACCATCCATCGGGACTTTGGTCGGTCGAGTGCCTTCAACAACCGGGTCGACCACCAATGCTTGCCTCCCGGGGGTGGCAATGTGCGTCGAGTGATCGACCGGTCGAATGTGATGGCGATGCAGGACCATTTCAGATAATTGGGAGTCGCCGAGCAACCAAGTTCACTTCCGATTGATAACCTTCAATCGACTTTTGCTTTCGACGTCAAAAAAATCATCGTGGTGGAATTGACCGGGATATCCACCATCACTTGTCATCTCATCCTCAACTTTATGCATCTCCTTATCCTTATCCTTGAGATGTTTCCCTTGGAACTGCTGAATCAAGAGCCGACACTGTCGAGTGGTATGTTTCAGGTAAATGAGTTTACCCTCTTCATCTTTCTTTGTATGAATATCACATGGCAAATCCAACACGTCGTTTCCATCCTGGTGTTTCACCTTCTTGGGGTTCCAAGGACCCTTGGGTTTCCCCTTGAACTTTCCTGGGGTCACGGCCAAGGCCTCTCCGGGAGCCGCTGGCTCGGCTTTGCGCTTACGCTTCGATCGAATTTCCTCCGCCGCCTCATTGGCGGCCGATTTATATTTACCACTCCGGAGCCGATCCTCTTCTTCACCATTTGCATACTTGGTGGCAATCTCCATCATCCGACTTAGGTCATATCTCCGGTTCGACCAAATTTCAAACTCAATTCTCTGTTCTTGACACCTTCCTTGAAGGCACAGACTGCCTGGTGATCAGATACATTCTCGACTGTGTGGTGCAATGTGATCCACCTCTGGATATAATCTCTCAAAGTTTCACTCGACTTTTGCACACACGACTGCAACTCCGTCAAACCTGCTGGTCGTTTGCAAGTTCCTTCAAATGTCCTGACAAACACTCGAGCAAGATCTTCCCAATTGTAAATACTGCTGGGTGATAACTGATTCAACCACGCCCTGGCTGAACCCTCCAACATAAGAGGCAAATGCTTCATGGCTACCTCATCGTTGCCACCGCCGATCTGAACCGCCACTCGGTAATCTTCAAGCCAAGTGTCGGGCTTGGATTCTCCAGTGAACTTGTCGACTCGACCGCCAACCTTGAAGTTGGGAGGAATCATTGCGGCTCGATGGCTCTGCTGAAACACTCTGGTCCCGAGACATGAACTCTGCTGCTTTGGAAGGAACATCTCTATCATGGCCGTCTCGGTGAGCTCTGTTCCTGTCGACCAAACCTTGAACGATAATAGATCTCGCATCAAAGCCTGGTTCCCTGGGGTCGACTGGAACTCTTCGCCCAGCACCGTTTTGGCCTCTGTCGTCCTGCTGCCGAGGAGCGTATGATCCACCCCTTGGGGGAGGAGTGGGCACTCGACGTCGATCGTTGCGATCAAATCGGTGCTCATACTGCTCGCGGCCCTTGTATTGATCATCAGCCGGCCCCCACGTTCCTCACGCCTCGGGGGCGATCTTGGACTATGGGCCGACTGGACTGAATTCGCAGCGACGGATCGGCTCTGAACCCTGTTCCGCGACTGGGATACAACCGAGTTTTGATCTCCTGCCGCCCGGAGCAAATCCCTGATTTGCTGCAAACCTCTACCCGCCTCCGACTGGGAAGGCTGAATTGACTCTGCTATACGGGCGGCAGCTGCTAAATTCTGAATCGGAGTTCGATATACCTGAGTTGGCGGTTGAAAGAGCTGGCGTCGACTGGATTCTGGAACCCTTGGTCGCGTACGCTCGTCGAGTACTCGTTGAAGATTCTCCAGTCGAGTGCGCTCAGCCAGGTTAATGGCCAGCGCAGCCTCAAAGGCGCGAGCCTCGGGGTTTCTCCAACGATAGGAGTGTGAAGTGCATCCATGTTCCGACGGGCGAAGCTCCTCCCTACGGAGGCGAAGTGAGGGGCTCGGGCGAGTACTCTTCATGGGCTTGCTCCGGATCGTCTCCACCGCCACCTCCGTTGGTGCGGGTGAATCCAGGGGGACTGCGTGGTCCATCGACCATCAGAACCTCTGCCGCCGGGTCACTGCTATCGCATTCGGACGCAGTCTCTATGGAGCCAGTCGACAGGTCGAACAGGCCGTAGAGAGATTCGTCGGGCTCGATCGCCGCGACTTGGGGGATGGCCAACTGGCGGGCCACCGCATGCCTCACCCACCGCTGAAGCCTTGACCGGCCGGGCAGCTTGCGCGGTGGGAGGCGGGAGTGAAGACAGCGCGAGAGCCGCCCATCTTGGGTCGACGGTTTGCCGCAGGAGGACGCCAGCGGACACACGCACGAAAGTGCATCGCCCATGGACGGGAGCGGCGTCCACGTCGAGAGGAGCCTCCTGACGCCAAGCGGAGTCCTCGGCGATTAACGTGAGTGCACCGAGACGGATCTCGTGGCCGTCGACCAGAACTCCACCTGAAACCATGATGCCGGAGATCGAAAGAATCCCAACTTCTCCAACAAATCGCTATAACACCTGCCCCATGGTGGGCGCCAACTGTCGTGGTTCTAAGTATGACAGTAGAATGGGGGGTAGGTATGGAGAGGCAAGATCCTAGCTATGGAGTAGTTGTATACGCAAGGGATTCACGAGTTCAGGCCCTTCTCGGAGGAAGTAATAGCCCTACGTCTCGGAGCCCGGAGGCGGTCGACTGGATTATATGCGTATGTGTTACAGGGGTGCGAACCCTTCTACCTGTGGAGGGGGTGGCTTATATAGAGTGCACCATGACCCCAGCCAGTAACGTAGTAGAGGGTTTAAGGTGCGTTAAAGCTAGGCGTTACTGGTAACGCCTTACATAAAGCGTCATTAAGGTCATAAAGACTATTTGTTCTACAGACCGTTTGGGTACCGAGTGGCTCTTGGACTCCTGGTGGTCGAGTGGGTCTTCATGGTCGAGTGTCTTTGAATCTGTCGAGTGGAAACCTACCAGGTCGACTGGAAGGCTGCTTCTCTTATGAGTGTCCTTGTGGAGGGTACCTTTGGGCAGGTCTATGACCCTACCCCAGGTATATGACTTCATCACCCCCCTAGGGCGCGCCCCTACGGCTTGTCGCCGCCTCGGGTGCCTTCTAACTTGGAGTCCAAGTCCCCTGGGTGTCTTCTGGTCCAAGAAAAATCATCGCGAAAGTTTTACTCCGTTTGGATTCCGTTTGATATTCCTTTCCTGCGAAGCTAAAAAAAGGGAAAAAAAAATAGAAACTGGCACTGGGCACTAGTTTAATAAGTTGTCCCAAAAATAACATAAAATGGCATATTAATGTATATAAAACATCCAAAGTTGATAATATAATAGCTTGGAACAATCAAAAATTATAGATACGTTGGAGACGTACGAGTTGTCGACTGAGAAAAGCCTTCTCACATCCAAGGATCCACGATATCTGCTTTACACAGTTCATGTGCGTGAAGGGAGGTGCTACGTCGGCACACTGCCTGCGGAGGTGTTCCTCATGTAGTTTGATCATATCTTTGAGATGTTTCTCACGAGGCGGCTCAATTTTACAATCTTCTGCCTTTTTGCGCTACATATGAGCTTCAGCTTCAGGAGAGAACAAATCAAGAAAATCTGTGTGGCGGATCCATACAACATACACGAGTCCTTACTAAGTCTCGGCAACTTTGAGCGCAAAACTGCTAGGGAGTACATCGAAAACTTCATGATAATGAATAAGGACAGGGAAACGATTCTCCTGCCTTATCATCCAATGTAAGTCATTTCCGGACAACCCTTCCATACATTTCAATCATCCCGTCTCGCTCATATGGAGAATAATTTGAGGTGTTTTTCCCGCAGCAACGGGAGTGCCGTCCTTATCATTTTATTCCCTCGAGTCTCCCACGCAGTGTATTTCGACTCGTCCAGAAACTACGATAGGAAGGACTACAACCACATAATGTGTATTCTGGATGATGCTCTCCATGGCTTCAGCATGAGGGGTGGCCACCTCGAGATCAGGAAACAAAGGAAGAAGAGGTCGGGTTTCTCGCATAAAAATAACTTCTACGGCATCCATCAACTGACGGAAAGCAAGAACGATGGATTCTACCTCCTCCATCTCATGATGGAGTTCAGAAGGGGTCACCAACAGTTCGCATGACAACCAGCAACGATGATCATATCTGCAAATGGGTAGAATCCCTAGGAGAAGAACCGGATTATAAACTCACAGATGACTTCTATCGCTTCCAGAGGGACATTGCAACTGTCATCATGAAATAAGTCATCAAAGAGAAGGTGATGTTCCACCATGGCCCTATATCGCGAGTTGACGCCTGAACTCGTATAGGCCTACAACGTCAGGACTTGACGTTGTTCACGAAGCTGGGTGCATCCTCCCGGATATGGATGGATGAAACTTCCAGTGACTGACGATGCCGATGATGATGTGTCGGTTCAACTTGTACTTTCTGTAGCGATGAAACTTTGTGATGTCAAATGTCCTGCTGAACTTGTGTAATGCTAGTTTGTTAGTTTGGGTACGATGACGTGTGTATATCTAGTTAATTAGTCTGGGTACGATGAACGTGCGTCTATTAATTATGTTTAATATATGTTGCAGCTATTTGCTAACCCTTTCTTTTTGTGTTGCTCAAGTATATTATGTTGCATATTATTGTTGATTCCCTTAATGAAGATGCATCTATAGTAGGTACATAGATCCTTGATGGCGAAGAAGTGCTAGGTCGTGTACATAGGGAAGGTTCTGGGAGTGTATGACGAGTGGCCCGAGTGTCAGGCCCAAGTGGAGCGGTTCTCGGGCGCCAGCCATAAATGGTTTGATAGCAGACAAGAAGCAGAAGCTAGTTACTTGAGGTACATGCTAGCAGGAGAGAGGAATCAGAACAGCCGCCTCATGTACTGCATATATAGTTCCGCTCTCACTCATAGTGATAGCTCTTCTCTTATATATCATTGCTTAGATGGATGACGATGTAGTTGCAAGTATTCGAGACATGTCATAACTTGTATCGCTATTTCGAGATGATGACGAGAGGCATCATTTGTGTTGGATGATGATTATGATGATGACATGATTTCATGAGACTATTTGTATGTGTATGATATGATTAGATTTGTATGTGTATGATATAGATACTATTGTATACAACCTGTACAAATACAAAGAAAATATGCAGCGGAAAAAAATTCAGAAAATAATAACAACAGCGAGGGGTACAAGTGTAGCAGCACCGAGCTCTTAGTAGTAGCAAGCTTTAAGATGTCGTGCTGCAGCTATTAGCAACAGCGGTGTTACATAACACCCGCTACTGCTACATATCGATAGGAGTAGCACGGGCCGAAACGAGCTAATGATAAAAGTTAGCTATAGCGTCATCACAGTAGCACGGCCGCCCATGCTACTGCTAGGCGTTTTACCCATGCTACTGCTAGGCTTTTCCCTAGTAGTGTATGTACGCATGTCGAAACTTCCTTTCTGGCAAGCATATCCAGCGGCTCGTGCTCGATTTTTTTGAAACTATGATGCTTTTTATAGCAAATTCAGAAACTATACACCCTAATGCATAAAAATCGAAACTATGACCCCGTCGGCCTCCTGTTGGCCGAAGAGGGCCTTTCCGGTCAAGTATAGTCCAAAGAGTGGTTTTTGGTCATGTGTTGGCCGAAGAGAGATGGGACAGGGCCGAAAAGCCATTTTTGACTTCCTTTAGGCCGAAGAGTGGTCTTTGATCACCGTTTGGCCGAACAGTTCCTTGGGGCCCACCTCTTCGTGTAAATGGCAGTTCGAAGTTGCATGGGAGCTCTCTTCGACCTATGCTAGGCCGAAGTGAGTTTTTTGGGCAATTTGAATTATGAGTCCTGTACAACCATTCCCCATCTTAGACGTTGAAAAAATAAACATTCCTGCCAACCCTTTCCCTCCATATGTTTCTTCCAACCCTTTCCATCCATATGTTCCCGCCATTCTTTCCTACCAATCCTTTCCCGTTGCTCATTCCCGCCAACCCTTTCCGCCGTGCTTTCCCACCATTTTTTTCCACCAACCCTTTCCCGCTGTTCTTTCCTGCCATTATTTCCCGCCATCTTCTCTTCTCAACATATAAAACCCCCTCCACACTAAGGTGGGTAAGCAGTCGATTGTAGTCTCGTTAAGATGCCCGGTTATCCTTTTGATCTTAGTTTTCACCCTAAGATGAGCCCATGACTTCTGAGGTTAGCCAGTGATTTCAAGTTAGACAATAGTATAGTTCCATGGGACGAACTCATCTAGTGACACCATACTCAATGAGTTGAGTCACGCATTAAGTAGGTGTGGGTGGCCTGCAAGGACCTATGAGGATATACAGAAAGAACTTCTCAGGTTGCATGGAAGGTGGGAGAAGAAACAACATAAGGGTGCAACTTACCAAAAGATTGCAGGAGAGCATACTTATTTATGGACTGCAGACAGCGAAGACGAAGACGATATCTTAATGCCGAGCACCAAGGCCAAGAGTACAACATTGTCGAAGGATAAGTGTACGGCATCGTCGAAGGGCAAGAGTACCGCATCGTTGAAGGGCAAGAGTGCTACGTACATCGACGAAGGATGGCCATGACGCCTTCATGTAGTTTGCAAGCTGTATTTTTTAAGTTCAACCCTACTGTTTAATTTAGATGTACTTGTATTTTAATTAACTGTTGCAGTCTCTTTGGAAATGTAACTAGAATAATAATGTGAATTAATAGCAATATGTCTCTCGCATACATAGGTTGATATATGTCTCCTGGTCAGATAGAAGCAAGTGCGATAGTAACACATACATCAAGCATGTCTCATACATAGATAATGACTCACACATGAGAAAAGTCTGAAACTAAGATAGATAATTACTCATACATATATAACCATATCACTCCTAAGGATGACAACGAATCTAGATCTTCCTTGGGTGAGGACCAGAAGGTAACAAGTGTCGAGACGGTGGGCGAGGCTCACGGTAACCACGACAATAGATAACCTTGTCTGTCCTGTCTATGTATCCTGCATCAGTGGTGGTGGTGGAGTGTGAAACACTGTCTGAGAGAAGTCATAAGTGTTTGCAGGTCGGTCATCATCATTGCCATAGACCTCTAATCCACATCCAGCACCACTAAGTATCGGTGACTGCACTGAATGCATGAATTGTTGCGACTGGTTGCAAACTGCGGTATAGTAAAACATAGAAAATTGCTTTTTGAACCTATAATGTTTAAAAGAATGTCAAAGTAGCGTTACCTAGTTCCATTTGATGAGGCCAGGAAGAGCTCCCTGGTTGAGAAGGAGATGGATGATTCCAGGAAGAGCTCCCTGGTTGTGACGGAGGTGGCTGATGCTAGGAAGATCTCCCTGGTTGTGAAGGAGGTGGCTCTGAATGCTGCACGGAGTGGCGTGGTTCTGAATACTGCACAGAGTGTTGTGGTTCTGAACTCTACACAAAGAGGGACGTGGGGGACGATGTACTGGATGAGGAACTGCAACATCCGAAGATTGTCTACATGTAACAGCTTGGTAAATCCCCCGTAGCTTCTCATCCAAACGTGTCAACCATGAGAGGTGCTCTTGTCGTGGGATAGTATCCCCCCTCTCAACCCGTTGCATTAAAGCGGGAACCTCCTCTCAGGCCTCGCATGTTAAGTCACTCTGCACATGAAGAGTTAACCCATTGTATATGATAAGGTTATGATAAAACTACACATATGAGAACCATGGAACGTACCGCGTGGTGCCTCATTCTCACAACAGAGGCAGTTGGGTACATATTAGAGTGGCTTCAATCTGATCAGGAGCAGCTGATGGAACCAAGTAGATCCTTGTTGTATCCCGGTAACGTTGCAAACACAACCCGAACTTGTCCCAGGCAAAGGGTCGAACCTCCTCCATTTTTGTCAGCGCGGTAGTCCTTTCATGAACATAAGGGCTAATGCTCTGAAGCCAAATGGCCATGGACTTGTTTCCACCTATGCGACTGTACCTGAGATTGACATGCGCGTTACATGATTAGCTATATTCTAAATGTAGTGCTGACAACTATAATAGTATTACTTACTTTTGAACGTGGTCTGATATGTGTGGAATAACTGGAATTGCAGGCTCTTGACATAGACGGAACTGGCCTATGAAGAGCCATTTCCTCAAATGTCACGTCGATCTCTAGTGATATCCCAACTAGATACATGGATGTTATAGTCTGATACGAGTAGGGCTCCCAGATAACTTGATCCTCGTGCAAACTATCAAACTGCGCCGTGAAGGATGGATAGCAGCCCCTCACCTGGGTATGCAAAAATTGTCTCTATACATGACAACAAATAAACATTAGTAATACTATTGCATGGCAAAAATAATCAAATGAATTACATAATATAAAAGTACCTCACTTCGTGCCCAAACAGATCCCACGGTAGGCAAGTCACCGATAGCAGACGCGTAAGCCCCTGCTATGTCCTCCAACCCAAAAGGTCTATCAACATAGACATAGGGTCCTCCAATAGGGAATCTCTCGTCTGACCAGAGCTGCAACACTAGTTGACATCCAACCAGACCTGATTTTCTAGACTTCAACAAGCAACCTTTGCATTGGCCTCTGTACGTAGCTGCTAACATAGCAGAACCAAAACTCCTCTACACAATGTCCCGAGGGCAATGTGTGTCAGCTATATCTCATGCAATACGGATCAGTCCTGCATCAACAGTGGTCATGTGTTTCTCCATGAATATCTTCTTGCCGGACAACCAAAGAATATATGCCTCTAAGGATCGATCAATATGTGCCTCTGACAAATCAACTGCGGGGTATCCTAACGAGACAATATAGATAGAAAACAAATGATTGTGTCAACTATGTAATAATGGCAACTAAAAAACAATACAGTAGTCTGGCCACGAAGGTTACCTGAAACTAGCTCAACCACCTAAAACGAGGCCCGTGAGGATCGTCGTCTGAGCCCATAGCAGTTGGCACCGCAGCTAGAAAACGGGAGTGCATATTTGCTAGCTAGCTAGGTTCTACCTCTAAAGGACCCATGGTAGCACTAGCCAAAGGTAATCCCTATAAGTAGGACACATCCTATAAAGTAGGCACCATCTCTACCTAGGGAAAGTGAAAAGTATGTGTCTCTGATCTCCATCTATCTACTAAGCAGGTAAGAAGTGACCTCTCGTAAGAGAATCGTTTCACTTGCCCCTTGCGCAACTGCATTGATTCACCTTCCTCGTCCAAGTCCGGATGTTCAACCCACTCATCCAATGTACCCTCAACAAGTCGTGCCAAGGGTAGAAGAGCAGCCCAACTTAACCTACAAAACAAAGAGAATGTAGCATCAAAAGTATGTCAAACATGTAAGTCATTATATGTACCCATACATATTAACCCATAAAGGGTGTATCATCCAGTTAGTCTTTGGGGTGCGAGTGACCAACACGTCTAAGTTCTTGCCCACTTGCATAAGTGCAGCCAGGTGACCTCTATCAATCTTACCATCAAGCAAAGGATACAAAGACATATCTGCAATCAAAACAACAAAGGTAACATGACATAGTTCAGACATATTACAAAGTAAAACATAGTCCAGACATATTACAAATTAAAACATAGCTCGGACATATTTCAGATTAAAACTTAGTCAAGACAAATTACAAATTAAAACATAGTTCAGACATATTTCAAAGTAAAACATAGTATGACATATTACAAATAAAAACATAGTCTGCCACATTACATAGCTTGTGAGTTATTTTTTCCTCGTCCTCCACTTCGGCCTCGACTGCCACAACCACGCCCACCTCTTGCTCCTGTTGTCGCAGTTGTTGATGTGGAAGCACTCGTCGATGTGGAGGCACCGTCTTTGTTCAGGTCGAGACAATATTTCATCCTATGCCCATAAGCCACGCATAGCAAAGATTGTCTGGTTGCTCCACCAGCTTCAGATTGGTCCATATAGTTTCGGATGCGACAGGCCTTATGTCTACCCCTACTTGTTCATCAGAGTTCTGGATCCGGGATGTATACTCTATCACCGTCGTTTACCTTGTTGAATTTCCCAACAACTCAAAACCCTATCATCTCACCACTCCATGTGTTGAGTACAACCTCTATTAAATAGTATGGGGACACGAAGGAGATGGCGTCCAACTCAATCTGGCCGCAGGCAGCCAACACATGTGAGCAAGGCAGGTGCAACAACTTTGGTTTGTTGCATGTACACTCACACGTTGGATAAAATTCCGTTTCAATTTTTACCTCATGAGTCTTCACCTCATTTGCAGAACCAAACCATCGGTAGGTCGCTGAGCCTCATACCTCCCTTCTTGATTACCTATGAGTCTCATAGTGTGCTTCTTTGCTTTCTCTATCTTCTTTGCCATGTACTCCATGACACAACTACAGTAAGGTGTGTTCTGATTATCTACAATATGCTTCTTTGCTAACTCGTGCCTTTCTCTGAAATATCTCAAAGTGCCATGGAATATAGCATCCACAATAGTTGTGAGTGGCAATGCTCTATTCCCTCTAAGTACAAAGCTATACACCTCTGCCAGGTTGGTTCTCATGTAGCCATACCTAGCTCCATGGGTGTCATGCAGCAAAGACCAATTCACGGGAGGCTGTTTCTCTATCCACTGTGAAAAATCCTTTATTGCCCTCCCCTTCTTTTTGTAGTATTAGGAGGGTCAATTGCTGACAAGTCACAAAGACCTACTGGCTCCTCTAGCGCCGCAATGAGTGTTGCTAATTTAACCTGATCTTTTTCCATTTTCTTCCTGGCACGGACCTACTTCTTAGTAAACTCATCAAGTTTTGACCAAATAAAATGGTATTTACGCTGCTGGTTCTGCTTGCATAATTTTTAAACAAGTTCATCAACCGCTTGTTCTTGAACTGTGAGAAAAAGTTAGCCCCAACATGGCGCATGCACCACCTGCTCTACAAATCCTTCCAGGGTGTTGGTTCGTCTTCTGTGGGATTCCTTAGCGTCCTCACAACCTGCAATATACTAGCATGTATGTCATGAATGACACACATGTTTGGCCTGTCCTTCACGATGGCAGTTTTCACTTGCCGAAAGAACCATACCCAGCTCGGAAAGTTCTCACCCTCCACAAATGCCATGGCAAGTCACTACTAGGGAAAACCCTAGTAGTAGCGCGGGTTTTGAGGCTATCAGCAGCAGCACCATATAGCGAATAAGGCGCTTCTGACTAACCGTTAGTAGTAGTAGCATGCGTAATCGCGCTACTACTATTGACTATATCAGCAGCGCATTTCCCGAACGCGCTACTATTAGTTAGCTGTAGTGATTTCCTGCTCCCGCGCTACTGTTATATCTTCCACCATTTCCCCATTCCGGCTTCAGTCAACTGCAATTTTCAGATACTAGTTCTACTAGATATCAATTTCATAAAGCATTATAGGTACTAGGTAGTACTCCCTCGGTTCCAAATTACCCATCGTGGTTTTAGTTCAAATTTGAACTAAAACGACGACGAGTAATTTGGAACCGAGGAAGTACTAGATTACAATTTCATATATACTCAACATGCATCCTCAAGCAGTACAAGGTGACATCGACTACGATCATCATATTTAGTTCTAGATGATATCGACGACGATCATCATATGTAGTTCTACATGATATCGACGACGATCATCATATGTAGTTCTAGATGATATAGCCACACATATGTAGTTCTAGATGATATCGACGATGATCATCATCCTCAAGCCTGGGCGGTGGGTGTTCCTGATAGTAATTAGGATGGCCTGTCCAACACGAAGATTCTTGCCAACAAGGAATCTCTTCCACCCAACCGAGTTTAAGTGTGTGCGACCGTCTGTGTCCATGCGGTAAGTACAGGTGGTGACGGAGCCCCTTGCGGTAAGGCGTAGTCCAGCTGAGCCTTCTTCATTAGGCTCGATACCACAACTCACAGATAGGTTCTTTGGCAATTTCTAAATAAGAAAAACATATCGATTAATAAATAGCCTCACACATACTATTGCAAATATATTTCTATTAAGTCTAGATTTCTACACTATCAAAACACACAGTACTACGCATTTGTACTAATTAATCATGAATTCTACTAAGCATATCATTGGACTCTA
Organism: Aegilops bicornis; assembly: GCA_021605145.1. Taxonomy (NCBI): domain Eukaryota; kingdom Viridiplantae; phylum Streptophyta; class Magnoliopsida; order Poales; family Poaceae; genus Aegilops; species Aegilops bicornis. The sequence goes on from CM038672.1 coordinate 705,733,182, forward strand.
CACTAAGCATTTCATCGGATTCACTAAGCATATCATCGGATAATATGCATTTGTAAGTATAACAATAAAGCATATATATACCATCAAATTACTACAGTCAGTACGTATAACATACCATTTCATGTCGATCGACCATGGTACTTGTCAGGCGGGTCACGAATGGCACCCCGACAAAGTCATCACGTGGCGGAATTATGTCCCATAGGTTGCACACCTCGTCCTCGCTCAGCCTCATTCTTTGAGCTACGATGGCTTCATGAAGTGGGTCCTCATTATCTTCATCATCTTCGTCATCTTCATCATCTTCGTCATCTTCATCATCTTCCACCAGGTTGATATAAATGACAACCAACTTGGGTCTTTTTGCTCTAAAGGAGAAGCTGATCAACTCACCACCAGTAAGACGCATGCGGGCGAGGAAACGGGCCCATCCATCTCCTCCAATCTGTGACATATTGCGTCCTTTCTCGACCTCCATAGTGTACGGCCCCCCAGGAGCCTCAAATGTCACAGTGTCTCCTGTTAGCTTGTTGAATTTCAACCTCACATTGCATGGGACGATCTGTGTAAGAAAAGCAAAATGACACAATGCAGTAATGCCAACACTAAAAATAAAATAGTTGTTACATTTCATCTAATTTCTTATCACGCATGTAGCGACTGACCGAATGGATCAAGTCTCTGTGCTTAAGTGGCATCCCTGGATCGGTATGCTGACACACACAGTACTCGAGGATTTATAACAGAGGTAAATCACATGTAAAAAATAACGTAAATACTATTTCCTCAATCCAAATAGCGGAAGTAACAAGGTTGTGGATTCCCATCAACACCAACGGCAAAAGTGGAGTGTAGAAATCGTAACCCTAACGTAACACTTACTACCTCAACTACTTCCCATCCCACAATTTAATTAGATCCTAATCATGCAATGTTTGAGGATTGATCTAATGCAATAAAACTGGGTAGTAAAGAGGTATGATCAAAGTGTGAACTTGCCTGCAATGTTGATGAAGATGATTCGCACTCAAAACTCTTGATATTTCTACTCGTCACACTCCGGTCAATCTATCGTAAGCAAGCAATAGTAACCACACCTAAGCAATCACTCAAAAGATCGGAAAGAACGAAGAAAACAATTCGGAAAACATCAAAACCAAGCAAATAACTCTTGAAACATAAAACAATCTCTAACAATACCAAAATTATGTGAATTTGGCCTTATCAGAAAGTTTACGTCAAGAGCTTCGATTTGCAAAAAGAATCAACTCAAACGGAGTTACGAAACTCAAGTTATGATCAAACAAAGTTCAAATTCAATTTTGATCTAATTCAAATTTTAAACTTTCAAAAACATGTTTGAGTTGGATTACTGGATAGATGGGATCATAACGAAGAAGTGGGCGTTGGTTTCATCTAATTTGGATGAACGAGTAAAAAGTTATGGCTATTTGAAAAATCAGGGCCAAGCTGTTTTACGAAAAAAATAGTTACGGCTAAGGTCTAATGTATAAATACGTAGACTAATTGATAATCTAATTATTCTATCATATTAGTCTAAAAATAATAAACTACGGAAAAGTATAAGAAGAAAAAAAACAAAGAAAGATACCTTTATAAGGCAGAGAAAAGACGACTTTGGAGTGAAGAGACAATTTCCAGAAGTCGCGCCGGAGATGAGAAATATATTTTTCTTAAATAAATCTAGTCAAACCAAAATATTGATTTAACCCGAATCAGATGATTTTTGGAGGCTCTATGGGTCTATATTTATAGGTGGAAAAGAGGTTTAGGGGTAAAAAGCTAGGTAATGTGGGACTAAACGTAGACAAAAATATACGAAATAGAGATGGGAGGTGCGCCATGAGGCGGCTCGGCCGGCCGCGCACACTGTAAAAATATTTTCTTTTTGAGCAATAGAAAAGAAAAAGAAAAAGTATGAAAAAAATATGGGGAAGGAATATGGCCCGCTGGGCCTGGCCCATATATTATATAGAAAAAGAAAAGATGGGGCGCCCGCTGGCACTATGATGCGCATGTTGGCGAATGTTAGTTTCAGGCGCGCGTGCCATTTTTTTTATTTGTTTTTTTAAACAGAAAGCGGTAAACTGAAAAACAAAAATGAAACTAATATTTTATATAGGCATATTATATATCAAAATTTTCAAAAAACTATTTTCTACAAGCTGAACATTTTCCTAGCATTAAATAATATTCACACAAATTCAGATAATTCAAACAGTGCTCCTGCTCTAATAAAATCCAATAAAAAATCAATTTAAAAAATACCAAAATTAATTCAAAATTATTTCTCTCCAATTTTCTGATGTAGGGAATCATGTTACCCTATTTTCCATATATTTTATTTTTGGAGAAAAATAATTTGATTAAAACCCAAATAACTCCAAATTGAAAATATTTTCCAAAAGGATAATTCTTTGAAACTCCCAACTCATATTTCATATGTTTTGAAGAAGTCATTTTATCTTCTCTCGTGAAAATCATTGAGTTGCATAAAGTTTCAGAATTGGAAATATTCTCAAATGAAATTCAAATATTTTCAACACCCCTTGTCATTTAAATAAATGGAAGAAGTCATGTCATCTTCTCTCCAGGGTTTTGTGGTGAAAAAAATTTGAATTCATGAAGATCAGAAAAGAAAATGGAAGTTTGGGAAAGTCCTTTTATTCCCTCTCATTTAACTTTCAAAAAGTTTCAAATTCACTCACTTTCAGTCAATCAATCAAACAATCAATCAAAACTATATATTTGTTTATAACATTCCAAAATTTAGAATTTGGGGATGTTACACCGCATGACGAAAACTCGGCTGGAAGTAGATGCCGAACAGCTTACCAGTTGCAAGGCTGCTGGCGCACCTTGACTTGCACAGTCGACATAGTGGTGGTGGTGGTGGCGCCATTTTCCTAAAGCAATATGAGCAAAGGATAACGATTAGATGACAAGGTACCACCTACCAAAGCATTTCGATGGCACCTATTGCCTAAGATAATTGATTAAAAAAACAAGTGGCAAATTTATCTAAATTGGCACCTACATTTTGCCAAAAAATAACTTATTACAAAAAAACAAAAACATCTACCTATCCATGTACAGAAAAAATAACAATAAAATGGTGCATACTAAATCAACTAGCATACTAAATCCACTAGCATACTAAATCAACTAAATGACACAATGTTCTAAATCAACTAAATCAACTAGCCTACTTAATCAACTAAATCAACTAGCCTACTAAATCAACTAAATGAAAATGTTCTAAATCAACTAAATCAACTAGCCTACTAAATTAACTAAATCATATCAACTAAATCAAAATGTTGCATATAAACTAGCCTACATCAAAATGTAGCTGGGAGGAGGGAGAAGGAGGGGCGACTCGAGGAGGGAGTAGAGAGTATGACAGAGGAGAAAGGTGGAACGAGGAGGGGCCAGCTGGCGGCGAGTGGAGGGAGGACGGAGGAGGAAGGCGGAGCGAGGAGGCCGCCGGCGAGTGGAGGAGGAGGACGGAGGAGGCCAGATCGAGTCCAGCGAGAAGGATGAGGTGACGGCGGTGCAGATCGGAGGAGGGGCGACGGGGGAGGACCGGCGGCGCGGGGGGTTGAGGGGGAGATCGAGTGAGTGTGTGGATCTGTGGATCTGGATTGCGACTAGTTAACTTAGCAGCAGCGGTTATTGCGTAAATGCGCTACTGCTACGACCCGTAGCAGTAGCGCTCTTCGTATTAACGCGTTGCCGCTATAACTGGCCTCACAGCGGCGTCGTGGGAATTTTAGCAGTAGCGCGTCTTTGAGTGTGCGCCATCGATAAACTTGTTTCAGCAGCGAGTTTTGTCCGCGCGTGCTACTGCTACTTAGCAGTAGCGCCTGATTTTAAAGCGCGCTGCTGGTAAGATTCTGTGTATAGGCTTTTCCCTAGTAGTGAGTGGGTGATTTGATTATTCCCATCCACACCAATGGCAGTCGGGATTTGCCCTTTGTACTGACCAGTCAGGAATGTACCATCCACAAACATCATAGGAGGACAATGCCAGAAAGCTTTGATGCACACAGCGAAAGAGAAGAATACTCGTGTCAACACCTTGAAATCTGGTATACTTGGCAACCTCATGTGTTGTATGTTAACATAAGTGTCGGGATTCTTCTCCTTCACTATGTCTAGGACAAGGACAACATTATCATATGAGTCGAAGAACGTTCCAAACCTTTTCCTCCATAGCCTTCTGCTTAGCCCTCCAAGCCTTTCCATAAGGAATGATATAATTCCATCCGACCTTCAGTGCCGTCTGGATGTATTTTGCTTCCATATCTTTCTTCTGTACTATCTCAGTATACGTGAGTTGGGAAATGAGAGTTGAAGTTAGGTTTGGATGATTCACCAGAAGGTTTTTCCTCACACAATTATGTGGGATGACATCAGTGACAACCCAGTGGATGTTATACTTCGGCACGTGCCCGTGGAGCTTTCTAGGACAAACTGTTTCAACACACTTCACAATATAGTTTGTTGGACTTGATATGTGTATCAGGAAAACCCTCTGCGTAGACATAGCCCACTTTATCACCGCATACTTCAATTTTTTCTTTGTATCAAATTAACCCCTATCTGGACTTGGTTCAGATTATATTGCCATGGAGTCTCATGGCCATCGTTAACTATAAGGCCGGTGGATATGTCATGATCCCATGTAGAAGGAATCTGTACCGTCACTTCATCCTCAGTTTCAGAATCCAGATCCTCCGCGGATCCGTCCTCGTTCTCTTCCTCCATCACCCTCTGCATTTCCTCCCCTTCCTCGTCCCCATCAGCAAATTAATCAGAACCAGCTAATATTATCAACTGACTACTCTGCCATGTATCATGACCAAAAACATTTTGTGGCACGTAGTCTGACTCTTTCTCGGGTTGGCTAGCATCCACATCCGGTGGCTGTGGCCCAGATAAATAAATCGCGTTAGCCACTTGACTGCCCTGGCCGGGTTCATACCCCGCGTGGAGTTGTGCGGTATTCTCCTCCTTCGGCATAGGTTGCACTAGGGCATATGGGTGGATTCTTCGGTCTCGGCAATGACTTGACAGTGTCAACCAATGTTGGCTCCTGTCTATCGGCATCAACTCTCACTTGACATTTTTATAGGATTTGGTCCACAATGCATGAATACTGACGGAACATACTTCAGGATCCAGCCCAAAACTAGTCGTCAACCAATACTTCAACTCTCTATTGTCCAACCTATCTGGATCTGCAAGTGTCATGACGCCATTTTTATACTCGCTAGGATCAACCCCAAATCATTATATCGAACAGTACCAGGACCATAGTAAACAGTCAGATTTACTGATTCAGACTTTTTTCACCTGTTAGACATTTCCATCTTCTCATTAATCTCAACGAACAAAATTATCTACACTAACTACTAAAATGCCACAACAGACAAATTAACACTCCAAGTACGCAAAATGGCTTATCTACACTAACTAAACGATATGGTTATACCTTTGACACGTGTGTCCCCTGCTTCTTGCTCCTCTCTTCAACTCAGCGGCACTGGTCACCTCGTGGAGTACTTGCACCACCGGACAACACCACCGCACCTCCACCTCACCACCACCTTATCCCCAGGCACACCTCCTCCTCACCACCACCTCCTCCCCAGCCGCACCTCCTCCACACCACCACCTCCTCCACCCCACCATGGCTCTTCCTCACTTGTACACAAAAAACTACCCCATAGGAAAAAATATAATTGTAGGCCGGGATTGCTATGATCTACTGATTCAGCGGCTTGGATGAGAAAATTGATGGAGGAGTGAGGAGATCGGCGTGGGGTGGCGAGGAAACAGAGACGAAGCAGAGAGATAGAGGAAGAATTCGCAAGAGCCAGACGAAGAAGAAAGCCGTTCGGCCTTATCCCAAACTCCTCGGTCTAGGCTTGGCCGAAGAGCTTTTCGACCGCTCCTAGGCCGAAGACGACCTTTTTGGGCGGCAGCCCACCGACACCCCCTCTTCAGCCCAGCTGGGCCTCTCTTCGGCCAACTCGTAGCCGACGGGCCCTCTTCGGTTACCGCTGACCAAAAACCTGGTCTTCGGCCTACTGAAGGCCGACAGGGTCATACTTCTAAAAATAACTCGTTAGATCATATAGTTTTCGAATTTGCTATAAATAACATGCTTCAAAAAAAATCCTCGTGCTCCGCTTGCAAGACTGCCGTTGCAGGGGACAATTCTGCTACACTAGTATCGACTCCTACCGCACTCTTCAGCTGAGAGACGTGTACGACCAGATATATCTCGCTCGTGGCCGGAAGCTTGAGGCGATATGCCACTGCTCCAATCTTCTCTTCGATATGCCACAGCGGCGAATTAATCTGTGATTGAGTTGGTTAGGTGGACAGTGGTATCCCCAACCCACCAGGGTTCAAATCCTGGTGCTCGCATTATTCCTGAATTTATTTCAGGATTTCCGGCGATGCGCTTTCAGTGGGAGGAGACGTTCCCGTCGACGACGAAGCGTCTACGGTGACTTCGTAAATCTCAAGATGATATGCCGGCTCAGTCTCTCGGAGGTGCTCATAAGGGTAGGGTGTGCGTGTGTGCGTTCATAGGAGTGAGTGTATGCGTGTGTATATAAGCGCTTGTGTCTGTACTGATGCTCAAAAAAAAAGATATGCCACAGCGGGAGTGCCACAAGTGAGCATGGCTTCAATAAAAAAGATTCAATTGTCGCGAATTTTTAAACTTGATCCGTTGGGACCAGGAGGATTAGAATTAGTTGATCGTGAATGTACGAGAATGCCCTTTTTAAGTAACTTTTAGATTCGTGTAAACTTTTAAGGGGTGTAGCGAAGCAAAAGGAAACAAAGAAAAAACTTGTGCCAGTTTGGAATTCACATGCGAAGGCAACCTTCTCTATCGATCGAGATATTGAGTTTAAAGGCGGCGATCTGATTTGACACTCACGAAGTGGGCCGAAGCCGAGCCGTTCGATGTGTATGGCAATTCCCTCCCTAGTGTGCCTCAGCAGTAGTTCGTGGCCCGTGGCGAGACATGTACTGCGCATAGTCGCGTCGAACAAATCGGACATAAAGGTTCTTTGTTCCGTTTTCTCTTGGATAGGACAAGTTGTGCCTGCATTATAGTCAACGAATGAAGTCACAGTACATAGAGACCAGTGGAACTTTTTACAGGATGCACGCCACCATAAAAACATGTGGACAATGGACGCGTGGTCGCGTTCAGGATGCATGTGGCCTGCCCTCAAATCAACCTACCTCGGACAGTACCGCCGGAATCTTAAATCGTCAACCCTGACCGTCTTGGCGGTTCTTTTCGAAGGTGACCACTCTGCCAGCCACATTATTACTCCCTTAATCTCGCGTTATGTGGCCTCTGGGGGCAGACGACCGCGACATGCATGAGAGTAAAACCAAGGTCACTCTCGCTTTCCTGGATGGTAACAAGTGGCGCAATGAATATGTGACACTTGATGCAATCTGGAGTTTTGTGGTATATTTTTTTCATACATATTTTTTCAAAATGTATTATCTCTTGTACCGTGCGTGGAAATCACAAACCGTTTTCACTGCTCATTCATTGATAATCAAAATCATATAGACAGGAAAAGAAAAACAATTTCTATCAAATCAATAGAAGAAAGGGTCATTTCCCCGATATGAATCCCATCCTACTTCAAGTAGGATATCTCTAGGCTTTCATATAATAAGTACAATGATTTATATTTCTTTCCTCCTCCACAAGAAAAGCTCTTCTCCCGTCGGCGCCGCCGCCGGTCTGCCCCATCTCCTATGGCCTCTAGGCCATGGAAGTGAGGAGGATCTCCCCCACCCCCGAATGCCCCCACCCCGAAAAAACCATAAAAAACAGCCCTCGTGAAGAAAGCGCCGACACGCGACACATGGTAGCACTGGAACAAACCCGCGGCCATCTCCGCTGAAATCCCTACAGAGGGGGAATCAGCTAGTTAGTTGGTCGTTATACAACCAGGGGCATGGTGGAGCCATCTTCTTGTAAATAAATAAATAAATGGAATGATGCAACATCCAACTAATAATTTGTAGACGACAACAGTCTGCGGGTTGGTGGAGGGTGGTCTTGACTCGCCAGTAGCAGCGGCTTGGCTTTTGTGCTTACGGGGCGCTGCCCATCACTACAAGAGAAACACACATCTGTGAATTTTTTTTCCTGAATAAAAATATTATTGTCATGAAAGTGACACTTACATGACGATAATAGTGATGAAAACACGTAACATCATGGATGTGGCGGGCACTTACTTTTATGACAAAACATTGAAAGAAAATGGGATTTCTGAATTCTTAATTACCTATTATTTACGTGATTGAATTGAATCAACACTTGCCAAAGCAAGGACAAAACAAGATCTCCCCCTTTAATGGGATTTGGTTTTTTATTGGAAGGAGAAAAACTAGTGGGAGAGGATGGTGGGAGGTGAGAACAAAAAAAACTAGAAAAAAATCGTATCTTACTACCAACTACTCCTTCAGTGGTAGATTCTTTTGGAAGGTTATAGAAAAAATATTATGTCTATATTTTAGGAAGGTGATCTCATATATATGATGTGATTTCTAAATTCTTGATTACCTATATTATTTAAGTGATTCAAATGAATCAGCACCTGAAAAAGTAAGCACGGAACAAGATATCCCCTTTAATAGGATTTTGTTTTTATTTTTTTTCGCGAATACGCAAAGCTTGTGTATCATTCCATTGATAGAAGAAGAGAGAATACAAGATATGGGACAACACATGCACGAACACAAGACGACATGACATGGTGCCCGGAGCAGAGGGACATGGGGTGCTCGGCCCAAACAAAGAAAAACACCACGGCATGATATGGGACAACACATGCACGAACGCAAGACGACATGACATGGTGCCCGGAGCAGAGGGACATGGGGTGCTCGGCCCAAACAAAGAAAAACACCACGGCATAACTCTCCCATCCCTAAGAAGCAACTCGAACCTAATGAAGACAACCATCAAATCCTACTCCACCATCGGGGACGCCACGAGTGATCAAGACAACACCTTCATGAAGGGAACGACGTTAAGGACGCCGTCGTCGTCCGGTCCAAGAGGTCGGACCTAGGGTTTCCCCTGATGCTCGAAGAGGGGCAAAGATGTGGACCATGGCAACGCCTCCAAGAAGGGAACGGCACCCATGGGTGTCGCCGCTGCCAGCACCGGCAAGCCGAGCAAGGATTTTGCCTTGGCCATAATCTGAGCAATCCCATGCCCCGGGGTAGATTTCGGAGAGGAGGAAGTCGAGACACAGGTCGAGGCCGCCAATCACAGGGAGGGGAGCAACGTCCGTTGCCGAAGCCAACACCGGACGCCATCGGGAGAGCAAGCCATAGATCTGGCAGTAGAGGGAGCAAGGCGCAGAGGTGAACGGGGTTGGGCGGCGGGGCGGAGGGGAATGCGACGGCGAGGTAAGGTGGCTGACAACGCGGATGGGCCAAGATCTGGAGAGAAGCGCAGATCCGGACCTGCCGGAGCCAAGCCAGCGGGGACGCCGTCAAAGTGAAGAAGCTGGAATAGGGACGCATCTCCTGGAGCATGTCGGGTCCAGAGCCGCGCCAGCGTGGAATCCGGCCGACCATGAACACAGGAGGGGGACGCAGGTCCATGGCCAGCAGGGCCGTAGCCGGAGCAGACTCGCGGGGGAAAAGGCCGCCATGGAAAACTAGCGTGCCCACGCCATAGGGGTACCACCGGAGAACCTCCACGGATGCCACGCCACTGCCATCACTACATCTTGCGCGGGGGAGGGGGTGGGGGCGGAGGTGGAGGGCAACGCGGCCCGAGGGCAGCCACGGGAAGCCGGCAGGAGCAGCCAACGCGGTAGCCGCCGCCAAGTGCGACCAGAAGAGGGGCGCACGAGGAGTCAGCCGGAGTCGCGCGTGGTGTCCCGGAGCGGGGCGGGGCGGAGGCCGAAGGCACCACGGCTGATGACAGCCGGCAGGAGCAGGCACCGCGGGAGCCTCCGCCAAGTGCGCCAAGAGGAGGAGCGCACGAGGAGGGGGCTGGAGTCGCTGGGGGAGCTCAGCAGCGCCAGGCCAGGTGGCACGCCGCAGCCCTCGCCGGCCCAGCAGGAGGCGGCGGCGGCCGCCGGGTGGAGGGTGGCCCAAGCCATGGATCGGGGAAGGGGTGGTGGTGGCGGAGCGCGAGGAGGGGGTCAGATCCGCCCCGACGCCGCCATCCCGGGGTCCGGTGCGGCTTCACCGGCCAGCCCTCCGGTGGCGGCGATGCGGAGGAGCGCGGCGCGGGGGGAGCTGGCGGCGGCGGCTAGGGTCCCCCCGGGTCGCCAGAGGTGGGCGACGCGGGGGGGGGGGCGCTGCTTGACTTTCAACTGTTCAGGAGATAGAGAAGTCAATAGGATTTTGTTTCTAATGGGAAGGAGAAAACTAGTGGGACGGTGTGGTGGGAGGTGAGAGAAAAAATGGACAAAAATAAACCATGCCAGGCTACCAACTCCCCCTTCAATAGAAGAGATTTTGTTGTATTAGTAAAGTTGTGATTGACAATTAATAATAGAGAAAATGATAATAGTAAATCGCATAGTGCGCGTGATTAATGATTTGTTATTGAGTAATCTCTCATTTTGGTTTGCAAAGCTATTGAGAAAAGTAGTCTATATTTTAGGAAGGTGGTCTCACATATATGGTGTGATTTCTGAATTCTTAATTAGCTATTATTTGCATGATTGAAATAAATCAGCGCCTGCCAAAGCAAGCACGAAACAAGATCATCCTCTTTAATGATATTTGGTTTTTAATGGGATGGAAAAAACCAGTGGGAGAGGTGGTGACAGGTGAGATGGAAAAAACGGGCAAAAATAAACCGTACCATGCTACCAAGTCCCCCTTTAGGAGTAGAGATTTTTGTTGTATTAGTAAACTTGTAATTGTCTATTCATAGTAGAGATTGTGATAATAATAGATGACATAGTGCACGGTATTAATGGTTTGTTATTGAGAAATCTCGTATTTTGTTTTGGAATAAAAAAAATTATGTCTATATTTTTGGAAGGTCATCTCACATATATGGTGTGATTTCTGAATTCTTAATTACATATTATTTACGTGATTGAAATGAATCAACACCTGCCAAAGCAAGCATTAAAAAAGATCTCCCTCTTTAACGGGATTTGGTTTTTAATTGGGAAGGAGAAAAACCAGCGGTAGAGGATGGTGGGAGGTGAGACCAAAAAAACCATGCAAAAATAAAGCGTATCTGTCTACCAACTAATCCTTTAGGAGTAGATTTTTTTGGAAGGTAATCGAGAAAATATTATGTCTACATTTTATGAAGGTGATCTCAAATATATGGTGTTACTTCCGAAATCCTAATTACATATTATTTACATGACTGAAATGGATCAACACCTGCCAAAGTTAGCACGAAACAAAATCTCTCCCTTTATTGGGATTTGGTTTTAATGGGAAGGAGAAGAACAAGTGGGAGGGTGTGGTGAGAGGTTAGACAAAAATAAGGCGAAAATAAACTATACCATGCTACCAAATCCCCTTTAGGGACTCATCATTCAGTTTGAAGGAATTTTATAGAGAAGCATAGGAACAACGATTCCAGAGGAAAATTTCATATAAATGCATTCGGTTTGTAGGAAACGTGTACGGGGTTTTCGTAGGAATACTATTCATTTCCTATATTTTTGGAGGAATCTACACATCCAGCCGAAGTTCATTTTTCCTTAGGATCAACTTCTACTATTTCTAAATGCTACGTTTTGGTTTCCTCCAAACTGAACGATGACTAGGAGTAGAGATTTTGTTGTATTAGTAAAGTTGTGATTGTCTATTAATAGTAGAGACAATGATAAAAAATTATGGCATTGTGTGCCGGATTAATGATTTATTATTGAGAAATCTCTCGTTTTATTTGGAAAAGTTATCGAGAAAATATTATGTCTAATTGCCTATACATTATTAAGGTGATCTCACATATATGGTGCGATTCTCGAATTCTTAATTAGCTATTATTTGCATGGTTGAAATGAATCAGCACCCGCCAAAGCAAGCACGAAACAAGATTTCCCCATTTGATGAGATTTGGTTTTTTTAACTGAAAGGAGAAAAACCAGTGAGAGTGGATGGTGACAAGTGAAGTGAAAAAAAGAGACAAAAATAAACCATATCATGGTACCAACTCACCTTTAGGAGTAGAGATTTTTGTTGTATTAGGACAGTTGTGATTGCTAACTAATAGTAGAGATAATGATAATAATAGATAATTTCTCTGTTACTAAATATAATTCTTTTGAGAAATTTCAATAAAAACTACATACAGATATTTATAGACATATTTCAGTGTGTAGATTCACTAATTTTACTACATACAGACGCGGCAAGCTTTGATAAGCAACACCAAGCCAATCGGCAATACATAATAGAGATAGTTGAAAATAAGAACATTAATTAGCTCTGTTTATTTTCTTCCGTATACACGCAGCGTTTAAAAGGCAAGAATGAATTATACTAATTTATTTCCTTGATTGTACGGCAACAATGTCCACACCATCATTAATGGTCTATATTAACTCCTATATCAGCCATTAAATCATGGAAATTTAACGGCCCATATTGCTTAGGACCACCTTGAAATTTCACTCAGCCAAACAACGTCAGCGCATGAACAGAATAAGCAGGTTGAAACGTGCTGATGGTTCGGTGTGCGCTGATCACGAGGAAGATAAAGTGGAAATACAGTCATTCTACCAGAATCTCTACACATCGCAACGGGTTTTTGACATGAGTGGGTTGTTGGATCATGTCCCTGAGAAGGTGACACCGGGGATGAACCAGTCGCTTGACCGGCCATTTGATGCAAAGGAGGTACACGATGCACTTTTCCAAATGGCCCCATCCAAGGCTCTTGGAGTTGATGGATACACAGCAGGATTCTTCCAAAGACACTGGCAGCTTCTGAAAAACGATGTGACAGATGCAGTGCTTGGCTTTCTGAATGGTGGGGATCTCCCTTTGGGTTCAAATGACACGTCCATAACTCTTATACCTAAGGTACGACACCCGCAGATGATGTCTCAGTTCCGTCCTATTGCATTATGCCCAGTTTTGTACAAGATCGCGGCTAAGGCGATCGCTAACCGCTTACGATGCTATATGGATGATATTATCAGCGAGGAACAAAACGCATTTGTTCCTGGCCGCTTGATCACTGACAACGTGTTGGTGGCTTTCGAAAGTGTTCACACTTTGCGAAGAAGGAAGAAGGGAAGGAATACAGCATGTGCTCTAAAGTTAGATATGATGAAAGCTTACGATCGCGTGGAGTGGCACTATCTCGAGGCCATTCTGCTCAGGCTCGGCTTTAGCAATGCACTTGTCAGGTTAATTATGAAATGTGTTACGTCTGTGCGCTTCTCGGTTCGAGTAAATGGAGAGCTACAACCATACTTCACTCCCTCGAGAGGCCTCAGGCAAGGCTGTCCGGTTTCACCATTTTTATTTCTATTGTGCGCTGAAGGTTTTTCCTCTCTCTTGAAATACTATGGTGGCAACATTGACAGAGGCGTCAGAGTTAGCTATCAATCGCCATGGATAAGCCATCTGCTTTTTGCAGATAACTGCTTGATTTTCCTCAGTGCTGATACGGTAAGTGCACAGCGACTGAATGATATATTGCGGATATATGGGGAGGCGTCTGGGCAGTGTGTGAATCGTGACAAAAGTGCCATCTACTTCAGCCCGAACACTCCACATAACACCAGGCAAACTCTAAAACATATTCTGGGGGTTAATGTTGAAGCTTTTAGCGAGAGATATCTTGGCCTTCCCACGACAGTGGGCAGAATTACTAGTGGTACCTTTGACCACATTGGTGATCGGTCAAGAGGCAAGATGCAAGGGTGGTCTGAAAGGCTCTTTGCGTGTGCAGGGAGGGAAACACTTTTGAAATCCATAGTTCAAGCCATCCCAACGTTCAGTATGAGCTGTTTCCTACTTACAAAAAAGGTATGCAAAAGCCTGACTTCCAGTATGGCTAAGTACTGGTGGAGCAGCTCGATTGACAGAAGATCTCTTCATTGGATATCATGGAAAAATCTCACGGTACCAAAATGCAAAGGAGGTATGGGATTTCGTGATTACCATCTGTTTAACTTGGCACTATTGGGAAAACATGGGTGGAGGTTCATGACCAACCCCGACTCACTATGTGCCAGAGTTTTGAAGGGGAGATACTTCCCCGATAGTGATTTTATGCAGGCTCAAGTGCCACACTCGGCATCGGCCATATGGCGTGCCATCATCGCCAGGCGTGAAGCCCTTGAGGCGGGAGTGGTTCAACGTGTTGGTGATGGCTCAACTATCAACGCCTGGACCGACAAATGGATTCCAACCACTGTCACCCGATCACCGATCCTCAAGTCAGCAAACACAAGTGTTGAACAGGTGAGCGATCTGATCGATAACACGAACTGGACGTGGAGACGAGACTTAGTTCGAGGTACATTTGCCACACCTGATGCCGATGCAATTCTGAATATACCACTTCGGCAAGGCGGTGGAGAGGACTTTCTTGCGTGGGCACATGAGAAATCTGGAAACTACAATGTGAAATCAGCATACCGAGCCTTGATGAACCGCAACGAGCACCAAGCTCTAGGTGAAGGGCCCGGCACCGGAACTTCAGTGGATCAAGCACACATATGGAAGACACTATGGTGTCTCAAAGTTGTCCCCAAGGTACGTGTCTTCTGGTGGCGTGTCATGCGTGGCATCCTACCTGACGAGAAGACACTGCATCATCGACATATTCGAGATGTCAGTTTATGCAAACTCTGTCAAGCACATGAAGAAGATCTTGAGCATGCATTAATCCATTGTTCGCATGCTAGTCAGTTCTGGGACGAAGCGCGTCTTGTGATGGACATCAAGCTACCGCGATTGCACCCTTCTTCGTGGGCTTGCGACATCTTATGTGGGTCTATGTTCACCGACAAGGAACGAGCAACTATAATCACCATTATGTGGTCCATTTGAAGCTCCCGC
The DNA here is from genome assembly GCA_021605145.1 of Aegilops bicornis. Lineage (NCBI taxonomy): Eukaryota > Viridiplantae > Streptophyta > Magnoliopsida > Poales > Poaceae > Aegilops > Aegilops bicornis. The sequence continues at coordinate 705,748,281 of CM038672.1, forward strand.
AATAGATGGACGCACGACGGAGAGAAGTTTGATCCGGCGAAGTCTATCAAGATCACCAGAGAGACTTTGGCCCTACTTGATGTACCTAAACAGCAAGCTGCAATGCTACCGGGACATGGCTGGCGGCCACCTGATCTGAATCAAGTAAAAATCAACACCGATGCAGCTGTGCAATTTGTGGAGGTGAAAAGTGGCGCGGGTGACGTAGCCCGTTCCCAAAATGCACTGATGGGCGCCTGGTGCAAGCCTCATCTAGGGGTCACTAATCCTATGATCGCCGAGGCATTAGCCCTACGGGATGGAGTAATCTTCGCCAACCTGAGAGGCTATGCTAATGTGATAATGGAGACCGACAGCCTGGAGATTGTGAATCTCTGGAACACTCGACACAACAGTCGCTCTGTTGTGGCACCTGTCTTCTTTGAAATTGAAGAGCTAGCGGATAATTTTCATTCTTTTGTAATTCAACATGTTAGTAGATCCACAAACGGTCCAGCACACTTGTGTGCTCAACGTGCATGTAATGTGTCTATAACCGAGAGCTGGCTCTCTGAGACTCCAAGTTTCCTGGTAAGTAGCCTAATGGCTGACTGCCCGGCAAACACTTTTGTTTGAATAAAGCTCAATAGTTCTCTGCAAAAAAAAAAAACCCTCACTGCCCTATATATATGCCTCTCGTCACGTTTCCGGGATTCTTCCTAGAAGCGCGGTTGATTCGCATAGCCAGTGCTCACGAGTTTGCACTGCGTATGACACGAACACGACGACTGGTCCATCACGTAGGTGTATTACTCTAAGCTAATAGTAGTATCTATCTCTCCGTCGACCATGCCGGCCTCCGGCGAGGGTGGCACCACCACCGGCCCCCCTCTGGTTGACAGCTATCGCACGCTGCTCCGCAAAGGAGGTGGCGACGGCTTTGTGCCGGCGCTGGCGGCCGAGAGCCTGGCCGTGCTGGAGTGCGACCTGCCAATGATCGACTTGGAGCGCCTAATGATGGGCGACGCTAGGGAGAGGGGCGTGTGTATGGACGCCATGGCGAGCGCGGCGTCGGAGTGGGGCTTCTTCCAGGTGATAACCACGGCGTGGGGCAGGAGCTCCTGGAGGAGATGAGGCGGGAGCAGGCGCGGCTATTTCACCAGCCGTTCAATGTCAAGGAGAAGGCCGGACTCCTCAACAGCTCGTACCGGTGGGGGACCCCGACGGCGACGTCGCTCCGGCAGCTCTCGTGGTCGGAGGCCTTCCACGTTCCGCTCGCAAGCATCTCTGGGGAAGACGACGGCGGGCATGCAGAGCTCAGCTCCTTGAGGTACGTATCGTAAGTAATTAAGCATGCATGCATGCTTGACCAAGTTTTTAATTTCAGCAACAAAATAATAGCGGACATTACCGAAATATGCGAAATTTATTGTGCGAGCAGGGGAGTGATGCAGGAGGTGGCGGCCGCGATGTCGCGGGTGGCGGACACGGTGGCCGGGACGCTGGCGAAGAACCTCGGGCACGAGTCGACGTTCCCAGCGGCGGCGGGGTGCGACGGGACGACGTGCTTCCTGCGGCTGAACAGGTACCCGGCGTGCCCGTTCGCGGCGGACACGCTCGGCATGGTGCCGCACACGGACAGCGACTTCCTCATTGTTAGAATAATCTTGAGTTTGTTAGCTTAGGAGTTAGAGTCTTGTACGTAGTAGTTGTCTACGTGCTAGTAGTGAATCTGAGTTCGGCTAGGAGTCTGGATGTGTTCTAATGTTCGCTGAGAGGTAGAGTCCTAGTTGTAATTAGATTAGATTAGGAGTCCAAGCATAGTTAAAGATGTTGAGGTCGGTAGCACCTGTCCGGTTGCTGCATATATATATGCAGGTAGTATACGTGAGATTAGTACTGGTGCTAGAAAAAAAGGAGAAAATAAAAAGAGAAGAGAGGCACGACACGTGCCTTTGGCAAAAGTTTTGCGTGTGCGTGTTCATCGTGATTTGATGTGATCGATTACGAGGCGCAGTTCCAACATTTGGTATCGAGCAAGGTCAATTTGAAGGCGTGCTTGCCCGGGTCGCGACCGACTAAGCGCCTCGGGGCGGGCGATGTTGTTGCTCGGTGCTGCAGCGCCGAGGAGGATCATGCGATCGTCGTTCGGCGGAGCGACATGGAGGAAGACGGCAGGTTGTCGTCGGCAAGGCGGCGGATGGAGATCGTTGACGGGAGCCGTGGTGCGGTGATGCGGTGCCGGAAAGTCGTCAAGATCGTCGTCCGCGGGAGATAGATGAGTCAAGGAGTCGTGCGGGTTAGCACGACTGGTCGGTCGGTCGGTTGGTCGATCCGGTCGTCGTCGTCATGTCCAAGTGCTCGTCTCTGTGAGGAGGCGTTGAAGATGAAGCTCTGGTCGTGTGTGTCTCAACGAGAGGATCAAGTTCAACTATGTGGGGGCGGTAAACCAGTGAAGGTGAGTCTCTTCAGTGAGGCCATGTCTCTACATGAGGCTGGAGTGGGCGGTGTAGTCCACAGGGTGGTGTGATCCACAAGGAGTCGGCATGTATCTCGCTAGGGTGGATGATCAAGTTCACCGGGTGGTGTATTCCACAGGTTACTAGCGAGGCTGGGTAGTCCAGGGCATATTTGAGGTGGTCCGTAAATTCGCCATGTTGAAATTGGGGAGAGATTGTTGCAGTCAATGAAGCCTATCAATTTAACTTGTCGTGGTGCGAGCGGATGAGTCGATAAAAGGTCAATCGTCAACGCAACAAAAACCAGAGAAGCACAGAAGACATGAAGTCAAGATTAGGGAGAGAATGTTAGAATAATCTTGAGTTTGTTAGCTTAGGAGTTAGAGTCTTGTACGTAGTAGTTGTCTACGTGCTAGTAGTGAATCTGAGTTCGGCTAGGAGTCTGGATGTGTTCTAATGTTCGCTGAGAGGTAGAGTCCTAGTTGTAATTAGATTAGATTAGGAGTCCAAGCATAGTTAGAGATGTTGAGGTCGGTAGCACCTGTCCGGTTGCTGCATATATATATGCAGGTAGTATACGTGAGATTAGTACTGGTGCTAGAAAAAAAGGAGAAAATAAAAAGAAAAGAGAGGCACGACACGTGCCTTTGGCAAAAGTTTTGCGTGTGCGTGTTCATCGTGATTTGATGTGATCGATTCTGAGGGCGCAGTTCCAACACTCACCGTCCTTTGCCAGGACCAGGTTGGGGGCCTGGAGCTCATGAAGGACTCCCACTGGGTCGCTGTGAAACCCCACGCCCACGCGCTCATGGTCAACGTCGGTGATTTGTTCCAGGTAACAGTTAATTTGCTAGCATTTCATGTGCGTAGTGACTGTGTACGCGTTCATGGGTTTCTTTTTCATTTTCCAGACAGCTGCATGTATTTTTCATAAATCATGTATACCCACTCCTTACCCGTTTGGAGGTTTCATCTCAAAAAAACTGGTTTTCTATTTTATATAAGTTTCAATTTTATTGCAATCGTTCACATGTTCAGATGTTAGGATGATTAATTTTTTGCACGCATGTAAAAGTTGTTGGTCATTTATTGGTCATGCATGTATGCATTGCAACTAATAATTGGTTTATTTGGTTTCCCATTTTATAATCTCAATTTTATTACTATCATTCAAATGTTCAGATTTTAAGGTGATTAAGTTTTTGCATGCATATAAAAGTTGTTGGTCATTTATTGCTCATGCATGTACGCATTGCAACTAATAATTAGTAACCATATTTAAAAAAAACTAGCTCATTAATTGAGTACTTTTGTAAATTACAAAAATTATTACACCGCTCATCATACCTTGGTCGGTATGATTTTCCAATTGAGCCCTATAAACCGGAAGGGGAAGAGTATGCAACTGTTATATCATTTAAAGTCATTATATATAGTCACACATACAATAAGGTTTGCTATAATTAAGTAACTGTTAGACTAGTATTTTTGTTTAACCTTTTCTCTTTCTCTTTCATTGTATTTATTACTTTTGCCAAGAGCACACGTATTTTTCGAAAAGGAGGTTGAAAACTTGAAACGCCCGGCCTCTGCATCGAGCGATGCACACCGCCATCCAAATAGCACACGTATAGCTATACTCTTTCATATCTCTTTTATTCACATAACAAAAATGACATACAAGCAAGCTAAGCTAGTATACAACGCCCAAAACAACACTGACAGATACATCACCAAATAACACCACGATCAACCGTGATGTTTCATTTTGTTCTGCTTAACTAATTATATATCTTGGTTCTATGCTTTGAGGCGTGGAGCAACAACAGGTACAAGAGCGTGGAGCACAGGGTGGTGGCCAACTCCAAGGCGGAGCGCTTCTCCGTCGCCTACTTCATGTGCCCGTCGTGTGACTCGCCCGTCGGCACTTGCGCCGAGCCGTCGCCGTACAAGCCATTTACCTTCGGGGAGTACAGGCGCAAGGTGCAGGAAGATGTCACGCGAACGGGGAAGAAGATTGGTCTCCCCAACTTTCTCAAACGTTGTACCGTTGACAGCCTAGCTGAATGACAGCATCGGACCAGATCTTCTTATCTGCGTGAGCTCAGTCTCACCGTAGAAGCGTGCGTCAGCAGCTTGGCATTGGAGTGTTTATACTTTTTTTTCAGCCTTTCGATATACTCTTTCAGTTTCAAAATACAATGCATTCCTTTTTATGAAAGTCAAACATGTCTATGTCTATGTTTCTATACTTTAATGTATCTCCAGATCGGATTTGCTAAATTGCAGTGGGATGAAATTAATTCGTTTTCATTCGGTGTTTTGTTCGTCTGATCCTTGTGTCAAGATTTGTGCATTTCTTTTTCTTTTTTCCAGCTCTTGGGCTGTTTTGTTCTTATTATTAGGCCGGCAACCGCAACATCTTTACCGGAGTCCCGAATCTCGCGGGTCGCACGCATGTCCTTCGTCGGTTTCATTTCCCATTTCGAACCGCGAGAGCTTGGAGGCAGTGACCCATGGCGATTTTGGTTGGAGTTATCATTAGCTGATCTCTCGAGGCGTTTTGGTTGTTATTAGAGCATCTTCAGCCGTTCGGCCCCCCAGGGCGCATAAAAATCGGCCCTTGGGGGCGAGCCGGCGATTCTTTCGGTGCTGGGGATGGTTTTGCGTCCAGTCGTCACCCCCGGCTCGCCCTCAGTCGCCGATTTTGGCCCACTTTTGAAGCCTCATTTCGGCGAAAAAGGCCCATATGAGCGAGAATAGGCCCATATTCGGCGTGGTTCGCCGTGGCTCGGCGTTCAATTATCAACATAAATATTTTTTATCACATATTTCATCACAGAAATTTCAAATACTTCAACAAAATAGTACAACAACAAATAGTTCAATACAAATTATATAGTTCAATAAATAAAAACTCATATTTCACCACACGCCGCGCCCGGTGTCGCCCTTGAGCCTCCATAGGTGCTCTATCAGATCTTGTTGCAGTTGATGATACACCTGTGGGTCTCGAATCTCCTGATGCATACTAAGGTAGGCAGTCCATGTTGCCGGTAGAGCTGGTGATCAACTTGGGCAAGAGGACCCTGCCGGTGGTATGGTTCAGTGTCAAACACTGGCTCTTCCTGCTCGCTCTCAATGATCATGTTGTGCAAGATGACACAGCAGGTCATGATCTTCCACATTTGATCTTTCGACCGGGTCTGAGCGGGGTACCGGACAACAGCAAATCGGGATTGGAGCACACCAAATGCCCGCTCGACATCCTTCCTGCAAGCCTCCTGAATCTTCGCAAACCAGGCGTTCTTGCCTCCAGGCACAGGGGTTTTGATGGTCTTAACAAATGTCGACCATCTCGGATAGATGCCATCAGCTAGATAGTACCCCTTGTTGTAGTGCCGCCCATTGATCTCGAAGTTCACTGGAGGAAAATGACCTTCAACAAGCTTGGCAAAGACAGGAGAGCACTGCAGCACGTTGATGTCATTGTGGGTTCTGGCAATACCAAAGAAGGAGTGCCAAATCCAGAGGTCATGTGTGGCCACCGCCTCAAGTACCACACTGCAACCGTCTTTGGCGCCTTTGTACATCCCCTGCCAAGCAAATGGGCAATTCTTCCATTTTGAATGCATGCAGTCGATGCTTTCAGGCATCCCAGGAAATTCTCTTGTAGCATTCTGTGCTAGGATCCGAGCAGTGTCTTCCGTATTGGGTGTTCTCAAGTATTGCGGTCCAAACACTGCCACCACTGCCCGACAGAACTTGTAAAAACACTCTATGCTGGTGGACTCGGCCATGCGCCCATAGTCGTCATGTGAGTCACCGGAAGCTCCGTATGCAAGCATCCTCATCGCTGTCGTGCATTTCTGGATGGAGGTGAATCCAAGTTTGCCGATGCAATCCATCTTGCATTTGAAGTAGTTGTCGAACTCCCGGATGGAATTCACAATCCCGAGGAAAAGCTTTCTGTTCATCCGATAACGGCGATGAAATGTTCTGTCGCCGTGAAGTGGAGCATCGGCGAAGTAGTCGGAGTAGAGCATGCAGTAGCCTTCGAGACGATGCCGGTTCTTTGCTTTCACCCGCCCCGGCGCCGAGCCACCTCGCCGCGGCTTTTAATTGCTCGCCAAAGAATTGGCGAGGGCGGCGAGCACCATGAGATGCTCTTCTTCCTGGACGTCGGCCTCGGCTTCCTCCTCCAGCAGCGCGGCCAGCACTTCCTCGTCATCCGAGTCCATCACCGAGGCAGGCAAATCGTCGAACACCTTGCGCGCGGTGGGCGTGCACCCGCCGCTAAACTGCCCCTCCGCGGCCGGAAACGGCGGCCGGAAACGCCCAGCTGGTGCCGGAGGGGCTGTCGCAGCGAACCTATACTATTTTTCCGGCGGGGAATGGCTATCTACCGGCGAAGGGCGGCGGGGCGGCGTCGGGATATACCTAGTTGCGGCCGAGAGCGCGCGGGGGGGTGGGAGGCGGTCGGGGAAAAAAATCTTGACTTTTCACCTGACGGCGTGGGCCAGCCGCGCTTTTTCCTTGCGCCGGAGCCCCCAAGCGTCCCCCAGCGCGCCGGGTTCGGCATGCGGCCGCCGGACAGAAAAAAGGGCCGAACCGGCGCTTTTCGTCGTCCCAAGGGCGTGACTGGGCCGTTTTTTTGGCGCCGGCGCCGAAAAAATCGCCTGGGGGGCTGTTGGGGGCGTGGCTGGAGATGCTCTTAGGCATCCGGTTCTCCTCCCCCCATCCCCTGCTTCTTCAAGGGCGCGCAGAGGGAGAGGTGAAGTCAACGCCTTGGCGATTCGGTTTTGCTTGTGCTATGCTATCTACTTTGCTTGACTATGTGCCACTCCTCCGTCTCCTTTGGCGATCTGCAAGCCCTGCGTCCCCCCTCCCTTCTCCATCCATCCGTGGTTGGTTTGTAAGTATCCTTTCCCCCAGTCTTCATCCCCTAGATTTTCTGTTTGATTTTGCTAGATATGGCTTAGTGTTGTGTTGTTCCCTTGTGTAGCAGTGGATCCATGTTTGGATGTTTGTGCCTTTTTTTGGAGACGTATGGTTCGATGTAGATGCAGCGGTGGATCCCTTCTGTCTATTTTTTTTATTTCTCTAGACGGTAGATGTGTACAGTCCCTGGTTGTACGGATGTAAACGTTGAATCTTGTACATAGGATATATCGATCGGCTGTAAATTTTGTACGATACTTTTCGCATAAGCTAGTTTGGTACTCCCTCCGTCCCATAATAAGTGTCTTAACTTTATATTAACTATAGTACAAAATTGTACCCCCTCCGTTCGGAAATACTTGTCGAAGAAATGGATGAATCTAGACGTATTTTAGTTATTGATACATTCAATTTTATTGAGTTCTTCGACAAGTATTTCTGGACGGAGGAAGTACTAAGGCTAAGACACTTATTTTGGGACGGAGGGAGTAGGTTTTTGGTTTTGGTTTGGCTTGTACTTAAATGTTGATGTACAGCTCCTAGACGTATGGAAATGGTGAATCACCTGTTCAGCTGGGTCTCATGATGTGTTTTTCGGTGTTCTGAATGTTTTAAGTTCAGTATCAATTGTTTAGGCTATAAATTGCAGTTTAATTTTCAGTGGATTTTCAGCACAAGTAAGCAACAAGGACGGAGGACGACCTACAATTAAGTTTACATGCAATCTACCACTGATCGACGGCCGAATACCCCATCACCACAACCTCACTCTTACCGAAATTGATCTTAAGGTCGTACATGGCCTCAAAGCATAGGATAAGGAACTTGAGGTTGATGATATCAAGTTCTCACCCTTCTACCATGATCATGATGTCATCCTCCAGGAACTTTGTGCCTAACCACACGGAAGATGTGGTCGGCCATCCTAGCCTTATCCAGGATTGACGCAAAGGCGTCAATTGTAAGATTAATAGCCACAACCCGGGAGAAGGCCTAAAATTGGGGTCCACATCCCCAATAATATTAATCGTAGTGCTACCGCTCCTCATCAATTGCATGATCCAACAACAGTAACGATCATCGAACCACCTTAGCTCCAGGACTAGGCAGATGAATGACCAGTCAAGGCGGTTGTATGCCTTGCGGAAGTCTAACTTAAGGAAGGCGCCTTTCTAGCATTGGACGTTAACCTCATGAACAATTTCATGAAGAGCCAGCACCTCATCATAGATACGATGCTCCTTTAGAGAAGCGAACTGCTAGGGGCGAGAGAGGCATTCACCATTGTGGCAAACCGTATCACACACACCTTCAAAATGATCTGTTGTTGAACAGTGATTGGCCTGAAATGTCGGATATTTGTTTCCCCGGCTAGTTTGGGGATCAGGATAATGACAACAAAGTTTAGGTGGGACGTGTACAATGTACCAATGTAAAATTCGTGGAACATTGGCATAAATGTCGGCTAAAAATGTGCCCAGAACTAGTGGAACAAGGAGACCAGGAGACCATCCGGCCCGGGGGCCGAAATAGCCTTCATCTCAGCAATCGCCCAACCAACCTTCTGTGACGAGAATGGGAGAGTTAGTTCCATATTCTCATCAGCTCAAATCCTAGCCTCTACAAAGAATGGTAAAACAAGTGTTGCATGCTCATCAGCTAAAACACTTGCCTCTGCTGGCCAGCAGTGCTTGGCCCAAACTCGATGAGAATAATAGGGGAGGGGGGAGTGGTCTAAGCTAATCCGCGTAACCGCCCTAAGGGAGGGATCAAATGTTGTGACTGGCAAATAAACATCGGAAACGCTAAAAATCAGGCATTAGATTTTAAAAAATGGCAAATCAAACGTTTTTCATGGCAATTTATATTGGTGTGGGGATGAGAATTTTAGTTTGCAAGCACGGCAATTTCCTGGCGAACAATGAACTGAGGTGGGTTTGTCATTCCCGTCAACCAAACTTGCCATCCTCGAGGAAAACAACTTGCTCGGAAAAACGTCCGTTTTGCAATACCTAAAAATGTGGGGTTCGCTCGATAGCCCGGTCGGTAAACAGTACGCTTACTTGTAAGAAGAAAAAAACTGATGCTTACGTGCAAAAGGCAACCTTCTTCATCGATCCGGATACTGCGTTTAAAGGCGTCGATCTGATTTGACACTCACGAAAGGGGCCGAGGGCAAGCTTTCGTGGTGCCGCCGATGTGTATGGCAGTTCCCTCTCCCTTGGTGCCTCGCCATCCATCTTTGGCATGCATTCGTGGCCCGTGGCGAGACATGTGTATCTAGTCGCGTCCAATAAATAGGACCGAAAGCTGTGGTGCCTGATGAAAGCTACGCTAGGGTTTATTGATTCCTTTTGTAATCTATGCTAAATTTTGACCAATGATTTAACTAACAAAATGTTAATGCATCTTAACAAAAATTACATCGTTTGAACTTAGTTTTCAATATATAACTTTTGATGACATGCAAGAACATTTTCTTAGTTAAATCTACGATCAAAATTTTGCATAAAATACAATAGGACCAATAAACCAGGACGGAGATAATAGGATAGTAAAAGTTGTGCGTGCATTATAGTCAATGAACGAATGAATTCACAGTACAAATAGACCAGTGGTACTTTTTACAGGATGCACGGCACCATAGAAACATGTGGACGATGGACGCGATGTCGCGTTCAGCATGCATGTCGCATTGGTGCCCGCGAATCAACAATCCTCGGACGGTGCCGCCGGAATCTTGAATCGTCAAACCTGCCATTATTATTTCGTTGAACCTCGCCCGTTATATATCATCAGTCGATCACGACATGCATGGGGCAAACCAAAGTACGAAACTACTATGCGGACGACTTGGTGTGGACGATGAAGGATCGAATGGTGATACCCACAGTTTCCCATGGATGGCATGATCTGCTCTGCTGCGTCGTGCATAAATTGTCTAGATCCTATCGTGTGTGTAGCGGCGTTGGGGGAGCAAACGGGTGGGGGGTTTTCTGCAGGGAGCCGTCGTCCCACGTCGCGCGCTGGGGTATACGTGGGATTTTGTTTTTCATTTTCAGGGTATGCTTCTTAGTTTTTTTTGCTTAGTTTTTCTAGGTTTTATTGTAAAATTATTTTATTAATTTTTCACAGGAAGCACGGCGTGTGAAAAAGCATAGTTGTGCTTTCCGAAAGTTAAAAAAAAAAGGAACCGTTCTGCTTCACCATGACGCACAAATGTGCCTCCCACAACTGTGCTTTCACGTGGAGCCTGTAAAGTGAAAAGCACGATTGTGCTTCACAGTGAAGCACAAATGTGCTTGCGCATCCTGAAAAGTGAAAAAGCACAACTATGCTGCTCAATTTTTTCTTTAAAAAAAGCATGGTTGTGCTTCCGGTTTTTTGTTTGGTTTTTTTCAGGCTTTCAGTTATTTTGTTTTCGGTACCTGGTTTTTGTAGGTTTCCCATGCTTTTTCGTAGAATAAAAATAAATAAATTCCATTACCTGATTTTTTTAGGTTTTTCATGCTTTTTTGTAGAATAAAAATATAAATTTGTCCAAACCTATCAACATGGGAGTTAGTTTCAAAGATCTCGACAAGAGTCGCACATGTAGTGCGCCATTTATTACCATGAGGGGAGCTGGGGAGTTACCTCTCAAGGGGGTGCTCTCTAGTGACACTAGCACCCAACATCGTCCGGGGGTACATAACACCCAGACCCGAAAAAGTAGGATCGCATCAGGCGACCGGGATCCCTTGCGGGCCGCCGGTTCCCTCTCTCTCCGTCGGCCGCTCCGGCGGCGGGAGGGAGGGGGAACCCCGGGTCTGCTCGCTAGGTGGGTGTGTGGTAGGGTTAGGGTTGAGGGAGACGCCACCAAGGCCGTTACGGTGGTGTCGTGTCGGAATAAGTTTCTCCGGGCTCCGTTCGCGGTCAGGCGAGGCTTTTGCCTTCGTCTAGGAGCCAGCGGTGTTGGGGATCCCCGGATCTCGTCGAGGTCGCGGACTATGGTGGTTGGAGGTCCATCGGCACTGGCCGTTTGGATCCTCAGATGGGCGATGGATGCAGGGAGACGAAGACCTTTCTTCTTCCTTGTTGGTATGATTTGCTGCTGTTGTTCTTCTCCTTCCTCTGCGCTGATGCTGGTGGGTGATCCTGCTTTGTCCGGATGGATGGCCCGGCCGCGGTGCTGGACCGGTCGGATGACTCGAGTTCTCTTCCTTACGGAAGGGACACTTTTCGCGGTACTCAAAGCCAAAGATGGCGACGGTTGTTGCAGGTGTGTTTGATTGATGTCCATGCCCTCTCAGCGCTGGTGTCAAATAAGGAGGAAGCAGCGTGGCGGCAATTGTACCGTGGTCGAAGATGATGACCTGTTTGCGACTGGTTGCAGATCCTTCTACTGCAAGGGTCTTCTCTCAAGATTCAGGGATGATGACACAGGGCTCTGGAGATCTTCTTGTGTTATGGTTGTTTTAGGGTACTCTAAGTGTTCATGGTTCTTTATATTTGCGTTTCAGTGTGCTTGTAAGAGTCAACTACTTTATACTGATTCATAATTTGAATGAAAAATTTCTCAAAAAAAAGGGTACTCTCTAATTAGTGATCTCAGCGACATGCATCAGCCCCATCATGGTACACAATTGTTTTTTGGAGATTCTCATACACGAACTAGGACGTGGTGGGACTAATCTTCTTGAAATGGATTTTTTAAGCCCACCGATGAGGGAATCCCCCCACCCTGTAAGTTTTTTTTTTCGAAACGGAGGCAAAAGATTTGCCTCTTCGATTAATTAAGGAGAAGAGAATTGCCTAGTTAATTAACGGAAAACCGGACGAAAACCGATACAGATCAACTACACGTGGACTACTCACACAACATGCAACCCAAACACACATGATCCCCTGACAACCATACCCAACACCTAATGTCCACTGTCCCCCACACTGCTCGGCCGAAGACCACATGCACCACCAAATTCACGAAGACAAGTCAGACCATAAGGACAACCCAAGAGACTAATAACCATCCTTCAAGCAGCTGTGGGCGCCTTTCCCGTGGCATCATTTTTCTTTCCTTTGCTCCTGAGAGCCTCCTCCACTATCGCCTTGCCAGATCCAGGGCTCACCTTCTCCAAACGTTTGAGCAAGCTGTGAAGATCTATCTCGAATAGAATCTCATTGACCTTGTCACGCACAGAAACTTGCCCAACGGTCACCTGCGGACGGGTGACTGCAACATCGGATCCTCCACGCTCCACAGAGGCGAGCGGCTGGTTGGGCTCCGAAGGGTCAGGCGCGAACATACCAACCGCCTCAACATCATCAGTCATAGGTACCACTGACACGATGGACTCAGACGTCTCCAGTTGCTCACATGATATAGCCTCAGAGTTAGGTGCCAACACACCTGTCGCATCAACCTTGCCACTCAAAGACACCACATGCCCAATGGTCATAGATGAGGTAGTGATAGAACCAACCAAGTCTTCACTATCTGCAAAGGCGGGCGGCTGACGGGACTCTGGCGGTGGAAGTGAGGGTGTCGTGGCCACCGCCAAGGACTCCAAAGCGCTCAGCTGCATCGGTAACACAATAAATGATTCCCCACGAAGCTCCTGTAACTCAGGCATAATCTGCAGAATTGGAGCTACGACCTCGCTGATAACCGCCCTCCCATGAACACTCGGTGTCACATCCAGAGCACGAGGAGAAAAATCTCCAAAGAAACATCCAGCATCCTCATCAACGAAAACAACCTGGAGCTCAGGCAGCAAAGGCACAACCGACGCAACCTCAAGCTTGGCAAGAGCGTCGCGAAGCTCAGTGCGGAGTAGCTCAACCTCCTGAAGGAGCTCCATGCGCAGCAGGGCAAGCTGTGACTCCAAAGCAAAGACCAAAGATGGGTTGACACTGGAATCCTTGCAACACCCATATTGGGACCTTGGCGGCACCAACACACACAGCGACGAGTGACCTACAACCTCAGCCCAACTCCTAGTCAGCGGAGGACAAGGCTGGACGGGCGGGGAGCGGCTCCGCTGGCGAGAAGCGCAAGCGACCAGAGAGCCACCGCAAGTGACCGGAGAGTGAGCACGACAGAACCTCTCCCGATGACCAGCGCGACGACAACGAATGCATCTGAATGGCTCACGGCATGCACTGACTTGGTGGCCATGCTCGAGGCAATGAAAGCACCTTCGTCGAGCCCAACACTTGAAGGCGAGGCTACGCTCGAGACCTTCCCTCGACGGCTCAGGGTGAGCGTGTCCGAACGGGCGCCCGACCCACATGCTCCCAGTCCGCCCCGCCAACAAGAGCGGCGGCAGCAGCAGAGAGGTCGTTGCATGCCGACGCTGAAGACGGACCAAGCAGAGGAGAGCCCAACTTCTCTGGTGTCTTCTCGTCGTTGCACCCATCGTCAGTTCTTTGAGCCTCGCCGGAATCAGCGCCTACGGGGGCGGTCAATGTTGCCGCACAGGAGGCCGGCATGGTCGTCTTCACCCCAACGCAGGCGTCGTGGAGGGTACTGGTAGCATCGAGAAGCAGGTCCGACGGGGCCGACGCCGTGGCACAAACTATCTTCTCCCGATCTGGAACAGGCGCCGGGTGCAGAGGAAGACTGGCAGCTGCTGGAGGGACGACGGGTAGCGGCTCCGTAGCGATCGTCGTCACGGAACTTGGCAGGTGGCGAGCGCGACCTCCAATGGCCGGGTCGGCCCTGCGGGAGGCCAAGGCAGCCGAAGCCAGCACAGCGGCGGCGGAAGCCGGGGAGGTGGACTTCGGAGTCGAAGCAGCCGCGGGGAGCGACGCGAACGTGGGCACAGCTGGCTCGCTTGGGGGCATCGCTGGACCAGCCTTGAGCACGCTACATCCCTTGGCAGAGCAGGCCAGCGTCATCGTCGGCGGCGGTGGATCCCGATCCAGATCGGAACAAGGAGAGGATGGGGGCGGCAACGGGAGGATGCACGGCACGAGGCCCGTGGGCAGCTCGGCAGGAGGCGGCGGCAGCATGCTGGCCGGGACACAGCACAGCGGTGGGGTGGCCGACGGGGCCGGAGTGGCCGCCGCCGTTGCGTGATGGTGGTCAACGGCGCGCGCTTAGAGCCGAAGATTCTTTTTGCGTCGCATCAGCACTGTTATTATATTTCCAGCTCCAATTATTACCCTGTAAGTTTTCAATGACATAATGTAACATCCCAAATTTTCAATTTGGAATGTTATACATAGAGCATCATTGCATATCATTTTTTTTCATTGCATTCTTGCTCGATCCTAGAAATTCTACACAACTCAAGGACCCACGGAGAGAGTTGGGGATTTCATTATTTTCATATTTGAGTTTTCTCAAAATTTGAAAATAGGATCATTTGATTTTAATTATTTTATCTTCAATTATTTCTACTATCAAAATATGAGAGAGGGAATAAAATGACTTTCCCAAAATAAAAAAATAATGAAGATTTAATAATAAAATCAAATAAGATTTTATTTTGGAGTTTTTCGCCTTTTATTTGAATTTAGGAAAAATGCGTGTTTTTCAAAATTGCATTTAGGCCCCAAATAAAAGTTCATCTTGTCCGGCTTGATTAAACCGGGGAAAATTTATTTCGGGATTTTTGGAGTCCGTTTAGTATTTCTTTTTATTTTTTTCTGCGCGTAATTATTTAAAATAAAAAGCACCACCGACCTACGGGCCGTGTCCGCCTAGGACTCCCGGCCCGCGGGGCTTTATAACCCGGGGGGAGCCAGCCCGAGGCCCAGCCGCCGCCCCCCAGCGCCCCAAACCCTAGCCCGCCCGCCGCCGCCCGCCGCCGCCACCCGACCACTTGAGACCCGCCGGCCTCAGACCCTCGCGGACCCGCCGCCGCCGCCCGACCTCGTCGGACCCCGCCGCCGACCTCGCCGAGGTTCGCCGCCGCCCCGTTCCGCGTGCCGCCGGTTTTTTTAAAAAAACCGGGCGGTTTTTATTTCGTTTTTTTAGTTTCGGTTTTTTTTCGTTTTAGGTTAAATAGCGAACGTTCGTTCGTTCGTTCGTTTTTAACGAACACGTTCATCAGATTAGATTAGTTGACGAACGTCCGTTTGTTAACCCGTTCGTCGTTTTTCTTTTTCTCGGATTTAATTCGTGATTTTTCTGATCGCGATTCTTGATCCGATTTTCGATTTAGTATAACTTTTCGCTCATTTATCGGAATCAGGCGATTCAAGCGCCTAGAGTTTCGTCTCGAAACCCTCTTTCTGAATAACCTACTTAAAAAAGTTTTTTGCTTCTGTAAAATTTGACTTAGATCCAGATTAGTAAAACGAAGTTGTTTTCTTCCGCCGTTTGACTTTCGTTGCTTCGTTTGATTTGATTCTGTTTGCAAACCGGAGTTCTTAAGTTGAACTATCTGGTTAGATCTATTTGAGTTTTACCTGTGCATTAGATGAGTACTTATTGTATGCTTGTTTGTTTGTCTGCGATAGAATACCCGAAGTGCGCCGCCTGTTACTTCGAGTCTCTAGGTTTCGCGGATCATCAGCAAGGCAAGTAACACTTTGATCATACCTTTTCTACTACCCAGTTTTATGCATTAGATCTATCTCAAACATTGCATGATTAGGATCTAATTAAATTGTGGGTTTTGGGAAGTAGATTGAGGTTGTACCTATTACCTGTTTTATTATCAAACCCTTGGGAGTTACTTCTACGTTTGCTTATTATGCCATGCTATGCTAGTAGACATGGATTGGGTGAGTGTATCCATGACAGATGTGAGATTGTTATTTAATGGTTTATTTAAGGTGGCAACTTAAACACACATCTGGGTGGATTGAGGCACCTGGTTTCTATCAGGACTTGCCTGTATTTCTTCGGACCGCCACCCAGGCTCAAAGGGAGCATGAGATTATTCATGCTAGAAACTTACGTGTGCAGCCACAAGTCATTATGGCCTCTGGCGTAGTTGATTAAGTTGTGTGAACTCTTACGGGTAGGCTAGCTGATGTAGGGGTTGTAGGTTGGTACGGTCTACCCACATGTAAGGTGCTAGCGCTTCTGAAAGACTATGTCTCGGTCATCCATCTCTCAAATACCATGTAGTGCGAGAAATCAAACGGAGGCGATCGAGTCTTGTGGGGAAAAGTGTGCAAACCTCTACAGAGTGTATAAACTAATCATGGTTAGCCGTGTCCCCGGTTATGGATGTTTTGAGTATCTAGTACTTGGATATCATATGAATCTCGTCATGTTACTTCTAATTAATATTGTTGGGTTTTTAAATGAGTACTTTTAATTGGGATTGAGAATGCTGTCGACCATTCTCAATGTTTCACAACCACCATGATAGTTAAACAAATTTATTCCTTTGCGGTAGGGAAAAATTGGCTTTACGCAAAAACTGTAACCATAGAGTTTTTCCACCAGCCATATATGCATGTAGTATAGGCTTATCATTCAATTATTCTCTATGTGTTACATTGCCAGCATATTCCATGTGCTGACCCGTTTTCGGGCTGCAACGATTCATGTTGCAGACTATTCAGCATTTAGTGCACGGTGCTTAGGTCGTGGTTCTATACTCGGTGTTGCCGTTGGTGTTGATGGACTCGATTATTCTTCCAAGCCTTCCGCTGTTATCGTATTTAGATGGCCTTAAGCCATTTTTATTTTATTAAGTTCTCTCTTGAGACATTCGATTGTAATAAGTGTGTGATTGCTACTCTGTTATAAATCCTCCGAATACTGTGGTGTCAGCATTACTGATCCAGGGATGACACTGAACATAGAGATCAGACTGTTTGAGGTCTAGTCGCTACACATAAGATCCACCTAAAGTCCCAGGCAGGCTCGGGCGCTGGATGCTAACGCCAAATCAACACCGGCAATAGATGGTTCTTGTTGGGGATCTTCATCACTCCGGTTGTTTGTCAGTCCACCAAAGGCCGGGAGCACTTAAGGAGGCGTTACGCATGGGTGTTCCACTATGCATTTAAGCCCGGGAGTTACCAGCCATTCCACTCGTGGTTAGATACGTCAGTTACCACCTTGTAATGACTATAAACAGCCGGCTACCCTGGAGTGGAAAATGGTATTTAGAGCGGTAATTCAAAACAGTGCCCAGGCTCATTTACTCCTGATGAACAGCAAATTCAAAAAAATAGCAAAAATATTTCAATAAAATCTGATTTTTTTTTCTACACATGGAAGATGACAGAATCTTCTAGGTGCTTGCAAAATTTCAAAGTGTCTCGACATTAGTGGAGCTCGTGGCAAAAACAACAAAATCCGGTCTACACAGTGCACTTTTTGAAAGTTTTCTTGACAGGCATTTTTTTTTACAATGAACTCCTCAAAATTCCAAACGCCTTGAAATTTGGCACGCACCTAGAAGATTCTCTCAACTTTCATGTGTACAAATTTTTTATTCTTATATTTTCTTTTTGCTATTATTATGAATTTACTGTTCATCTGCGGGTATAGCTGAGCCTGGATGCTATAATGCAGCACCCTATTTAGAGTTCTTTTAATACATATAATGCACAGGCCATCGCTAGTTTCTAAGTTGGCCGACCCATGTACTATTTTCTTCATTGGTTTTGGAATCGTCTTGTTTTCGTTTTTATTTTTAAAAAATAATGACCATTTTTTCTAAATATTTTTTTTTCAAATTCATGAACAAACTTCTGAAATCCATGAATATTTTCTAATCATGTAAACTTAAAAAAACTTGCGAGCATTTTTTGATTTTTTTTTCAATTTCATGAATTGTTTTTTAATTTGGAAAATTTAATAAAACTCACAAACTTTCTAATATTCATGAAAATAAATAATTTCATAACTATTTGTCGAAATTATGAACATTTTACGCAAAGAGCTAACAAAAAAAGTTGATTCTTTTTTTGAGACAAACAACATTTTTTTTCCGTGTACCAGGCGCCGTCTCAACTCAACACAAAGTCTCGCCCGCTTATGAGCCTATGGACTAGAGATCCAAATAATTGAGAAATCTCATTAGATTTAAATAATATAGGATGTTTCATACCGCCGGAGCAACCGGCCGGTCCTCTATCCCTCGTATCATTTCGAGCGCTTGCATCACCTGTTTAATTTACCTAATTAGATTTTGGATCCCCTCAAGAAAACTATTTTTGTTTTTTGTTTTCTTTTTCTGATTTCTTTAGTTTTATTTGTTTATTTCTTGTGTTTTTTTGGTTTCCATCCTTCTCTTTGTTTATTCACAGGTTTTCTTCGTTTCTTTATCAGTTTCACTTGCTTTCTTCTTTTTCTTTCATATTTCTTTACTTTTTTTTCTTTCTTGATTTCCACTGTTTTTTTTGTTTTTTCTTAGTGTCCCTATTTTTTTCTTGGGTTTCTTTGTTTATGTCCTGGTTTTTTTGTTTTTATTTATTATTTCAATTTTTTTGGCCGATTTTATTTTGTTATATTTTTTCTTATTTCTTTGGCTTCCTTTGTTTTTTCCTTCTTTTTTTATTTTCTTGGTTTACTTCAATTCCTCCTATTTCTTTTATGTTTCTTCAGGTTTCTCAATACATATTCAAAAAAATCATATAAATCCAAAAACTATTTATATACCCCTTTAAACTTTTGCAATACATGATTATTATTTTTCTGAAATCTTTTTTTATTTCTACCTTTTTCCATACACGTTGTACATTTTTTGTATTTTTCTAGTACTATTTTAATATAGGTTTAACATTTTCAAATACAACTATAACATTATTTAATACATGGTATGCATTTTGATGCACATTTTTAATCATATCTCAAATTGTTGGTTTATATTTTTCAAACGAAAAGAATAATATTATTTTTAGTACAGGATAAAATTTCCAAACCAACTATATTTTTTTGTATGCATTTTTTTATATACAGTTGTTTATTAATATTTTCTCAATACACATTTGGCATTTTCCAAATGTTTTATGTAGAATATCTTTTACTAATATATATATTTATAAACTTTTTGAGTATAAATAGAAGTAAAAGTAAATAAAGCATGAAAAGTGAAAAAAAAGGAACAAAAAACGAGGCTCTGGCCTCCCCTGCGTCTAGGATGGCCTATCTGGCGCTCGCCTAAACCAGAGGATTCCCTACAAGTTGCTACAAGCGAGTAATAGGGCCTACAAATATAGTTGCCATCCAGTAGCAAAACGGTCCTTTCTCTCAATTTCCAGTTGTTTGTTCTTCTTTTTATTTCTTTTTATATTTTTAGATATTTTGGAAAAACATTCTTAATATAGACATTGAAAACTTGAAATTACTGAAATTTTCTTAAAAATCACGAATATGAAAAAAAGTTCACACAGTGTAGAAGAAATTTAGCATTAATATAAAAATGTTGATAACATTCCTGACATTTAAAATATAGAATAAGTATTTAAAATATAATTAATAAATACTGAAAAGATTCGGATTTATATATTTCAAAACTAATATCATGTATCTGAAAAATGATAAATGTGCATAAACAAATGATCCGAATATATATGAAAAATGTATAAAGTGGATGAAAATAAGTTTAAAACAAAACTTATACAATTAAGAGGTATTAATCATGTATCTGAATAAATTTAAACGTGTATATAATAATTTTTCTTGCTGTATATAAAATAAATGTACAATATGTATGGAAAAAATGTAGATATGAAAATCAAAGTTTTCAAAAATCTTAATCATGTATTTGTGAAATGTAAAATGTATATATGAATAACACTCCTGTTGTATACAAAAAATGTACAAAGTGTATGGAAAGAGTAGACATGAATAAATGTGAAAAAGATGTCAATTATGTATTTGAAAATATTAAGTATGTACGTAAAAATGTTCCTAATTTATAGACAAAAATGTATAATGATTATGTACAGGGTACAAACATAAACATAGTTTTTGGGAAAAAATTGTCATGTATTTAAAAATATTCATATAGTTTTATAAAAGGTTTATTATCATAAAAATAATATTCAATGTATATTGAAAAAATGTTGACCATTTATTGAAAAAAGCCTTTAAAACATGTATTAAAGTACATCATGTATTTGCCAAATGTTCAACGTGTATCAAAAAGATGTTTCATGTGCACACTAAAAGTATATTGTGTACTGGAAAGAAATAGTGAACATGCGCTGAACAAAAAGGAAACTGATGAAAATCAACAAAGGAAAAAAAACAACCCTAATAGAAACGAAGAAATTAAAATGAAAACTGAGGAAAACCAATGAATCAAAGGTGGAAACAATGAAACCAAGAAGGAAACAAGGAAAGCAAAGAAAATCGAGAAAATATGTAAAGAAAAACGAAGATAGAAAGAAAGAAAAAGCAAAAGAGACATGAAAACCGAGAAAGAAACAAGAAAATAAACAAATAGAATAGGACCATTAAAGCCAATGAAGAAACGAAGAAAAGCTGACCAGAAAACAAAGAAAAAGGAAAGCTAAAGAAAACCGTGAAGAAATTGAGAAAAGGAAAAGAAAAATAAAAACTGGACAAAACTAACAAACGGTAGCGATCGAGCAAACGAGAAAGCCAATGAACGAGACAATTTTGAAGATCATTTTTTTAATAGAAGCAATGGCACTATAGTATGGGATCGACGAAGATACATGTTTGGGCTTTTCTTTTCTTTTTCTGTTTTCTTTAGTTTTATTTGTTTCTTTCTCGGGTTTTTCGATTTGCATTAGTTTTTCACTAGTTTTCCTTTTTTTCTTAATCCGTTTCACTTATTTTCTTCGTTTTCTTTCCTTTATTTTTTTTGTTTCTTTCTTTGTTTCTACTATTTTATTCTTTTTTTCATACTTTCTTCAATAATTTTTTTGGTTCCTTTCTTCCTTTCTTGATTTCACTGTTTTTCATACTTTTCCACTTGTTTTCCCTTGTTTTCCTTTGTTTTATTTTCTTATTCCATTTCCTTTCCCAGTTTTCTTTGATTCCTCTTGTTTCTTGTTTTCTTATTCTAGGTTCTCTATTCTCTATGTACACGTTTAACATTTTTTAAATACATTATTAACATTTTTCATATCTTATTTTTTAGGTCTACCTTTTTCATACACATTGTACATTTTTTTATGTATGAAATATGTTTTTTAATACTGGTTTTACATTTTTAAGTACAAGTTTAATATTTTTTAATACATGGTCAGCATTTGTACTATGCACACTTTATATTTTTTCCAAATTCTTGATTAATATTTGCAAACCAAATATTATGTTTTTCTGAATACATTGTCAACGCTTTTTCTATACATTTTATCATTTTTCAAATCCTTGATTAGCATATTCCACATACATGATTAACTTTTTTGCAAATGCTTTATTAACATTTTAAAAATACCTGTTCAACATTATTTCAAATGCTTGATTAATATTGTCTTTAACACATAATAAATTTTCCAAACACATTGTATTTTTTGTATGCATTTTTTCTTATACATATTTCTTCAAATATTTTCTCTATACACATTTAATATTTTTCAAATGCTTGGTTGTCATTTTTCAAATGTTTGATGTAGAATTTTTTTGTAATATATATGTTTTGAGTATTGGAAGTATAAAAAAGTAAAAATAAATAAAGCAAAAACGTCAAATAAAAAGAAAAAGACGAGGCTGTGGCCTCCCTTAAGAATAAGACGGCCTATCTGACGCTTGCCTAAACCCTAAACGAGAAATAGGGGCACCCGTTTCATAAAGTTGCGCCTATGCCTCGCTTGGTACGAGGTGGAAGGCAGCTTCGTGTCAAGGACGCATATAGTCACCGGCCTAGTAGCAAAACGGTTGTTTCTTTTAATTTCCGTTCGTTTGTTCTTATTTTTTATTTTCTTTTAAAATTTGTTTATATTTTCGAAAACTATTATAAATATAGATATTCCAAAACTTGAAGTTACTGAAATTTTCTTAAAATTCATGAATTTGAAAAAAGGTTAAAACATTGTAAAAAAATTGTTAGCGTAATTTTTTAAAATATTATATACAATAAATGCACAATGTGTACGAAAATAAGTTGACAAAAAAATATTTAACAAGTATTAATCATGTATTTTTATTTTTTAGTGTGTATATAATGAATTTTCTTGATATCTACAAAAAAATGTAGAACATGTATCGAAATATCTAGATATGAAAATATTTTTATCAAAAAAATTAATCATGTATTTGCAATGTTAAACATGTATATAAAAAATGTACCTGTTGTATACAGAATATTACAATTTGTAGGGAACGTGTAGCATAAAAAATTATATCTAAAGAAATGTTAATTATGTATTTGAAAATGTTAAATGCACATATAGAAAATGTTCCTTATTTATAGGAAATGTACAATGGTTATGGAAAAAGTACAAACAAAAACATATATTTGAGAAAATGTTAATCATGTATTTAAGAAATGTTTTGCATAGTTTTAGAAAGTGTTTATTGTCATAAAAATAGTATTTAACATATATTTGGAAAATGTCAACGATTTATTGAATGAAGTGTTCAAAACATATATTAAGAAGAAAATGTACGTCATGTATTTGGCAAATGTTCAACGTGTATCAAACAAATGTTCCACATGCACACTAAAAATATATTGCATGCTGGAAAGAAAAAGTGAACATGTGTTGAACAAAAAGAAAACAGATGCAAATAAAAAAAGAAACAAATAAAAAACACAGAATCCTAATAGAAACCAAAAAAACAAAAATAATGAAAATGAAAACTGAGAGAACCAACGAAAAAAGATGGAAACAATGAAACCGTGAAGGAAATAAGGAAAAACAAATAAAACTGAGAAAAGAAATAAAGAAAAACGAAGAAAAAAAGAAAATCAGAAGAAACAGGAAAACCGAGAAAGAAACAAGAAAAACAAAGGAAAAATAAATAAATAGAAAAAACCAATAAAACGTGAAGAAATGAAGAAAACCGGTCAAAAAACTAAGAAAAACCGAAAGCTGAATAAAACCATAAAGAAATTAAGAAAATGGAAAGAAAAAACAAAATAAAACAATAAAAACTGGACCAAACCAACAAACGGTAGCGATCGAACTCACTCTGTGCGTTCAGTTTATTCGGTTTACATGGTTCGGTTTATACGGTTTTTCAGTTTGTACGGTATTAATACTTTTTGTAAATATGGTATGAAATTAAAATACGGTTCGGTTTCGGTATATACCAAATTACTTCGGTATGGTTTCGGTATATACCATAATAACCAAAGTTGACGCGAATTTGAAAATGACGTAATAAAAATTTACAAATTTATGACTCAAAACACATACTATTTTACACAAATACTATATAACTAGATATATAAGTATATATGCATGAATGGATTCATCCCATGATGTTATGGGCGTGCTTAGCATTTTTTAAAGAGAAAAATGACTATGTTACAAGAAAAATGTACGTGCTTGGTAGTGAATTTGACTCATGTACAAGAAAGATGATAACTTGTATGATTGTTTGCCTCAAGAAATATAAATTTATTTTTACTTCGGTTTATTCGGTTAACCGTTCGGTTTTTTGGTATATATCATAAAAACCGAAGTTCAAAACGGTATGAAAATTTCATACCGTACCAAAACCAGAAACCATAAAAATCGTAAAATTGGTTCAGTTCGGTTTATTTTCGGTATGGTTTTTCGGTTCGGTTTCAAAATGCACAAAGTGAGATCGAACAAACAAGAATGCCAATGAACGAAAAAAAAAACACCAAATCAGGCCGGCCCAGATTCGACGGGAGAGTAAAAACGATCGAGGCAAGAGATCCTTCCATCTGTTTCTCAAGAATAAAAAGATCCTCCCATCTCACTATAAGCAAGATAGCGAGATATAGTTCTCGTGGTCTCATACGACATATATTTGCACCCCAAAAAATGATATATGTTTGCTATTGTATACATATACAAATTTCCATATAATATTTGTTCATAGTTTTGAAGATTGAATTATCTTAATAGAAGCAATGGCACTATAGTATGGGATGGATGAAGTGCAAATTTAGATACATGCCACATTAATTTCAGTGAAGGAAACAACATCAAGTCAAGCCACTCTGTACTTACACAACAAAACAATTGTCAATCACCATAAAATAAACCCAACAGCTAGTTACACAAGCCCTATACACCTGCACTCTACTCTCAAAAACAATTAAAAGTTACAATCAACTATGCACGCAACCATCTCACACGTGTTGGTTAACTTGGCCTTCGCCACGATTAGACAAACCACACCCGCTACCTCCCTCTCTACATCAACATATATATAGCAGCAACTTCGACCGGATCAGTATCATGATCTGCCACCGCCATTGGCAAGAGGACATCAGCACCACGGCTAAGATCTCCCATCCTCAGCAAACAACCCGGAAGCAGGTAATGCTGTGCATAAATAACCTGAAACAATTACAAGCTATCTCTTCCAGGAGTTAACGTCTTGTCTTTCGGAGGTACGACGTCGCTGTTTGGTGTTGTGAGGAGGTGATCTAGATCACCGATGTCGCTGTCGATGATCGATGTGTCCGACTCCAAATCATCATCTGAAGCAATAGCATGGTGTCAGTTGCAAAGCAAAAGCCTCGCCATATAGTAAATACTTGATCCATTCACAGCACATGGTCTAACACTCTAACCATTAGTACCAGTAGAAAATAAGGGACTATAAGACAGGAAACTGCACCAGCTGTTGCACTGCTGTATCTTAAACTATCTTAGGCTCAGATAGCAGTCAGGATTCACCACATCCTGTGAGCAGTAAAGTGAACCATACAATAGTTATATGGATGAAGCAGTGGTGGTGGACTTCAGGGATTCTCGCTAGTCAAGTAATGTATGTTGACAATTGGCTGTTCGCACACAGTCCAATTTTAACAGTACAACTTCTCGAATGTTCACAGAAATTCGAGCAGAGAGAACATCTAAGGCTTCAGGTTGCAGATCACTTAACACCTCAAATGTCCACACTATTTCAACTTGGTAGAAAAGGGCAAACATAATTACGTAATATCCTGATAATTCTAATTTGGTTCACAATCGCTATTCAATCGTAAGACAAGCTAGATTAAGCGTAACATCATATATTGAAATGACCGGTTACAGTCAATAAACACAACCTTGCGCAAGGACCGGAAACAACATCAAACTAGCTAGCGTCTAAGGAAGTAGGCAGTGTAAAAATGGATCAGTACAGGAAAGTAAACAAGCACAGCAAAATGTTTCCACACAAAGCAGCGTTTGAGTGTGTACAAAACATGTAGAGAGAGGGAGGTTAGGCAAATTTACCGGAAAATTCAAGGTGTGCAGTTTCATCTCTGACCGCTGAAACCTTGATGTTTTCAGGCAGGACACAGTTGCAGACGGAACCTGGTGCCACAAATGTAAAGTCAGAAACAGCTCAGAATCCACATAGCCCAGGAGCAATAGATTGTGAAATTGTTATGATCTATCCTAACCTAATCTGGCAAGTCGATTCACCCATCCAGGAGTTGGCTTCCCGGTCAAACGCTTACAGACATCAGCAGTGAAATGGTTACAGTTCTTGACAATCAAGTGATAGGTGTCCCCATGATAATCCTCTGCAAGATCCTCTAGGAAAGCGCGGACTTCAGCCCGGGACATATTGGTGGTACCCATACACACGGAGCGCCTGAAGATAAAACCAGGACAGCTTTTCGGTTCTACTTGGAACACTCCGCTGGTCGCGTATTCGTGGGCTCCATACCCAAACTCCATACCATGCACTGCAGAAAAAAGTTTATTGGAATGGTCAGTCTCGGATGTTGATCTTATAGATAACTGCATGAAACTCGTATGCACAAGACCTAGTGACACAGTTGACACAGATTTAAACTGATCCAGAAAATCGAGGCACTCGAAAATATGGCGAGCAGGCAGAGCATATCAAAGGTGTGATACCAAGAAGAGTTTGAAAGGGCTTGGTGTGGAGCGGCTGAGCTCGAGAGGGCCAAACAAAATGTGATGGACCGTAGTAAATGTGTTAGAAATTAGAGCGGCTGAACTCCTACTATTTGGAAAGCAATTCGTGGTGGTTTGATTGCGCAGCCCAGTTTGTGTTATGTCATTGGGTACCCTAGAATGTTTGACATTATTAGGGAACACTCGGTATCGACCGAGTGTTAATGGCCGAGGAACATAGCGACGAATCAGTGGCAAAAGAAGTCACATGTTTGAGCCAGGAAGCACAGGTGTGTGCAAATCAATTGTACCATAATTGGGCATATGTAAGGCCGGCAGTTCAAGGGGGCATGGGCACGGTACCATGATTGAGTTGAGTTAAGCAGGGCACGGCGCAAGAAAATTAAAAGAAGCTGCCTGAAGTAAACGGAAGTACCAACAGGAAAGGAAATAAAAGAGCTTAAATAATCTGAAATGGTTGGATCCTCCTCTCAAGAAGACGGGTGTGTGCAAATTGTACTAGCATGATTGGGCATGTAAGGAAGGTAGGCAGGCACCTAGCATAATTGGGGTAAGCAAGCCGAAGCAGAAGCAGAAGCAGCAGGGAGCACGGTAGCAAGAGAATTAAAGGGAGCTGCCTAGTATAATTAGTACTAGTACTAGTATTTCTTGTGTTGTTATGGGTGTGTGTTTTATTGGCGGAGAAGAGAAGGGAAATAAAAGAGGTAGGGTAGGGTACCTTGGACGGCGGAGTGGAAGATGCCGAGGCCGAACCAGTAGAGGTAGTTGTTGATGGGGGAGATGTCGTAGATGTTGAGGTACACCGCGTAGGTCGCCGGCGCCGGAGGCGGAGCAGCCGCCGGTGCTGCTGCCGGAGGAGGAGGAGGATCCGAAGTCGGGGGAGGCGGGGCGGCGGCGGTGCTGAAGCTGAACGCCGGCAGCACCCGCATGCGCATCTTCCTCCCTCCCTCCCTCCCCGGTCCCGGGCACGAAGCAGCAGGAGGCGGAGTCGTGGCTAGCTCAACCACAACGAGAGCAGAGCAGCTTCGTCTTCATGCGCGCGCGACACGGATCTGGCTGGCTCCAGTCCAGTGGGATTCGATTCGATTTTTGATTGGATTGGATTGGATTGGATTGGATTGGAGCTCCCCTACCCAATTGAGGAGGAGAAGCGAGCGAGATTGGGGAAATTTTTGGGGAAGAGCGGGAGGGCAAATTGGGGAAGAAGAAGAAGAAGAGAGATTGGAGAAAGGTTGGATTTTTATGTGGATGGATGGATGTATTGATTGATTGATTGGGAAAGAAAGAAAGCAGAAAGCAGAAAGCAAAGCAGCCGCCCGCAGCTGTTGCTTGCCCGCTGCCTGTCTTCTCCTACCGCTAGTCTTTTCTTTTCTTTTCTGCTTGTGCTCTGCTCTATGCCGGCACCAGCGACTTGCCCGTCGACTCACTGAGATACTACTACTACTGAGATACTCCTACCTTCTTTTTTTTTCTTTTTTTTTTGAGCTGCTGACTGAGATACTACTACTACCACCACCAACCGTCCGCAGAAGTGTGGACACGGATATACGAGACAGGCATCCAACGTTGCCCGCATGCATCCAGCCTCCCTCATTTCTCTTTTAAAGCCCGCACATTGAAATAGCCGCATACATCGAGTTCAGACCTTCAAATAGCAGTATACACAAAGCGTAGCCGTTTAAAATAGCCGCATGCATGCAGAATTTTTTTTTAAAGTCAAATATTACGTTCCAACGTTGTTGTTGTCCCCTTTTAACCGTCCATTGATGCTCGACCGTATCTTCCTTCTGCTGCTCGTGAGTTGATCGATGCTGAATTTGTCGATGCATTTGAATAAACTCTTCAAATGTGCCCAGATTCTGTTCTGGGAGCTCGATAGGACCGCCCATGTTCTCGAATTCTAGAGTTGCGGCAGCATCCTCGACGATCATGTTGTGCAGAACAATTGCATGTAGAACTCCGAATGCCCTTTCGACATCCTGTCTAGCTGGTTCTTGTCTTTGGGCAAAGTGATACTTTTTCTTGCCAGTTGGGTTAGATATGATGATGACAAAGGTAGCCCACGGAGGATAGTGGCCCATGTTTTACTCATGTCCGTTCATAGTATAGTGGCAAGGATGAGCTTTTCCGTCGGTCAGCCTTGCAAACAATGGTGATCGCTGTAGCACATTGATGTCGTTGTGAGACCAGGGCATTCTGAAGAAAGCGTGCCAAATCCAAAGATCATGTGATGCAACTGCTTCAAGAATGATGGTGGGCTTTTTCACATGGCCCTGATATTGCCCCTTGCCAAGCCTTTGGGCAGTTCTTTCCTTTTCAATGCATGCAGTCAAGAGATCCAAGTAAACCTGGCCACCCTCTTATTACTTCTGAGATTGTCAAGAGCCTCTCAGTGTCTGCCACAGTTGGTTCTCTCAGGTACTGAGGTCCAAACACCTCGACCACGGTAGTTGCAAACCTGATCATGGCATATCTGCATGTGCTCTCAAACATCCATAGGTACTCGTCCCACGAATCAGTGGTTGTGACATATGCAAGCATCTGGGGTGCGGCCGCGCACTTCTGGTAACCAAAAAAGCCAATCGTTCCCACGGTGCCCTTCAAGACGAAGTAGTCACCGTAGGAACGGACGTCATGGTACAAACGATCGAAGGCAGTCTTGCGCATACGAAAACACCAGCGAAAATGGTTAGGGAAGAGTGCACCCGGGGCAAAGTAGTCGGCCATCAGTGTCAAATGGCCGTGCATTCTGTTGCGGTTGAGCAATCGATGACCCTTAATCGGTCCCTTGAAATTGAGAACATGCTCCTCCACACGCTCCGCATTTTTCAAGGACCGCCTACATCTCGTCGTTTCATCCTTGTAGTCCTCTTCGTAAATGTACTCCAAATCAGAATCCATTGCTAGTAAGAAGAAGGGAAAACTTTTTTAGCTCCTCCAATTCATCTAACAGTTGTCAGGCATGGTGAATATAGCAGTAGCGGATGGCACCTGGTGTGGCGGTCAGAGGACATGGGTTGAACGGCGGTGGAGGAGAAATGGGGTGAAGCCCGACTGGAATGCTGGAGGTGGCAGAGACGTAGTGTTCTGGCAAGGGTGTGGTGGAGTGGCGACAAAGGTAAGAGAGAAAGAAAAAATTAGAGAAAATTGGGAGGATGAAGGCGCGGGGTCCGGGAAGAGTTTTGGGTGGGTCGGGCGTGTCGGAGTCATACGTGTGTGATGTCTGAACTCCCGCAAAGCCTCTCATGTTTGTCTTGGGTTTATCGAAAAAAGTACGTCCAGACCGCTGGACAGACAAATACAAGCCCACGTAGGACAGTGCAATCCGGATGTATGCAGGCAGTTTGAGGGTCCGTCTTATAAATGCCCTTAACTGTTTTTGCTTGTTGCTAATTGTTTGTTTCCGTCCTAATTTACGTCAACCATCTCTAATAGATTATTACAATTTACAAGACATGCCTACCAGTAGCAAGTATCAAAGTGATTTATTATTATTATTATTATGTGCCGTCGTCATCGCTCCTTACTCACTGGACTGGAACAAGGTAACCTTGATATACTATGGAAGCGGCCTCAAAGAATGAGCATGCAAGAACACCAACCGTTGTTCATGAAGAGAAGCGTATTAATAGGTTAGAAGGATCTGACCCATGGACACACGGATGAAAACTAGATCCAAGCAAATCCATCAAGACAAATATTGAACGAATTCCACATGGTCTGTCAGAGACACGCCTTGACACGTCCTGTGACGATGCTAAACGTATCACTAGGACCGCCCTAGATAGAAAGAACCTTACTTCATATTCAGAGATTTGTCCTGATCTGCGTCAACCACCTGTACTTTTTTCATTATGCCAGAAACCACCGGTACTAGTACTGCTAGTACCAAACAATTCTAGTGCTATTAGTTCTTCTATAGACATGCGTACCAGTAGTACCAACCGTTCTTCTATAGACATGGTTGTGCTTGCTAACCGTTTGTTCCCGTCCTAATTTGCGTCAACCACGCCTCTAATACATTACTACCCCTCTCCCTCTGTTAAGAAATATAAGAGCGTCTGTATTATTATAAACAATTTTATATTTATGAACGGAGGGACACCAAGGTGATTTATTATTATTATTATTATTATTATTATTATTATTATTATTATTATTATTATTATTATTACTCCTACTACTATTACTACTACTACTACTACTATTATTATTATTATTATTATTATTATTATTATTATTATTATTATTATTATTATTATTATTATTGCAAGAAAAACTGTCAGTTTACCCATCATCTGTCATGGCAGCACCGCACAAAGAATATCAACAGCGCATTCAGCAATATTCGGGAAGGGGAATGAGAGTTTAGTGTGGGGAGTTGTATTCAGATTAGACATGGGATGAGTCGTTTTATTTCTCAATCCCCTGTTTGGCACATTATAGGAATTATGTGTCATAATTTGAGCACAATTTGCATTCCCTTGTTTGGTTCATCTTAATTGACAAGGGACTAGACCAAAGAAGTGAACATAGGTTATAATGAAGAGTTAAGATTGACTAAATAAAACAGTTCCCTCCCAACTCTCATCACCTCCCTTGTTCATAAAACGGTGAGGGTTGGGGTCTTAAGTCTCATGTCTATTCATTTATAATAAATTCCCATTGCCCCTAACCAAACAACAATAGATTTGAAGTCTCGCGCGTCTTTAATTCTCATTCCCTGACTCTAATTACCCCAACCAAACACCTTGCAAAAGTAACAAAAGTTACGTCCACCTAGCAACGACTACATACCCCTAACCAAACAACGACTAAAGCGCGCCACCGTCATCACACCTCCCCCACCGCACCCAAGCAAACCTTGTTTTAAAGGACCAGGATTCCACCCGTCGCCCGCCGATGAAGACAAACGTAGATCCAAAGGATTCCAATCCACAGACACGCACACGGGCAAAAGAAGACAGGATCCAAGCAAACCCAACGAGGCAAGACACCGATCAAATCCCGCGAGATCCCTCGAAGACACACCTTCACGCCCTGTCAAGGTGAGGGCTAGGTTAGAATAACCTTATTCTATATTCAAATAAGGACCAGTCCTACTCTGAGTGAACCACCTGTACTTTTTTTCCTTTGCCAGGAACCACCTGTACTAGTACTACTCACTACTAATCTAGTACGACTATTACTTCTTCTTCAGACATGCGTGCCAGTAGCAACCAGCAAAGTGCTTTATTAGTGTTATTTTATTATTTATTACTGTTATTGCTGTTGCTGTGCTGCTTGTGCTGCGGTGGTTGGTACGGAAAGGCTTTCAATCAAGAGAAAAAGAGTAGAAAAGGAAAATGGGGAGGGTGAGAGAGAGAGAGAGAGTGACAGCCTAACCTAAGCTAATGGATATATTAGTGGTACCAAGTATCAACTGCTGCTGGCCAATTCAGTTCAAAGGGTGGGTATCTCACACACACACAGAGAGAGACAGATCGCATAGCGACATATGCTACCCATCACGGGCTACACGACGTCCGCCCGGGACTGATGCCATGCCAACACCACGCAACCAACAACGCTCCGCTGCACCGTCGCTCTACACACCTTCTCTTCTCTTTTCTTGGGCAAACTCCGCCCCGCCTCCCTCTCCCCCGTCTCAGGCGATGGGATACGGTGACGGCATCTCATCAAATAAGGTTGATGGAGAATGTTGAGTATAATGTTTATTAGGAAAAATAAAATAGACTAGGATTTTTTCTGGCTTGTTTTTTACTCCAAGTAGATGATTGTATTTCTATATATATATGCCCAAGAGGCTCAAGCAATACAACAACAATTCCACCAATCCCCCTCTCTCCCTTCTAACATGGTATCAGCCTAATCGATCCTAAACCCTAGCCGCCGCCCGCCGCTTCCCCACAGGCTTCGGGCGGTCGGCCCCATGACCGGCCATTGGGGCCGTGTACCTGCATTCGTCTCACGGTCGTGTTGACCGCTGCCCTAGAAGTCTTTTCCGGGCCCTTGCTCGTGGTTTCTCTCTCTCTCTCTCTCTCTCTCTCTCTCTCTCTCTCTCTCTCTCTCTCTCTCGCCGGTCGCTTTGATCGGCGTTTACTTTTTGGTTTTCCGATCTTGATCGGTTTGCGTCGCCCGCCACTGCCGTCGACCCCCGTGCGCCTCTACTCCGACCTGGCGGCCACGTGTCTTAGCGGCCCGTCGAAACCAGCCGCCGTAGCAGCCGGTCCGCCGTCGCCGCTTTCCGTGGGACACTGCATCGCCCGACCCGTGACCTCGCGCCATGCGACGGCCAATCATAGCCGTCGCTCGTGCGCCGGCCCGCCCATCGATCCATGTCATCCTCCTCCGCTGTGTCTGCACGGCGGCCCGGCGGTCTACCTCGCCGGCCTCGTCCTCCGCTACATCAGGACGGCTACGTCAGGCTCGTCGGCTACTTCAACTCGGGCGTCGCTCGGGCCTCGCTGCCCGGGCGACGGCGCTGCTTTGGCAGCCAGGGTGCCCATGCTGACAAGCTCGTCCGCACGACGTCCCACGCCGTCCGTCGTCGCATGCCTCATCGCGGACTCCGTCGCCACCCCGCCTCCACCGAGCGGCGTCCCCGACCTCGCGCGCGCTCGGCTTGATCACCCGCTCGTCGCTGTGATCCGCCTCATCTACGCCTCGCGACCGACCTGCTCGCCGGTTACGCGCGCCAGCAGTCCGTGGAGATCGTCCCCAGTACCGCGCCTCTCCGCCGATCGAGCATCGCCGCTGCGTCGCCCGTCGAGCCGCAGCGCCGCCCCGTGGTTCTCCTGCGGCTGCATCAACTCGTGTGTCGCCGCTGCATCACCCCTTCGGGTCGTAGTGCCGCGATATGCGGTCCCCGCCGCCGCCCCGAGGTCGTCCCCGCGGTTGCACCGACTCGCGAACCGCCGTTGCGTCGCCCCTTTGGGCTGCAGCGTCGCGGCCCGGGGTCCGCCGCGCCTCTCTGAGGTCTTCCCGCCGTCGCCACGACCCGCCTGTCGTCGCTGCGTCGCCCCTTCGGGCCATACGCCGCAGCCCGCAGTCCACTCCGCCATCATCGCGCGTCGACCTCCCGTGGTATGCGTGTTGGAAATATGCCCTAGAGGCAATAATAAAAGGCTTATTATTATATTTCCTTGTTCATGATAATTGTCTTTTATTCATGCTATAATTGTATTATCCGGAAATCGTAATACACGTGTGAATACATAGACCACAATATGTCCCTAGGGAGCCTCTAGTTGACTAGCTCGTTGATCAATGGATAGTCATGGTTTCCTGACTATGGACATTGGATGTCATTGATAACGGGATCACATCATTAGAAGAATGATGTGATGGACAAGACCCAATCCTAAGCATAGCACAAGATCGTGTAGTTCGCTTTTGCTAGAGCTTTTCCAATGTCAAGTATCTCTTCCTTAGACCATGAGATCGTGTAACTCCCGGATACCGTAGGGAGTGCTTTGGGTGTACCAAACGCCACAACGTGAATCGGGTGACTATAAAGGTGCACTAAGGTATCTCCGAAAGTGTTCATTGGGTTGACACGGATCGAGATCGGGATTTGTCACTCCATGTTACGGAGAGGTATCACTGGGCCCACTCGGTAGTGCATCATCATAATGAGCTCAAAGTGACCAAGTGTCCGGTCACGGGATCATGCATTACTGATGCAGTAAAGTGACTTGCCGTAACGAGATTGAACGAGGTATTGGGATACCGACGATCGAATCTCGGGCAAGTAACATACCGATTGACAAAGGGAATTGTATACGGGTTGTTTGAATCCTCGACATCGTGGGTTCATCCGATGAGATCATCGAGGAGCATGTGGGAGCCAACATGGGTATCCAGATCCCATTGTTGGTTATTGCCCGAGAGTCGTCTCGGTCATGTCTACGTGTCTCCCGAACCCGTAGGGTCTACACACTTAAGGTTCGGTGACACTAGGGTTGTATGAATATGAGTATGCAGTAAACCGAATGTTGTTCAGAGTCCCGGATGAGATCCCGGACGTCACGAGGAGTTCCGGAATGGTCCGAAGGTAAAGAATTATATATAGGAAGTGTTGTTTCGGCCATCGAGAAAGTTTCGGGGTCACCCTGTATTGTACCGGGACCACCGGAAGGGTCCCGGGGGTCCACCGGGTAGGGCCACCCATCCCGGAGGGCCCCATGGGCTGAAGTGGGAGGGAACCAGCCCATAGTGGGCTGGTGCACCCCCTGCCCACCTCGCGCCTAGGGTTGAAACCCTAGGGTGGGCGCCCACTTGCCTTGGGGCACTCCACCCCTTGGCTGCCGCCTTAGGAGATTGGATCTCCAAGGGCAGGCGCCTGGGGGCCTATATAAAGGGAGGGGGAGGCAGCCGCACCAAGTTCTGGCGCCCCTCCCCCTGCTACACCTCTTCCTCCTCCGTCACGAGCTTGGCGAGGCACTGCCGGAGTGCTGCTTCTCCACCAACACCACACCGTCGTGCTGCTGCTGGAGCCATCTTCCTCAACCTCTCCTTCCCCCGTGCTGGATCAAGAAGGAGGAGACGTCATCCGCCCGCACGCGTGTGTTGAACGCGGAGATGCCGTCCAGACGGCACTCGGTCATCGGTGATTTGGATCACGGCGAGTACGACTCCATCATCCACGTTCTAGTGAACGCTTCCGACGCGATCTACAAGTGGTATGTAGATGCAATCTCTCTCCCATGACTCGTTGCTTAGATGAACTCATAGATGGATCTTGGTGAAACCGTAGGAAAAATTTTAATTTTCTGCAACGTTCACCAACAATGCGCTGCGCCGTCTCCCTTGGCGCGGGAACGCCACCGTCCGTGCCGGTCTTCATCATGCTGTCAGGGTTCTTCGCCTACTTCGAGCACCGTCGCCGCACTCCTAACCTAGCCGCCGCCGCCGCCGCCCGTGCACCCCCTTCGTCTTCGTCCAAGCACCAGCCCGTCGCCAGCGTCGTCGTCATCTACCCCGACCACTTCGTCTACTCCGACCACCGTTGGTGACGTTGGCCCCGCGCCGTGGACGCCGCAATCGTCGTCGAGTTCTTCTCTGCTGGCCCCTCCGACTTCTCCGACATGGCGTACAGCTCGTGCAGGTCCTCGCTCACGCATGCCGGTGCCGGCAACACCGATGTGTGCCTTCATCCACGACGTGTCCTCGGCTCGCAAGCTCGGTCGGCGCTTCGTCAACTTCGTCTTCGTCCGTCTACGCATGCCCGATGTTGGCAACCGGTGCGTGCCTTCGTCCACGATGTGTCCCCGGGCTTGGCAAACCCGTCGTGACGCGTCGTCAACATCTTCTTTCCGGCGCACCCTACTTCGACACCACTGCGCCCGTGACTAACTCGGCGCCCCCTTGCGCCCGCGGCTCCACGGTGACTTCCTCGACACCGGCTACCCTAACTCGACATCGACCACGGCATTCTTCGCACGGCTACCTCGACCATGGCTCCACCACCCACGCTCTCGGCTACCTCGACAAACGGCACAAAGGGCTATCGCCTTGCTTGAGCAACCTCGTCGGTTGCCACTCCGACCACGACTTCCGCGATCGTCGGCCGTTACGATTCTGTGTGGGTGTCCGTCGGCTTGCCTTCGGATTCTTCGCCAGTCTCACCGTCTACGTCGCTACCGTTATGACTGCGGGGGGATGTTGAGTATAATGTTTATTAGGAAAGACGAGATAGACTAGGATTTGTTCTGGCTTGTCTTGTACTCTAAATAGATGATTGTACTCCTATATATATGCCCATGAGGCTCAAGCAATACAACAACAATTCCACCAACCCCCCTCTCTCCCTTCTAACAGAGACAGAGGATGCCATTCATCGTCGCCGGGGGTGATGCACCGACGTTGCGGTCCGTCCCCATGATGTTTTCAGGGAATTCTTTGTTACTTAACTTTGGGATTACTGTCCCTACTAGGTATCTCATCAAATAAGGTTCGTCGGGGCCGATGCACCGACGTGGCGGCCCGTCCTCATAACGTTTCCAGGGAATTCTTTGTTACTTAGGCCCTGTTCGAAATCTATTCACTCCGCGGAGTTGTGGAGCTCGGATTTGGCAGCTCCGTTAGTGAGCTGAAGTCCGTTCTGCTCCGGGAGCGGAGTTAGAGGAGCTGAGAGGAATCGGACACTCCCTCAATTTTAGGATTACAGTCCCTAGTACTTGTCCTTGCTCCATGCCCCTCTGTTCTGAAATACACGAAGTTTTAGGTTTGTGTTAAGTAAAACTTTTTTAAGATTAATCATGCATACACTGCACACATATAAAAAATATTAACATCTACAAGATCAAATATATATAGTAGTCTCTCCGTAAACTAATATAAGAGCGTTTAGATCACTAAAATATATACTTTTCGATAAAGAATGTTTTTATTGTCTCAAATGTAGCATCAAGCGCTAGGGAGTATATTATAGAGATATTTATAAGCCCCAAAAGAGAGAAAACTCAAGTGCACTAACTTGACTATATATCTGGATGGACATTCTTCCAGCACAAAACGAGTGCTGCTGTTAATTCATCCACTTAATAAATTATTGCGAATAAATCCACCATGTTTTATTTATCACAAACCAATGCTTGAAAGTACAGTACAGCACAGCACTAAACATACAGCAACACAATGGGTGCAGGGGCAAGGGCAGGGGCAGCCGAATGAATCAACCAC
The DNA here is from genome assembly GCA_021605145.1 of Aegilops bicornis. Lineage (NCBI taxonomy): Eukaryota > Viridiplantae > Streptophyta > Magnoliopsida > Poales > Poaceae > Aegilops > Aegilops bicornis. The sequence goes on from CM038672.1 coordinate 705,785,243, forward strand.
ACATCACACGGTGTAATGCTGGTTGTTGATGTTGTCCAGGTCGAGCCCCTTGAGTATGGCGGCGTTCTCCACCTTGCCCTTGAGCGTGCGCACCGCCCGCAGCCTCGTGATCTCCGCGCGCCGCTTGGCCTCCTCCGCCATGTGCCCCAGCTCCATGGACGCCGCCTTCTCCCGCCCTGGCGCCGACTCCAGCCCGTGCAGCGTGCGCTGCTCGTGCGCCCACGCCACCTGCGACGCCTCCTTCCCAAAGTTCTTCTGGTTCGAAAACGCCACCTGAAACACAAACACGACCCAAACCAACAGTGTCAGCGCACGAGCTCGGTTCATCATGGCATGGATCCATCATCATGTTCCTGTCCTTCGACCGACCGACCGACCGACCGACTCACCTTCTTGTCGGTGACGAGGTTCCAGGCCCTCCCGCTAAGCCCGTACCGCACGGCGAACTTGATCGGGTCCAGGAGCATGTAGATGACGATGTTGTACAGCCAGATGACGCCCGTCCAGCCCCATCCGATGCCTCTGATGCTGGCCAGCTCCCAGGTCGCCAGGGCAGACAGCAAGGACGCGATCTGCGTCGTAACATATCAAGCACAACATACCATCGATTTATCAGTGTTGACGAACCTCAAGCAAAAAAGGCCAACCAAACTGTGTGAGGAACCACTACTCACCAGCTGAGCTAAGACGAACGCAAACATAAGCAGGAAGCCAGGCCTCTCCGTGAAGGACCAGCCTCTCGACCGCGTCACGAATATGAGGGCCTGGCTGATGGTGCTCACTTGGAGGTACACGGCAGAGGCCAGCATCTCTGTGTTTATGGCGATCGACTCCATGTCTTTACCGATACTGTTTACATTCAACGTGCGGACGTGGAAGTGTTTCTGCAAGTAGCATGGACAATACAAGTGAGTTTGCACCGCAGACACCTAGTCCTTCCGAGAACTGCCTATGCAGTAAGGATGAAAAACACCAAGTATGGAAGCATCCGACTACACAAGTAGACATGGTGCGCAAGGATTTCGAATGGCTTACTATGGTGCATGTAACTTGAACTTTCAAAGATGCAAAAAGCTATAATCTTGTTACCAGAAGAGGTACGCAATAGGTACTACCTAACGAACTGCGTCAAAGAAATGGTGCTTACCGGAAAAAAGTCGGTCTTATAAGCCGCCCAAAAGAACAGAACGGTTGTTACGGCCAAGTAAGCCCCCAGTACCACCCCTGTTGCGAAGATCTCTGCTAGCTTCCAACTGTCTGGACATGGGGACGGCTTCACCTTATCTTTGGATATGGTCATGATGGTCCCTGAGCAGCAGTAGTCATCACCAGAGTTAAAAAATAAATGAATACCTATTGGAAAAAACATTTCTGGTGAGTCAAGGCAGCAATGTTCTTCTTACCATCATTAAGGATGGCTATCAGAAGAACCATAATTGGAGGGAAGTCAAACTTCCAGAGGCACGCCAAGAGCAAAAAACCAAGCTGCATGGGGAAGATTTTTTTATCATTGATGTGAATTCAAAATGAGCATCAGCTTTATAAGTCCTAATGGAATATACGTCATCCACTAAACCTCTTTGCAAGGGTAGATCAAACAAAAAACACTACTGCGTAAACTTTGGCTAGCCAGATGCTACTAGTAAGCACAAACTTACCACAATACGGATGGTTATAGAAACAGCGTATATCTGCAAAAGAAAAACATAAATGATTGACATCAGCCCCTTGTTACCTGAATAAAATAGCTTTCCGTAAAACACGAAAAAGAACAACATGTTCCTCTTCGAAGACATACGAAAGCCATAATGTTGGAAAAGGAGAACTAGCATGGTATGGAAATTATTGCCTAAGATGGCAAGTTAGAAACAAAAAGAAAAAAAAGGAATTGTAAACACAAACTCAACTGTATAATTTTTCATCCGCTGAAAAATGGCGCGACTCGTTAGAACAGCGCTGATGATCACACTCAACCCAGGCTCTGTCAGAACAATATCAGAGGCCCCGCGAGCAGCATCAGTTGCATCAGCCACCGCAATCCCAATGTCTGCTACCTTCAGAGCAGGTGCATCATTAACTCCATCTCCTGTCATCCCGCATATGTGCTTTCTGGCTTGGAGCCTCTTGACAATTTCATATTTGTGCTCTGTGGAGGGGAGACAAGTTAGAGTGAAGCACACGATCACACAATGGCACAAGAGAAAAGTAAAGCTCACCAGGGAAAACTCCAGCAAAACCATCTGCCTGCTCAATCAGTTCGTCCACTGGTAGGACCGCGATGTCACTATCTATTTTGTCACCAAGCAAAGATGATGAAGGATACATGTTGGTGCCCATTCCTAGCCTCCGCCCAGTTTCCTTACCAATAGCCAACTGATCACCTGAAATTTTGTCCAACGAGCATATTCATAATTCATAAAGATAGTGGGTCCAGGGAAACATATAGCAGTCAATATTAACAGATTATTCTGAAGCTCAGGGCAGCTAAGCAAAGCCTGAGACTGCCACTGCTACTAGTGCTAGTACAAGCAGGCTAATGCGTGGATCGACACTTTAGCACTTCTTTTCCGGGAACATCAGGGCACATTAAAATTTAAAAGCTAACATTCTCAGATTGACTTCACCATGTTACCAGCCTCTGGGGAACAGACGATCCAAGGGAATAAACAGCAGTCCATTATCAAAGCTTATGTGATGATTGCGGTGCAAGAAAGTGGTCTGTTCCCACTTAGTGTACTAAAAAGATACCTGTAATCATTTTCACACTGACTCCAAGGTCTAGAGCTCGGCGTATGGTTTCCGCACTATCATGGCGGGGAGGATCAAAGAGTGGGAGAAGACCAATAAATTGCCAAGGTCCACCAGCACTTTCCTTGGTACCTTCAGGAACTTCCTGCATGTTGAAGGAAATTAGCAAGTTTTGTAGGTAAACTGACCAGCAGATAAGCAGAAGACTAGCATCCAATAACCTGGTATGCAACAGCAAGCGACCGCAGCCCCCTCTCAGCAAAATTGTCAATTACTTGATGGACCTTTCTTTCGATCTCAGATTTATTTGCTGCCAGGTTCAGAATCTGCAAGAGAATGAAATGAAACATAAGCAGATGCTGTGACTGTTTATTTTATAACAAAGTGATGAATCCTTGGACAAAAAATCAGACGACGTAAATTTCTATACCTGTTCAGGAGCACCTTTGCTAACCCTGTGCATTTTACCCTTATCATCCAAGTACGTGAGAGCTGTCCGCTTGTCCGTTGGGTTAAATGGAAGGAAATGGACTTCTTCGATGCCAGCACGTGCCTAACAGCAAACAGAATGGAATTTAACTAGTGTACAGTGTGCCTAAAAGCATAACTATTAACTGACTCAGTAATATATGAATGGAAACTTCTAAAGATTAGAGCAAAAGAATCACTTTTCAGTGGTATAAAACTGAGCTAGAAGGCATTACAAAATCCATGATGATCTCCCCTGATATGGAATACATGTTTGTTCAAATCCTCTAGATTAGTCAATATGTTCCCTGTACACTGAAAATTCTTGACATGCTACTTTTGTTTTCAAAATGTACAGGGAACAGAATCTACTGATGAATATATGGTCAAGATGGTATCTATTGCAGTCAAGATTGTTGTTTGGTGACCGCTGTTATTTGTTTCCCTAGCTCAGTGAAGCACAAGCCAGGAATCACTGGAACAGGCTAAAGTCATCGATATATCAGAGAGGAGAGATTTTTACCTCTTTTGGGTCTGGAAGCATGGCAACAATAGCGAAATCAATAGCATCCTGATTCTCCAGTCTTGAGGCCCTTGCGGCCATCAACACGACATCACTCTTTTCGTAACCTCTAGTAAAAACCTAGAGAAAAATGCTTATCTTTCAGACCTTAGGAACATGAAGACAATGTAACTATGTTCAAAAGTACAAGTTGTGGGAGTTATGACCTCAATTATATTGTTGTCTACAGTCAGTTTGTTGAGCGTCAATGTTCCTGTTTTGTCACTGCAAAGCACGTCCATTCCGGCCATCTCTTCAATTGCAGTCATTCTCTTGGTAATAGCACCCTGAAGTCAACAGTTAAGAAAAGCGGTCACTTTCTAGGATATAGTTACATGCCTTTTATTTCAGTGGTAGTCAGAGAGCTCTAGCCATAGATGAATATTCAAACCTGCTGTGCAAGCTTGTGTGATCCAATAGCCATGGTTACAGACAGAACCGTGGGCATCGCAATTGGAATCCCTCCAATGAGAAGCACCAGAAGGTTATCAACTGTCTGGCGGTACGGTCTGTGTTGAACAGCAGCCATCACAATTAACTCGATAGTCATCCCAATGGCAATGGAGCAAATGCAGAAGTTTCCGATTGATGTGAGAACCTGAAAGCATCCATAAATTGCAACCCATATCATGAATTTCAGCTGACGCTAGACTAACTGAAGACACACTGATTGCTGAATAATACTCTACCTTCTGAAAGTGGCCGACGTGGGTGGTTGACTCAACGAGGTGAGCAGCTTTTCCAAAGAAGGTATGGATCCCGGTGGCAATAACAACTGCTTCTATTTCACCCTGCTTACAGGTCGAACCAGAGTAAACTCCACCCCCGGGATGCTTAGTTACGGGCAGTGATTCTCCTGTCAGTGCAGACTGCAAAGCAATTGACATATGGCATTAGCACTTGCTGCTCCATGTTCTTCTAGTATCAGGATTCTTTTATTTAGCAGCACTAATTTAGTAATATGCAACGTGCAGAGGACATAGTTGAGGTGGCTGAAAGACCTGATCAATTTTCAGCGGATCGCCCTGCAGAAGACGCGCATCAGCAGGAATGATGTCTCCAAGCTTAATACTGATTATATCACCCGGAACCAACAACGACGCGTCTAATTCATTCCAGGTGCCATCACGCAGAGCCTGCAAAAGAAGGTAACATCATCATCATCATAACATAAGTATGAGAAAACAGGGGCACCGGCCATGTAAATTGATCCTTGAGTACTAGCAGTGCTGGCAGGTAGTATTTGAGGAAAGCTATGCAGGTAGAAATTACCTTAGCCTTCGGTGCGAGGCGGGCCATAAGCGCAGCGGCGGCATTGCCGGCGTTGTTTTCCTCTACGAAGCTGATGGTGGAGTTGACGACCAAGAGAATGACGATTCCGACGAAATCGTGGTAGTCTATACTCATCGGCTGCGTCAACGCCAATTGCAGTTCATAGTTAGTATGGGACCATGGTAGCCTAGGGGGTAACAGCATATAATCTACGATGGCGATAGCAGCAGCAGTAGGTTACCCTTCCCCTGAGGTCCGTTCCATTGTGCGCGAGGGCGATCGCCATGATGGCGGCGGCCTCCATGACCCAGGAGAGCGGGTTCCACATGAAGCCCAGGAACTTGAGGATCTTGCTCTCCTGCATTGCAATTGATTAACAACAAATGGTTAGTGCTAGTTGGTGGGAGAAATGAAATCGAAGAGCGCGGAGAGCATACACACATACATTTTTCTCTTCGAGCTTGTTGTATCCGAAGATCTCGACCCTCTGCTGGGCGCCCTCGGTGGTGAGGCCCTCCTTGGTGCACCTGAGGTGCTCGAACACCTCCTCCACGGGCATGTGCTCCTGCAATCAACCGATACAGTCAAGAGTTCCTCCATGATTCTGTAGATTGTTGATCATTTGTTTTGACCACTCCGAGTTTTCTTTTTCTTTTTTCTTTTTCTTTTTTACTTCACCAAGGCATAGCTTCGGTCTTGCTTGACTTTGGTAGTCGTCGGTGGGATTTTCGTGTGCGCGCGCTCTGTTGTGCATCCTAGCAAGTAGCTATGCAGAAGCCGGGGGTGTTGCTCATTGTGTTTGTATCCCCTTGATTCTTCATTTTGAGCTAATAAATAAAAATCCGCCATTTGTCGAAAAATGATTGCCAAGTGATTAACAAGGAGTGAGGGAGGGAGGGAGGAGGAGCGGGTACCAGATCGACGGTCTCCTTGTTGAGGTCGGAGAGGCCATTGGCTTCGGCGGCGGGCGGGTGCTCCTCCTTGGAGTCCATGGCGACGGTCGGTCAGCTACCAGTACCAGCTCGCTGCTGCTGCTCTGCTGCAACCTGAGACGGCGACCGGAACGGGCGGAGGAGGGAGACGGGGAACAGGTGGTGGAGGAGACGGAGGCGGGGGCGGGCGTATAAATGCGGGGATGTGGCGGGCGGCGGCGATCGAGAGGGGCGCTGGTCCGGTTCCGGCGGCCATCGGCATCGGTCGTGGCTCCGTCGCTGGCAGCGGGCAAGCGGCCAAGGCGGGGCGCCTAGGTCCCCTCGACTGTCGTCTTCTCCCGCCCTTGGGTCTCGCCGCCGTCGGCGCCCACCACCAGTACTACTATCTAGCTAGGTCGCTCTCCCCGCCCGCCTCGGGGACGACGGCCGGTGTACGGACGACGGATCTACGGATGGACTATTTTTTCGCCCCCGCACAAATGGACCGGAGAGAGAAGCCACACTGCTCTGCTCATCCGCCTGTGCTCCACCTCAGAGCATAGGACTCATCGATTGGTCAGTCAAATTCCAAATCACAATATCCATTCTTTGTTTCCTTTTTTTTTTTGCAAATCTATGTATACATATCCATTCTTGTTCATGGCATTTTGGATTGAAGGAATATTATGATTCTTCTACTGGTCTATAGAGACAATTCTTTAAAATTTATGCGGATTGTTTTGCCGCACTAAAATTCCATGGGGCTCGGAGGTTAAACCCTTTTCCCGTGTTCAAACAATGCATTTTCTATTGGATTTTCTTGTTTCGTGTTTCTTTTTTATGCCTTAATTGTAACTGTGATTCAAACATGACCCTAGGGAGTAATTGTGCATGATTTGTTTGTTTTATTAGTAGATATGTATCCACAGAGGATTAATCTGTACCGTTAGCCTGTCGCTAAACAAGGCGGTTGTATAGTGTTTGGCCGGCGGACTCACCCCAACTTACATGCCACAAAAGACCATGGCTTCCCTCTGCAACCCGGTGAGCTTCTTTTCAGGTCCATGCAATCGAAGACAAACCATTGTAACTACACCAAACTATCTTTTTTCTTGGTGTTGGTCTCGATAGCCCCGGGATGGGCGGCATGAAGGCCGGGGGCAAAGGGCTTGGGGTGTGATTTAACTTTAGGGTTCTTTTGCATTTTTTGTGTTGAACACCTGTCCGTGTCCGTCGAGCGCTTTTCAGCTTGTAACTCTCTTTCAGCATCTGAATGGAGCATGAAGAGCAACTCTATATAAAAAAAGGGCTTCTTTTCTCTTAGATATGTTTCTTGATCGTATTAGATGTCGTCTTTTAATCACATCCACTGTCTGGGTTAGATATTGAACACCACAAAAACTAGAGGGTAACCATGTTATCTGCCACTGTGCATGCCCTATCTGCAACTACTGGGTAACCTCGAGCGAGACTCTCTTGACGACCAATCGACTTGGCACTTGGTGGCAGTTGCCGGGACTTTTCACTACCACCACACCATTTGACCGGAGGACCAGCTGCTACTAATACTATGCTGGGGCGATGCAAGCAAGAGGTTGGGGTTGTCCCTTGCCGCCTGTGATGTATCTTCACCCACTCAACCGCCGATAGTAGCAGCACATAGTTTGCGGAATTGTATTCGGTGCAAACGGCATCTGTATAGAAGCAGCACGTACGTACAGGGTGTGTATCCATCTGTAGCTTCTGGGGTTGGTCAGCCACATCCTTGGGACACACTGGGTTCAACTTGACACTGGGTACACCCAGGTGTACAGAGGTGCTAGCAGCTAGTATTAGAGAATCTACAGCCAGACCCCCTATATTCCTCCTAAACGTCCGAAACGTCCGTCCAATCAGTGCCCGGTCAAAAAAAAGTTGATCCGACCGAACCTTTTATCTGCTCCCTAAGAGCAACTCCAACGAGGCGGCCCATTTCGTCCGCCGCCGTCCGTTTGGATCGGCGCGGACAAAGGAGGCCCGACGCGCCGACCCAAACCCAAAATGTGTCTGCTTCGCGTCCGCGGCATTTGCAGCCCAAATTTGTCGGCGTGGACACGGAATGGACGCCACACGTGCCTTTTCGTTGTCCGCCGCGGCCCCACCTGGCGGTCGTCCAACTGCCCGCCACCTCACCGGTCAGCTTAATTTATGATCCCGGCCCCACGCATCAGCAACGGCGGTCCTCCTTTTTTAAGCCGACCGTGCAGCGGGGCCGTCCTCATCCAGCCCCTGTCCCCATCTAGCCACACTCGCTCCCCCGTCGCCGGCAAGCAAACCCCTAGCCAACCCAGCCGTGCCAAATGAGGCTCTTCTCTGGCGCCGGCAGCAGCAGCAAGTCGAAGGGCAAGGCCCCCGCCGTCCCTTTCCCCGCGGAGTTCATCCCGCCTCCGCCGGCGCCGGCTCAACGGCAAAGGCAGCACGTGAACGTGCCCGTGTTGGGGAACGTAGTAATTTCAAAATTTACCTACGCACACGTAAGGATCATGGTGATGCATAGCAACGAGAGGGGAGAGTGTTGTCCACGTACCCTCGTAGACTGATAGCGGAAGCGTTAACACAACGCGGTTGATGTAGTAAATGCGTCTTTCACGGCCCGACCGATCAAGCAATCAAACTACGGCACCTCCGAAGTTCTAGCACACGTTCAGCTCGATGACATCCCTCGAACTCCGATCCAAATGAGTGTCGAGGGAGAGTTCCATCGACCTGACGGCGTGGTGGACGATCTTGATGTTCTACCATCGCAGGCTTCGCCTAAGCACCGCTACAATATTATCGAGGTGGACTATGGTGGAGGGGCACCAAGACACGGCTAAGATATACATGGGATCTATTGTTGTTGTGTGTTGAGGTGCCCCATGGCCCCGTATATAAAGGAGCAAGGGGGGAGGGGGCGGCCGGCCTAGGAGGGGCGCGCCAAGGGGAGTCCTACTCCCACCGGGAGTAGGACTCCCTCCTTCCTTGTTGGAGTAGGAGAAGGGGGGAAAGAGGGGGAGAGGAGGAAGGAAAGAGGGGCCGCACCCCTTGTCCAATTCGGACCAGAGGGGGGCTGCGCGCCTCCTTCCTTTCGGCCTCTCTCCTCTATTCCCGTATGGCCCAATAAGGCTTTTATACTCCCGGCGAATTCCGTAACTCTCCGGTACTCGAAAAATACGAATCACTCGGAACCTTTCCAAGTCCGAATATAGTCGTCCAATATATCGATCTTTACGTCTCGACCATTTCGAGACTCCTCGTCATGTCCCCGATCTCATCCGGGACTCCGAACTCCTTCGGTACATCAAAACTCATAAACTCATAATAAAACTGTCATCGTAACCTTAAGCGTGCGGACCCTACGGGTTCGAGAACTATGTAGACATGACCTAGAACTATTCTCGGTCAATAACCAATAGCGGAACCTGGATGCGCATATTGGCTCCTACATATTCTACGAAGATCTTTATCGGTCAAACCGCATAACAACATACGTTGTTCCCTTTGTCATCGGTATGTTACTTGCCCGAGATTCGATCGTCGGTATCCAATACCTAGTTCAATCTCGTTACCGGCAAGTCTCTTTACTCGTTACGTAATGCATCATTCCGTAACTAACTCATTAGCTACATTGCTTGCAAGGCTTATAGTGATGTGCATTACCGAGAGGGCCCGGAGATACCTCTCCGACAATCGGATGACAAATCCTAATCTCGAAATACGCCAACCCAACATGTACCTTTGGAGACACCTGTAGTACTCCTTTATAATCATCCGATTCGTTGTGAGGTTTGGTAGCACCCAAAGTGTTCCTCCGTAAGCAGGAGTTGCATAATCTCATAGTTACGGGAACATGTATAAGTCATGAAGAAAGCAATAGCAATATACTAAGCGATCAAGTGCTAGGCTAACGGAATGGGTCATGTCAATCACATCATTCTCCTAATGATGTGACCCCATTAATCAAATAACAACACATGTCTATGGTTAGGAAACATAACCATCTTTGATTAATGAGCTAGTCAAGTAGAGGCATACTAGTGACTATATTTTTGTCTATGTATTCACACATGCATCACGTTTCCGGTTAATACAATTTTAGCATGAATAATAAACATTTATCATGAAGTAAGGAAATAAATAATAACTTTATTATTGCCTCTAGGGCATATTTCCTTCAGTCTCCCACTTGCACTAGAGTCAATAATCTAGTTCACATCATCATGTGATTCAACACTAATATTCACATATGTATGTGATTAACACCCATAGTTCACATCGTCATGTGACCAACACCCAAAGGGTTTACTAGAGTCAGTAATCTAGTTCACATCGCTATGTGATTAACACCCAAAGAGTACTAAGGTATGATCATGTTTTGCTCGTGAGAGAAGCTTAGTCAACGGGTCTGTCACATTCAGAGCCGTAAGTATTTTGCAAATATTCTATGTCTACAATGCTCTGCACGGAGCTACTCTAGCTAATTGCTTCCACTTTTAATATGTATCCAGATTGAGACTTAGAGTCATCTGGATCAGTGTAAAAAGATTGCATCGATGTAACTCTTTACGACGGGCTCTTTTATCACCTCCATAATCGAGAAATATTTCCTTAGTCCTCACTAAGGATGTTCTTGACCAATGTCCAGTGATCTACTCCTAGATCACTATTGTACTCCCTTGCCAAATACAGAGCAAGGTATACAATAGGTCTGGTACATAGCATAGTATACTTTATAGAACCTATGACTGAGGCATAGGGAATGACTTTCATTCTCTTTTTTTTTATTTTCTATCGTGGTCGGGATTTGAGTCTTACTCAATTTCACACCTTTGCAACACAGGCAAGAACTTTTCTTTGACTGTTCTATTTTGAACTACTTCAAAAACTTGATAAGGTATGCTCAATATGTAAGTAGCTTTATTGAGATCTTTATTTTAAAGAACTCCTTTCAAATACTCATTTATGCTTTCCAGAAAAATTCTACATCATTTCTGATCAACAATATGTTACTCACATATATTTATCAGAAAGGCGGTAGCGCTCCCACTCACTTTATTGTAAATACAGGCTTCACCGCAAGTCTGTATAAAATTATATGCTTTGATCAACTTATCAAAGCGTATATTCCAACTCTGAGATGCTTGCACCAGTCCATAGATGGATCGCTGGAGCTTACACATTTTGTTAGCACCTTTTTTGACAAAACCTTCTGGTTGCATCATATACAACTCTTCTTTAAGAAAACCATTAAGGAATGCAGTTTTGACATTCATTTGCCAGATTTCATAAAATGTGGCAATTGCTAACATGATTCGGACAGACTTAAGCATCGCTACAGTTGAGAAAAATCTCATTGTAGTCAACACCTTGAACTTGTCGAAAACCCTTTTTGCGACAAGTCGAGCTTTGTAGATAGTAACACTACTATCAGTGTCCGTCTTCCTCTTGAAGATCCATTTATTTAACATGGCTTGCTGATCATCGAGCAAGTCAATCAAAGTCCATACTTTGTTCTCATACATGGATCATATCTCAGATTTTATGGCCTCAAGCCATTTCGCCGAATCTGGGCTCATCATCGCTTCCTCATAGTTCGTAGGTTCATCATGGTCTAGTAACATGACTTCTAGAACACGATTACCGTACCACTTCACAGTGCGGATCTTACTCTGGAAAACCTACGAGGGTTGGTAGCAACTTGATCTGAAGTTTCATGATCATTATCATTAACTTCCTCACTAATTGGTGTAGGAATCTCTGGAACTGACTTCTGTGATGAACAACTTTCCAATTTGGGAGAAGGTACAATTACCTCATCAAGTTCTACTTTCCTCCCACTCACTTCTTTTGAGAGAAACTCCTTCTCTAGAAAGGATCCATCTTAGCAACGAATAACTTGCCTTCGTATCTGTGATAGAAGGTGTACCCAATAGTTTCCTTTGGGTATTCTATGAAGACGCACTTCTCCTATTTGGGTTCGAGCTTATCAGGTTGAAAACCTTTTTCATATAAGCATCGCAATTCCAAACTTTAAGAAACGACAGCTTAGGTTTACTGCTAAACCATAGTTCATACGGTGTCGTCTCAACGTATTTAGATGGTGCCCTATTTAGCGTGAATGCAGCTGTCTCTAATGCATAACCCCAAAACGATAGTGGTAAACCGATAAGAGACATCATTGATCGCACCATATCAAAATAAAGTACGGTTACGACGTTCGGACACACCATAATGTTGTGGTGTTCCAGGTGGCGTGAGCTGTGAAACTATTCCACATTGTTTTAATTGAAGACCAAACTCGTAACTCAAATATTCATCTCCACGATCAGATCGCAGAAACTTTATTTTCTTGTTACGATGATTTTCCACTTCACTCTAAAATTCTTTGAACCTTTCAACTATTTCAGACTTATGTTTCATCAAGTAGATATACCCATATCTGCTCAAATCATCTGTGAAGGTCAGAAAATAACAATACACGCCGCGAGCCTTAACACTCATCGGATCGCATACATCGGTATGTATTATTTCCAATAAGTCAGTAGCTCGTTCCATTGTTCCGGAGAACGGAGTTTTATTCATCTTGCCCATGAGGCACGGTTCACAAGTACCAAGTGATTCATAATCAAGTGATTTCCAAAAGCCCATCAGTATGGAGTTTCTTCATGCGCTTTACACCAATATGACCTAAACGGCAGTGCCACAAATAAGTTGCACTATCATTATTAACTTTACATCTTTTGGTTTCAATATTATGAATATGTGTATCACCGATCGAGATCCAACAAACCATTTTATTAAGTGTATGACCATAGAAGGTTTTATTCATGTAAGCAGAACAATAATTATTCTCTAACTTACATGAATAACCGTATTACAATAAACATGATCAAATCATATTCATGCTCAGCATAAGCGCCAAATAACATTTATTTAGGTTCAACACTAATCCCGAGAGTATAGGAAGTGTGCGATGATGATCATATCAATCTTGGAACTACTTCCAACACTCATCATCACTTCCCCTTCAACTAGTCTCTGTTTATTCTGTAACTCCTGTTTCGAGTTACTAATCTTAGCAACCAAACAAGTATCAAATACTCAGGGGCTACTATAAACACTAGTAAGGCACATATCAATAACCTGTATATCAAATATACTCTTGTTCACTTTGCCATCCTTCTTATCCACCAAATGTTCAGGGCATTTCCGCTTCAAGTGATCATTTCCTTTGCAGTGTATAAGCACTTTCAGTTTGAGCTTTGGTCCAGCTTTGGTCTTCTTCACGGGAGTGACAACTTGTTTTCCATTCTACTTGAAGTTTCCCTTTCTTTTCCCTTTGCCCTTTTCTTGAAACTAGTGGTCTAGTCAATCATCAACACTTGATGCTCTTTCTTGATTTCTACCTTCGTCGATTTTAACATCACGAAGAGCTCGGGAATCGTTTTCGTCATCCCTTGCATACTATAGTTCATCACGAAGTTCTAGTAACTTAGTGATGATGACTAGAAAATTCTGTCAATCACTATCTTATCTGGAAGATTAACTCCCACTTGATTCAAGCGATTGAAGTACCCAGACAATCTGAGCACATGCTCACTAGTTGAGCGATTCTCCTCCATCTTTTAGCTATAGAACTTGTTGGAGACTTCATATCTCCCGGGTATTTGCTGGAAATATTAACTTCAACTCCTGGAACATCTCATATGGTCCATGACGTTCAAAAGCGTCTTTGAAGTCCCGATTCTAAGCCGTTAAGTATGGTGCACTAAACTATCAAGTAGTCATCATATTGAGCTAGCCAAACGTTCATAACGTCGCATTTGCTCCTGCAATAGGTGCATCACCTAGCGGTGCATTAAGGACATAATTCTTACGTGTAGCAATGAGGATAAACCTAGATCACGGATCCAATCCGCATCATTGCTACTAACATTTTTCAATACAATTTTCTCTAGGAACACATATAAAAACATAGGGAAGCAAAACATAGGGAAGCAACAACGCGAGCTATTGATCTACAACATAATTTGCAAAATACTACCAGGACTAAGTTCATGATAAATTAAAGTTCAATTAATCATATTACCTAAGAACTCCCACTTAGATAGACATCCTCTAATCTTCTAAGTGATTACGTGATCCATATCAACTACACCATGTCCGATCATCACGTGAGATGGAGTAGTTTCAATGGTGAACATCACTATGTTGATCATATCTACTATATGATTCACGTTCGACCTTCGGTCTCCGTGTTCCGAGGCCATATCTGTATATGCTAGGCTCGCCAAGTTTAACCTGAGTATTCCGCATGTGCAACTGTTTTGCACCCGTTGTATTTGAACGTAGAGCCTATCACACCCGATCATCACGTGGTGTCTCAGCACGAAGAACTTTCATAGCGGTGCATACTCAGGGAGAACACTTCTTGATATTTTTAGTGAGAGATCATCTTAAAATGCTACCGTCAATCAAAGCAAGATAAAATGCATAAAGAATAAACATCACATGCAATCAATATAAGTGATATGATATGGCCATCATCATCTTGTGCTTGTGATCTCCATCTCCGAAGCACCGTCGTGATCACCATCATCACCGGCGCGACACCTTGATCTCCATCGTAGCATCGTTGTCGTCTAGCCAACTATTGCTTCTACGACTATTGCTACCGCTTAGTGATAAAGTAAAAGCAATTACAGGCGTTGCATTTCATACAATAAGCGACAATCATATGGCTCCTGCCGATTGCCGATAACCCGGTTACAAAACATGATCATCTCATACAATAAAATATAGCATCACGTCTTGACCATATCACATCACAACATGCCCTGCAAAAACAAGTTAGGCGTCCTCTACTTTGTTGTTGCAAATTTTACATGGCTGCTACGGGCTGAGCAAGAACCGTTCTTACCTACGCATTAAAACCACAGCGATAGTTCGTCAAGTTAGTGCTGTTTTAACCTCATGAAGGACGGGCGTAGCCACACTCAGTTCAACTAAAGTGAGAGAGACAGACACCGCCGGTCACCTTTAAGCACGAGTGCTCGCAGCAGTGAAACCAGTCTCGCGTAAGCGTCTGGCGTAATGTCGGTCCGAGCCGCTTCATCTCACAATACCGCCCGAACCAAAGTATGACATGCTGGTAAGCAGTATGACTTATATCGCCCACAACTCACTTGTGTTCTACTCGTGCATATGACATCTACGCATAAAACCAGGCTCGGATGCCACTGTTGGGGAACGTAGTATTTTCAAAATTTCCTACGCTGCGCAAGGATCATGGTGATGCATAGCAACGAGAGGGGAGAGTGTTGTCCACGTACCCTCGTAGACCGATAGCGGAAGCGTTAACACAACGCGGTTGATGTAGTCGTACGTCTTCACAGCCCGACCGATAAAGCACCGAAACTACGACACCTCCGAGTTCTAGCACACGTTCAGCTCGATGACATCCCTCGAATTCTGATCCAGCCGAGTGTCGAGGGAGAGTTCCGTCAGCACGACGGCGTGGTGACGATCTTGATGTTCTACCGTCGCAGGGCTTCGCCTAAGCACCGCTACAATATTATCGAGGTGGACTATGGTGGAAGGGGGGCACCGCACACGGCTAAGAGATCCAAGGATCAATTGTTGTTGTGTCTAGAGGTGCCCCCTGCCTGTGATATAAAGGAGCAAGGGGGAGGAGGCGGCCGGCCTAGGAGGGCGGCGCCAAGGAGTCCTACTCCCACCGGGAGTAGGACTCCCTCCTTCCTTGTTGGAGTAGGAGAAGGGGAAAGAGGGGGAGAGGAGGAAGGAAAAGGGGGCCGCACCCCTTGTCCAATTCGGACCAGAGGGGGCTGCGCCTCCTTCCTTTCGCCTCTCTCCTCTATTCCCGTATGGCCCAATAAGGCCCATATACTCCCGGCGAATTCCCGTAACTCTTCGGTACTCGAAAATACCCGAATCACTCGGAACCTTTCCGAAGTCCGAATATAGTCGTCCAATATATCGATCTTTACGTCTCGATCATTTTGAGACTCCTCGTCATGTCCCCGATCTCATCCGGGACTCCGAATTCCTTCGGTACATCAAAACTCATAAACTCATAATAAAACTGTCATCGTAACCTTAAGCGTGCGGACCCTACGGGTTCGAGAACTATGTAGACATGACCTAGAACTATTCTCGGTCAATAACCAATAAGCGGAACCTGGATGCTCATATTGGCTCCTACATATTCTACGAAGATCTTTATCGGTCAAACCGCATAACAACATACGTTGTTCCCTTTGTCATCGGTATGTTACTTGCCCGAGATTCGATCGTCGGTATCCAATACCTAGTTCAATCTCGTTACCGGCAAGTCTCTTTACTCGTTACGTAATGCATCATTCCGTAACTAACTCATTAGCTACATTGCTTGCAAGGCTTATAGTGATGTGCATTACCGAGGGCGAGAGATACCTCTCCGACAATCGGAGTGACAAATCCTAATCTCGAAATACGCCAACCCAACATGTACCTTTGGAGACACCTGTAGTACTCCTTTATAATCACCCAGTTACGTTGTGAGTAGCACCCAAAGTGTTCCTCCGGTAAACGGGAGTTGCATAATCTCATAGTTACAGGAACATGTATAAGTCATGAAGAAAGCAATAGCAATGTACTAAACGATCAAGTGCTAGGCTAACGGAATGGGTCATGTCAATCACATCATTCTTCTAATGATGTGATCCCATTAATCAAATAACAACACATGTCTATGGTTAGGAAACATAACCATCTTTGATTAATGAGCTAGTCAAGTAGAGGCATACTAGTGACTATATGTTTGTCTATGTATTCACAAATGCATCATGTTTCCGGTTAATACAATTTTAGCATGAATAATAAACATTTATCATGAAGTAAGGAAATAAATAATAACTTTATTATTGCCTCTAGGGCATATTTTCTTCAGCCCGTGCACCAGGCGGAGTGGCAATGGCAGCACCGCGTGCCTCTGTCGTACCCCGACGCCACCTTGCCGCACGACTGGCATCTGGATCCAGAGAGGATCCTAGTGCCGGCGGCGCCGCGGTCGGCTTGGGCGCACGCGGAGGAGGTAAGTGCGTCGCCGGGCGCCTCGACGCCGGAGCAGCGCCATGACCAGTTTACGGCTCCACTCGCCTAACTGGTGCGCTGGTTCGCCTTCGAGCACGAGGAGGCGAGGCGGCGCGGCGTGCGCGAGGTCGACTGCAGCTTGCTGCCGCCCCCGCTCATTGTCCGCGAGGAAGACCAGGCGGCGGAGGACGCTTACCAGGCGGCCCTTGCGGCCGTCTACCGGGAGAGCGAGGAGGACGAGCGGCGCAGGGCGGAGGCGGCGGAGGAAGAGGAGGCTCGGTACGAGGCGGCCATGGCCCTCTCCGCGGCCGGCGACTGCGTGGTGCCGCCTAAACCCGGGCATGGGCAGCCCGGCCCGAGCCCGGCCCGAAAAACCCGGGCCGGGCCGGGCCGGGCTGGGCTTGACATTCGGGCAAGGCTCGAGCTTTGTTTTGCAGCCCGAAAGATAGTTCGGGCCGAGCTCGGGCTTCAATTTTTCCGTATTTTCGGGCCAGGCTTGCACGTGCGCGTACTAAAAAACAACATTCGGGCCGGGCTTTCGGTCTTCGGGCTTGATTTCGGGCCGGGCTCGGGCTTGAAAATAGGGAGTATTTCGGGCTTCGGGCCGGGCTCGGGCTTGAGGAATGAAGGTCGGAGCCCGGCCCGACGTTTGCCCAGGTTTTGTGCCGCCGGTGGCCCCGCAGTCCCCTCTCCACCGCCTCGCCAAAGCCGAGCCGCAGCTGGAGCCGGAGCCCATCGAGCGCTACTCCTGGACGGGAGTAGTGCGCGAGTGGGTCAGGGCGCTGCCGCTCGAGCACTGTCGCCATATCCGGGTGGCCGAGGAGCGTCGCGACGACGAGTACCTCGAGATGCTCGAGCGTGACGCCGAGGCCAAGCAGCTCGAGGCCGAGGAGGAGACGCGGCAGGCCGTGGCGGCCCAGGCGGCAGCACAGCCCGTGGCGGCACAGCCCGCGCCCGACATGACGGCGCTCTGAAACACGGCGTTCGCCTGGGTCGATCTTGAAGGAAATATGCTCTAGAGGCAATAATAAAGTTATTATTTATTTCCTTATTTCATGATAAATGTTTATTATTCATGCTAGAATTGTATTAACCGGAAACATGATACATGTGTGAATACATAGACAAACATATTGTCACTAGTATGCCTCTACTTGACTAGCTCATTAATCAAAGATGGTTATGTTTCCTAACCATAGACATGTGTTGTCATTTGATTAACGGGATCACATCATTAGGAGAATGATGTGATTGACATGACCCATTCCGTTAGCCTAGCACTTGATCGCTTAGTACATTGCTATTGCTTTCTTCATGACTTATACATGTTCCTCGTAACTATGAGATTATGCAACTCTGCTTACCGGAGGAACACTTTGGTGCTACCAAACGTCACAACGAATCTGGGTGATTATAAAGGAGTACTACAGGTGTCTCCAAAGGTACATGTTGGGTTGGCGATTTCGAGATTAGGTTTTGTCACTCCGATTGCCTGGAGAGGTATCTTCGGGCCTTCTCGGTAATACACATCATATAAGCCTTGTAGAAGCATTTGCAACTAATAAGTTAGTTGCGAGATGATGTATTACGAACGAGTAAAGTGACTTGCCGGGTAACGAGATTGAACTAGGTATTGGATACCGACGATCGAATCTCGGGCAAGTAACATACCGATGACAAAGGGAACAACGATGTTGTTATGCGGTTCGACCGATAAAGATCTTCAGAGAATATGTAGGAGCCAATATGAGCATCCAGGTTCCGCTTATTGGTTATTGACCGAGAATAGTTCTAGGTCATGTCTACATAGTTCTCGAACCCGTAGGGTCCGCACGCTTAAGGTTTCGATGATGCTTATATTATGAGTTTATGAGTTTTGATGTACCGAAGAAGTTCGGAGTCCCGATGAGATCGGGACATGACAAGGAGTCTCGAAATGGTCGAGATGTAAAGATCGATATATTGGACGACTATATTCGGACATCAGAAAGGTTCCGAGTGATTCGGGTATTTTTCGGAGTACTGGAGAGTTACGGGAACTCGGCCGGGAGTATATGGGCCTTATTGGGCTTTAGGGGAAAGAGAGAGGAGGTTGGGCGCCTCAAGGCCTAGTCCGAATTGGACTAGGGGAGGGACCGCGCCCCTCCTTCCTTTCTTCTATTTCCCTTTCCTTGACTCCTACTCCTACTACTTGGAAGGGGGGGAATCCTACTCCCGGTGGGAGTAGGACTCCTCCTTGGTGCGCCCCCTCCTAGACCGGCCACCCCCTCCCTTGCTCCTTTATATACGGGGGCAGGGGGACACCCCATAACACACAAGTTGATCTTCGTGATCGTTCCTTAGCCGTGTGCGGTGTCCTCCTCCACCATATTCCACCTCGGTCATATTGTAGCGGTGCTTAGGCGAAGCCCTGCGACGGTAGAACATCAAGATCGTCACCACGCCGTCAGGCCGACGGAACTCATCCCCGACACTTTGCCGGATCGGAGTCCGGGATCGCCATCGAACTGAACGTGTGCTGAACTCGGAGGTGCCAGACGCTCGCATTACTTGGATCGGTCGGATCGTGAAGACGCGACTACATCAACCGCTAAGGTCATAACGCCCGCCACGATCTACAAGGGTACGTGGACAATACTCTCCCTCTCGTTGATATGCCATCACCATGATCATGCGTGGCGTAGGAATTTTTTGAAATTACTACGCTCCCAACAACAGTGGCATCGGAGCGTGGTTTTATGCGTTGATGTTATATGCACGAGTAGAACACAAGTGAGTTGTGGGCGATACAAGTAATACTGCTTACCAGCATGTAATACTTTGGTTCGGCGGTATTGTGAGATGAAGCGCCCAGACCGACATTACGCGTACGCTTACGCCGAGACTGGTTTCACCGCCGCGAGCACTCGCTGCTTAAAGGTGACCGGCGGGTGTCTGTTTCTCTCACTTTAGTTGAACTGAGTGCATACGCCCGTCCTTCCGAAGGTTAAAACAGCACCAACTTGACAAACTATCGCTGTGGTTTTGATGCGTAGGTAAGAACGGTTCTTGCTAAGCCCGTAGCAGCCACGTAAAACTTGCAACAACAAAGTAGAGGACGTCTAACTTGTTTTTGCAGGGCATGTTGTGATGTGATATGGTCAAGACGTGATGAGATATAAGTTGTTGTATGAGATGATCATGTTTTATAGAACTTATCGACAACCGCGTAAGCCTTATGGTTGTCTCTTTATTGCATAAGATGCAAGCGCCAAATAATTGCTTTACTTTATCGCTATACGATAGCAATAGTTGCAAGAGCAATAGTTGGCGAGACGACCATGTGACGACACATTGATATAGATCAAGATGATGGAGATCATGGTGTCATGCCGGTGACGATGGTGATCACGACGGTGCTTCGGAGATGGAGATCACAAGCACAAGATGATGATGGCCATATCATATCACTTATATTGATTGCATGTGATGTTTATCCTTTATGCATCTTATCTTGCTTTGATTGACGGTAGCATTATAAGATGATCTCTCATTAAATATCAAGAAGTGTTCTCCTGAGTATGCACCGCTATGCGAAAGTTCTTCGTACGAGACACCACGTGATGATCGGGTGTGATAGGCTCTACGCTCAAATACAACGGGTGCAAAACAGTTGCACACGCGGAATACTCAGGTCAAACTTGACGAGCCTAGCATATACAGATATGGCCTCGGAACACGGAGACCGAAAGGTCGAGCGTGAATCATATAGTAGATATGATCAACATAGTGATGTTCACCATTGAAACTACTCCATCTCACGTGATGATCGGACATGGTTTAGTTGATTTGGATCACGTAATCACTTAGATGACTAGAGAGATGTCTATCTAAGTGGGAGTTCTTAAGTAATATGATTAATTGAACTTAAATTTATCATGAACTTAGTCCTGGTAGTATTTTGCAAATTATGTTGTAGATCAATAGCTCGCGTTGTAGCTTCCCTATGTTTGTTGCTTTCATATGTTTATTTTGATATGTTCCTAGAGAAAATTGTGTTGAAAGATGTTAGTAGCAATGATGCGGATTTGATCCGTGATCTGAGGTTTATCCTCATTGCTGCACAGAAGAGTTATATCCTTAATGCACCGCTAGGTGACAGACCTATTGCAGGAGCAGATGCAGACGTTATGAACGTTTGGCTAGCTCAATATGAGCAGATGCAGACGTTATGAACGTTTGGCTAGCTCAATATGAGCAGATGCAGACGTTATGAACGTTTGGCTAGCTCAATATGATGACTACTTGATAGTTTAGTGCACCATGCTTAACGGCTTAGAATCGGGACTTCAAAGATGTTTTGAACGTCATGGACCATATAAGATGTTCCAGGAATTGAAGTTAATATTTCAAGCAAATACCGAGTTGAGAGATATGAAGTCTCCAACAAGTTCTATAGCTAAAAGATGGAGGAGAATCGCTCAACTAGTGAGCATGTGCTCAGATTGTCCGGGTACTTCAATCGCTTGAATCAAGTGGGAGTTAATCTTCCAGATAAGATAGTGATTGATAGAATTCTTCTAGTCACCATCACCAAGTTAGTAGAACTTCGTGATGAACTATAGTATGCAAGGGATGACGAAAAAGATTCTCGAGCTCTTCGCGATGCTAAAATCGGCGAAGGTAGAAATCAAGAAAAACATCAAGTGTTGATGGTTGACAAGAGCACTAGTCTCAAGGAAAAGGGCAAAGGGAATAAGGGGAACTTCAAAAAGAACGGCAAGCAAGTTGCTGCTCGAGTGAAGAAGCCCAAGTCTGGACCTAAACCTGAGACTAAGTGCTTTTGCTGTAATGGAACTGATCACTGGAAGCGGAACTACCCCAAGTATTTGGCGGATAAGAAGGATGGCAAAGTGAACAAGAGTATATTTGATATACAGGTTATTGATGTGTGCCTTACTAGTGTTTATAGTAGCCCCTGAGTATTTGATACTTGTTCGGTTGCTAAGATTAGTAACTCAAACAGGAGTTACAGAATAAACAGAGACTAGTTGAAGGGGAAGTGACGATGAGTGTTGGAAGTAGTTCCAAGATTGATATGATCATCATCGCACACTCCCTATACTTTCTGGATTAATGTTAAACCTAAATAAATGTTATTTGGTGTTTGCGTTGAGCATGAATATGATTTGATCATGTTTATTGCAAAACGGTTATTCATTTAAAGTCAAAGAATAATTGTTGTTCTGTTTAAATGAATAAAACCTTCAAATGGTCAAACACCCAATGAAAATAGTTTGTTGGATCTTGATCGTAGTGATACACAGATTCATAGTATTAATGCCAAAAGATGCAAAGTTAATAATGATAGTGCAACTAATTTGTGGCACTGCCGTTTGGGTCATATCGGTGTAAAGCGCATGAAGAAACTCCATAAAGATGGATTTTTGGAATCACTTGGTTATGAGTCATTTGATGCTTGCGAACCGTGCCTTTTGGGCAAGATGACTAAAACTCCATTTTCCGGAACAATGGAACAAGCTACTGACTTATTGAAAATAATACATACCGATGTATGCGATCCAATGAGTGTTGATGCTCGTGGCAAGTATCGTTATTTTCTGACCTTCACAAGATGATTTGAGCAGATATGGGTATATCTACTTGATGAAACATAAGTCTGAAATAATTGAAAGGTTCAAAGAATTTCAGAGTGAAGTGGAAAAATCATCGTAACAAGAAAATAAAGTTTCTGCTATCTGATCACGGAGACGAATATTTGAGTTACGAGTTTGGTCTTCAATTAAAACAATGTGGAATAGTTTCACAGCTCACGCCACCTGGAACACCACAACGTTATGGTGTGTCCGAACGTCGTAACCGTACTTTATTTTTATATGGTGCGATCAATGATGTCTCTTACCGATTTACCAATATCGTTTTGGGGTTATGCATTAGAGACAGCTGCATTCACGTTTAATAGGGCACCATCTAAATCCGTTGAGATGACACCATATGAACTATGGTTTAACAGTAAACCTAAGCTGTCGTTTCTTAAAAGTTTGGAGTTGTGATGCTTATGTGAAAAGTTTTCACCTGATAAGCTCGAACCCAAATCGGAGAAGTGCGTCTTCATAGAATACCCAAAGGTAACTATTGGGTACACCTTCTATCACAGATCTGAAGGCAAGTTTTTCGTTGTTAAGATGGATCCTTTCTAGAGAAGAAGTTTCTCTCGAAAGAAGTGAGTGGGAGGAAAGTAGAACTTGATGAGGTAATTGTACCTTCTCCCTTATTGGAAAGTAGTTCATCACGTAAATCAGTTCCAAAGTGATTCCTACACCAATTAGTGAGGAAGTTAATGATGATGATCATGAAACTTCAGATCAAGTTGCTACCAAACCTCGTAGGTCTTCCAGAGTGTAATCCGCACCAGAGTGGTACGGTAATCGTGTTATGGAAGTCATGTTACTAGACCATGATGAACCTACGGACTATGAGGAAGCGATGATGAGCCCAGATTCCGCGAAATGGCTTGAGGCCATGAAATCTGAGATAGGATCCATGTATGAGAACAAAGTATGGACTTTGATTGACTTGGTTGATGATCAGCAAGCCATGTTAAATAAATGGATCTTCAAGAGGAAGACGGACACTGATAGTAGTGTTACTATCTACAAAGCTCGACTTGTCACAAAAAGGTTTTCGACAAGTTCAAGGTGTTGACTACAATGAGATTTTCTCAACTGTAGCGATTCTTAAGTCTATCCGAATCATGTTAGCAATTGCCACATTTTATGAAATCTGGCAAATGGATGTCAAAACTACATTCTTTAATGGATTTATTAAAGAAGAGTTGTATATGATGCAACCAGAAGTTTTTGTCAATCCTAAAGGAGCTAACAAAATGTGCAAGCTCCAGCGATCCATCAATGGACTGGTACAAGCATCTCGGAGTTGGAATATACGCTTTGATGAGTTGATCAAAGCATATGGTTTTATACAGACTTTTGAAGAAGCCTGTATTTACAAGAAAGTGAGTGGGAGCTCTGTAGCATTTCTAAAATTATATGTGGATGACATATTGTTAATTGGAAATGATATGGAAATTCTGGATAGCATGAAAGGATACTTGAATAAGAGTTTTTTAAAAGCAAGACCTCGGTGAAGCTGCTTACACATTGAGCATCAAGATCTATATAGATAGATCAGGACGCTTGATAAGATTTTTCAATGAGTACTTACCTTGATAAATTTTTGAAATAGTTCAAAATGGAACAGTCAAAGAAGGAGTTCTTGCCTGTGATGCAAAGGTATGAAGTTGAGTAAGACTCAAGACCCGACCATGGCAGAAAATAGAAAAAGAATGAAAAGTCATTCCCTATGCCTCAGTCATAGGTTCTATAAAGTACGCTATGCTCTGAGTTTGACAAAGGAATACAATTTTGATCTAATAGTAGATCACTGGACAGCGGTCAAGAATATCCTTAGTAAGGACTAAGGAGATGTTTCTCGATTATGGAGGTGATAAAAGAGTTTGTTGTAAAAGTTACATCGGTGCAAACTTTTACACTGATCCAGATGACTCTAAGTCTCAATATGGATACATATTGAAAGTGGGAGCAATTAAGCTAGAGTAGCTCCATGCAAAGCATTGAAGACATAGAATATTTGCAAAATACATACGGCTCTGAATGTGACAGACCCGTTGATTAAGCTTCTCTCACAAGCAAAACATGATCATACCTTAGTACTCTTTGGGTGTTAATCACATAGCGATGTGAACTAGATTATTGACTCTAGTAAACCCTTTGGGTGTTGATCACATGACGATGTGAACTATGGGTATTAATCACATACAGATGTGAATATTAGTGTTAAATCACATGGCGATGTGAACTAGATTATTGACTCTAGTGCAAGTGGGAGACTGAAGGAAATATGTTCTAGAGGCAATAATAAAGTTATTATTTATTTCCTTATTTCATGATAAATGTTTATTATTCATGCTAGAATTGTATTAACCGGAAACATGATACATGTGTGAATACATAGACAAACATATAGTCACTAGTATGCCTCTACTTGACTAGCTCATTAATCAAAGATGGTTATGTTTCCTAACCATAGACATGTGTTGTCATTTGATTAACGGGATCACATCATTAGGAGAATGATGTGATTGACATGACCCATTCCGTTAGCCTTGCACTTGATCGTTTAGTACATTGCTATTGCTTTCTTCATGACTTATACATGTTCCTGTAACTATGAGATTATGCAACTCCCGTTTACGGAGGAACACTTTGGTGCTACCAAACGTCACAACGTAATCGGGTGATTATAAAGGAGTACTACAGGTGTCTCCAAAGGTACATGTTGGGTTGGCGTATTTCGAGATTAGGTTTTGTCACTCCGATTGTCGGAGAGGTATCTCTGGGCCTTCTCGGTAATACACATCATATAAGCCTTGCAAGCATTTGCAACTAATAAGTTAGTTGCGAGATGATGTATTACGGAACGAGTAAAGTGACTTGCCGGTAACGAGATTGAACTAGGTATTGGATACCGACGATCGAATCTCGGGCAAGTAACATACCGATGACAAAGGGAACAACGTATGTTGTTATGCGGTTTGACCGATAAAGATCTTCGTAGAATATGTAGGAGCCAATATGAGCATCCAGGTTCCGCTTATTGGTTATTGACCGAGAATAGTTCTAGGTCATGTCTACATAGTTCTCGAACCCGTAGGGTCCGCACGCTTAAGGTTTCGATGACAGTTATATTATGAGTTTATGAGTTTTGATGTACCGAAGAAGTTCGGAGTCCCTGATGAGATCGGGGACATGACGAGGAGTCTCGAAATGGTCGAGACGTAAAGATCGATATATTGGACGACTATATTCGGACATCAGAAAGGTTCCGAGTGATTCGGGTATTTTTCGGAGTACCGGAGAGTTACGGCAATTCACGGGGAGTATATGGGCCTTATTGGGCTTTAGGGAAAGAGAGAGGAGAGGTTGGGCGCCTCAAGGCCTAGTCCGAATTGGACTAGGGGAGGACCGCGCCCTCCTTCCTTTTCTTCTATTTCCCTTTCCTTGACTCCTACTCCTACTACTTGGAAGGGGGAATCCTACTCCCGGTGGGAGTAGGACTCCTCCTTGCGCGCCCTCCTAGACCGCCACCCCTCCCTTGCTCCTTTATATACGGGGGCAGGGGGACACCCCATAACACACAAGTTGATCTTCGTGATCGTTCCTTAGCCGTGTGCGGTGTCCGCCTCCACCATATTCCACCTCGGTCATATTGTAGCGGTGCTTAGGCGAAGCCCTGCGACGGTAGAACATCAAGATCGTCACCACGCCGTCGTCTTGTGGAACTCATCCCCGACACTTTGCTTTGGATCGGAGTCCGGGATCGTCATCGAATCGAACGCAGTGCTGAACTTCCGGAGGTGCCGTGACGTTCGGTACTTGGATCGGTCGGATCGTGAAGACGACGACTACATCAACCGCGTTGTCATAACGCCTGGCCACGATCTACAAAGTGCGTGGACAATACTCTCCCCTCTCGTTGCTATGCCATCACTATGATCATGCGTGTGCGTAGGAAATTTTTTGAAATTACTACGTTCCCCAACAGATCTGGCGCCGACACTCATGGACCTCACGGACCCTGAGGACGACAACGACGACGACGCTTAAGGCAGCACGCCAGCACTAATTTTTAGTTTATTTTATTTTTATTAAATACTAACGTGGACGCGTGGACTCCCGCCGGCCTTCGTGGCCGGCTTTAATGTTTAATTAATGTTGTTTTTATGTTAAATATGTATGCATTTATTTTTTTTCTTGCGCCGTCAAAATGGGTCGCGCCAGTGTTGGGCACACGCGCCGACCCAAACACGGAAGCGGACGTTTATGTCTGCCCGGCCGACCCAAACGGACAAAAAGCAAATAAAATCGCCATCCGTTTGAATCGACCCGTTGGAGTTGCTCTAAAAGCCCGGACTAACCGGCGTACCTTAAACCCCTCTTAGATATGGTGGCAATATCCTGCTGCCTAGTCACGTCCGGGCAGTGCTCCACGTCATCCACATCGAACGAAAGACCCCACCTGCAGCCACAGAGAAGACCACAACGGCCACAAGTTCACACACGCGCCATGCTGGGCGGGAGCTCGCGTATGCACGGCGCCGGGGCTCACCCTCCCGCCAGTCGCCGCCTCCTCGGACGGACGCCATCGATGCGCCGGAGCTGGAGCTCGCGGCATGCATGCGCCCTTGCTGCTGCTCCTTCCCAGCCCACCGTCGCCGCTGGATGCGTCCTTCCCCGTGCTCTGCGGTGCTCCGTGTGTCGTCCTCCTCACAGCCGTGCAGCCGTGTGCTGTGCGTGCTGGCCGCCGCATGCGAGCGCATCCGCAGCCGCGTGCTGGCCGGCGCATACTGGACATGACGGCCGGGGCTTCCTTTGGCTTGGCCCCGTGTACGGAGCTCATGACCGAGGCCATGGCCGCGTGTTAATCTGTGCGTGCGTCGTGGCCGGCGCGTGCGCGCAGCCGGGCGTGCCATGCGTGCCGCGCGTGTTGGCCGTGCGGGCCGTGCTGGCCGGCGCGTGCGCGCACCGTGTGTGTCCTGTGTGCCACGCGTGTTGGCCATGCGTGATGGCCGGTGCATGCTGGCCAAACGCCCTCGCGCCTGCGCATGCGTGCTGGCCGACGCTCGCGCGCCTGCGCAAGCGGAGCTCGCCGCCACCACCACCGCATCCGCTGCTCGGCCGGCAACCGCCATGTTGCGTGCTCTGACAATGTCCCACACAATCTGTTCGTCGAAACGCCATAACATGAGGAGGCGGTTTGAGGAGTGTGATTGTTTTGGAGAGAGAAAGTGGGGATGAAATGAACGTGCCCGGACACTGACGGGCACTTCCACGGGCGGTTGAGGGATGAAATTAGATGGATGTTGTTGTAGATGCTCTTACTATACAGGCCGGCATCTCCTTGCTTCTGTGCTTTGATTTGATTTGCTTTAAGTTTTGCCTTATAGGCTATAGCATAGCATATTGTCGTGTCATCTATAGTCAATGCAATAGCCAATATTATCTTTATTTTTTAATATAAGACGTTTTTGCAGTTCATTTTATTAATATATGATTCACCTTTCAAGGATGTTCTACTTTATTAACATATGATCAACTTTCCATTATCATAAAGTTTCTTGGAGCATGTTAAAGTTGTGTTGAATATTGTGTACAATGTAGGTTATAGTTGAACCCTGAGTTGTAATATTGTGTTTACAGGGTATGGAGTCGTGTCCTAGTAGGACTCTTCTATCCTAGGCCTCCCATATATAGTAGGGTAGACACACGACATAACATATGCCAATATAACATCACAGGCGCACAGGAGGACCCGACGGCATGTGCCGGTGCCCGGATGGCCGGTGTGTGGTATTGCGATGGTGTCAAGGGAAGGACCATCCGTAGTCATGATCTGGGATGGGGATGTAGCCATATTGATGAACCTCGTTAACAAATCTCACTGTCGTGTCTCGTGTGATTGATTGGTCCTACAATGATCGACTATTCGTCGTACCAAAATTCGGTCAATTCCCCCCTCATGGGCACAAGGTGGAGTTTGTTAGGGTTGTGCCGAGGTAGGTTACAGTTGGACCCTGAGTTGTATTGTGTTTACAGGGTATGAAGTCGTGTTCTAGTAGGACACTTGTATCTTAGGCCTCTCATATATAGTGGGCGTAGACACACGATGTAACCTATGCTAGCATAATAGCACATGCGCACAGGGGGATCTGGCGACATGAGCCGGCGCCCAAGTGGCCGGTGTGCGGTATCGTGACGATGTCATGGGAGGAACGCCCATACCCTGAAGATGTAGCCATATTGGTGAACCTCGTTAACAAATCTCGGTGTCATGCCTTGTGTGATTGCTTGTCCACGGATGATAGACTAGCGCCACAGATTTATTCTAACAGCAGCAATGCCATTCACTCCATCGGAGGACTGCCAGACATATCTAGAGAGACCTAACCTCATAAATTCAATGATGATGTCGAAGATGACCAAGAATCATCGACCGAAGAAGGAGCCAGAAGAAGACACGAAGCAGTGTCATCGACTGCATCGGAGAACACATTCAAAGACCACATGCATAACATGAAGACACAACCATATCCATCACTCCAGAAGAGCGGCGACCAAACGACCCCCTCCCTCCTCTATGTCTGATGAGTGATATTTTTCACTCATCACATCATTGTTTAAAATGGATAATTTCGGAGTATCCAAGAGAATCTCATGCACAAGTGCAAGGTTGTAAGTATAAGATCTTACACCCATGCCTATTTTCATATCACTACTTACATTCCAAAGGTTATCAAAGGTCCAGTTAGAAAAAAAATGAAATTTATTGCAAGAACAATACCTTGTTTGTGTCTTTGTCATACTGCACATCCTCTTGTGGGTTCAATACGTAGGGTCACTCCTTAGGCAAAAGGTATGGATACTTTTTGCTATCCAAACCGGATCACAAAGGGTCATCAACCACCTTTTCTGGCGGTCGTGCCGGGGGGACATCATGTCACTAGTCATTTGATTAGAGTTTTTGTTTCAGTTTTTTTTGTCTTTACTGTTTTTTATTAGTTCGTGTTCCAAGACAATCATGGCTCAGAAACTCGGAGACCGCGCTGCTTCCAACGCAAACTCTATACGTGCACCAATCGCATTATGTCGGAGTAATGGGCCACGGATAGCCTCACCCGAGTCCCTGGATTTATCAAGACTTGGGCCAGCATCGCCTTGCTGCGCCCCAAGCTGAAGCTCCGCCCTCTGAGGGCCGGCTAGCTCCGCAGCCGGCCGCCAGAAGAATTCAGACAAGTTTCATTCGAGATCATAGAAGAATAAGCAGGACTACTACTTTGTCCAGGCTCAACTCAATATTCTCTTGTGTGCACATTTTTAGCCAATCTTCTTTGTCTTGCATCACAAAATGCAACGGTGTAAACTTTGTCTTTTCTACTACTTTTGAAGCTGCGACAGTAGTACTAGTCCTGCTCATTCTTCTTTTTTCATGGAAAAATCAGGTCTGATAGAACATGACCTCAAGAGAATCATTGACGAGCAAGAAACTCATGACTTGTCCTGCCCCAACTGCTCCTCATCTGTAACTCGAAGCGTGATTCTGCGGAAGAGGAAAGCAAAACAAACAGTAGGGGATATGTTAAACATATCACACATGCAGGCCACACGCCAGAATTCAAGTTCTCGACAAATGTTGTGCGGGGGGGTATACCTACTTCACTGATTCCTCAAGCAGGAGATCCACCTCATGTAGATGTACTAGTATCATTCATTCCCTGAAGATGTGAGTCCAGCTGCTCCGACTCCGGCTCCGGCTCCGGCAGCAGGACAAATTGGTAACCCTGTACTGTACTCAAAGCATTTCCCTGCTAGCGCTCGGCAAGGCGCGTCTCCAGAGAAGAGTAAGACCCAGGGCATGCATCAAGACCCTCATGTACTACCTGGCTGTCATACGCCGTGAGCTCCTCCGGGCTGGCTGTCATACGCCGCAGGCAAGCTCATGGCATGGCTTCTTGCACGCTTTGGGCTGATTCATCAAGGTGCATCAGCTCCTCCAAGCCTGTCGTCGTCGTCGTCGTTCCCCGTTCTTGTACATGATGGATGGGTGACACAGATTAAGAGAACCCACATGAGTTGGACAAGAGAGCCCATGAAGAAAAACCCAGCTTCGGAGCTGCTACCTGCATTTTCGGCAAATTAGTCCACAGAACTTAGATGCTTTCCACGGATGATATCTCCCAGTGGTACCTGATACTCACTTGAGATTATCTTAGTAGCTTGTTTGGTACTTGCACGCATACAATTTTTCTCACCTACAAACTCCATTGTATCCGTGTGTAATTTGTAGCCGTGTGTAGCTGGCTCAGGCCGGCCTCTCCTTGCTTGTCTGCTTCCTTGATTTGCTTGGCTTTGCTTTAGCTGGCTAGCTTGCCTTAACAGTTAACAGCAGCAGCAGCAGCAGCCATGACACCAACAGCCCAACCAACCAACCGAAGGCTAGTAGTAGCACAAGAATGGAGAAAGAAAAGCACTAGTAGCAATTAACCAGACACAACTAAATGTACAGCTGATTGCACTGGGGAGTTGTTTGGTACTGGCACATCACAATCACACTCACTCACATGCTTCTTCTTTCCTTTTCCTGCTTCCAACAAACACCACACCACACCACACACAAGCACATGCCATTAGTATTTTAGCTCAGCTGGACCAGGTCTAGGTACCAGAGGCAACACCTGGTGAAGGTCTCAACCCTCTCTTGCCTTTGCCTCTAGGGTTGCGGTGGCCGTCCAGCTAATTAATTCTCCTCCATTTCAGCTTTACTCTGTTTCTTCTCCAGCATGTGAGGCTAGGTCTTCTTGACTCTTGAACCTCTCCCTCCCTCCCCAACTTGTGTCTTCTTTCCTTCTTATGATGATGAAAAATCCCCAACTTGTTCTTGACTTGATTCTGTTCATGCCCTACATTTTTCGCTGTCCATTTCCAAAGTTTCAAACACTCCATTTCATCGACAGGGGCCTACAAAAACTCTTCCGCCACAGCAATGCGGAATGCAGGTGCAATACATGGATGGAGTACAGTAGTGCTCCCGCCGTAAACTAACATAAGACGTCTTAGATCATACAGACTGAGTAGATTGGAATCTACACTCTTCTATTTCACAAAACAGTACTACTGGTAACAACTACTAGTACTGATAATCATTATCAGAGGGGCTAAGCGCTGGCTCGGATCCGTCTTACAAACGAATGCAGCGCAATGCAATGCAGGCATCTCTGGTTGCGGTGACAATCAGAATTACATATACTGTGGGAAGGAAGGATCAAAACAGGCCCAATTGATTCTCTTGTTAGTTGCTAAGTATGCCTACGGAGTAACAACGTTGCAGTAGCAGCAGCAGTAGTAAATCTTCTGTGTATACACAAGGAACAGGGGGGAAATCCTAATGCTAGCCATGATTAAGATAAGAGACAACGAGTTCTGATTCATTCTGATGCATCCTAGGTAGCAGTGAGCCTCCAAATCTCTCCAAAAAGAATGGAATTTGATCGAGAAATACCAGCACTCTGTCTGTCTTTCTAAGGTGTAGTTGTGGTATCTGGGCGGCGAGATCTTGGCAGCCTAGGACTTGGCGGCGGCCGCCGGGGCGGAGCGGCGCGTCGGCCCCGTCTCCATGTCGCCGTCCTCCTTCTTCTCCACCACGACCCCGGTGGCCTCCTCCTCCCCTCCGCCCGCGCCGTCGGCGGAGGCGGCGGGCTCGAGGTCGTCGCGGACGCGGAACGCGGCGTGGAGCAGGACGACGGGGACGCCTGCCGCGAGCGCGAAGAGGAGGTTGGGCAGCGCCCCGGCGGCGGCGAGGTCGGCGACGACGAGGGCGACGAAGACGGCGGCGACGAGGCGGCGGTCGAGGAGGCGGCGGAGGAGCGCGGAGGCGGGGAAGGCGCGGAGGAGGCCCCCGTAGAGGAGCAGGCCCTTGGAGGCGGCCATGAGGAAGAGCATGGAGGCGCGGTGGCGGGGCGCGAGGGAGGCCAGCAGCAGCGCCCACTGGATCACGGCGTAGTGGACGCGGAAGGTGCGGAGGTTGCGCACGGCGCGGACCGCCGCCGCCTCGGCGTCGGGCGCGGCGGAGAAGGCCGAGGGGCGGGGCGCGAAGCGGGTGAAGGCGCGCCGGCCGCTGCGGAGGCTCGCGCTCGCCCTGTCCAGCGCGCGGCGGACCGCGCCGGGGCCGTCGGCGGACATCCGGCGGGCGGGCGGGCGGGCGAGATCCGCGTTCCCCCTCTCCCTCTCTCACCTTCTCTGGGTGCTGTTGGTCTTGGTCTGGTCTGCTTTGGCTTTGCCCACACACACACACGGACACCCTTGGGTTGGGTTGGGTCTAGGCCAAGGCCAACCCTCCCAACCTCAACAAAAATGCAAAATGTGGTGCCAATTCTCTTCTTTCCAGCACAAGAAATTCCAACCCAACTTTGAAAAAATCGAGTCGAATGCCCTCGCAGGCATTAAATTTAGTATTTAATACTCATATAAGATGTTTTTGCAGATACCAAAGGTAGTAGTAGCTAAATGCTCGTGTGCTTGCGATAAAAGTCAATTGTTTGTTATACATTATCAATTGTTTAAACACCTTTGCGATAAAAGTCAATTGTTTGTTATACATTATCAATTGTTTAAACACCTTTTGCCACCGTCACCTTAATACACGTGTTGGTGTAAAGAAAAATAAAATAAAAGTCAAGGTATACGATAATTGAGTCAAATATATGTCCTTTACAAAACAGTTGAAGACTTTCACTATTTCTAACTTACGAGGTGAATGGACAAAACTAGCAAACCGGACACAACATGCCAGGGGAGGTTCGACTCTCCGCCGACCACCCATTTTCATTGTTCTCTCCACCTCCCACCCCCTTCGCTCTACCTCTTCTCAAATATGCCTCGCTCAAGCCCCTTCCCACTCCATCCGTCCGGCCTCACCGGCAACGAGTAAGGCGACGGTCCCTTCCTCCCGTAGTTGTTGATTGGGTGTAATTTCGTCCATAGTGGCTTTGGAATCCATGTCTGTTTGTTTATGGAGAAGCCATCAGATGTGGAGGCATTGTTGGCTTGGCCTTGACTCCTACTTGCGGTGGTAGGCATCTCCCTCGTCGACGACTGTGAATTGGAAGAAGTTTGGGGATGGGCATGCTCTTGTTTCTTCTGTTTTGGCTCATCTAAACCCGGGCAAACGTCGGGCCGGGCCGGGTTTCGGGCCAGGCTTGTAAAAGCCTGACCTTCATTTCCCAAGCCTGAGCCCGGCCCGAAGCCCGAAATACTCCCTGTTTTCAAGCCCGAGCCCGACCCGAAATCAAGCCCGAAGCCCGAAAGCCCGGCCCGAACGCTGTTTTTTAGTGTACGCACGTGCAAGCCCGGCCTGAAATCAAGCCCGAAGCCCGAAAGCCCGGCCCGAACGCTGTTTTTTAGTGTACGCACGTGCAAGCCCGGCCCGAAATACGTAAAAAATGAAGCCCAAGCCCGGCCCGAACTATCTTCCGGGCTGCAAAACAAGGCCCGAGCCCGGCCCGAACATCAAGCCCGACCCGGCCCGGCCCGGGTTTTTCGGGCCGGGCTGCCCATGCCCGGGTTTAGGCTCATCCACTCTCTTTCTCTGGTGATGCACCGAAGATTGGTGTCTTCTATTGGATTTGGGTCCAGACCCCCCTCCCCCCCCCCCCCCCTTAGTTTAGGGGTTGGACCTTGTTGGCCGTCGTCGCATGTGCTTCTTCCTATCTCATGGTGTCAACAAAATTTCCCAGCTTCAACCATGCCACAGTGGTAGCTGCATAGCCCGCGAGCCAAGAGGGGCCGTTAGAGTGCGCCACGGGCCATTGGCGGCCGCAAGAGTGTCGGCTTGTTGTGGACAAGTCTTTTTCAGGTAGCAGCAGTGACGTCGAGGGCCAGTTCTTTTGGGTAATTCTTCAGATTGACCCCTCCCACTTCTTCCAGGTGTCACTTGATACTTTTTTACAATTCCTAGCTAATTAGACCTTAACTAGTTAGGAATTGTAAAAAAAGATGGAGTGGCAATTCTAAGAGAAGCAGGAGAAATCAATGTGAGGAAAAAAACTGAGGGAGGATTACGGGAGAATTGCAGGAGAATTGCCTAAAAGAACTGGCCCTAAGTTTGCCAGAAAAAAAGAGAGAGGTGAATGGACCACACCAACTTCTTATTTACATAAGATTAAAAAAAGATACTTAAAAAAAATAAACTTCATTATGTTACGGGCCAGTTCATCCCGGCTTATCTAACAGATTCCGGGTCTACAGAATCGGAAGCTAAAAAACTCGAAGGTAAAACAGTTGGAAAAATTCATATTCGAGGTAAAACGGCTCGAAACAACTCAATTTTAGCAACTCAGCACGCAGACAATTCAACGCACGACTCATACTGCAATCTCAAGTTGCAACACCTGAAAAGAACTGGACGGCCGGTTCTGCACATGGCTGATTTAGTGAGCAGCTTCACATAATCTGATTCTGTGTCTAGTTAAGCTGATAACAAGTCGACTTAAGCACAGGCGGACCCTTGGAGAAAATGCGCGGGGCAACCGACATTGTGACTGTAGATACAATGCCGGTAGCGTTTGTCAAAAAAAAAAAGGACTAAATAGATTCCACAATGCACTGAAACAAAACTAGAATATAATTACCCGACGATGCTAGAGCATCCTGTCATTGCCTCAACATAATATCAACTCCTGCAGCCTCCTAGGTTACATGTATGCATTCTTGAGTAAATTTTACTTGCGCATGTCCACTCACCTACATCAACATCAGTAAGGGGAAAAACCAAAGACTGCTTCAGGACAATTCAATAAAAATAACAGATAATCTGGAGAGTAGAGCTTTGACGCCCGACGCTCACCCCACCATCACAAAGACCAAAAGTTTAAGAAAACAACAAGACTCGAGAATCCAATCCAATGTTATTACACGTTCTTCCAGATAAACAAATTGGTCATCACAGCATCCCCAAACTTGTGGGTAACTCCCAACTCAATTCTCGAATTCTGGGCAATAGTACAGAGTCAATGGTGGTGACTGTGCCGAGCAAAACAATCAATCCCAGGAGAAGGCAAGCACATGCTCATATTTGTGTTAACTCGGCGTAATGCCAGCCAAAACATGTCAACCATAACCAGAAATCAGCTGGCTCTGTGATGGAGCATGCAGAGAAGGCACATGGAGGATAACTGAACAGTCTCCAGAAACAAAAACAGATTAGTACTTGCACTTGATTTACTTATATCTAAATCACCGACATCGGTAAGCTGAAAATGCAAAAGCCAGTTCGTTGCCGTTTAAGAGAGCAGCAGCATCAGTAAACAAATGCTTTGTGACTTACTTGGGTAACTTGTTATCAAAAAATGAAAAAAAAAAGAGAAGCTTGAGAGTAGAGCTTCAACGACGACAGACAACGGGCGCGTGACGCTCACCCAATCACAAAGAACAAACTTTAAGAGAGCAGCAAGACTCGAGGTAGGTCCCAAATATTATTATCACACGACCTTCCAAACAAATAAATAAACTGGTTATCCGTGCTACTTGTACTCAAGACAACAGTATAGGATCACAGCTCCCCCAAAGTTGTGGGCAGCCCAGTCACAATTCCCAGAGGCCAGAAGCGACATCTGACCTGAATCCTGGGCAATAGTACAGAGTCAATGGTGGCTGACTGTGCCCAGCGAAACAATCCCAGGAAAAAGCACATGCCAACCATAATAAGTAAGTAAAGATACATGGGGCATGAGCACAAGCCACATGGAGGATAACCGAAGGGCCTCCAGAAACAAAAAAAACAGAATGCATGCTTACCGGGGAGTGTCAGATACTCAGAGGATGATGACAACACCTGAAGAACAATGCCCATATTGATTATTCATAAAGCAAAGTAAAAAACCAGAACAGAACATTCACTACCTGTCGTGGAGATCAGTTGTACGATGTCTACTTTGCCATACAATCCAACCCAGGACACGACACGACAACCATAAAAAGGAAAAAGAACATTGTGATGTTGACCGATTAAGCATGCCAGGTTAATTTGCTTCAGTGTTATATAAATTTCACCATTGAACAACCAAGCACTGATGGTTCGCAAGACCCTATCAAACGAATTCGCTAGCATAGGCAGAAAAAACTAAAAGCAAGGAGCCATTAAGCAATCAAAAGAGCGAAGTAGGTGGTTAGTTCGATTTAGTTTTCCCCATTTTCTTAATTTATGACCGCAAAGGCCAAGTTAAAATCCAAACAGGGCCTGGTTCATGCTCGATGGGAAGTGTGTTTCACTATTTAGTGCATTGTGCAGCAAGACAAACACCCCAAATGATGGTGTGCGTGGCGTGACCAAAGTATTTGAACAGAAGAAGCAGTGGCTATACATGGTGGCTGACTGTGCCCAGCAAAACAATCCCAGGAGAAAGCACATGCTCAGATTTATCCCCATGAAGCATCAACAGAAGCCACATGGAGGATAACCCAAAAGTCTCCAGAAACAATAAGAAAAAAAAACAGATTAGTACATGCTTAGGCGAGTGCCAGATACCCAGGCAGAGACGACGATGCCTCAAGAACAATGCCCAGATTGATTATTCATACAGCAAAGCAAAAACCAGAACAGAACAGAACATTCGCTCCCTGTTGCGGAGATCCATACAATCCAACCATGGTGTGTCAAAGAGAGCTACAGGTAGGGCAGAAAGGCGCAAGGCGCGACAACCGAACAGAAAACAGACATTGTGATGATGACAGGTTAAGTATGTACGATTGTACAGCAATTTGAATCAGGTCACGGTTGATGCTTGATGGGAAGTATGTTAGCAATTCAGTGTATCGTGCAGTAAGACAAACACCGCAAATGCGTGGCCAAATTATTTGCACAAAAGTAGCAGTCACCATTCATTGAAAGCTGAAGCAGGCTCATATTTTTAGGTGCAGAACTGCGAGTAGAGAACCAGCACACATCACAAGCACTGGAATGGCAAAATGGTGAAGGAAGGAAGCCTTGGAAGTTTCGAACTGCTGTAATCTACTCCCTCCGTTCCAAAATAGATGACCCAACTTTGTACTAGGGAGTAGTATCTATCTACATATATGTCTTCGTAGGCATGACTGAATCCTGGAGCTTGACCACAGCACTGAACACCCAAAACGGCGAAGCATAAGAGACTCTGCAACATGACTGTAATTCGCTAACTGATTGCTACTACCATCGGCAAAATTCTCAGGGTTATCCACCTATCAATCACAGAAAAGGCGCTACCAGGCTTTGTCCATTTGATAGCAGCACTGAATGATAGATGGTATCAAGTTCCAAGGCGGCCCGGCCACATTGCAGGTCCAAACGGAGATTGCACCCCTGCACTGAAATGCCATGAGCTGAGATTGGTGGGTATCAGAAATGTAAATTTCAGGAGAAGATAAATTGTTAGTGCTGCATTGTTCGGTACCTAGCGGCGCTAGAAGATGCCGCGTTGGCGGGCGAGCGCGAGGAACTCCTCCAAGGGATCCTGCTTGGTGGCGGCGGCGGCGGTGGGGATCATGAGCATCGCCCTGTAGAGGGGATCGACGCCGGCACGGGGTGGTTGCTCCGGCCGTTGCTGCTGCTTGGGGCTCGGGGTTGGGGTCGGGGCCGGCGCCGGGGTGCTGACCTTGGCGCCCCTGACCTTCCTGGTGCAAACCCTAGGCTTCCGGCGAGGTCTGGCGGCGTCGTCGTCGGAGCGCGGGGGCGCGGGCGACGGGGGCGGGGTGGGGCTGGGGGTGAAGGGGAGGCTGCACATGGTGATGGGCTCTTGCTGGGGCAGCTCGGGAGGGGTGGCGAAGACCTCCTCCTCCTGGTCGTCGTCCTCCCGCGCCTGCGAGGCGGAGGCGGAGGGGGCGTTGGCGGCGCCGAGGAAGGGGGACTTGGCGAGTACGTCCTCCTGGGACGCCGAGATGTCGCCGCCGCACTCCAGCGCCACCTTCGCCATCATCGGCCCGACCTCGGCGGCGGCGGCGGCCATGGCCGCAGTGCTCGGAGAGGGACGGGGAGGGACTGAACCTGCAGCTGTTGAAACCAGATCGACACTTGGTCAGTTTATATGCCTCTTTAGAGCAACTCTAGCAGACCCCGTAAAAACTTGATCCGTAAAACGCGTTTGCGGTTTGACGAATATCGCGTTTGCGGGTCGAAAACTAGGGCGGCCGAACAGAAACCATATCTAAAACTGCATAATTGAAAAAACACTTTCACGGGAGAAATTACACCTGGTTGACGTGAGTAGTTCATCACACACTACATAGATTTTACATGTTCAACACACTACAAACATAGTTCATACTACATACTACGTCAATACTAGTACTAAAGGGGGTCGAATCTGACAGCGACGAGGACGCGGCAAATTGACGACGCCGTGGAGGAGAAGGACGCTCAATCCTCCTCGCCGGAGCTGCAGAGGTCGATGTACTTCGCCCTCTGCTCCTCGCGGATGCGGCGCCACTCCCCGTACTTCTCCTTGCCGGTGAGGTTGGCGGCGACCGCCTGCCGCCACTCGAGGTCTTCGAGCTCCTCGACGTGGCGCCGGCGCTCCGCCTCCTCATGCACGCTCCGCTCGGCGATGGCGGTCGCAACGGCGTCGACGTCGGCGACGTAGTCTTCTGGCCCGACGACTCCGCGGCGGCCGAACGGAGCGGGCTCCTCCTTGACGGGGACGAAGTCAAACTCGTCCGGCTCCTCCGGCTCCTCCTCGTCCTCCGACCACTCCCTCTTCACGGGGAGAAGGCCCGCGCCGGAGGAGGAGGAGCTCCCGGCGTACAAAGATCTCACCCCTGAAAAACTTGGATCGTTGGGCCCGTCCAACTTGGACCGAATACTCGATCGCTTGTGCCAGATACATGGCACCCCCGAAAAACCAGCCAATCACACCAACAGGAACTGTTGGGTGTTCAAGCAAGTAGGCAAGTTAAGTGCCGAACTCAATGACAAGGGGCTGCATAGCGATGACGAGGAAGAGCCCCGCCCGCCAAACAATAGAGGACAGAAGGGTTTTTCCACGCAAGTGCGGACGGTGAACATGATATACGCAACCCATATACCCAAAAGGGAGCGGAAGCGTGCACTAAGGGACGTATATGCGACGGAGCGATCGCCCGAAGTTCAACCCATGGTCTTCCTGCCCGATCACCTTCGATCGAAGGACCATCCCACCAAAGATCCGTCCACGGCGGTTTCGCCGCATTGGTTCTTGACCCAATTATCGACGGATTTCACCTAACCAGAGTTACGATGGACGGCGGCAACAGCTGAACTCGCTTTATCGAGGATACAATGCGCCAAAATGGGCATAGACCCCTCAAAGATTAAACCTACAAAGACGACCTTTAAAGGCGTCATACCAGTGTAGAGGCGGTTATGCGGGCTCGGTTACACTTGAAGTGGTCTTGGATCCCGGATAACTTCGAAGCGAAGAGTTAATCTTCGACATCGTCCCATTTCGCAGCGGCTATCATGCACTGCTCGGACGAACCACATTTGCAAAGTTCAATACGGTGCCGCACTACGCATACCTCAAGCTCAAGATGGCAGGCCCTCGAGGAGTAATCACGGTCAATGGAAACACCGAACGCTCTCTCCGAACGGAGGAGCACACGGCTGACCCTACATGGCGGAGGTACAAAGCAGCCTCTCACAGCAACTCTCGAGTCCGGCCATTAAGCGTCCGGACAACATCCAGCAGCGCCGGAGTAACCCACAACAAGACCGCTGGCACGATTCAAATGCAGCGTAGCAATCTGGCTAACCCCAGCCCTCGCGAAATTGCGAAGCTAGTGTTACGCGTACATAATTACGCTCTGGAGATACCATGGGCATATGGGGAGGGGCAAGACCACGGCACGCCAAGAATGCGGCTCGACCGCACTAGGGGCTCCTGATTGTGTCATTCTTTTCCTTTTTTCCTTTTTCTTCCTTTTCCTTACTTTCAGGACTCCGTCTTCCAGAAGTCCTGTCCGGCACTAGAATCGCCGAACTCACGATGCAACAGCCAGGGAAGCAGTAAGCCACGTCGAAGTGTTCAGGTGGTCTCTATTACGAGCATTATACCTGTTTTACATACCATCCCGCAGCTTACCCCTGAAGGGGGATATGTTAGATAGTCCCATCCCTTGCTTATCGCACTATTTGTATCGTTCTGCTTTCATTGCAGTACCTTTTTGAATAAACAATACATAGCTTTTACTTATTATTGCTCTACTTCCTTTATCTATACATATGTTCATTTCATGACATGTTGCAACCGTACACTTTGATACGGCCAATACACCAGGGGCTTAAGTATCCCAAAATTATGGTGTGATAAGTCCGAACACTTTCACAAGTGTGGCACCCCGAACTTATAGCATTATATGAATCGGCTCCGAATCATGTCTTGGGTCAATCGTTTGGTTTGCCCGGCTCCGTGTTTTGGTACCTTACGTTCCGTTATATTGGCTAAGGTAGCACCGGGAGAACCACTGCGATTGTGCCCAGTTATGCTGGGTCGAGCACCTCAGTGGAGAAAGCTAAAACTGACCGTCATGATAGGGCGAGAGCCGGTCGCTGTTCGAGAGGTTTTTTCGGATCCCTAAAGACTTATGCCGCTTAGAGCGAGGAACCGGAATTGTCCGGCCAAGGCGTGGATAGCGCCCCGAACTCGGTCTTCCGAATACTAGGGGCTTCGCTGAAATTTAAAATTATAGAATTCTATAGCTAAGTGAGAGTGTTCAAGCATTATAAGTCCGGTTGCCTTGTTCGTTGTGTTGAGCGCCTCCCTAGATGGACCCAAGAATGGGAACAAGAGTGCTCAAGTTTATCCCGAACACCCCAGCACTCGTGGCATGGGGCTGAAGCCAACGACTTGCCATCTCTCAAATTTGATAAACGGCCGCACAGAAGGTAACATTTTAAATTAATAAGCGTTGCTTAGCGCATATGAACAAGTTTTCAGCGTACAGGATAACAAATGCGAGCCTATTCAAAAATTACATCCTTGGAGCACTCATCCGCTATTCGGCGGGCACCCTTCAGAGGCCCTCATAGTACATTTCGGCGTGTGATGCTCATGGCCCTTGATTGGCCCGTCCGTCACAAGCTTCTCCGCATCCAGTTTGCCCAGTGCACTTTAGCACGGGCAAGGGCCAACGGACACCTTCAATGCAGACGGAGCGCTTGATGACTTCAATCCGTGGATAGGCATCCACCAGCCTTGCACCAAGCGAAGTAGCTCCGGGCATGGCCTCCAATGGCCACACCGCGCTACAAGGCCCTTCATGGCCTGTTCGGCGACCTTGTGGAGCTCGACCACCGCTTCAGCTGGTCGCTCAGGGCACCGGATGTTCGACCTCAAAGATACCGAGACCAGAACACCTTTTTCGTCGAGCTCCTCCTTGGTGCGGTAGAATGCGGCGACATCGGACACACCTCTGGGGCAAATCTGCGAATGCTCTGGAGAGCTTCAATCCGGGTAAGTAATAGGTAATTCACTTTCACATGCTTGCTTTGCATAAAGAATGCCTTACCCGCCGCTATCTTCTTTAATGACTCAATTTCTTGGAGGGCTTTTTGGGCCTCGGCCTTAGCAGCTTTGGCACTCTCAAGAGCCGAGGTTAGCTCGGACTCTCGAGTCTTCGAGTCACGCTCCAAACTCTCGTGTTTTTCCACGAGAACTTGGAGCTCTTGCCGTACCTTAGCCAGCTGCGCCTCCCCCTTCTCTCGCTCGGTGCGTTCCGCAGCCGCTTTGTTTTCGGCCATGGACACCGCTTCCTTCAGGGTCGCCACCTCGTTCGTGGCCCCTGTAGTACCCGTGTTATTTCTGTTATCTTTTGCAACCGAAACCTTTCTATATGGTATTTCTTTAATAAGGTACTACGTACCTTCCTTGTCCTCGAGCTGCTTCTTGGCTTGGCCGAGCTCGTTCTCGGACCGCTTGAGGCTCGCTTA
Organism: Aegilops bicornis; assembly: GCA_021605145.1. Classification (NCBI taxonomy): domain Eukaryota; kingdom Viridiplantae; phylum Streptophyta; class Magnoliopsida; order Poales; family Poaceae; genus Aegilops; species Aegilops bicornis. The sequence goes on from CM038672.1 coordinate 705,827,882, forward strand.
ATATCGACCTCCAGCGGTCAAGGCGGCAGAGGTCGGCAGCAGCCTGCATTCCCATGTTGACATACTTATGTTAGACTCTCACAGATATCTTTTTAGATCCTTAGTCGGCTTTTCTTTCCGAACACCGAACTAAGCATCGAGGCTACTGTCTATGCGGTAATATTTTTACATATTCTAAACTTACCTCAAAGCCTGTTAGAAGGCTGGTACAGGCTTCGGTCAGCCCGCTCTTGGCGGACTGAATTGTTCGGATCACCGCACTCATAACAGTGTGGTGCTCCTCCTCGATGGAGGCGCCGTTGAGCGCCTCCAGTAAGCTATCCGGTGCCTCCGGTTGGACGGAGGACACCGGCGTCTTACCCTTCTTGAAGGGACCGCTTTGGACTCGGAATCACTGAAGGTTCGGCATGGAGTCCGGACAAGGGTCGGGCTTAGAGCCCTGGGGTCTTGCCCCCATGCGTCTGAGTCCGGGAGGTTGCCTTGTGGCACCTCCTGCGCCACCTCCTCTTGACCAAGCCCCTTGGGGCCCCACCTTGGCGTCGTCCATGGCGTGAAAGCGAGGAGGCGGTCGGAAGCGAAGTACTCTCCATTTCCGACGAGCCCAGGGACCCGCTCGATGAATCGGCGAACTCGCCCTTGGGCGGGCTGCACGATTGTTCGACATTAGAGAACACTCTGCAATAATAAAAAGTCATGGGTATCGGGACACTTACGATTTCGCCAGGGGCTTGGCCCTTGTAGGCCAATCCTCCTCGTCGTCGACGTTGGTGGAGAAGTCCGGAGGAAGGGTTCTTCCCTTCTTGGACCCTCCGGCCTCCCGGTTAGGCGGCCTTCCTTTTCCTCTCCTCCCCACCTTTGGGTGAGAAGCTTCTTCTTCCTCCTCTTCGTCTTGAGGAGAAGATTACGCTTGAGAATCCGACAACACCGGCGTCGGGAGCTCCTTGAGCTCCGTGGCCTCCTTCTTAGCCTTCTTCTCCGGCACCACATGGGGTGCCGGAGCCAAAGAACCCCGGTCAAGGCGTCCCATTGGGTCTTTGAAGAAAGGAGCCGGACGATTAATCTGTCCGGATGTCTTCAACCAGATCTGTCAAAGAATAGGGAGTTTTTAGATCCCACGTAGAGTCAATCTATGAAACAAGAGTCCCGTAAAGGGTAAAATAACTTACCTCGCCGGCTTGACGCAGCGAGCTGTATCCGCGATCTTTGTTAGCGGATGCGGGGGCTTCGGCGCCCTTGAACAGCACCTTCCAGGCATCTTCGTACGTAGTATCGAAGAGCCGGCTCAAGACCGGTCTTTGTGCGGATCGAACTCCCACAAATTGAAGGCCCGTTGTTGGCATGGGAGAATCCGGCGGATGAGCATCACTGGATTACGTCGACAAGCCCGAGATTCTTGTCCACGGAGTTTCGGATGCATGTTTGGAGTCCGGATAGCTCGTCCGAATCCCCCCACTTCAGGCCCGTCTCTTTCCATGACGAGAGCCGTGTGGGGAATCCAGATCCGAATCCGGGGGCCGCCACCCATTCAGGGTCGCGTGGCTCGGTGATGTAGAACCACCCCGATTGCCACCCCTTTATTGTCTCCACAAAGGAGCCCTCGAGCCATAAGACTTTGGCCATCTTGCCGACCATGGCGCCTCCGCACTCCGGCAGCGGCCGCCCACAACCTTCGGCTGACATTAAAGGTCTTCACCATAGGCAAGTAGGGCTAGATGCAGAGGAAGGCCTCGCACACGACGATAAACGCCGAGATGTTGAGGACGAAATTGGGCCAGTCGTGGAAGTCCAGGCCGTAGTAGAACATGAGCCCCGGACAAATGGGTGAAGTGGAAAACCTAGTCCACGGAGGAAGTGGGGAGAAACACCACCCTCTCATGGGGCACAGGGGGTTGGAATGAGCTGCCCAGCGTCGGGCAACTGTGCGATATCGCCGGACAAGTATCCGGCCTCCCGCAGTCTTGTGATGTGCCCCTCCGTGACGGAGGAGGCCATCCATCTGCCTCCCGCTCCTAACATGGTTGGATAAGGTTGAGGAGGAATGTGCGGACTTGGGTGCTAGAGCTCGAGTGCGCGGAAATGGATGAGCAAAGGAGGAAGAAGGCGTAGGTGAAAAGGTGGATCCTTATCCCCTTATATGGACGGACGAAGCTATCGTCCCCACCATCCTGGTAAAACTCGCTTGTCTCCCAAGCGCCGTAATCAATGGCGCGGATGGGTTACCCACGTCCGTATTGATGAGAATCCCGGAATAAGGGGGCACGATCTATGCTTTGATAAGACGTGCCAAGGAAACCGCCTCGCTAAACGCGCTAAGGTGGAACGGTAAAAGAATTGATTCATAAAAGGCCTGGCCGTAGTGTGATGTCACGCCGCGGAATACGTCAGCAGATCTGTGCAAAAATTATTCTCTCTACGGTGGTATGTGGAACTTGTTTTGCAGAGCCGGACACTATCCTGGTGTTCAAAACCTTCTATGAAGTATTCGGAGGAGGAACCCACCTTGCAATGCCGAAGACAATATGCGCGCCGGACTCGTCGTCATTGAAGCCTGGTTCAGGGGCTACCGAGGGAGTCCTGGACTAGGGGGTGTCCGGATAGCCGAACTATCATCATGGCCGGACTCCAAGACTATGAAGATACAAGATTGAAGACTTCGTCCCATGTCCGGATGGGACTTTCCTTGGCGTGGAAGGAAAGCTTGGCGATACGGATATGTAGATCTCCTACCATTGTAACCGACTCTGTGTAACCCTAACCTGTCCGGTGTCTATATAAACCGGAGGGTTTTAGTCCGTAGGGCGAACAACAATCATACCATAGGCTAGCTTCTAGGGTTTAGCCTCCTTGATCTCGTGGTAGATCTACTCTTGTACTACCCATATCATCAATATTAATCAAGCAGGAGTATGGTATTACCTCCATTGAGAGGGCCCGAACCTGGGTAAAAACATCGTGTCCCTTGTCTCCTGTTACCATCCGCCTAGACGCACAGTTCGGGACCCCCTACCCGAGATCCGCCGGTTTTGACACCGACAGGTGGGCTTTGCAATAGGGAGAATTATGAGCCTAGTTGCCTGTCGAAGGTGGACCTGTAAAGGGACAACTACGAAACTATGCGCCTAGTTGCCTGTCGAAGGTGGACCTGTAAAGGGACAACTACGAAACTATGAGCCTAGTTGCGAGTCAAGGGTCAACTTGCAACTAGTATCAAACAAACTACAATCCCAGTTGTTACAATCCCAGTTGCGAGTCAAGGGTGAACTTGCAACTAAAATGGAAGACAAAACATAGGCCCAATTGCGAGTCAATGGTGGGCTTTTCAATGAGGATAAAACAAACTATGGGTCTATCTAGTCGCGAGTCAAGAGTGGACTTGTAATTGGGACAACTGTACAAAACTATGATATGAGTTGCGAGTCAAGGGTGGGCTTGCAACTGGACAACTACAAACTATGAGCTCAGTTGCGAGTGAAGGATGCACTTGCAACTGGGATAAAAAACAAACCACATGCCCAGATACGAGTCAATGGTGAGCTTGTAACTGGGACAACTACACGAAACTGCGATACCTGTTGTGAGTAGAGGGTGGATTTGAAACTAGAACAATTACAAACTATGAGTCGAGTTACGAGCAAAGGATGGACCTGCAACCGGGATGAAAAACAAAGCATGAACCCAGTTATAAGTTGAGGGTAGACTTGCAACCGGGACAAGCGGCATAATTTGCCTCTTTGACTTCTACGACACTTGCCAGACGAAATGGGCACACAAAAGGGCAAGCAGAAAAATGCTCGATGGAAAAACATATGTATAATACAGGCGCCGACAAACGAACAAAAGGGAACAACGCGATAGAGGAATATATCGGCCGACGACACAAGATCAAGAATTTGCACGAAATTACAACAGCAAGATCCGACGGACAACAACTTAGATGAAACATTGTTGAGTTTTATCTTGATAAAAGCTTCAAAAAAATGGGAGACAGTGTCAAAATGAACAGTCAAGGTAACAACAATGACACAACTTTGCTTTTTCTTGCCTCTTCTAATTCTATGTCGCGGCCTAGAAACAACGCAGCAAAATGGCTTGCCAGCGCGCCGCTATAAATGGGCCAAAAAATGTGAAGCCAAACTGGCCAACAAAAGGACGCGCGACAAACAAAACATCGACCAGCGAGGCGGGGATCAAGCGCTTGCATGAAAAATACAAAAACTAAATCGAATGGTGAAAAACTTAGATGAGACATCATAAAAAATCATCTAGATGTGATTTCGCAATTTAGTATAAAAATTTTCAACTGGATAAACGAAGGACAAAAGCCAGAACGCGCGCCAGACAGAACAATTTGCATGAACCGTACAACAATTAATCATGTGGCGAGAATTAGCATAAAGTCAATCTGTTTTTTACCAAAAAAATAATAAATTCAAAAAACTATAACAATTTTTCTTTTTTTAGAAAATCACGGACAACTCACATATTTTCAAGGCAAATGAACAACTCACACTTTTTTAGAGGTGATCAAACAACTCACATGGACGTGAATTGAACAGAGGATAAAAAAAGAAAAAAAAAACAGGCCCAAACACGCAGGGCACAAGAGGCCAACAAACAACGATTAAGGACATAATGGGCCAAAGAAGAAGCAGCCACCCCAGCACATAACGGACACGGCAAGTACGCAAGCATACCACGAACACAACAACTACAGGAATCAAGGGTTCACACATAAAAAAATGACAGTAGATCGAACGGTGAGGGACTTAGATGTGAGATAGCTATTTCACATCTAGATGTGAGATAGCTATTTCACATCTATATGTGAAATAGCAAACCTGCTAGAAAATATAGAGGTTCCTTGTTGCACGAAGCTCCCATGGCAATACTGAAGTTTATAATTCAAGTTTGATATCTAAAAAGAAATGCTATTCCTAGAGCTACCGCTGAAGGCAATGGTTTGTTAATGGTGATCAGTATATTGTAATTATAACTACTTGGATCTTCAGAATTTATCATCTCTTTTTTCTAATTATTCTACAACTCTGAAATTGGGTAATATCAGTTCATCATTGAGCATCAAAGTTCACAAAACCGTCATCATTGGGGAAAAGTTAGTCAATCTTCATAGCAGTTGGATCCAAGACTTTTTCCTCTTCCTCCTCCTCCCACCCCCATCCTATTCTTGTTCCTCTCCCGGACCCTCCTTCCATCGTTGTCTCTCTTCTAGCTGCGATTTTGCTACCACTCCCCGCGGCGCCCTGGGTTGCTATGGCCGCTACACCTCCTTCTCTCCCGAACTCGACTGCTCAAATTATATTTCCAGAGTATAGAAAATGCGGAGAATCAATATAGCAAGTAATCAAAGTCATGCCAAGTAGGCAGGGTGCTCGTCCTCGTAATCGCATGCTGTAAGAGCTTTGCATATGTCATCCATGGTCGGTCTGTTGGTCCTCTCCTCCATGCATGATAAGGAGATCTTCACCATTTCCATGGCCTGTCGAGGGTTGAACTGCCCATTCAGCCTTCTATCCACCAACGACACTATAGATCCACTCGACACCACCTGCTTCAGCGCCTGCGCGATCTGACGCATCTCCAGCCGTTCCCCACCGTCCGCGGTCGTCTGGTCAGAAATCCTGCTGCCGATCACCATTTCCAAGAGCACGATGCCGTAGCTGTACACGTCAACTTTGGCGTCGACCGGCAGGCCTAGCGCCCACTCAGGCGCCATGTACCCTGCCGTCCCCCTCATGTGGGAGAGCTGTACACCGTTGCTGACGGCGTTCCTCCCGGACAACTTGGCCAGCCCGAAGTCAGAGATCTTTGGGTCGAGGTCCCGCGTGAGCAGAATGTTCTCCGGCTTGACGTCGCAGTGGATGACCCACTCAAGGCACTCGTGGTGGAGGTAGGCTAGGCCTCTGGCCGCGCCAAGCGCAATCTTGAACCTCTCGCTCCACGCCAGCGCCTTGCCGATGCCGTCCTCGCCGAACAGGTGTCTGTCCAGCGACTCATTCTCCACGCACTCGTACACCAACAGCTTGTGCTTGCCCTCCAAGCAGAAGCCCCAGATCCTCACCAGGTTGATGTGGTTGATCCTCCCGAACACCGCCATCTCTGCCCAGAACTCCTCGTCGGCCTGCACCACGTTTGTCAGCTTCTTCACCGCCACCACGGTGGTCTTGTCAAGCACCCCGCGGTACACGACGCCGGAGCCGCCACGGCCGAGCTCCTCGTTGAAGTTCCCAGTCGCATTTTTGAGCTCCCGGTAGGTGAACCTCTTGAAATGGGTCCCCATGCCCAGCCTCCTGTAGCCTGCCTCCATTGAGCTTGGTATGGCGCTGTTCTGCCTTGACAGGAACCACCATGCCGTGGCGATGAAGAGGAGCTCAAGAAATCCTAGCACCGCGGCGATAGCGAAAAAGTAGGACCAGTATTGCGGTGGCGGGACGATGGTGGCGCCACCGGCAGAACCATTATGATTGCAGACGAGGCCCGCGGGCGGCGGCGGCGGCGCCGAGGCGTTGAGCTCGCCAGGCACCTTGAGATATATGCTTCCTAGGGACGTGGGGGACGTGTAACCGTTGAACAGGACCCCTTTCGGGTAGCACTGGCCAATGCCATTCATCTTGTAGGAGAAGGCGACGCAGGAGCACATGCTCAAGCAGATGCTCTTGCAGTCTTCCAACGTGACAGACTGATTGTATCCGAGGTCGTAGCCGTAGAACTCAGTGGACGCCACCTCGACGAACGCGAATCGCTGCTGTTCCGACGCGCTGCAGTTGGTGGCGGTGCTGAACATCGGTTGGCATCCCTTTCTCCAGTCCTGGCGGTCCACCATCTCGTGCCCCGGCGCGCACGAGCACCGGAGGGACGGCTGGTACTCGCAGACGCCGTTCTTGCCGCACAGCCCGTGGACGGAGCACGGCTGCTTCATCGCAGCCCACGTGACCGTCCATCCTCCGGCCGCGTCCAGGCTGTACATCCTCACGTTCCCATCCTGCTCGATGGTTAGCCGTCTCTTGACGCCGGCGGCGCCCAGGTCGGAGGCCTCGACTCGCAGTTTGTCGCTGGAGAGGAACACGCCGGTGTCGTCGAGGACGCCGATGCGTGAGGTGTTGTAGTTGGTCCGCCCGCTCCCGAACACGCCTATGTCCGGGTCCGGCCAGTAGGTGCTGGTGATCTCCGGGCCGTCGTAGAAGAGCCGCAGCACGTTGTCGCTGTCGTAGTAGAGGGCGTAGTAGCCGGCGACTAGCTTCTTGTTCTTGGACAGAGTCTGCGACGGGAGCAGGGTGTCCGTCGGCCAGTCGAAGCTCTGCCACACGGGGGCGCGGCCGGTGGACGGGTCCGCGACGAGGAGATTGCCGGTGTCGAGGAGGGAGATGGTGAGCTGCTTGTTGCCGCCGGTCTTGCTATCCCACACGCTCGTTCCGTCTGCGTCGACGAGGGCCAGCTTGCCCTCGGCGCCGAAGGATATACGGGAAATCCGGCCGTTCACGGGGGCGCCAGGGTTGGCCGTCCAGACGGCGGTCCGGTTCTTGGCCGCGGTGAACCAGACGGAGAAGTAGAAGGCGTTGTCGCCGGCCGGGAGGAAGCCGCAGGAGAAGGTGGCGTCCGGTGAGACCAGGAAGGGCAGCCCGTGGTCTTCTACCGACAGGGATGACCCGGCGCGCAGCGTATGTGCTACCGATGCTGCACCAGCACAGCAGCGCAGCGGAAGAAGATCAAGAGATATGAGTGGAAGAAGGGCTACTAGAAGACTAACGACTCTATTCATCATGCATGCATGAAACGAATGTCGTGGTGGAGAAGTGGACGGCAAGGGAAGCATTCACAGCAATTTTAATGCTACATCAATGGATTACTTAAGGTTTACGTACGGGCACGTGCACTCAATGGGTGGACATAATTTTATGGAAAGTCCCGTAACGGTCCTGTAACAGCTACTAGCCCGTGTGTTTAGCACGTGCCCGTATTCTTTTGACTCCCCAGCGGAGACTTGACTCCCGTATTCTTTTGACTCTACCTACCGTGGAATGGACTTGTGGCTCACTCCTCACCGTACCAACTTGTGGTGTGAAACGCAGTACATGATGGGGCTTGACTCCGGCGCAAATTGAATTGTCGCACGTCTTCTTCTTGCTTAATTTCCAGCCACTTGGGCTGTGAATCATCGCCCCGCCTTCTTTGGAACTGTTTTCCTTCTATGCAAGAAACCACAAGGACTTTGGAAACCATATCGTGTATTAACGTGGGATTTAATACGTGGTTAACCAACTACTCTCTTCGTCTAGGTGTGTAAGTCATTTTACGAAAACCAAATAGTCACAAAACAGTTAGACGCGGTACATTAATTTCTACCTCGTTTCTTGTTTTTTGACATATCAACCAATGAGAGATGAGGGGTGCACATGTTTTTAATGACTTGAGGCTACCAAACACGACATGCAGTGGTTAGTTCATTGCATGCAATGCTATTAATTAGCAAATAAACATTAAAGTCTCTCGTTTTCCCCTCCTCCTTAGTCATGGTGCACAATCTTAGACGGAGGGAGTAGCTAACGTGGACCTGTAGAATTGCCGATTCGGGGATCAGGAAGGGCCCGGGAAGAGCAACCCCACTTGCCTGATCACTCCGGCGAGGCACTCTTTCTGGAGTGCTTTCTGTCACTCGGCAAAGACAGAAGCAGATGCTCGGCAAAAAAAAAAGTCTAACCAGCGGATAAAAACTGTTGGCGTATAATATGCTGCCTAGTCTCTTTCATCAGATCGGCCTTTTGATTGCATTGGCTAGAGCATGCACTTCTACATGGTATCGGAGCCAAGAGGTCTTGAGTTCAAGACCCGGCTGGCTGCAATTATATTGGAACCCACTTTCGGTCCACGTTTAGGCCTGAGGGAGCCATACGTGAGGGGGAGTGTTGACGTATAATATGCTGCCTAGTCTCTTTCATCAGATCGGTCTTTTGGTTGCATTGACTAGAGCATGCACTTCTACAAAAACACCACTCGCACCTGCCAAGTGCCCTCGAGGCGACATTCGACAAACACTTGACCACGGGAGGGCACCACGAGTCCACCTAGTTTTAGAAATCCTAATCCTTATATCTTTTATGTGTTACTAGTTTGATTTATTTGTATGATCTATTTGTACACCCTTCGATCCATATTAGTGCGACATCAATGAAAGTTAATATGGAGATTACGAAATCAGCGACAATTAATATGGACCGAAGTAAGTATTCCCTCTATTTTTATTTGCTCCGCATATCAGTTTTGACTGAAGTTAAACTTTATAAAATTTGACCAAGTATAGAAAGTAATATGAACATTTGCAGTAACAAATTTATATGATGTGAAAATATTTGCAGTGATGAATCTAAGGGTTTTGATTTGGTGGTGTATATGTTAATATTTTTTCTATAAATTTGTAGAAAGTATATAAAATTCGACTTTAGATAAACCTAATATGCGGAGTAAATAAAAATGGAGGGAGTACTAGATTTCATAGGGAGGAAGGGGGGGGGGGGGATGCATTTCAGTCTCATGGGCGAAGACCTTCTCTGCATGAAAAACGGAAGGAGCAACATGTATGCTGAAATTGAACTGAATGGATAATAGTAGAGTCAAATGGTGGCTGACTGTGCCGAGCAGAAGAATCACAGGGAAAAGCACATTCCAGATCTATTTTAACTCGAGATAATGGCAGCTAAAACATGCCGAGATAATCGCGGGGAAGACGAAGCAGTTGGTGAGGATGTCCTCCTGGGACACCAAGATGTCAGCGCCACCTTCGCCATCATCTGCCCGACCTTGGCGGAGGCGGCCATGGCCTCAGTGGTCCGAGAGGGATGGGGAGGAGGCGTCATGACTCACCAGACTAAACCAGTACTTGTTCAAGGCCGTCTTCAGAAATTTGGGGGCCCAGGACGAACTACAAAATACAGCCCTAAAATTTTAGAAACTTGAACAAACTTTGCTCAATTGCAGAATATATGTAGAACTGAAACTTACTATTTAAAGACCGAACAAAATATGTAAAACATGACAAAAAATATATACATGGATATAAAGGAGTGCCTAATCAATAGAATGCTTCATCTCTGCCACTATGCCTTTCATATGACACGCCTGTTCTGTGCAGCGATTAAATAGTATACATCGTATATTTCTACAACATGAAATTAAACTGAAATAAATATGCATCAGTTTGAGTTCAATAGATAGATGATTCATCTAGAATTCAATTATAGTTCAATGTTCAATGCATCAACTAGAATCAACACACAATATGCTGGTTCAAATGCATGCATCTTCCAAAGTTGTCTGTGTGTCTCGATCCAAGAAATTACCTAATCATGAGTGGCCGAGTCAATGAGCAAGAGCAATGTTGGCGCTCCTCAGCTTTGGAGGCACGGACAGTCCCTGTGCGTAGCGGAAGCACTAGGACGGCGTCTGGGGCGATTAGACAGAGGCAGGGGAGCACTACTAAAAACGGTGCGGTGGTGCTAGCACGGATCAGGTAGCAGGCGGGGCTGGACTAGGGAAGAGCGACGGCCTGCAGCGAATTGCAGCAGACACGCGAGGATGGGAGGATGCAGGAGGCCGCGTGAGCGTGGTGGGGGTGGCGGCGGAGGCGGGACTACCGGACTAGGGAAGGCCGCGACCCTAGGGCTCACATCTATAGAAGGTCACAGAGATTGGAGGAAGCATCGTTGATTCTGCATCGCTCGGGGACAGACCAAGGCAGGCTATCTCTCAGATCGGGGGCCCCAAGAATTTGGAGGCCCTGTGCGGTCGGCCACTTTGGCCGCCCTTATCTACGGGCCTGTACTTGTTAAAATTAGATCGACACTTGCTCAGATAGAGCAACTCTTTTTTTTTAAGAATAAGTTAGAGCAACTCTAGCAGATGTATCTTAAAAGGGACAGTGTAAAAATAACTGCCATTTCATTGTTTTTGGAAAACAATTGACCAGATCAGATGATATAAACAAGGGCGTACTCTAGGAGATGTGCTCATGGCTAGCGGCGTCATCAGAGACCCAATTGTAATCTACCGTGCTATTTTGCTGAGACCTTGTTGTAAATTTAACTATTAATGTAAATATCTTGTGCCTTGTATAACCGTCATGTGGTCAAAGTAGCGATCATGTCTGTGACACTAGGGATTGTAAAATTTGTTAGATCGATCCCATGTGACCCTGACTTGATTCTCAAGTTATAGTCATGTACTAGTATATATATGAAAGACAAAGCCCAAGGGACATGGTACAACATCAAATCATCTCTCCATTATTATTTTGACTTGGTATCAGAGCTTCGATCTTTCTCGTGTTTCAACAATGACCGTCATAGCCTCCGCCCTCACCACCAGCACCGTCGACGCCCCCATCACCATCACCGCAGGCGTCCTCACACCGGCTTTATCATTTCTGCCTCAACCATCGCCATGCCGTCACTTGCTGGACACATCATTGTTTGGCTCACCCGCGCGAATTTCCTCTTATGGAAAGCGCAGGTCGTCACAAACCTCTCTGGTGCAGGTCTCTTCGGTTACCTCGACGTCTCCATTCCCTGGCCGCTGTAGACACTCATCGAAGGCACCGGTGATGCGGCACATCAGGTGCCCAACCCGGCGTACACAGTCTCGCGGATGGCCGATCAGGCTGTTCTTGGCGCCCTCTTGTCCTCCATGACCAAGGAAGTCCTCGGTCAGATGACGCGCGTGAGGTCCTCGTCCCCCGCATGGACTGCCCTCTGCGACATGTTCGCTGTGCAGAATAGGGCCGCTGTTCGTAAGATTCACACGCAACTGTCCTAGACCAAAGAAAAAGGACATGTCCGTTGCGGATTATTTTCACAAGATAATGGGCTACGCCGATGCCATGGCTGCTGTCGGTGACCCTCTGTCCGATGAAGAGATCGTCAACCACATCCACGGTGGCTTGGGTTAGGAGTATGACCCCTGGTTGCTTCGCTCACCATCTTCGACGGCGCGGTCAGCCTCACTAACTTCTACGCGCATCTCCTCAGCTTCAAGGCACGTCAGGAGCAGCACGCCGCAGCCGGTGGCGATTTGTCGTCCTCCATCAACAACGTCGTTCACCAAGGTGGTGGCTCGTCCTCACGCAATGTCAACTGCAATGGAGGCAGAGGTCATGGCAACCGCAATGACGGCCAGAACCATGGCATCCAGCACCATCACTACCAGAATAACTGGCGACACCGACGGCCGAACCTATGCCGACGGCCCCCGTCGGCATAGATAGTCCTCTCCCGACGGCCCAGCCCAGGCCGTCGGCATAGAAAAGCCGTCGGTGTATATCCATCTATGCCGACAGCCCCCGTCGGCAAAGCTCAGCCGTCGGCGTCAGTCTACGGTGGCCGTCGGCATAGATGAGCCCGTCGGCATAGCACGTGGGCAAGGCTACCCGGGCGGAAACGGCCTTTTGACGGCGTCAGTCTACGCCGACGGGCTAACGGCGGCCATCGACATAGCCCCCACGTCATCGATCCGCGTCGCCCGCCACGTCATCGATCCGCGTCGCTCGCCGGTCCGTGGGGTGGCAAATCTATGCCGACGGCCTGGCCGTCGGCATACGCCTGGCCCATGGATGTTGCCACGTCATCGATCCCCGCCCTATGCCACGTCAACGATCCGTGGCCGTGTGCGCAGGTATGCCGACGGCTTTGCCCTATGCCACGTCAACGATCCGTGACCTAAATTTACTTTTTCCTGTTTTTTTCACAACATAAATGTGCCTTATCTAACAAAAAAACATACCCCGTTGGTATATCGATTGCCCCCCTCACGGACATTGCTGTCGCCGTGCCCCACAGCGACGTCGGCGAGGGGGGTTACACCCCGGAGCTGCGTGCCAGGTGCCTGCGCCAGCCACCACGCTTCCACAACCGTAGGAGGGCCCAAAGCAACACCTAGCAGCATTGCTACCCCCCCCCAGGTACACCGTCCCGTCTAACCGGGCCCTCATACATGCGGTGCGGTGTGGTGCCATGTCTGAAGAGGCGGGACGGGGGCCCTGGGGGGGATAGCAATACCACCGGAGCGTCGCGCCTGGCCCCCATACATGCGGGGTGGTGTGGTGCCATGTCCAAAGAGGCGGCGCACATCTCCGGGGTGTGCCCCCCCTCACGGACGGCGCGCCGCCCGGCACTGGAGGGGGAAGCAGACGCTTGTCCGGGTCTACATGGAGGGATCTTCTGTGGAGTGCAGCCCGGATGTTGCTCCAAAGTGTTCCTATGGGCTGACCTAACACAACCGGGTGGAGAGTTCCACTGGTCAAAGCCCGTCCGTGTAAAGTCAAAGGGCTAGATCTCGTAGTCTAACACTACAGGGTTAGGCGGGACGGGCCCCTGGGGGGATAGCAATGCCACCGGAGCGTCGCACCGGGCCCTCATACATGCGGGGTGGTGTGGTGCCATGTCCAAAGAGGCGGCGCGCATCTCCGGGGTGTGGCCCCCCTCACGGACGGCGGCGCCGCCGGCACCTGGAGGGGGGAAGCGGACGCGTCGGGTCTACACGCGAAGGGGATCTTGCTGTGGGTGTGGCCCGGATGTTGCTCCAAAGTGTTCCTATGGGCTGACCTAACACAACCGGGGGGAGAGTTCCACTGGTCAAAGCCCATCCGTGTAAAGTCAAAGGGCTAGATCTCGTGGTCTAATGCTACAGGGTTAGGCGGGACGGGGCCCTGGGGGTAGCAATGCCACTGGAGCGTCGCATCGGGCCCTCATACATGCAAGGTGATGTCGTGGCATGTCCGAAGAGGTGGCACGCGTCTCCGGGGTGTGGCCCCCCTCACGGACGGCGCCGCCGCCGGCACCTGGAGTGGTGAAACAGACGCGTAGGGTCTCCACGGAGGGGATCTTCCTGTGGGTCTGGCCCGGACGTTGCTCCAAAGTGTTCCTATGGGCTGACCTAACACAATCGGGGGGAGAGTTCCACTGGTCAAAGCCCGTCCGTGTAAAGTCAAAGGGCTAGATCTCGTGGTCTAACGCTACAAGGTTAGGCGGGACGGGGGCCCTGGGGGGTAGCAATGCCACCGGAGCGTCGCACTGGGCCCTCATACATGCAGGGTGGTGTCGTGGCATGTCCGAAGAGGCGGCACGCATCTCCAGGGTTTGGCCCCCCTCACGGACGGCGCCACCGCCGGCACCTGGAGGGGTGAAACAGACGCGTAGGGTCTCCACTGAGGGGATCTTCCTGTGGGTATGGCCTGGATGTTGATCCAAAGTGTTCCTATCGGCTGACCTAAGACAACCGGGGGGAGAGTTCCACTGGTCAAAGCCCATCCATGTAAAGTCAAAGGGCTAGATCTCGTGGTCTAACGCTACAGGGTTAGGCGGGACGGGGGCCCTGGGGGTAGCAATGCCACCGGAGCGTCGCACCGGGCCCTCATACATGCAGGGTGGTGTCGTGGCATGTCCGAAGAGGTGGCACGCGTCTCCAGGGTGTGGCCCCCCTCACGGACGGCACCGCCTCCAGCACCTGGAGGGGTGAAAAAGACGCGTAGGATCTCCACGGAGGGGATCTTGCTGTGGGTCTGGCCCGGATGTTGCTCCAAAGTGTTCCTATGGGCTGACCTAACACAACCGGGGGGAGAGTTCCACTGTTCAAAGCCCGTCCGTGTAAAGTCAAAGGGCTAGATCTCGTGGTCTATCGCTACAGGGTTAGGCGGGACGGGGCCCCTGGGGGTAGCAATGATAAAACACAGTAATATTAAATAGCAGGAAAAAGTGTTGGAAATATGCCCTAGAGGCAATAATAAATTACTTATTATTATTATATTTCCTTGTTCATGATAATCGTTTATTATCCATGCTATAATTATATTGATAGGAAACTCAGATACATGTGTGGGTACATAGACTACACCATGTCCCTAGTAAGCCTCTAGTTGACTAGCTCGTTGATCAATAGATGGTTACGGTTTCCTGACCATGGACATTGGATGTCGTTGATAACAGGATCACATCATTAGGAGAATGATGTGATGGACAAGACAATCCTAAGCCTAGCACAAAGATCGTGTAGTTCATATGCTAAAGCTTTTCTAATGTCAAGTATCATTTCCTTAGACCATGAGATTGTGCAACTCCGGATACCGTAGGGAATGCTTTGGGTGTACCAAACGTCACAACATAACTGGGTGGCTATAAAGGTGCACTACGGGTATCTCCGAAAGTGTCTGTTGGGTTGGCACGAATCGAGACTGGGATTTGTCACTCCGTGTGACGGAGAGGTATCTCTGTGCCCACTCGGTAGGACATCATCATAATGTGCACAATGTGACCAAGGGGTTGATCACGGGATGATGTGTTACGGAATGAGTAAAGAGACTTGCAGGTAACGAGATTGAACAAGGTATCAGCATACCGACGATCGAATCTCGGGCAAGTACAATACCGCTAGACAAAGGGAATTGCATACGTGATTGCTTGAATCCTTGACATCGTGGTTCATCCGATGAGATCATCGTGGAACATGTGGGAGCCAACATGGGTATCCAGATCCCGCTGTTGGGTATCCAGATCCCGCTGTTGGTTATCCAGATCCCGTAGGGTCTACACACTTAAGGTTAGGTGACGCCTGAGTTGTTATGGGAAATAGCATGTGGTTACCGAAGGTTGTCCGGAGTCCCGGATGAGATCCCAGACATGACGAGGAGCTCCGGAATGGTCCGAAGGTGAAGATCGGTATATTGGACGAAGGGTATTGGAGTCCGGAATTGTTCCGGGGTAGGTGATGACCAGCGTGTCCGAAAGGGGTTTGGAGGCCCGGCAAGCTTTTGGGGGCCTTATGGGCCAAGGGGAGAGGGCACATCAGCCCACTAAGGGGCTGAGCGCCCCTCCCACCCCATCTCACATAACCTGGAGAGGTGGGGGCGCCATCCCTAGGGCAGCCACCCCTCCCGGCTTGGGGGGCAAGTTTCCTAGGGGGTGGGGGCGCCAAAACCCATCTAGGGTTTCCCCTATGGCCGCCGTCCCTCCCCTAGGGAACCCTAGGGCGCCTCCCCCTCCTCCCTCCCCCCTATATATAGTGAGAGAGAGAGGTCAGCCGCACCCTTCCCCTGGCGCAGCCCTCTCCCTCCTCCAACACCTCCTCCTCCTCCTCCGTAGTGCTTGGCGAAGCCCTGCCGGAGAACCACGAGCTCCATCACCACCATGCCGTCGTGCTGTCGGAGTTTTCCCTCAACTTCTCCTCTCCCCTTGCTGGATCAAGAAGGAGGAGACGTCCCTGGGCTGTACGTGTGTTGAACGCGGAGGCACCGTTGTTCGGTGCTTAGATCGGAATCAACCGCGATCTGAATCGCTGCGAGTACGACTCCTTCATCCCTGTTCTCTTGAACGCTTTTGCTTAGCGATCTACAAGGGTATGTAGATGCACTCCTCTCTCTCTCGTTGCTAGTCACTCCATAGATCGATCTTCGTGACTCGTAGGAAAATTTTGAATTTCTGCTACGTTCCCCAACAGTGGCATCATGAGCTAGGTCTATGCGTAGTTTCTATGCACGAGTAGAACACAAGTTGTTGTGGGCGTTGATTTTGTTCAATATGCTTACCGTTACTAGTCTAATCTTGTTTCGACGGTATTGTGGGATGAAGCGGCCCGGACCGACCTTACACGTACATTTACGTGAGACAGGTTCCACTGAATGACATGCACTTGTTGCATAAGGTGGCTAGCGGGTGACAGTCTCTCCCACTTTAGTCGGATCGGATTCGATGAAAAGGGTCCTTATGAAGGGTAAATAGCAATTGGCATATCACGTTGTGGTTTTTTGCGTAGGTAAGAAACGTTCTTGCTAGAAACCCATAGCAACCACGTAAAACATGCAAACAACAATTAGAGGACGTCTAACTTGTTTTTGCAGGGTATGCTATGTGATGTGATATGGCCAAAAGGATGTGATGAATGGTATGTGATGTATGAGATTGATCATGTTCTTGTAATAGGAATCACGACTTGCATGTAGATGAGTATGACAACCGGCAGGAGCCATATGAGTTGTCTTGATTTATTGTATGACCTGCGTGTCATTGAACAACGCCATGTAATTACTTTACTTTATTGCTAAGCCGTTAGCCATAGTAGTAGAAGTAATAGTTGGCGAGACAACTTCATGGAGACACGATGATGGAGATCATGATGATGGAGATCATGGTGTCATGCGGTGACGATGATGATCATGGAGCCCCAAAGATGGAGATCAAAGGAGCAAAATGATATTGGCCATATCATGTCACTTTTTGATTGCATGTGATGTTTATCATGTTTATGCATCTTATTTGCTTAGAACGACGGTAGTAAATAAGATGATCCCTCATTAAAATTTCAAGAAAGTGTTCCCTAACTGTGCACCGCTATGAAAGTTTGTTGTTTCAAGCACCACGTGATGATCGGGTGTGATAGATTCTAACGTTCACATACAACGGGTGTAAGCCAGATTTACACACGCGAAACACTTAGGTTGACTTGACGAGCCTAGAATGTACAGACATGGCCTCGAAACACAAGAGACCGAAAGGTCGAGCATGAGTCGTATAGTAGATACGATCAACATGAAGATGTTCACCGATGATGACTAGTCCGTCTCACGTGATGATCGGACACGACCTAGTTGACTTGGATCACGTAATCACTTAGATGACTAGAGGGATGTCTATCTGAGTGGGAGTTCATAATATGAACTTAATTATCCTGAACATAGTCAAAAAGTTTTTTAGCAAATTATGTCGTAAGCTCGCGCTTTAGTTCTACTGTTTAGATATGTTCCTAGGAAAATTCAGTTGAAAGTTGATAGTAGCAATTATGCGGACTAGGTCCGTAAACTGAGGATTGTCCTCGTTGCTTCTTAGAAGGCTTATGTCCTTAATGCACCGCTCGGTGTGCTGAACTCGAACATCGTCTGTGGATGTTGCGAACATCTGACATACACGTTTTGATAACTACGTGATAGTTCACTGATGTTAAACGGTTTAGAGTTGAGGCACCGAAGACGATTTCGAAACGTCGCGAAACATCTGAGATGTTTCGAGGGCTGAAATTGGGATTTCAGGCTCGTGCCCACGTCAAGAGGTATAAGACCTCCGACGAATCTCTTAGCCTGCAAACTAAGGGAGAAAAGCTCAATCGTTGATCTTGTGCTCATATTGTCTGAGTACAACAATCACTTGAATCGAGTGGGAGTTGATCTTCCAGATGAGATAGTGATGTTTCTCCAAAGTCATTGCCACCAAGCTGCTAGAGCTTCGTGATGAACTATAATATATCAGGGATAGAAATGATGATCCTTGAGATATTCACGATGTTTGACACCGCGAAAGTAGAAATCAAGAAGGAGCACCAATTGTTGATGGTTGATGAAACCACTAGTTTCAAGAAGGGCAAGGGCAAGAAGGGATACTTCATGAAACGGCAAATCAGCTGCTGCTCTAGTGAAGAAACCCAAGGTTGAACCCAAACCCGAGACTAAGTGCTTACGTAATAAGGGGAACGATCCTTTGGAGCAGAATTACCCTAGATACTTGGTAGATGAGGAGGCTAGCAAGGTCGATAGAAGTATATTGGATATACATTATGTTAATGTGTACTTTACTAGTACTCCTAGTAGCATCAGGGTATTAGATACCGGTTCGGTTGCTAAGCGTTAGTAACTCGAAATAAAGGCTACGGAATAAACGGAGACTAGCTAAAGGTGAGCCGACGATATGTGTTGGAAGTGTTTCCAAGCTTGATGTGATCAGCATCGCACGCTCCCTCTACCATCGATATTGGTGTTAAACCTAAACAATTGTTATTTGGTGTTTGCGTTGAGCATAGACATGATTGGATTATGTCTATCGCAATACGGTTATTCATTTGAGGAGAATAATGATTACTCTATTTATTTGAATAATACCTTCAATGGTCTTGCACCTAAAATGAATGGTTTATTGAATCTCGATCGTAGTGATACACTTGTTCATGCCAAAAGATATAAGATAGTGATGATAGTACCACATACTTGTGGCAATCGCCATTTGAGTCATATTGGTATAAAACGCATGAAGAAGCTCCATGTAGATGGATCTTTGGACTCACTCGTTTTTGAAAAGATTGAGACATGTGAACCATGTCTATTGGTATATACGCATGAAGAAACTCCATGCAGATGGACCATTTGGACTCACTTGATTTTGAATCACTTGAGACATGCAAATCATACCACATGGGCAAGATGACTGAAAGCCTCGTTCTCAGTAAAATGGAACAAGAAAGCAACTTGTTGGAAGTAATACATTTTGATGTGTGCAGTCCAATGAGTGCTGAGGCACGCAGTGGATATCGTTATGTTCTTACTTCACAAATGATTTGAGTAGATACTGAGTATATTTACTTGATGAAACACAAGTCTGAATTATTGAATGGTTCAAGTAATTTCAGAGTGAAGTTGAAGATCATCGTGACAAGAGGATAAAATGTCTATGATGTGATCATAGAGATGGATATCTGAGTTGCGAGTTTGGTACACAACTGAGACATTGTGGAAATTGTTTCACAAATAACACCGCTTGGAACACCATAGTGTGATAGTGTGTCCGAACATCATAGATGCACCCTATTGGATATGGGGCATACCATGATGTCTCTTATCGAATTACGACTATCGTTCATGGGTTAGGCATTAGAGACAACCACATTCACTTTAATAGGGCACCACATAGTTCCGTTGAGATGACACCGTATGAACTATGGTTTGGAGAAACCTAAGCTGTCGTTTCTTGAAAGCTTGGGGCTGCGACGCTTATGTGAAAAATTTTCAGGTTGATAAGCTCGAACCCAAAATGGATAAATGCATCTTCATAGGACACCCAAAAACAGTTGGGTATACCTCCTATTTCAGACCCGGAAGCAAAAGTGATTGTTTCTAGAAATGGGTCCTTTCTCGAGAAAAAGTTTCTCTCGAAAGAATTGAGTGGGAGGATGGTGGAGACTTGATGAGGTTATTGAACCATCACTTCAACCAGTATGTAGCAGGGCACAGGAAGTTGCTCCTGTGGCACCTACATCAATTGAAGTGGAAGTTGATGATGGTGATCATGAAACTTCGGATCAAGTCACTACCGAACCTCAGAGGGTGACAAGGATGCGTACTACTTGAGTGGTACAAGAATCATGTCTTGAAGGTCATGTTGCTAGACAACAATGAACCTACGAGCTATGGAGAAGTGATGGTGGGCCCGGATTCCGACAAATGGCTCGAGGCCATAAAATCCGAGAGAGGATCCATGTATGAAAACAAAGTGTAGACTTTGGCAGAACTACTTGACGGTCGTAAGGCTGTTGGGTACAGATGGATTTTAAAAGGAAGACGGACAATTATGCTATGTATCACCATTAAGAAAGCTCGACTTGTCGTTAAGATGATTTCCGACAAGTTCAAGGAGTTGACTACGGTGAGGCTTTCTCACTCGTAGCGATGCTAAGAGTCTGTTGGAATTGGATTAGCAGTTACTGCATTATTTATGAAATCTTGCAGATAGGATGTCAAAACATTGTTTCCTCGACAATTTTCTTGAGGAAATGTTGTATGTGATACAACCTGAAGGTTTTGTCAATCCTGAAAGATGCTAACAAGCACGCAAGGCTCCAGCAATCCTTCTAAGGACTGGAGTAAGCATCTTAGAGTTGGAATGTACGCTTTGATGAGATGATGAAAGATTTTGGGTTTATACAAAGTTTATTAGAAACTTGTATTTACAATAAAGTGAGTGGGAGCACTACAACATTTCTGATAAGTATATGTGAATGACATATTGTTGATCCGAAATGATGTAAAATTTCTAGAAAGCATAAAGGGTTTTTTGAAAGGAGTTTTTCAAGGGAAAACCTGGATTAAGCTGCTTGAACATTGAGCATCAAGATCTATAAGGATAGATCAAAACGCTTAATAGTACTTTCAAATGAGCACATACCTTGACATGATCTTGAAGGTGTTCAAGATGGATCAGTCAAAGAAGGAGTTCTTGCCTGAGTTGTAAGGTATGAAGTTAAGAGTTAAAGCTCGACCACAGCAGAGAGAGAGAAAGGACGACGGTCGTCCCCTATGCTTCAGACGTAGGCTCTATAGTATGCTATGCTGTGTACCGCACCGGAAATGTGCCTTGGATCATTGGACAACGGTCAAAATTGTCCTTGGAGTAAATAAGGACATGTTTCTCGATTATGGAGGTGATAAAGAGTTCGGCGTAAAGGGTTACGTCGATGCAAGCTTTAACACCTATCCGAATGACTCTGAGTAGCAAACCGGATACGTATAGTGGATCAACCATTTGGAATAACAACAAGTGGATCGTGGAAGCAACATTTACAATATGACCTAGAGATTTGCAGAAAGTACATACGGATCTGAATGTTGCGCACCCGTTGACTAAAACCTCTCTCACAAGCAAAACATGATCAAACCCAAGAACTCATTGAGTCTTAATCACATGATGATGTGAACTAGTTTAGTGACACTAGTAAACTCTTTGGATGTTGGTCACATGGCGATGTGACCTGTGAGTGTTAATCACATGGCGATGTGAACTAGATTATTGACTCTAGTGCAAGTGGGATACTGTTGGAAATATGCCCTAGAGGCAATAATAAATTAGTTATATTTCCTTGTTCATGATAATCGTTTATTATCCATGCTATAATTGTATTGATATGAAACTTAGATACATGTGTGGGTACATAGACAACACCATCCCCCTAGTAAGCCTCTAGTTGACTAGCTCGTTGATCAATAGATGGTTACGGTTTCCTGACCATGGACATTGGATGTCGTTGATAACGAGATCACATCATTAAGATAATGATGTGATGGACAAGACCCAATCCTAAGCCTAGCACAAAGATCGTGTAGTTCGTATGCTAAAGCTTTTCTAATGTCAAGTATCATTTCCTTAGACCATGAGATTGTGCAACTCCCGGATACCGTATAAATGCTTTGGGTGTACCAAACGTCACAACGTGAATCGGGTGGCTATAAAGGTGCACTACGGGTATCTTCGAAAGTGTACATTGGGTTGGCACGAATCGAGACTGGATTTGTCACTCCGTGACGGAGAGGTATCTCTGGGCCCACTCGGTAGGACATCATCATAATGTGCACAATGTGACCAAGGGGTTGATCATGGGATGATGTGTTACGGAACGAGTAAAGAGACTTGCCGGTAACGAGATTGAACAAGGTATCGGCATACCGACGATTGAATCTCGGGCAAGTACAATACCGCTAGACAAAGGGAATTGCATACGGGATTGCTTGAATCCTTGACATCGTGGTTCATCCGATGAGATCATCGTGGAAGATGTGGGAGCCAACATGGGTATCCAGATCCCGCTGTTGGTTATTGACCGGAGAATGTCTCGGTCATGTCTGCATGGTTCCCGAACCCGTAGGGTCTACACACTTAAGGTTAGGTGACGCTAGAGTTGTTATGGGAAATAGTATGTGGTTACTGAAGGTTGTTCGGAGTCCCGGATGAGATCCAGGACATGACGAGGAGCTCCGGAATGGTACGGAGGTGAAGATCAGTATATTGGACGAAGGGTATTGGAGTCCGGAATTGTTCCGGGGGTACCAGGTGATGACCAGCGTGTCCGAAAGGGGTTTCGGAGGCCCCGGCAAGCTTTGGGGGGCCTTATGGGCCAAGGAGAGAGGGCACATCAGCCCACTAAGGGGCTGAGCGCCCCTCCCACCCCATCTCACATAACCTGGAGAGGTGGGGGCGCCACCCCTAGGGCAGCCACCCCTCCTGGCTTGGGGGGCAAGTTTCCTAGGGGGTGGGGGGCGCCAAAACCCATCTAGGGTTTCCCCTATGGCCGCCGCCCCTCCCCTAGGGAACCCTAGAGAGCCTCCTCCTCCTCCCTTCCCCCTATATATAGTGAGAGAGAGAGGGCAGCCGCACCCTTCCCCTAGCGCAGCCCTCTCCCTCCTCCAACACCTCCTCCTCCTCCGTAGTGCTTGGCGAAGCCTGCTTGGAGAACCACGAGCTCCATCACCACCATGCCGTCGTCTTGTCGGAGTTTTCCTCAACTTCTCCTCTCCCTTGCTGGATCAAGAAGGAGGAGACGCCCCGGCTGTCACGTGTGTTGAACGCGGAGGCACCGTTGTTCGGTGCTTAGATCGGAATCAACCGCGATCTGAATCGCTGCGTGTACGACTCCTTCATCCCCGTTCTCTTGAACGCTTCCGCTTAGCGATCTACAAGGGTATGTAGATGCACTCCCCTCTCACTCGTTGCTAGTCACTCCATAGATAGATCTTGGTGACTCGTAGGAAAATTTTGAATTTCTGCTACGTTCCCCAACAAAAAGAATCACTCAAAAATCTATTTTTATAGTAAAGTTATTCAAAAACTAGTGATTCACACAAATTTCAAAAAATTCAAATTTTATTAAAATTGGAAAACAAATGGCACTAACTGGAAGTTTATAGTTTTTATTACCTAAAAGTAAAAAGAATTAAAAAAATAAAGCAAAAAACAAAACAAAATAAATAATGCAAAAAACAAAACAAAAAAGACTGCAACACCTTTTCATCATGAAGGAGTCTGCCAAAATGATGAAGTGGCACAAGGAAGGTATAAGGTACAATCCAAAAAAATCATACATGTATCGGAAGGGGAAGCATGGAAGTCGTTCGATGAAGAATACCCCGAGGAAGCAGCCGAGGCTGGGAATGTCGGAATAGCCATATCAGGTGATGGGTTGAATCCATAGGGTATGTCGTCCAATCCATACAGCCGCTGGCCCGTGTTTGTAATTCCGCTCAATCTTCCTCCCGGCGCCCTAATGCAACGCAAGACCATGTTCTTGTCGCTCATCATTCCGGGGCCTGATTACCCGGGGAAGAAATTGGGTGTGTTTATGCAGCCGCTGGTGGATGCTTTGCACCATTCTTGGTACTTTCCGAGGTTGACATACGACCGGGATCTTCAAAGAAATTTCTTGATGAAAGTTTGGTTGCACTATTGCATGCATGACTTTCCCGGCTATGCTCTATTCTGCGGATGGTGTACAAGTGGGAAGATGCCATGCCTAGTGTGCATGCAGGCTCTGCGAATGATTTGGCTGAGTAAGGGTGGCAAGTATGTAGCCTTTGACATGCATGACAGTTCCTCCCTCCAGACCATCCAGACAGGGAAGACAAGAAGAACTTCACGAAAGGCCGGGTTGTTCATGAATTAACCGAGATTCCAACATTTTCGGGGGCAGATGTTCTTGCTTAGCTAAAAGCTCTCCAGCCTAAAGTCAAAGGCAAAGGCAAAGCCAAAGCCAAAGGCTTAGAGGGATATGGTGAGACGCACAACTGGACTCACATTACCCCCTTCTCGCAGCTTCCCTATTTCAAGGACCTCAAACTTCCTTACAATATCGATGTGATGCACACCGAAAAGAATGTGGCAGAGTCTCTTTTCCACACGATCCTCAACATTCCTGATAAGACGAAGGATAACATTAAAGCAAGAGCCGATCAACAGAGAATTTGTGATAGACCACGTCTGAACATGAAGCCTCCTACAGGCAGCCGAAAACACTGGTTCAAGCCAGATGCTGACTTTATCCTTAAACCGCCAGAAAAAAAGGAAGTACTTATCTGGCTGAAACACATTTTCAAGTTCACCGATGGTTATGCATCAAATATAAGTAAGGGAGTCAATCTTTCAACGGGCAAAGTGACCGGCCTGAAGAGTCATGACTACCATGTATGGATTGAGCGGATAATGCCAGTGATGGTTCGAGGCTATGTCCCCGAGCATGTCTGGCGAGTGCTTGCCGAGCTAAGCCATTTCTTCCGCACGCTCTGTGCTAAATAAGTAAGTAAAGACGTGATTGAAAAATTGCATAAGAATGCACCGGAGTTGATAGTCAAGCTAGAGAAGATCTTTCCGCCAGGCTTCTTTACACTGATGACACATCTCATTCTGCACCTCGCGAACGAGGGATTGTTGGGGGGCCTGCGTAATCGCCGCAAGAAGGCCACGAGAGATGTAACAAGCATCTCCGGCGTAAATGTGGAAACAAAGCTAAGATTGAAGCTTCCATAGCTGAGGCAGTTATCCTAGAGGAGGTGTCAGACCTCAGGACATCATACTATCCAGACCACGTTCCCCATCTGCATAACAAGGTGCCTCGATACAATATAGAAGAGCCGAAGTATCAACCCAGGCTCCATCTATTCAATGCGCAAGGTGTGAGGGCTGGGGTCTCGAAACCTTATAACATGCCACGACAAGAGTGGGAGGACCTCATGTTCTATATCTTGCACAACATCAAGGAAGTTGAGGAAGTGTGGATGAGGTAATACCACTACACCATTCCTTTATGTCTTCCACATCATCATGTTCTATGTTCACTTACTCCCGGTCTAACACCGCTTTTATTTTTTCTAGTGATTTCGTTCAAGAGGAATGGACGGGGATGAATCCTCCTACTGAGGCGGAGGCACTTAATCTTCTCCATCATGGAAACCCTGGACGTAATTTTTTTTTGCTTGGTTCATGGAGAAAGTAATTTTCCACACTCCCGTATCAAATACCTGGTTCAACATTTATTAGTTAACTAATGCACGCAACAATTTCAATTATACTTGTAGGGAAAAGATCCGAACATATCTATGGATGATGAATTGAGATGCATTTCCATGGTTTTGACCCTGCCGTCGTGACATGTGAAAAGTATGATGTGAATGGGTATCACTTCCATACAGAGGAGCACCAGAACAGCCGGCCTGATTCCAAAACTATAAATACCGGAGTGTACACCCCCGGAAAAAATTCAGTAGACTACTACGGAAGGGTACAAAATATATACGAGATTAAATTCCACCAGGGGCACGAGACCCTTAGTCTGCCTGTGTTCAAATGTCGATGGTTCGATCCGCGGGAGCGGGTAAAACATACGCCTTCCATTGGTTTGGTCGAAGTTAAACCATCAACCGTCTATGCCGGAGCTGATCTCTTCATTGTGGCTACCCAAGCTACACAAGTATATTATCTGCCTTACCCATGCCAGAAAGAGTGCCTAAAGGGTTGGGAAGTTGTGTTCAAGGTGTCGCCACATGGTAAGCTACCGAACCCGAATGAAGACGATTACTACAACATTAACCCCATGACATACGAGGGAGTGTTCTATCAAGAGCAACCTGATGATGATGATGTGGTTAGAAACGATGACGCTAGAGCATTGGGTGATGATGATGTGGATCCAAACGACGACGATGCACAGAATGATGGTGAGACAATTGTCAATGAAAATGACATACTTATGCTAGAAAAGTTAAACGAAGACGCTGACGACGAGGAAGAGCCTCCACCTCCGTCAGACAACGAAGATGATCTGATTGATAGTGATGATGAGACGGATCGAGAAAGTGGTTACAACAATGATGATTCATATGGTTTCTAGCAGCTGTACGTTTCAAGTCTTTTTTTCTATAGTTTAGGAATATGCCTTTTTATGCCTTTTTATTAATGTGTTTATTATCATGCCTTTTCCTTCATTTCATTAATTTACTAATTCCTTATTCGCTTTTCAATGCAGGTTCGTGGAACATGGGAAAGGGGAAGGCCGACGGCGTGGGTTTCCTACGCAACGTCGTCGGCCTGCCTAGTCGGAGTGGTCGAGCACGTAATCCTCCCCCGGCTACTTGACGATGACTCCTCACAGGAAGGTCGAGGGAGAGGTGCCCCTAGAGGAGGAGGGGGCGGGGGGAGAGCCCCTAGAGGGCGAGGTGGTGGGGGGAGAGCCACTGTGGGGTCGCGACGAAAGAGCGCACCCTCACCGACTTAGGGGTGTTGTCTTCATGGCCCTCCTCTAGTGAGGTACCCTCCTCTGGAGAGGAGGAGGAGGAGGACGAGGCAGGCGAGGAGGAGGAGGAGGTTCGGGATGGGGCCGAGGAGGAGGTGGAGGAGGAGGACGAGGAGGAGGAGGATGAGGAGCAGGTTGGGGAGGGGGAGGCAGGCGAGGAGGATGGTGGTGGCGGGGATGATGGTGGTGGCGGGGAGGGGGTTGACAACAAGGGATGGCTGCGTGGTAACACAAAGCTACCAAAGCAGGTTCCTGCTACTGAGGAGCAGAAGTGGCTCATTGAGCCCACGCGGAAAGAGTAAGTGCCACTTTATAATTATTTTGCTTTTCACATGCTCATTCCAGTTGTTATTTTTTTGCTTGTCACATGCTAATAGTTCATTCTTTTGCAGCAACTGGATATATTCTAAAGGGGCCCGTATTCCCAACGGCCTCATCACCGTCTTGCTGAAGTTACACTGGCCGGGGTTGTACTGTCCGGATCCAGTCAGGCACCTGGACCATCGGGTCTTGGCCACGAGTTGGGAGCACTGGGAAGCGGCCCTCCATGCGGACCATGGGACCCATGCCAACGCCGTGATCACCACTTTCTGGGTGAGTTCTCTTCAGAAGCACAAGTCCATTCTAGTTTCATGAATGATTTAACTCATGGCTTCTTCCATTCTTGTTTCATGCATGATTGTAGAAATTCTATCGAGTTCTTCCGGAGCACAGGGCCAGAGCGGACCAGATCGTGCTGCGCCAATGCAAGAAGAAGGCCCGCCAGATGCAGTACGAGGTGCCTATGTGGCCATCTCGACATACTATCACAACTATCTTGCTGTGAAGATGACCAAGGAAGAAGCGCGGAGGAATGACATTACCTTGGAGAGGGACGAGTTCTTGAAGGTAAGTATAAAAGATTTTTCATTATGTTTTAATTACCTTGTGGTACATTTCACCGCTTCGTGTAGACATGCCATTATGCTTTCATTATGTAGGTGTGTCCAAATTGGTGTTATGGAAAAGACGAGTCCTGGGCGGCATTGGTGGATCTTTGGTGTGATGAGGCTGGAGCCAGGGCGGCACAGAGAGTCAAAAACAAGGCTAACCGAGGGAAGGAGGGAGTACATGCTCAGGGAAACCGAAACCACTATCTCCACAAGGCAGTTAATGTATGACTAACCCCATTAAACATTCTTCTTCTTCTATTTACCATCACTTTCTTATGTATGACTAACCTCTGTTTGGTGGTGCAGGAGGAGAAACTGAGGCAGCTGCTCTCACACATGCAGGCGTGGGAGATTGCCCATACGCGGAAGGACCCCAAGCCTGGCGAGCCCAAGTACTACGGCAAGAAGACCACGGGGAGGAAGACGCCCTACTCCAAAGCGTATCTGAAGTTACATCCTGACACACCTGACCCCATTGCGGTGGATCTAGACGAGAGGGCGGTGGTGAGCATGGGGCCCAAGGAGCATGGTCAGGAGGCGGTTCTCGATGCTGTGATCACTCCTACTATCTCCTACACACAGCTCCGTCGGATCGACCCGAGCCTGAGCCAACAAGACGAGCCAACCAAAGGACCAAAGTGCAGTCCCTCTTTCCGAGCAACAATCTGTAAGTATTTTCCCTCTTATCTTCATTGCTCACTTTATTTTCCGCATTTAGTAGTTTTATGAGTTCCATCATGTCATACCGTAGGCCTACTCGAGTACACATGCCAGAGACCATGGCGTGGCATGAGAGGCTTTATGAACACCAAGTGCGTATGATCGCCAGATGCGAGGGCTTTTCAGAAATGGCGGCCGACAGTGTCCTCGGGCCAGCCAAAGACAATGTCCTCCAAAGACAACCAAAGGTCACGACCTTTGAGGAGTTTGTGGCACAGAACGCTGGCCCCTCGCCGGTTAGTTCATCCCCAATCTATTCACCCAAAGCATGTCATGCCTTTCAACACAGTCATATATCCCGTTAATATGTCTTTTCAACATCCAGGGAACAGGTGGATCTACCATTGGCGGTGGTCTTCGCAGCACTCCCGAGACACGGAGCCCGACCACTCCGTTCCACGGAGGCGGAGGCAGAGGTGGAGGCGGTCTTGGCGATAGCGTTGCCGCTAGCAGTGACGACCTGGGCTTCGGCGGTCTTGGCGGCGAGGACCTCCGCGGTGCTCGACGTCCTGGCGGTTAAGCCTTTCGGTTACTTGTGTGCTTATGCTTATGTTTCTTTAGATGACTTGTGTGTGGTGATGATCCTTTATATGACTTGTGTGCTTCTCTATATGCTTATGTTTATGATTGTGATGATGCTTACGCATATATTGTTGTGATGGTGCCGGATGATATCCTGATGTGTTCTATATATCTATTTCCATCATATATATCTGCTGATATGTGTTGTATATTTGAATTGAATCGATCTGAAAACAAATAGGAAAAAGAAAAAAAATCAAACGCAAACTATGCCGACGGCTAGGTCGTCGGCATAGGGCTGGCGTGAGCTCCCAGTTGCTGACACGTGGCGTCTATGCCGACGGCCTGGCCGTCGGCACAGTTTTTAAACTAAGCCGACGGCTAGGCCGTCGGCATATCCCTGGCCCATGAGTAACGTCTGGTCGCCACGTGGCATACCTATGCCGACGGCCTAGCCGTCGGCACATTTTGAAACTAAGTCGACGGCTAGGCAGTCGGCATAGGTGTGCCACGTGGCGACCAGGCATTGGTCACACTTGACGGCGGCCGCCGTTAGACGTGAACGTTGCCGATGGCCAGGGCCGTCGGCATAGTTGTACGGCCCCCGTCGGGAAAGTTACTATGCCGACGGCCTTTCTATGCCGACGGTCTCCCGGGCTACGCCGACGTATATGTTGCCAATGGTCCTATGCCGACGGGGGCCATCGGCATAGGTCTGTCCCGACGGGATTCAAGGATATGCCGACGGCCCTGGCCGTCGGCATAGGGGGCGATTCTGGTAGTGCATGGCGGCCGTGGCAACAATGGAAACCACAATGGCGGCGACAGCGGCAACTGTCATCCTAAGTGCCAAATCTGCCGTATTTTTGGGCACTCTGCCCTTCAATGTCGCCAACGCTACAACCACGCCTATCAGGCCGATGAGTACCATGGCAGCAACATGGCGACACACAGCCACGTCGACAACCACTGGCTACTGGACACCGGTGCCATCGACCACCTCACCTACGATCTCGATCGTCAAACAACGCACGAGCTCTACAGTGGGAAGGACCAAGTGCATGTTGCAAACGGTGCAGGTTTGAAAATTTCACATATTGGTCATACTCAACTTTCTGGCTCACGTGATCCCATTGTCCTTGAAAATGTTTTAGTTGTCCCTCAAATTCACAACCATATCCTTTATGTTGATCGTCTTGTTTTGGACAATCGAGTTTTTGTGGAATTTCATCATTTTCTTTTTGTGTGAAGGACAAACTCACGAGGAAGGTGCTTCTTCTCGGTAGAAGCCGCAATGGCCACTACACCATACCGTTTCCTCGATCATCGTTGTCATCACGTCAAGCTTTTTCAAGCATTCGTTCTTCTTCAAGCCATTGGCACCATCTTTTGGGTCACCCATTAAATAATGTAGTCGAGTCTGTCGTTCGGCCGAATAAACCCCCTTGTTAGCCGAATAATGAGACTTTTGTTTGTGATACGTGTCAACGCGCCAAAAGCTATCAATTTCCATATCATAATTCATCACGTATTTCTTCAACCACACCTCTTGAGCTTGTGCATACCGATGTGTGGGGGCCTGCTCTTGCTTCATTTGGCAGTTTTAAATATTATGTTAGTTTTGTGGATGATTTCAGCCGCTTCACATGGATTTACCTTCTTAAAAATAAATCAGATGTCGAACATGTTTTCTATAATTTTCAATCTCATGTTGAACGTCTTCTCAATAAAAAAAATCCTTGTGATCCAATCTGACTGGGATGGTGATTACCACCGCCTGCAGTTTTTTCCAGCGTGTTAGTATTTCTCATTGCGTGTCTTCTCCTCAAACCTCGCAACAGAACGGTATAGCTGAATGCAAGCATCGTCATTTGGTTGAGACAGGGCTTGCCCTCGTCGCTCATTCATCCCTTCCAGTTCGTTACTGGGATGAAGCTTTCCTTACCGCTTGTTATCTTATTAATCGCATGCCTAGTACGACCCTCCACAACATCACACCCATGCATTGCCTCCTCAATGTCACTCCCGACTATTCGTTCCTTCGCATTTTTGGATGCAGGTGTTGGCCTAGTCTTCGCAAATACAACTCTCGTAAACTTGAGTTTTGATCCAAGTCTATATATGGTTTGAAACAGTCACCACGAGCTTGGTACTCTCACCTTAGTGACTGACTGCAACAACTTGGTTTTCTCTCATCGAAGGCCGACACTTCTTTGTTCATCTTCCAAGCATGTTTCTGTTGGTATTTACATGCTTGTATGTTGACCATTACTAGTAGAAAACAGGGCATACGTTCAGGCCAGGTCAGCCCATTAGTCCTGGTTCGGTCATGAACCGGGACCCATGGGCCCATTGGTGCCGGTTCGTGAGGCCAGGGGGCCCTGCTGGGCCTCGTGGGGGCATTGGTCCCGGTTCGTCTAACACATTTGGTCCCGATAGGTGGCTAGAACCGGGACCAATGGACCTTGCTCCTGGCCCACGACCATTGGACCCGGTTGGTGCCATGGACCGGGTCCAAAGGTGTGTCTTTAGAACCGGTTCATGGCACGGACCGGGACCAATGAAGGGGAGAGGGCTTTTTTGTGTAAAACATTGAAAGCAAAAAGAATTTTCATAAAGCAAATAAAAAAAGCAAAAAAGAAAAGAAAATAAATAAGTAGAAACAAGATAAACTTTAATAAAGTAAAATAAACAAACTTTAATAAAATAAATAAAAATAGCAACAATAAGTAGAAACAAATGCCCCCGACGATGCCGACTACATCGACGCCGCCAGGGTATATAAGGTAGCACTTAGGATTTTTCAGTTCTCAACTCGCAGTTGCCCCCGACGACGCCGACTACATCGACGCCGCCAGGCTGCCCCGCCACCGCCCGCCGCCCCTGTCATCTTCGTCGTCGTCGCTGCCCCCGACGCGCCCGACGCCGTTGCCGCTTCTGCCCCATCGTTGTCGTCGCCGTCGCCGCCTCCAACGCCGTCGCCGCGCCGACCCGACGTCGCTGCACCCCTGCCCGAGCCCTCGCCGACGCGCCCGATGTTGTCGCCGCGCCCCTGCCACAGATGCCGTCACCGCGCCCTGCCCCGAGCCCTCGCCGACGGTCCGGCCGGCCCCTTTCCTCCATGTCCACTTCTTGTTCATATATATATGATGATGTTGTTGATGATAGATATGATGATGTTGATGATAGATGATGTATGCTTTTTTTTCATATGATGATTTTTTTGCATTTTTAGAAAAATGTATGTACGTTATGTTCTCTGTATATGTTCATATATATGCAAAAGTTATATTTTTAAAAAAGTTTTATGTATGTGTGTTCTCTGTATATGTTCATACGTGCATTTTTAGAAAAAAAATTGTGATTGTATGTTCATATATGCAAAAGTTATATTTAAGAAAAAAAGAAAATGTATGTATGTTCATATGCAAAGAAGAGGGAAAAAAGAAAAAAAGAGGGGGGGGGTATGTCGTTGTCGATATACCCCCTCCCCGGTAACTTCGACATGAGGGGGGGGGGTCGATATACCCCCTCCCCGATTACTTCGACATGAGGGGGGTGGGGGTGGGGTCGATGTACCCCCTCCCTGATAACTTCAACATTAGGGGGGGTGGGGGTTCATATGTAAAATAAGGAAAAGGAAGAAAAGAGAAAGAAGAAGAAAAAGAAGGAGTGGAAAAAGAAAATAAGAAGAGGAAGAAGGAGAAGAAGAAAGGAGAAGAAGAGGAGAAATAAATAAGAAGAGAGAAAAAATAAAAAAAAGAGGAGAAGAAGAAAGGAATAGAAGAGAAGAAGAAAAAATAGAGTAATTTCTATTTTTTTTCTTCTTCACCTCTATTCCTTTCTTCTTCTCCGCTTTTTCTTCTTCTTTTTTTATTCGATCTTCTCCTCTATTCCTTTCTTCTTATCGATCCTCTTTTTTATCGGGTATGTTGTTGTCGATATACCACCTCCCCGATAACTTCGACATGAGGGGGGGGGGGTGAAGTATACCTCCTTCCCGAGAACTTCAACATGAGGAGGGGGGAGGGGGTTGAGGGGTCGAGGGTTCAAGGGTCGAGGGTTCTAGGGTTCTAGCTAGGGTCGAGGGTTCGAGGGTCGAGGGTCGAGGGTTCGAGGGTTGTCGAGGGTTCGAGGGTCGTCGAGGGGTCGAGGGTCGTTTGCCACTAATATATCCATCTGTCATGTTTGTATAATAATTGCCATGTTGTAATATTTGCAGATACTATGGAGCACGGCCGAGACGAGGAAGCAGGACAGGTGTTGGGGGACATTATCGCAAACGGAGGTGATCTCATGTCGTTTCTCAATGAAACGATGGTCTGGAAGGAGAGGGTGAAGAAGGCTACGGTTACCGAACAACGGAGGAAGGACATGATTGTGATGGCTCCGGTGACCGAATGCCGGTGCAAGAAGGAGACCGTGATGACGGCTCTTGTGACTGAACAGAGTCCGGCCAGGTATATATATTAATTAAGCCTGTGCTGACTAGCTAACTGATGCATTCATTGTTTTGGTATCTACACATATTAACTCTCGTCTTTCTTCTTTTTTCTAGCCCTCTGGATCGAGCTCAACTTCGGTAAAGAAACGAGGCCCAAAGAAAAAGTTGGGCCCGGATGAAAGGTTCACGATCACATCAATCACGCCCGATGGCCTACCGATTGAACCCCTTCGGACCAAGGAGGCATTTACTGCTCAGTGCGGGGTTCTTGTTAGGGACATGATCCCGATCAGCATCGAGCTATGGAATCAGCCTAAGAAGGAAGAGCTTCAAGTTTCTTTTGTCGAAGATGCACAGAAAGAGGATCTTTGGAATGCGCTGGAGGTAAATTTCACCCTACCAGAAGAGGAGGATCCGGAGAATCCAGTTATAGAGCCATTGATCAAGTCTTGTGCTCTCAAGAAGATGGCGGATCTATTCAGGAGGTGGAAGAATGATCTGAAAGCAAAGTTTGTCGACAAAAAGAAGACACCAGAATTCACCGGCCATTATGAAAAGATCAGAGATCAATGGGACGCATTTGTGGCCAACAAGACATCGGAGAGGAGTAAGAAGATGTCAGCGACAAACAAGATAAATGCTGCGAAGAAGCAGCATCACCACCGCACGGGGTCAGGTGGCTACCTCAAATCCCGGCCGTTGTGGGCCAAGGCTGAGAATGACCTGCTTGCTAAAGGGGTCGAACCAGAGACATTGAACTGGCGAGACCGTCCAAGGACTTGGTTCTTCGGGGTTGGCGGAACCTTGGACCCTGTAACAGGGAAGTGCGTTTGGACGAGTGAGCAACTGCAAATACCCGTCACGAAGCTTCGGGACTATATCGCCGCAGCACAGGAAGGGAGGTTCATTCCAGATAGAGAGAAGGACAAGGTCACAATGGCCCTCGGGAATCCTGAGCACCCTGGACGGACATGAGGCACGCCAGGCTCCGTTCCGTGGAAGGTTGGGTTTCTGGATGCTGGCGGTTACAAAACCCATGAGAGGAGGAGGAAACAGGAGTAGAGCGAACTGCAGGAGCTGCACGCAAGGGTACGGAAGCTAGGAGAACGAGAGGTTGTTCGAAGCAAGCGACCTGCCGAAGCTACCCCCAAAGCTACCCTGCCATCTCAGCAGAGAAGCAACATGGCTTCCACCGAGCCGCTTCAACTGGAGCCTGTCTTCACGGCTCCTGCTAGCTACCCCGTGGATGCTATCACGGAGTCTCAACAGTGCCACCTTATGACGCAATGGCAGAACTACAAAGTCAAGGCGGTTGTTGGCTCTGTTCGACCTACTGAACCCGACGCAACTTTTCACTGCCGTCCAATTCCAGAAGGATATGCTAGGGTGATGGTGGAGGAAATAATGGAGGGATTTGAGGAGCTCGTGCTTGACCACCCTACCAGTGAAGGGGTACCTAGGCTGGGGTCTGCTCTGAAGACTCCATGCCTATGGCGGAAGGAGCTCATCAACCCTCCGAACTGGACGCCTCCGCCTCCTCCTCCTCCTCCGGCGACTCAGGGCACTCCGCCTCCTCCTCCGCCTGCTCCTCCAGCGAGTGATCAGGGCACTCCGCCTCCATCTCCGGCGCGCGGGGGCACTCCGCCTCCTTCTCCGCCTGCGCCAGCGCGCCCGACTAGCCAGCCTCCTCCTTCTACGCCTCGTTAGCAAAGGCGGAAGAGACCCGCCGCTGCTCCGGCTGCTCCGGCGCATCGTAGTCCTTCTCCTCCGCCTCGTAAGCAACCAAAGAAGACAGCCGCAGCCGCTTGGCCTGCTCCGACGTCTAGCAGTACAATCAGAGGCGGGAGGCAGTACAGATTCGGTCGATCTCTCAAGACTCCAGAGAAGTTACCATACGAGATGACCGAACAGGAAAACGCGAATATCTGTCAAGCCCAAGTGAAGGCCTACTTCGAAACGCAAAGAGCTAAGAGACATCTACCTCCGAAGGAGAAGATAGATCAGGTGAAAGTGAAGCGCACTTTGGACGCCCTGCAGTGATCATCACCGTCTCCGCCACAAACCAACTATGAGCGCATTACTGAAAAGACATATAAGAAAGCGAAGCGGTCGGGAATTACTTGCAGTGACAAAAGGTTACAAGAACGAAGAAGTGGGAAAAAATTCCCAGCTCGGCGAACAAGAGAACCAATCGTGCCCCCCGCTCAAGGGTTCTAGCGATATCGTCGCTAATCATCCGGGGTTCTTTCCCGGTACCAATCCTGCAGATTACCTGCCCGACGATGCACATTTTGATACAATGGAGGTGGACAAATTCAAATACGAGTACGGGAAGCCTCTCGTCAAAGATGTCACAACTCTAACAACGATGATGCGAAGATTCCATGCTTGGTACATGGAAACCTACAGAAACTTTGCAGGGGAGAAAAAAAGGATACTTTGATGCCGAAAGTTAAAGAGGATCATCACGACCTCATTGGAATTGAGCAGTTGTCTGTTCCATTTGAGGAGTTCTTCCAGTTTTTCAATCAAAAGGCCCTCGATAAATTAACGGTCACTTGCTACTATCTGTAAGTACTACTTCTGTCATTAAGTCTCCATAATAGCTTAGCTCTTTCATTGCATGTATATATAATTATCCTCACTATATTATGCAGATTGAAGATCGTCGAATGCAGAAAAGCTGAAATGTATGATATTGGGTTCATTAACACAAATCTCATAGATCAATTTATGGTTACATCTCATGCCGAAGAAACCGAGGACAACTTGCTACGATCGTTGATAATAAATCAAAATAAAGATACAATACTCTTTCCTTACAACTTCAAGTGAGTGTTACTGTCTTGTGCATATTCGGTTTCTTCCCTTAATTATTACTCAAGGTTATGTAATTGATGAGTTATGCATGCGTGCTCAGCTTCCACTATATTCTCCTAGAGATTAAGCTTGAGCAGGGACTAGTAAAAGTCTTAGACTCGAGGCAAAAAGATGCCTCAGAATATGCGGACATGTCTAAAATGCTCGAGAAGTAAGTTGAATCGATCATTATCGCACCATATCGGCAACTTTGTTCATTTCATGATATCAAGTAATTGTTTTCTTTCTCTTCCAGGGTTTGGAAATTATTCACCGCACATATTTTGGGACTGCCGCGGGAACTGTGATGGATTTACTCGAAAGTAAGTACTACTAGCTAGCTAGTTCTGCGCATCTCTCGTTGATTCTAGCTACTTTCATCAATGCCCATTTATAATGCTTCATTATCAGTTTGATTGACCTCTATTTCTCTTAAAGTGCTTGTGGCAGGAAGCCAGGAATAATTACTGTGGATACTACGTCTGCGAGTTCATCTACAACGCGATGGCCAAGAATAGGCGGGGCTACTCTAAAAGACAATATGAAGTGCGTAAGCAAAAATAGTCACAAGTTTATTTTATTACCATCATTTCTGTTGAGTTTCATTCATATATATGTATTGACCCCCTTCTTTAAATTAGATGTGGGAGATGCGGAATGAACTCCTACCACAAGATCGCAAGCGAGCAATTCAAGAGGAATTGGCTGGATTCTTTCTTGACCACGTCATCAATAAAGCCGGAGAATACCACCATGCATGTGGAAGTTGAGTTCATATGTTAGGGTATTGCAAGAGATCTTACAATATATATATATATATATATATATATATATATATATATATATATATATATATATATATGTAGCCAGTAGCGTCGGATAGATATACGATAACTTGTTGTTCGACTAATCTCTCGGAGAAGGAGAGGTCAATCACTTCTGTATATGTTCATGAAGATCTTCTGTACTTAATAGTTTCCTTCATTTTCTTATAGCTAGCGAGCGTGTCGAGTCCTCTCTATACGTAGCGTCGACCAAGCACGGAGATAAGAGAGGACATTTTTCTCTATTAGCTAGCTAACACAATATATGAAACCCCTAAATTAACCCTACAAAACCCCCCAAACCTCCCCCCTCTTTCAGAAAAAAACAAAAAACCCAGCAAGCCTTTTGGTCCCGGTTGGTGGCACCAACTGGGACAAAAGGCCCCCCTGCCTGGGCAAGCGGCAACGGCCACGTGGAGCCCCCATCTGTCCCGGTTCCTGGGCGAACCGGGACTAAAGGGACATGGCTTTAGTGAGGGCACTTTAATCTCGGTTCCAGAACCGGGACTAAAGGCCCCCACGAACCGGTACGAATGGGCCTTTTCTACTAGTGCATATTGTCATTGCTGGCTCTTGTTCTCAAGCGGTGGACCGTCTGCTTCGCACCCTCTCTTGGTCCTTTCCTGTCAAGGATCTTGGTCGTTTGGATTACTTTCTTAGGGTTGAATCCACCTACAACTTAGGGGGAATGGTGCTCTCTCAGCGTAAGTAGGCTGATGATCTTCTTCACCGAGCACATATGGATAATTGCAAGGCGGTTTCCACACCCATGTCAGTCATAGATAAGCTGGCAGCAAATCTTGCACTCCTCTTACTGATGATGATGCTTTTAGTTACTGTAGTATGGTTGGAGGTTTGCAGTATCTTACACTCACTCGACATGATATTCCTTTTGCTGTAAACAAGGTCTGCCAATACTTGTCCAAACCTACTGATATGCATTGGGAGGCTGTCAAGCGAATAGTGAGATATGTCAAGGGTACTACCTCCACAGGACTTCAGATTCGTCGATCAAGTTTCACACTTCTGGATGTATTTACTGATGCTGATTGGGCAGGTTGTGCCGATGATAAACGCTCCACAAGAGGTTTGGTGGTCTTTCTTGGATCTAACCTGATATCATGGAGCGCTCGGAAACAACCAACAGTATCACTTTCAACTACCGAAGCAGAATATAAGGCTCTTGTGAATGGCACCGCTGATGTGGCTTTGGTACAGTCTGTGCTTAGAGAATTTGGCGTCCCTCGGTCTTGTCCACCAATCCTATTGTGTGTTAATTTGGATGCCACATACCTAACTGCAAATCCAGTATTCCATGCTAGGACGAAGCACATAGAGGTTGATTTTCACTTTGTTAGAGAAAAGGTAGCACAAGGAGCACTGGATGTCCGGATTGTGTTCTTTGGTGATCAAGTGGTAGATGCTTTCACTAAACCTGCTACAAATGTCATGTTGGACAAATTACAACACAATCTCAACCTTGTGGCTGGTTGAGCTTGAGGGGGTAAAAGCTTTATTTTGACTATAGGCATGAGGAGAATTCAACGCGGATTGCAACAAGGAAATACAATCTACTAAAGAACAATTATCATAATTAAATTCCTTGAAATCCAAGATAGTGGGTTCAATGCTATTTAAAGTCTTGACCTCTCCAATCCCACTTTTACCAAATTTAACATCAAGATCTAAAAACTACGAATCATTGGGACGCCTTTTAGCTAAAGTTGAATCATCTCCAGTCCCATCATTATTAAGATCCATATTGCAAAACAAAGATCTAATAGGGGACACATCAATAACTTTTAGATCTTCACCATTATTTTCATCGAAACTAGAACACCACGCCTTTACAAAGCAATCTTTCTTAGCACGCAATCTAGCGGTTCTTTCTTTGCACTCATCAATGGAAATTCTCATAGCTTTGAGAGACTCATTGATATCATGCTTAGGAGGAGTATATCTAAGTTTCAAATAATCAAAATCAAGCGAAAGTCTATCAATGTTCCTAGCCAAATCATCAACTTTAAACAATTTTTCTTCAAGCAAGGCATTAAAATTCTTTTGAGAGATCATAAATTATTTAACACTATCTCAAAATCAGAGGGCTCCTATTAAAATTACCATAAGAATTATTGTAGGAATTTCCATAAATATTGGAGGAATTACTAGGGAACGGTCTAGGATTACAATTTCCTCTATAAGCATTGTTACCAAAATTATTCCTGCCAACAAAATTCACATCCATAGATTCATTATTATTCTCAATCAAAGTAGACAAAGGCATATCATTGGGATCAACAGAAGCACTCTTTGTAGCAAACAATTTCATAAGTTCATCCATCTTTCCACTCAAAACATTAATTTCTTCTATAGCATGCACTTTTTTACTAGTAGATCTTTCGGTGTGCCATTGAGAATAATTAGCCATAATGATATCAAGAAGTTTAGTAGCTTCTCCTAAGGTGATTTCCATAAACGTGCCTCCCGCGGCCGAATCTAAAAGATTTCTAGAAGCAAAATTAAATCCGGCATAAATTTTTTGTATGATCATCCATAAGTTCAAACCATCACTACTAGGGAAAACCTTATACACAGAATTTTACCAGTAGCGCTTGTTAAAATGAGGCGCTGCTGCTACTTAGCAGTAGCGCGTCTGGATAAACCGCGCTACTGTTACCCCCTTAGCAGTAGCGCGGCAGGAACATAACGCACTACTACTACAATTGCCACACCGGTCCCGACATGCTAGGTATATTAGTAGCGCCCTTCTAGAAACGGCGCTACTACTACGGACTTTAGCAGCAGCGCGTTTTTCCTCCCCACGCTACTGTTAAAGCTATTTTCACCTAACCCCCCGCATGGCCTGATTCCCTCTCCTCTGCTTCCTCCCCCAATTCCCCACTCTCTCTTCTCCCCCTCGCCGCCTCCGCCTGCTGCCCGTCTCCTGACCCGCCTCACTCGTCTCCCCAGCCCTGCCTGCCGCCGTCTCCCCCGACCCCGCCTCGCCGCCGTCTCCCTCGACCCGCCTCGCCGCCGTCTCCCCCGACCCCGCCTCACTGCTGTCTCCCCCGATCCCGATCCCGAGCTAGCCCTCGCCGCCCCTACCTCCGTCGCCGAGCACCTCCCGCCACCGCCTCTCCTCTGTAAGCCCCACCCTCCCCACCCCTCTCTCTTTGCTTAGTTAGTAGATAATTTTAGTAGTAGTAGATGTTAATTTAGGGTTCATAGATAATGATTTTTAGTAGTAGTGGATATTAATTAGTAGTAGTGATTGTAAACTAGTTGTATAATTAGCAGTAGTAGATGTTAATTAGTAGTAGATGTAGTAGTAGATGTTAATTAGTAGTAGTAGATGTACTAGTTTCTTTCTATTTATAGTAAGTTTATATTTAGTAAGAACGAGTTGAATTAATAGAACTAGTTTAGTTTTAGTTGAACTAGTGTAGTTTTAGTTGAACTAGTTTAGTTTTAGTTGAACTAGTTTAGTAAGTAAATTAATAACTAGTTGAACTACTTTATTTTTAGAAAGAACTAGTTTTTTTCTATTTATAGTAAGTTTATATTTAGTAAGAACTAGTTGAATTAATAGAACTAGTTTAGTTTTAGTTGAACTAGTTTAGTAAGTAAATTAATAACTAGTTGAACTACTTTATTTTTAGAAAGAACTAGTTTTTCTATTTATAGTAAGTTTATATTTAGTAAGAACTAGTTGAATTAATAGAACTAGTTGAACATGTCATATTTGTTGTTATTTTTTAGTTTAAGCAATTATTTCATGTTTTGGTTACACCTCCGAGTGGCCTATGTTTTGCCGGAGTGTTGATTAATTTTCGTTCCTGCAAATTTCAGGCGCTCCATATGTCCTTTTTTAGCAAAGGTCATGCCGGATTTTTTCGTGAATTCTGGCATGACTTGTGCTAGAATATGTACAAGTTTAATCTTTGAATTATGAACATAGGAAATGTCGTACTCGGACGACAACGACAGTCTCCCGGGGGAGTGCAGCTGGTGCCACGACGATCGAGGTATGTGCGACAGGTTCGTTGAGCTGGACGAAGATCGGCGCTTCAGCATTAAGCTTGAGGAGACCTTCGATGTTGGAACGTTACGCAACAACGGCAAGTGTTTTTTTTGTAATTAAGCATGACTTCAACTATTTCAACGTCTAATTTTCATCTTTTACAATTCGACTAGCTTATCCCATGCCATGCAATACGCTATGTCTTGGAGAGATTGGGTTTTGAAGACCATGAAAATTTTGAAACAAAGAAAATACACCTAAGGACCCATCATGATATGGATTTTGAAGTAAATCTATGCAATGCTCAGAGCGTAACCCATTTTGGTTGCCAAAATTGGGAAGCACTTTGCAAAATGTATGGTTTTTATGAGGGTATGATTGTCACCATGGATCTTGGTGATCCTGACATCGAGCAAGACAATATGGACATTTGGGTCCTTGTTGATACACTTCCGATTGTACCGCTATGTGAGTTTCTCAAACATAGTTATTAACTAATTTATATTGTTTGTTTCAAAATAGTTGACAACTTATTTCCATTGACAGCTTATTTTGATTCTTCAAAGACTGTGCGGAAGATGGTAGACAAAACCCACTACACCGATGGCTCCGAATTAACTTATAAGGAGAAAAATCATATGTTCGCATTTTGTATTCTTCTTGAGGATTACAATAACTATTATCGAACTCCTCCAAATTATGGTGAATACGTGCCAATAATGCACGTGTTGAACGACGGTAACTTCTCTGGAGATACCCTGGTAAGATTTTTTACTATTACGGCATCCGTGCATCTTTTTCATACTTCTAAAACTAGTACATCATTGCTAACTATGAAGTTATTACTATATTTTTCAACAGAAACTCCCGATGGATTGTGTGCCTCATCTGATGTATCTGAATGGTCGCCTTACAGTTCTGAACATACTGCCAGGTAAATCTAGGGAGCTCACCTGTGCATATCGGATTTCTAAAACCGGTGAATACATGTTCATCAAAGAATGGAAGAAATGTATGGACATTCGCAAGGAGGTTCTTGGAAGTAACATTCAGCGAAAGGCAAGAATTGGAGACAGGCTAATCTCCATTCTCCATAATGAAGAGTCAGGGGCTATCTTGTTTTTTGCTATTTTACCTTAGAAAATGTAGTAGGTCTTAATCGAATGTAGTAGGTCCTATGAGGTACAATATGTTTATTATGTGGCAATGTGTTAGAGTTGATAATGAGGAGTACTTGTGATTACGACTAGTGACCAATTTGCTAAGTTGATCTTGAGGAGGTGTTATATGACAATGATGTATTATGATGATAAGCTGTTAATGATATGATGATGATGATGATATTATTATATCATTGGGTGAAAGAACCGCGGATTAGTTTCAAGTGGATGGACATCCACTTGAAACTAGTCCACGGTTCTTTCACCCCATGATGTAATAAATCATTATGATGTAAAAACAATCTCTAAATTCCTGTTGTATGAAAACTTGTGTAAAGGTGTATGAATACAACATGAAATAAAAAAGAAATAAAATACTAAATAATAGTAGCAGCTCGGGCAAGGAGAAGCGCTACTACTAATTACCAGTAGCGCTCTTCTGTAGAAGCGCTACTACTAAGTCAATTTAGCAGTAGCGTGGGTCTAGGCACGCTATTGCTAAGCTTTAGCTGTAGCGCCTTATCAGTAGCGCCCGCGCTACTGATAGGCCTAAAACCCGCGCTGCTGCTAGGCTTTTCCCTAGTAGTGCATGAGTAGGGCAATCGCGAATCATCAATTTCATTCTTTCCCAAGATTGGGCAACATGCTCATGATCAAGTTGTTTAAAATTCATAATATCGTTTCTAAGAGAGATGATCTTAGCGGGAGGAAAATACTTAGATATAAAAGCATCTTTGCACTTATTCCATGAATCAAATACTATTCTTAGGCAAAGACAAAAACCAAACTTTAGCACGATCTCTAAGTGAAAACAGAAATAACTTCAATTTAACAATATCATTATCCGTATCTTTCTTCTTTTGCATCTCACATAAATTAACAAAGTTGTTTAGATGGGTAGCAGCATCTTCATTAGGAAGGCCGGAGAATTGATCTTTCATAACAAGATTCAGCAAAGCAGCATTGATTTCACAAGACTCAACATCA
Source organism: Aegilops bicornis (assembly GCA_021605145.1). NCBI lineage: Eukaryota > Viridiplantae > Streptophyta > Magnoliopsida > Poales > Poaceae > Aegilops > Aegilops bicornis. The sequence continues at coordinate 705,871,216 of CM038672.1, forward strand.
TTAAGAGGAGCAATCCGAGTACTAAGGAAATCAGTATTATTGGTATTGGAAAAATCACACAATTTGGTATTGTCTTGCGCCATCGCGACAAGCAATCCAACACACAAGCAAACAAAAGGCAAGCGAAAGAGAGAGGAGATTGGGAAAGAGAGGGCGAATAAAACGGCAAGGGTGAAGTGGGGGAGACGAAAACGAGAGGCAAATGACAAATAATGTAATGCGAGGGAGATGAGTTTGTGATGGGTACTTGCTACGTCTTGAGCTTGTGTTGGTTTTCCTTGAAGAGTAAAGGGTGATGCAGCAATAGTAGCGTTAGTATTTCCCTCAGTTTTTGAGAACCAAGGTATCAATCCAGTTGGAGGCTCCTCAAAAGTCCCACGCACCTACACAAACAAACAAGAACTCGCAACCAACGCAATAAAGGGGTTGCCAATCCCTTCAATGCCACTTCATGAAAGTGAGATCGGATAGAGATAATCGGATAATATAAATATATGTTTGGTATTTTATGATATAGATTGGAAAAGTAAAGATGCAAATAAAAGTAGATTGAAAGCTTATATGATAAGAGATAGACCCGGTGGACATATATAGGTTTCAGTAGTAGCTTCTCTCAAGATAGCATAAGTATTATGATGGGTGAACAAATTACTGTCGAGCAATTGATAGAAAAGTGAATAATTATGAGATTATCTAGGCATGATCATGTACATAGGCATCACGTTCGTGACAAGTAGACCGGCTCCTGCCTAAATCTACTACTATTACTCCACACATCGACCGCTATCCAGCATGCATCTAGAGTATTAAGTTCATAAAGAATAGAGTAACACATTAAGAAAGATGACATGATGTAGAGGGATAAACTCCTATAATATGATACAAATCCCATCTTTTTATCCTCGATGGCAACAATACAATATGTGCCTTGCTGCCCCTGCTATCACTGGGAAAGGAAACCGCAAGATTGAACCCAAAGCTAAGCACTTCTCCCATTGCAAGAAAGATCAATCTAGTAGGCCAAACCAAACTGATAATCCGAAGGGACTTGCAAACATAACTTAATTACACATAAAAGAATTCAGGGGAGATTCAAATATTTCTCATAGATAAACTTAATCATAAACCCACAATTCATCGGATCTCGACAAACACACCGCAAAAAGAGTTACATCGAATAGATCTCCAAGAAGATCGAGGAGAACATTGTATTGAGATTCAAAGAGAGAGAAGAAGCCATCTAGCTAATAACTATGGACCCGAAGGTCTGTGGTAAACTACCCACAACTCATCGGAGAGGCCTTGGAGATGATGTAGAGGCCCTCCGTGATCGATTCCCCCTCCTGCAGAGCGCCGACGAAGGCTCCAAGATGGGATCTCGCGGATACAGAAGGTTACGGCGGTGGAAATAGTTTTTTGTGGTGGCTTCTGATGTTTTCGGGGTACATGGGTATATATAGGAGGAAGAAGTAGGTCGGTGGATGCCCGAGGGGCCCACGAGGGTGGGGGGCGCGCCCAACCTAGGGGGCGCGCCAGGCACCCTTGTGGCTGCCTCGATTGTTTCTTGACTTCCACGCCAAGTCCTCTGGATCACGTTCGTTCCAAAAATCACGCCCCGAAGGTTTCATTCCGTTTGGACTCCGCTTGATATTCCTTTTCTTCGAAACACTGAAATAGGCAAAAAAAAACAGCAATATGGGTTGGGCCTCCGGTTAGTAGATTAGTCCCAAAAATGATATAAATGTGTAAAGTAAAGCCCATAAACATCCAAAACGGGTAATATAATAGCATGGAACAATCAAAAATTATAGATACGTTGTAGACGTATCAGTACTTGGTATGTCTTAACTTGAGCGAAGACCTCCCCGGCAACGGCGCCAGAAATCCTTCTTGCTACGTCTTGAGCTTGCATTGGTTTTCCTTGAAGAGGAAAGGGTGATACAACAATAGTAGCGTAAGTATTCCCCTCAGTTTTTGAGAACCAATGTATCAATCCAGTAGGAGGCTCCTCAAAAGTCCCACGCACCTACACAAACAAACAAGAACTCGCAACCAACGCAATAAAGGGGTTGCCAATCCCTTCACGGCCACTTGCGAAAGTGAGATCTGATAGAGATAATATAATAAGATAAATATATGTTTGGTATTTTATGATATAGATTGGAAAAGTAAAGATGCAAATAAAAATAGATTGAAAGCTTATATGATAAGAGATAGACCCGGTGGCCATAGGTTTCACTAGTGGCTTCTCTCAAGATAGTGTAAGTATTACGGTGGGTGAACAAATTACTGTCGAGCAATTGATAGAAAAGCGAATAATTATGAGATTATCTAGGCATGATCATGTATATAGGCATCACGTCCGTGACAAGTAGACCGACTCCTGCCTGCATCTACTACTATTACTCCACACATCGACCGCTATCCATCATGCATCTAGAGTATTAAGTTCATAAAGAACAGAGTAACGCATTAAGAAAGATGACATGATGTAGAGGGATAAACTCATGCAATATGATATAAATCCCATCTTTTTATCCTCAATGGCAACAATACAATACGTGCCTTGCTGCCCCTGCTATCACTGGGAAAGGAAACCACAAGATTGAACCCAAAGCTAAGCACTTCTCCCATTGCAAGAAAGGTCAATCTAGTAGGCCAAACCAAACTGATAATTCGAAGAGACTTGCAAAGATAACTTAATCACACATAAAAGAATTCAGAGGAGATTCAAATATTTATCATAGATAAACTTGATCATAAACCCATAATTCGTTGGATCTAGACAAGCACACCGCAAAAAGAGTTACATCGAATAGATCTCCAAGAAGATAAAGGAGAACTTTGTATTGAGATTCAAAGAAAGAAAAGAAGCCATCTAGCTAATAACTATGGACCCGAAGGTCTGTGGTAAACTACTAACAACTCATCGGAGATGATGTAGAGGCCCTTCGTGGTCAATTCCCCCTCCAGCGGAGCGCCGGCGAAGGCTCCAAGATGGAATCTCGCGGATACAGAAGGTTACGGCGGTGGAAATAGTTTTTCGTGGTCGCTTATGATGTTTTCGGGGTACATGGGTATATATAGGAGGAAGAAGTAGGTCGGTGGACGCTCGAGGGGCCCACGAGGGTGGGGGGCGCGCCCACCTGTAGGGGCGCGCCGGGCACCGTCGTGGCCGCCTTGCTTGTTTCTTGACTTCCACTCCAAGTCCTCTGGATCACGTTTGTTCAAAAAAGATCGCTCCCGAAGGTTTCATTCCGTTTGGACTCCGTTTTATATTACTTTTCTTCGAAACACTGAAATAGGCAAAAAATAGCAATTCGGGTTGGGCCTCCGGTTAGTAAGTTAGTCCCAAAAAATGATATAAAAGTGTAAAGTAAAGCCCATAAACATCCAAAATGGGTAATATAATAGCATGTAACAATCAAAAATTATAGATACATTGGAGACGTATCATTCATCTCCTATATTGATCTTGGTGAGCGTAGGAATTTTTTTTGTTTCCCATGCAATGTTCCCCAACGGTGTTATGTGAACATCGACTACATGACACTTCACCATCTTTGGGCCTAATAGAGTGCATTGTGGAGTAGTTATTAGATGATGGGTTGTTAGATTGGCAGAATCTTAAACCCTAGTTTATATGCTACTTCGTAAGGGACTGATTTGGATCCATATGTTTAATGCTATGGTTAGATTTTATCTTAATACTTTTCTCGTAGTTGCGGACGCTTGCAAGGGGGTTAATCATAAGTGGGAGGCTTGTTTAAGTAAGAACATCACCCCAAGCACCGGCCCATCCACATATCAAATTATCAAAGTAGCGAACGCGAATCAAACCAACATGATGAAAGTGACGAGATGAAATTCCCGTGTGCCCTCAAGAACGCTTTGCTTATTATAAGAGACCATTTTAGCCTGTCATTTGCTACAAAAAGGATTAGGCTATGTTGCTGCACTTTATTTACCGTTACCATTACTTGTTCATTATAAATTATCTTATTATCAAACTACTTGCTACCAACAATTCAGTGCTTGCAGAAATTACCTTATTGAAAATCGCTTGCCATTTCCTTCTACTCCTCGTTGGGTTCGACACTCTTACTCATTGAAAGGACTACGATTGATCCTCTATACTTGTGGGTCATCAGCGCGTTACTCCATGGACTCCTCGACGAGGATGACGCGTGAGAGGACCGTGTCGAACGGCATGACGGGGACCTGATCACCCAGGACAACTCGAATGGTGTTGAGACCGTGAAGGAACTGAGTGGTGATATCCACCTCGGTGACGGCATGGTCGATGTTGGCAAGGCCGACGGTGATGAGCTTCATGAGGCGAGCATATTCGATAACCGGGAGGTCACCATGCTTGAGGTTGCGGTACTGTCGATTGAGGACCATGAACCGGATGGCGCGATTGGTGAGGAAGAAATCCTTCGTCTTCTTCTAGACGGAGAAGGTGGTGGTAGCACCGATGACGTGGTAAACCATGGGGTCGGCCAGAGTGGCATAGATCCAGAGGGCGACATGAGCGTCCAGCTCCAGGTATTGGGCATCGACATTCGGGGGAGGATGCTCGAATGAGCACCATGAGGAAGAAGGACTTCCATTTGTGATAGGAGTGATCAGCAGGATTCGACAGGTACTTTATGTGGTTGGTAATGTGATCAGAGAAGATGAGGTGACGGGGGGCAGGGGCCGACGGAGCAGTAGAGTTGAAGAGGGGGGGGGGGGGCGAATTGAGACGCCGTGGCGCCGGAGGTGGCGTTGAGCAGCGATGGCGATGGATGTGCTGAAGACGAAAGGCGGCGAGGTCACAACGGAGGAGGCCGAAGAGGTGCCGACAGCAGGCGCCGTGAAGTAGGAGGAGATGGAGCTCGGCGAGGTAGCAGAGCCCAAGACGAATGAGGAAGATCCTGGAGATGGCAGTTTTATCCTGGTGTCTGATACCAAGTTGGAGAGAAAGCTTTCTAGTCTCCTTGATGATTTTGTTACAAAGTACATTATATATGCACACAGAGAGAGAGAGGTGGCACGCAGGCCAGGGTGTTGCGATCCTACTCCGTTCGGTCCTAATATAAGACCTTTTAGAGATTTCCGTATAGACTACATACAAAGCAAAATGAATGAATCAACACTTTAAATATGTCTATATACATCCGTGTGTGGTTCATAATGAAATATGTAAAAGGTTTTATATTTTTTTCAAGGGATACGTCAAGATTGACGCATCGAGAAGATAGATAGAAGAGGCCAAGAAAGGCCAACCGTTTTACAAACCCCTCCACGGCTATAAAAGCCTTAAATCCACATGCGGATTACTCACCCAGGTCCTCCCTATCTACCATACAGATGACTGAACCCTGTTCCCGAAGAAGGCCGGCCGCTCTCCAATCTTGTGCCTCCAACTCGATCTTCACAAGCACTTCCTCAACCGATGGCAGGGCTCCATTGAACACTATGTCGTTCCGGTAAGGTCTTATATTTAGGAATGGAGGGAGTAGAATATAGGATAGTCTAGACTAATACAAGACATGTACATGTACAAATACAGACATTATGTAATACACGTTGTAACATTTGAGTAGCTCATGGGTAACGGGGAGAGCATTGAGGAAGGATGAAAGAAAACGTATACGTTGCTTTACATATTGTTCCGTGACTGCCATTCAGTCCGGCCATTACAGAAATCGTGCTGGTGAGCTTATTATATCGGTAGTCCATTGCGCAAATGTCGTCTGAGGCTCTCCCAGCCAGTCGGCCTTTTTTGCACCAGAATGGCAAGGAAGGTTAGGAACTCGCCACCATTGCTCAGCCGTTTGGCATGAAAATCCTCACCCAACTTTCCCTCCAGCGTTGTCAGCATATTCATCCAGAAATGGGCCAATAATTTGTTACCGCTCATACCGGTGCTTATCAAGGTTGCGCCAAACTCAAATCCAGTTGCAAGTGTTCTATCGACGGTCTCCATACGAAACCCCTCCTCGTGATCATCATCATTTCCTAACACTGGGGGAGAAGAAGAAGAAGAAGAAGAAGAAGAAGAAGAAGAAGAAGAAGAAGAAGAAGAAGAAGAAGAAGAAGAAGAAGAAGAAGAAGAAGAAGAATTCAAGTTCAACTCAACCCGGCCATGGCCATGGTCCCGAATTAACCTCATTAGACGCTCGCCCGCCGATCTGTGTTTCGCACAGTTTCGCACATCTTTGAGTGTGCATGAGCTCTGCCAGGGCAAGACGGTAGGCGGCAGGGGGTGTGCTGCAAGCAGGAAAAGTGTGTAATTGGAGAGCGCCTCCGCCGCCTTGGCAAACAGGTTGGCATGTATCTCCTCCCCCTCCTCCTCCTCCCCCTGGGCCTTTTGTTGCTGCTGCTGCTTGAAACACTTGAGGTAGACATGTGTGGCGATGTTCCACACCAGGATTGCCTCTTCCGTTCTCATCCCGCGCGCGCTGAGTTGAGATCTCGGCTCTGATCGGTCCAAGGCCATCTCCATGAGAACCTGCATGACCTCTGTCGGGACGGGGATAACCCACGAGAAAGAGAGATCCAGCCTAATCCACCGGCCCCAGCTCCCCATCCATGTGGCGATTTTGCCGACTCGGCTGTCTCTCGTGCGACTGCACATGTCAAGCAAGTCCAGTTGCCCCATGGAGCCTGACCAGTACATTGAATGTATCCCCGCTTTCTGCATACACGAGTAGATGAGTTGTTCAAGAGCTTTACGTCGAGCTCTGAAGATCCTCGGGAATACGAGCCTCGACGCGGACGTGATCTCCAGGACAAGGGCGCCAACTAGCAGAACGTAAGTGGTAGTGACATCCGCACCATTCAAACCATCTTTCTCACCGACTAGATGGAACAAGAGGAATGCCGCGGCAGTGGCCAGCGGGGAGATGACACGGATGCACGCGCCGTACGGCGAGAACATCACCAGGCTCTTGCCATAGAAGACGTTGTACAGCCGCGATATTTTCATCTGGATCCTGTGGTACACCTCCTCCACCCCCTGCTCCCAGTGCTTCTCTTCAAATATATCCACGAACCCCCTGCTGGGTTCACGGCTGGCGCGCTTGAGGGCCCATACTCTCTCGCCGTACTTGACAGCACCCACCCCGAACATGAGGATGGTGGCCGCACAGAGCCACCTCGTGCGGCTGAGGATGGAGGACTGGTAGAGGACATAGGCGGCTGCACCGACCTGCACGCCCAAATTCTGCAGGTGCCGTAGCCACAGCCGGTTGTCCTCGATGGCATAGGCGGTCATGTTGTCCTGGCCGCCGAGGTGCACCAGTAGCAACGGCGCCCATAGCACCATAAGCTCGTGGTCAGCCGACCTGCTCGTCACGAAGAAATGGCCGAGAGTGTATACGGCCACCGTGTCGGCCATCATGTATGCCGACCAAACGATGGCACGTATAACGCTGGAATCTCTGCGCCGACGGACTTCCGCGAATACGAGGAGCGTGACCTGAATTGTGAAGCTCAGAAGAACTAGAACATGCATTCCCTACGTATTCCATACTCGCTGCGCTGGCTCTACCACTCCTTTCATTGTGTCTCACTTTCCACTGAAAACGAAACAACAAGCATTTTTTACTTTTGACAACAACACTAGCTTAATTAAAGAATTCTTCAACTGTGCAATGGCGAACCTATACTATACATGCGGATACTAATTTGGCGCCCTTTTCTAGCTAGAAGCAGGGTTAGCAGTTTAGTATTTTAGGATTTACATTAGAATTTTAGAATGATCCATTCTGCCGGCCACAATGGCCATTCATTCGATGGGCCATGTATCTTGATGTATCTTTTATTTTATTTTTTGAAACAAGGCAAAAGATTTGCTATTTCATTGATAAAGAAGGAAGTTGCAGACAAAAACCGCAAAGCGGCTAAAAGAAAAACAATAAGAGGCCTACTCTCGCGGCATTACAATACTCATGTGTGCTTCGCGCCGGCCATCGCCGAAAGAGACACCTCAGCTTTGATCTTACTGATTAGAACCATGGAAGGGATGGCCGTGTTTCTGAAGACTCTGGCATTGCGCTCCGTCCATATCTCCCATGAGATAAGCATCATCAGGGAGGCGAGCGCCTTAAGGGATCCAAGGCGAATCTGAAGGTTGTCGTTGCACCATGCTCTCACCGAAGTCATTGTCTGCCAAGCAGCCGTAGTGATGTGATGCATTCCAAGCCATGGAAGAATATTGTTCCAAATGCGGGTGGTGTAGCGACATTGGAAAAGGAGATGGGCGGCCGACTCTTGGCGTTGCTGACATAGACGGCAGATGCCACAGTTTGGCCAGCCGATCCGAAGTCCAAATCCTATTTTGACGGACAAGCCAGGCAAAGAACTTGCACCTTGGGGGTGCCCAAACCTTCCAAACTGAGTGAACAAGATCCGACTTAGTGAGTCCCTTAAACTGAGCCCTGTAAGCTGAAGAAGTAGAGTACACCCCATCCTTGGTGAACTTCCAAATGATGGAATCTTCTATGTCATCAGTCAAAGAGGCCATGGAAACCTTCTCCCAAAGGTTAGCAAACTGCTGGACGTGTGCGAGCGACAGGCCTTTGGAGGTGTCAATGAGAGAGATCCAGTTGTTGTTGGCGAGGGCTTACTGGACGGATGAATTCTTGTTGCGTGAAATGGAAAAGATGCCAGGTGCTAAGTCACGGGGACACAAGCCGTTTAACCATGACGAGTTCCAGAATCTGGCTGTGCGCCCGTTGCCCACATTAACCGTTGTAGCAGCAGCAAAAAAGATACGATCGTCTCCGGTGCATGGAGATCCCATGCCTATCCAAGGCTTGCTTTTGTCCACCCACTCAAACCATAACCATCGAAGACGGAGGGCCTTAGCGAATTTTTCCAGATTGAGCACGCCTAGTCCGCCAAACTGTTTAGGCTTGCAGACGAGATCCCAATTAATCTTGCATTTCCCTCCCGAAGCTTTGTCCGTTCCAGCCCAAAGGTATGCACGCTGAAGGCTGTCAATTGCGTTTAGCACCTCTACGGGGATGTCGAGAGGCGTGAGGTGATAAATCATGATGGCCGTGAGGACCGCTTTAACGAGAACCACATGCCCAGTACTGGCAACGTGTCTTCCCTGCCAAGGAGGGAGCTTGCTGGCGACCTTGTCAATGAGAGGTTGAAAGTGAATATTTTTGAGGCGCTTGACTGACAGCGGAAGACCAAGGTATCTCATCGGGAAAGCGGAGCGCACCGCCGGGAAGGCTTGCAGAATGTCATCTAGATTTATGTTTTCACACCGAATGGGAGCCACCATACTTTTAGCACAGTTAGTAACCAGGCCGGTCACTTCTCCGAAAGCGGTTAAGGAGGAAGCAAGAAATTGGACGTCCTCTCTCGTGGGTCTGACAAAGATGGCAGCATCGTCTGCGTATAAAGACGTCCTGATGGTCGGTGCTCTTCCACCTATAGGGTGGAGATGCCCTTGTGAGGTGGCCTTGTTGAGAAGGTGGTGCAGGGGGTCGATAGCCAGAACGAAGATGAGCGGGGATAGCGAATCTCCCTGCCGAAGACCACAACTGTGCTTCATTGGGTCACCCACCACCCCATTGATCAAAACCCTCGAGGTGGCCGTGGAGAGGAGTGCAGAAATCCAATCTCGAAATCTGGTCGAGAACCCGAGGTGTCTCAACACGTCCATAAGGAAGTCCCATCGCACTGAGTCGAAAGCCATCTTGATGTCAAGTTTGAATAGCAGGGTCGGTGTACGGTTTCTGTGGAGCTTCCTTGCCAAGTTTTTGACATACATGAAGTTGTCGTGGATACTTCTTTTCTTTATGAATGCGGTTTGGGCAGTGGATACAAGATAGTTCATATGAGGAGCTAGGCGCATAGCCAACATCTTGGTGAGGATCTTTGCAATGGCATGAATGAAGCTGATGGGACGAAAGTCCGAGATGCTCTCCGCCCCCTCTTTCTTAGGTATAAGAGCAATGTTGGCTGAGTTGAGCCAATGAAGGTTGGACATGTGCAAGTTTGAAAATTGGCTCATAGCAGCCATGATATCATCTTTGATGATCTCCCAACATTCCTTGAAGAAGGCACCAGAGAAGGCATCGGGGCCCGGGGCTTTATCACGGGGTAGATCGAAAATCGCCTTCCTGACCTCCTCCTTCTTGAAGGCCACCCCAAAGTCAGAAAGGTCCCTAGCAGGCACCGGAATGCTATCCCAGTTGATGTCCTTGCGTCGTGGCGGGGGACGCTTCGTGGCCTCAACAAAGTGGTTTTGGATGATGGACTGTTTGTGATCATGATCAACTACCCAGCCGTTGTTGTGCTTCAAACAGTGGATGAAGTTATTCCTTCTTCTGTGGTTGACTCGCAAGTGAAAGAAGCGAGTATTTGCGTCACCCTCTTTGAGGTTGGTGACTCTCGAATTTTACCTCTTTCGAGCACGCTCCATGACGACCAGGGCAACAAACTTTCTCTTGAGCCTTGCACGAATATCACGTTCTTCCACACTAAGAGGCCTGAGCTCTTGTGCCACATCCAGGCGAAGTATGACCTCCAGAGCCATGTGTAACTGCACCTTGGAGTGTGCAAAAATTGTCTTGCTCCGTTTTCTCAGGGCTTGGCTGGTCTTTTTCAACTTGTGAAGTAAGATATTATACTGGTCTACATGGTTCACATTTTGGTTCCAGGCACCTTGCACTATCTCCTTGAAGCCGGGCATTTTGATCCAAAAAATTTCAAAACGGAACCACTTAGTCTTCGATGGCCCTTGGTCATTAGCAAATAGGAGAGGGCAGTGGTCAGAAAGGGACGAGGAGAGGGCATGCAACAAATGATAGCCAAAATCGATGTCCCACTCTTCATTGCAGAAAAAATAGTCCAGTTTGCTTAGAGTTGGAGCGCCTTGCTCATTACTCCAAGTGAATTTCCTGTTCTGCAAGTGTATTTCTTTGAGCTCACAAGTATTGAGGGTGTTGCGAAAGCGTGTCATGCGGCTCCCGTCACTGTTAGCTCTATTCTTGTTGCTTGCCCGATAAATCTGATTAAAATCACCGGCAAGCAGCCATCTAGTACCAGGGGCTGGCTTCTCGCTGATCAGCTCCTGAAAAAGAGAGTCTTTGAGGTTACTTCGGGTTGGCCCATAGACGGTTGTGAACTTGAAAGAAGTGTTGTTACAGGCAATGGTGATTGTAGCGGACAGGAAAAAAGATCCAGTGCTAATGTCCTTAACCTCGACGATGTTTTCGTCCCACAGCAACAGGATGCCGCCACGAGTACCAATGGCAGGTCGTTGCGCAAAACTTTTGAGCCTCGGACCACCGAGTGAGGAAGCCATGAAGAGATCGGCCTGTTCAAGCTTGGTCTCCTGCAAACAGACTAAATGGCAAGGCGTGGCAGCGATGGTCTCTCGGAAGGTCGATTGGCGGTTGGGGCAATTCAGTCCCCGGACATTCCAGTTCAGAATACTCAGATTTTGATCAATCATATTGAAACTTGGAACACATCAATTTAGCATCAGCGAGTTGGGACATAGAAAGCAGAGGCTGCCTGGGACTGATATAGCACAATCCATAGAACATCATCAGGTTGCATAAACTGTAGCGGTTGTAGTACATCAGCAGATAACAACAGTAGTCACAACGGCTACAAAGCACACACACGTTTGCGTTGCCAGGGCTACAAGGATCAGCTATCTTCAGCGATAGCAGGAAACAAGCACACACCCACACAAACAGAAAGTAGTAGTTGGCCTTGGCTAACATGGAGAATTGAGTTACATCATCAGGGACCATGGCAGCCCGGTCACGCCGCCTCACCGGCGACCTCTCCATTTGCGGTATGCAGTTCTGTTCTAGCCGCGCCTCCATGTTCCACCAGTGCATCCTCCACGGCCTTCGCAAGATCGCAATCAAGATTGAAGAGGGCCCGAAGGGCCGAAACTGTGATGTCAGGAAGTTGTCCCTGGAACATGGCAACAAATTTGCTAATGGCTTCTTCAGTAACTTCTTGCCCTTCGTTGATGATGCCCAGGCGCTGACAGAGGAGCTTCTCTGCCATCTGCGCCACTGGCATAGTGCTCTTCTTTTCTTGAAGACGCGGGCTGCAGCGGTTGAGGTTGAAGCCCGACACACTAGCGAGCGTCTTCCTCCTCGTCTTGGGCGGCATGGGTGGCGTAGAGCTCGGCGTTGAGAGCAGGGGCGGGGCACAAGGCACAAACAGCGGGGACTGCGTGGGAAGATCAGTAGAGTTGGTCGCAGCAGGGCTGACTGGCGGGGTGGACATCAGGATGAAAATCGGCGTGGTCGGCTCCGCAGCAGAAGGCGAGCCATGGGATGTTGAAGCAGCCAACATCAGGGGTGGCGAAGCAGCGCCACAGGGACGCACTAGAGTTGGCGTGGGATGTAGCTGGATGATGTCGAGCACCGTTGTACAAAGGTAGGCATCCTGATGCAGCTTTGCAGGGCACATGTAACTTTTATTATGTTTGAGGTGATTTATAGTTCCGGTAAATCTCTACAATAGATCTGATTCTTTTCGTAAAAAAAGCCAAGATGGGAATGGGCCCACCGGACCTGGCCTTGGACCTGACCCGGTGGTCACGAAGTCAATATGTGAGGCCATGGGCGGTGCCATTTCATCAGAATTTCATGGCCTTGCTGACCCATTGGGTACCCAGGGCCGACCCAAAATAGTGGGACAAGACCGTTTTGACATGTGGCCGGCCCAGTGAAACTGGGGCTTCCGTGAACTGACAAAAAAAAAAGAAGAAGAAGTAAGTAAGGACGAGCGTTGAGATGTCTTATTTGGTCAGTAATGTTCTCTCCGAATAAAGAAGTCGTGAGTTTGATTAATGTCGCCCTCACTCTTTTTTAAGTTTAACAGAAAATCAGGCCCGAACGTACGGTGTGTAAGTTCCTGCGGACGTCCCACCATACATACAAAAATAGGTACGATTTGGCAAAACTCCATATTACCCTTTATACATTTAGTGGGGGTTGAACCAAAGCGGGTTTCTTCTTTTAAATTCGCCAGAAGGAAGCTCGTCAGAGCATTCTGGCGGATCCACAAGATGAAGCCACCACAAACAAACAGGAGGGCGTCCGCCTGAGCGCAGAAAAGATGCTCTCTGATCTTGATTTGGAGAAGTAACTACACCCTCCGTTCCTAAATGTAAGTCTTTTTAGAGATTTCACCACGGACTATATACGGAACAAAATGAGTGAATCTATACTCATCCTATGTAGTTTATAGTGGAATCTCTAAAAAGACTCACATGTAGAAACGGAGGGAGTAATCATCATGCATGGATAGAAAAGGTGGGCCATTTGTTTTATCCCACTTTTAAGGGCTTGTTCGGCTGCAAGGGGTTTGAAGAGCATTGGAGTGGATCGGAGACCGACGCTGGCCCCAATCCTTTCCATTGGGGTTTATAACCGAACAAGCTTCATCAAAGAGATAAAGCTTCAAAGGGATAGAGCGGGGGACAGAAAATTATTAACTGGATGGTTTGTAGAACCTGAAATTTCGGCTTCAGGCATTCTGCAGTGGACTAAATGTAAAAGGCATGCAAGATAAGTACATATGCATACTCGTATTATTTGCGAGGCGAGAGGAGCTAACCTGAAGACCACCCTCTTGTGCAGCAGCGCTTGAAGAGCAACAGATTTGAAGTAGAGAGTTGGTAACACGATGGATGAGGATGAAGCCTTACAACGGGAGCCGGGAGGTGATAGATATGTACACCCAATGCTCAATAGATGATGGGTAGTCTAGTCTTCTCATGGGGAATGAAAAACAAATGACCCAATCTAGTCTTCTCCAGCATCAATAACGTATTTGACCTCATCGATCTGATCTACTACAACTTTTGAGAAAAGAACAACCTTTCTTTTAGTGCCAGTGCGGCTACAATAATTAACTGTGCAAGACCCCAAGTGCACCACTCAATAATACAGTTATCGTTATTTCTTTAATGCACGAATCGTTGGAGCGAGCCACTTGATACAAAACAAACTAGTACTCCCTCCATTCGTAGTCGGGAGGGCCAATTTGATACGACCAAGGCACCAATCAAAGCGTCAATTTAATGCATGAAATTTCTGGTTTCTAGGGTCTATCCCATTTTTATCTTCAGTTTTTTCCGTTTTGATAGGCCTCTTTTTATTCTGCTTCATCGCCCTCTATCGTCGTCCGTCGTATTTTTAAAGTGTTATTATGTGTGATGTTTTTGTTTGAGAGAAGTAATTATATGTGATGTTACTGGGAGAAATTTCGAGGCTTTAGAGGTAACCGACCTGGCTTTCTAAATATAGCTGGGCGTAATTATGTTTTTTTTAGAAAAAGGAGGAAGACCTCGGGCTCTGCATCTGGACGATGCATACAATCATTTTATTAATTATTGACACAAGACCTTACAAAGTCATACATCAGTAAGACTAAAGCCACCGTCTAAGCAACATCTGTCGCTACTCCTATCCAGTCGATGAACAAGTGCTGAAAGTCTAGGCCTAATACCAAACAGACCTCGTAGCCAAACCTAATATCTAAGACTTGAGGTCCCAATCAGGACGCCTGCTGGGTATGTGCACCCACTAGTCCGGCATGCTCCTCAATCAGGACGTCTGCCGGGTATGAGGCCGCCGCAGCCACCTGCCATCAATCCATCTCTTCAGCAGTACAACTCTATGGTTCACAACATGTAACAATCAATCAACTTGTTTCTTGTTTTCCTTGCATCATACGGTATTATTTTTATTACATGTCGATAGGAACCGCTCACCTAGATAAACCATTCGGGTCGTTGCCTAACCCAATCTTTAATATTAGCTCCTTTCCTTTGCCATCGAAATAAGACACATCCACGAACCAACTTGTGATTGTATGGTTAGGATGACAGTGGTATCCCCAGCCCATCAGAGTTCAAGTTCTAGACTTGACATTGGTGCTCACATATTCCTAAATTTATTCCAAGTCTTCAGACGATATGCGTTCAGTGGAAGGAAGCGTTCCGGTCGACTATGAAGGCGTCCATGCGATTTCATCAAGCTCAAGATCATGTGTCGGCTCAGTCTCTCATAAGTGCTCATAGGAGTAGTGTGTGCATACGTGTATTTATAGGGGTGAGTGTATAGTTGTGTATGTGGGTGACTTCAATTGTATTGTGTTCTAGAAAGGAAAGAAATGAGACGCATCCAACAACTATTTGTAGATCTAACCAATTAAATTGTTTTCAAAATTATACAAAAGGTATTATGCATCGTGTGACGCAGAGACTGAAGGGACGCTCTTCTTAAAAAAGGGGAATTATCTCTTGTTTTTTTAATAATACAGCCGCAGATGCTCATAAAAATGCACACGCTCATCCCTATGAACGTACATCGCTGAAACGTCTCCTTTCACTGAAAGTACATCGCTAGAAGGCTTGGAATAATCCAGGAAAATGGCCATCATCAATATAATCTCTGATGAGCTAAGAATATCATTGTCCTTCTAATTATCTAAGTACATATCAGTTCAGGTATTCAAAATGTATGCTTCATAGGGTGCCACTACTGTTGAACTTTTTTCTTCCTCTGATTGCACTACTGTTTACAATATCGAAAGGAATCTCTTCACGTTTTTCTGAAGGAAGGAATCTCTCCACGTTCAATTTGGATGCACCAGGATAATTACTAATTGCAGTCACCTAGGTGCTCATGTCTATCTCTTCCGGTCTCTGGTTCTGGTGTTCATACTTCTTCCCGTGTTTGTAGTTTGCATATAAAGTTTTGTCCAAAATCAAAGTATTTCTACTTTGACTGAATTTATAAAAAAATATTAACATTCACAATACCAAATTAATATTTTTAGATTCGTTATGAAATGTAGTTTCATATTATATATATATATTGTATTGTAGATATTGATATTTTTAATTTAAATTTTATCAAATTTTATAAAGTTTAACTTGACAAAAATCTAATACGCAAAATAAAAAGATCGGAGAGTACTTGCATTAGAGGTGAGAGCACATCGGTCTCTTCTAAGATATCTAACACCGACATGGCCAACATTATTTTGTTTTGGTGGGACACGTGGTGTAAACCAATGGGGTGTGCAAGCAAACTAGTCCTAACCTCACGTTGCCCTGCTCAACTTGTCTCCGCCTATTATTTATTAGTAGCTCATCCGTTGCTATCCAAATCAGCCACCATCATCGCTAACACTTTTTTTTTCACAAATACGCAAGAATGTATATCATTTCATTGATAGGTAGAAGCAGAAAGGGGGTTTCAGCAAATTAGGGCGGAAACAAAGCCGAGATCTCCGGAGTAGTAGGGAGGGGTTGCTCAGCCTGAAGAAAATGAAAAACTACTACAAGACGATAGCATTTAGTCCTCGGGCACCCGCGCGAACCCATGTCTTGGCCTCTTCCTGGATGGCTGCGATGAGGCGTGGGACAGATGGCGGCTTGCCGTCGAAGACACAACGGTTGTGGTGGCACCAAATGGACCAAGCAGCGAGGATAGCCAGCGATGCGGTCCCCCTCCGTAGCCCAGCGGGAGAGTTGCAGATGATCTTCACACACCAAGGCAGGAATTCCTCGTGGCTGTCGGGAGCAGCCACGGTGGCTCGACACCAAGTCAGAAGGTCATGCCATACCTGACAGGAGAATGAGCAGCCGATGAGGATGTTGTAGGGAAACATAGTAGAAAATAAAAAAAATTCGCGCCTACAAACACCCAAGATCGATATGAAGATGCATAACGGGTTCGGATCTCGATCGTTATCGTCACCGAGTTGCAGCGAAAGAAGAACGTGTTTGTGTAGATCGTACTTGGAGTCTCTCGAACTGCCGATGAACGATCCTGCGTAACGCCCACGGATTTTGCAGCAAGATGTTTGGAGATGTGCATGCTTTTCTTTCCTCTGTTTTGGCTCATACCCTCTCTTTCTCCAGCGATGCTATTATTGATGCACCGGAGATTGGTCGCCGACACATGTGCTTCTTCCTATCTCATGGTGTCGGCAATTTTTTCTGGCTTCAATCATGCAGCAGTGGTAGCTGCATGGCCCGCGAGCCAAGAGGGGCCATTAGAGTGTGCCGCGGGCGATTGGCAGTGTCATGTTCTTACTCGCGGCGGCAGGAGTACCTGGACAAGTCTCTTCCGGTCAGCAGCAACAACGTGGAAGCAACCACTGACACGTGGATTGTCTTTTAGTGGAAGGCGAGCGAGATCCGCGTTCCCCCCCTCTCTCACCTTCTCTAGTGTTTTGAATCAGAATGATCAAATTGATTGATCGATGGTTACAGGCCCCCTTTTATATGTTCCGAAGAGACACGACGATCCCTCGAGGAGGCGTCGGTTCCAGGAGATCGGAGGGAGGCGTCGGTTGCGGCACAAACGGCAACGACGGTTTGGGCAAGGGGAGATTTTCCCCTAATTACAGAATTATTTTTAACACTCCCCCTAATCTATGCTTGACCATGTAGATCATCTTCACGATTGTCCGGGAAGCTCTATCATCTCAAAAGATTCTTCTTCAAAATTTCTTCGTAAAATCTTTGATGAGATCCTGAAACATATACTCACAAAGAAAGATAGCATAATGTGATGTCATTAAAATGAGGATATCTCAAGAAGAGACTCCCCCTGACACCTGCAAGTCCCTAAGTCTTCGCATACCAATTCCATGAACACATTTCTGGAATGTAGAATTTGGTAGAGACTTGGTAAATAAATCAGCAAGGTTGTCGCATGATTTGACTTGCATAATGCTTATTTCCCCGCTTTTCTGAAGATTATGGGGAAAAAACAATTTAGGAGAAATATGCTTGGTGATATTACTCTTGATGTATCCTGTTTGCATCTGCGCAATACAGGCCGCATTATCTTCATAGATAATGGTAGGTGATTTTATCGAACCCATTCCACATGACTGTTGTATGTGGTTTATCATTCTGCGAAGCCATACACATTCGCATGTTGCTTCAAATAATAAAATTATTTTAGAATGATTGGTAGATGTTGCCACCAGAGTCTGTTTCGAAGACTTCCATGATATAGCAGTGCCACCATGTAGGAACATGAAGCCGGTCTGAGATCTGGCATTATGGGGATCAGACAAATAGCCAGCATCTGCATACCCAATCACATCAGAGTCCTGATTTTTCTGGAACTGGAAAAATAGGCCAAGATCCTTTGTGCCTTGGAGATATCG
This sequence comes from Aegilops bicornis, assembly GCA_021605145.1. NCBI lineage: Eukaryota > Viridiplantae > Streptophyta > Magnoliopsida > Poales > Poaceae > Aegilops > Aegilops bicornis. Next base: position 705,889,399 of record CM038672.1, read on the forward strand.
AAAGATATTCTTCACCTGCACCAATGACGTTTGGTGGGAGCTGCGCTATGTCTAGCAAGTAGATTCACTGCAAATGCAATATCAGGTCTTGTGCAATTTGCAAGATACATAAGCGCTCCAACGGCACTGAGGTATGGAACTTCAGATCCCAACATCTCTTCTCCATCATCCCTTGGTCTGAACGGATCTTTCTCCACGTCTAGAGATCGAACCACCATAGGAGTTTTGGATGGATAGGATTTGTCCATATTGAATTTCTCCAATATTTTCTGGATATAGGCAGATTGGTGTACCATGATTCCTGAGGGAAGATGCTCAAGTTGAATACCTAAGCAAAATTTAGTTTTACCCAAATCCTTCATCTCAAATTCAATTGATTGATCGATGGTTACATGCCCCCTTTTATATGTCCCGAAGAGACACGACGATCTCTCGAGGAGGCGTCGGTTCCAGGAGATCGAAGGGAGGCGTCGGTTGCGGGACAAACCACAACGACGGTTTGGGCAAGGGGAGATTTTCCCCTAATTACAGAATTATTTTTAACATCTAGGTCTCTTGGTCTGGTCCGCTTTGGCTTTGCCCACACACACAACCTTGGATCTAGGCCAACCCTCCCAGCTTCAACAAAAATACAAATTGTGGTGCCAATTCCTTTCTTTACAGCACAAGAAATTTCAACCCAACTTTACGGAAAGAAAGAGAGTCAAATGTCTTCACATGCATCAAATTTTCTCTGCCATATGATTTAGTATTTACTGGCTAAATGCTCGTGTTTGCTATGAAACTTGATTTTTTTTGTTATACATTATCAATTGCGTAAACACTTTTGCCACCGTCACAATAGTACACAAGTTGGTGTAAAAAAATAGAAAATATCAATGTATACAACAATTGAGCCAAACTTTACAGAATGGGTGGAAACCTTGGCAATTCATAACTTCAGAGGTGAATGGACGAAAGTAGCAAATCAAACATAACTTGTTCGTGGAGGCTTGACTCTCCACCTACACTCCCTTCACTCTACATTTTTCTCAGATCTTCCTTGCTCGGACCCTCCCTTCCCACTCAGGCCTCGCGGACGATGAGCAGGGTCCCTTCCTCCCCTAGCTTTAGATTAGGTGTAGTTTCGTCCATAGTGGCTTTGGAATCCCTATCTATTTGTCTATGGAAAAGCCAGTAGATGTGGAGGCGCTATTGGCTTGGCCTCCTTGTGGTGATCGGTGTCTCCCTTGTGATGACTGTGAATCAGTAGGCCTTGTGGCAACTTTGGTTACTATCCTCTAGGATCTGGCCGGATCCATGCTCTTCCCCTTCTCTCTTCAAGAGCCGGAGAAGAAATCTATGCTTGCAGATCTTCTTGGTAGTTGTTCCTTTTCAATAATAATCCCATGTAATCTCTTGATCTGCTCTCTGACATTGGCTTTCATCCCTACCTGATGCTAGTGTTCTTACTCATTCTTCAGCTTTGTTTCCTCCTGGTCACACATAAAGAGGTTTGGGGATGGCCGGATGGGCATGTGATGGCAATATGTACCTAGGGTAGGGTCAATGGCCTGACCTAGACACCCTCCCCAACGACACTACCTTAAAGTCAGAAGCATTCGAGGTATAGCATCATCCACTCGACCAGAAGCATTCCACTTGAAAGATTCAATTTCACTCGACCATAGCAACAGTCACTCGACGACCAGAAGGCCTAAGTCACTCTGAACAGCAACGGTCAGGCGTTTACTCTGAAGACTTAATGGTCATTTATGTATCTCCATTGCTGGCGTTACCAGAAACGCTCCATCTTAATGTACCTTAAACCCTATGTAACTGAGGGCGGGAGGGGTCTAGAGAATTCTATATAAGCCACCCCCTCCTCAGGGACAGAGGTTCGCATCCCCTGTAACTACACACCCATAATCCAATCGACCGAGCTCCCGAGCACCGAGACGTAGGGCTGTTACTTCCACTGTGAAGGGCCTGAACTTGTAAATCTTGTGTGTACAACTTCGCCATACCTAGGATCTTGCCTCCTCATACCTACCCCTCATTCTACTGTCAGGCATAGAACAACGAAAGTTGGCGCTCACCGTGGGGCAGGTGTCTTAGCGACTTTTTGGTGAGTTGTGATTTTTCCGATTCCCATCATCATGGTTTTTGGCGGTGGATTGGCTGAGGGCCGCGAGATCCGTCTCGGAGCGCTCGTCTTCGTCACCGATGACTCTGCATGGCTCCAGGAAGCTCCCCTCGACGTCGAGACGCTCCCGTCCCACGGGCGACGACTTTCGCTGCGGCGTCAAGGCGGCGTCCTTCTACGGCAACCGTCGACCCAGTATCGGACGGCTCCTGTGGTGTCCTCTCTCCCCGTTGTTCGCCGACGCAAGCGATCTGGTCGGTCGCGGCTTCAGCGGTGGGTGAAACACGCGGTGGATCGTCAGTCAGCCACCCCTCAAGTCGCGGCAATCGTGCCCGACGAAACTCTATACATCCTGTTCAACCTGTCGACTGGCTCCGTTGAGGCCCTCTCTGAATGCGACAGCAGCGACCCTGCGGCGGAAGTCTTGGTGGTCAACGCACCACACAGCCTACCCGGGTTTCGTCGCAATGGTGGCGGCGACCCATCGCATGTTCACGAGGAGTATCATCCTGAGGCTCTTTCCTCGCAGCAGAGGGAGGAACTTCGCCGGCGCGACGTGGATGCACTTCACACGCCTATCATCTGGGAGACCTCCGAGGCTCGGGCCTTGGAGGAGGCGCGCCTAGCCACTTTGGCTGAGCGCACTCGTCTAGAGAACCTTCAGCATGCACTCGACGAGCGTGCTCGGCAGCGGATCCCTGAGTCCAGTCGACGGCAGCGAAGGCTTTTCCCGCCTCAGCATCAGGTATACCGCACTCCGATTCAGAATCTTACAGCGGCAGCCCGCATAGCAGAGTCCATTCAGCCTTTCGAGTCGGAGGTTGGAAGAGGTTTGATGCAGATCCGGGCTTTACTTCGGGTAGTAGGAGAGCAGAACACAGTAGTGTCTCAGTCGCGGGATAGAATTCATAGCAGATCTGTGATGGCTGATACAGTCCAGTCGGCCCACAGCCCAAGATCGCCTCACAGGCGAGAGGGACGTGGGCATCGTCAAGAGCAGTACTGGGATCGGAATCGTGAACAACTTGATAATCGGTTCGACCGCGATAACCGCCGTTGAGTGCGTACACCCCCTCCGAGGGGCGGGTCCTATGTGTCTCGTCATCATGATGATAGGCGCTCACACGATGGTGAGCGAAGATTACCAGTTGACCCAAGGGAACCAGGCTCTGGTGCGAGATCGCTCTTGTTCAAGGTCTGGTCGATCGAAACAGAGCACACAGAGAGGGACTTGATAGAGATCGTCCGACTGGCGGCAGAGTTCATGTCTCAGGCCTAGAGTGTTTCAGCAGAGCCATCCGGGTAGCAGAGATTCCTCTCAACTTCAGGTTGGCGACTGGAGTCGGCAAGTTCACTGGTGAGTCCAAGCCTGACACTTGGCTTGAGGATTACCAAGTGGCTCTACAGATTGGCAGTGGCAATGATGAGGTGGCCATGAAGCATCTTCCTTTGATGCTGGAAGGCTCAGCCAGAGCATGGTTGAATCAATTGACCCCAGGCAGTATATTTAGTTGGGAAGAACTTGCCCGAGTGTTTGTCAGAACTTTTGAGGGTACTTGCAAGCGACCAGCAAGTTTGACGGAATTGGAGCTTTGCGTGCAAAAACCGAATGAGACTCTGAGAGATTACATTCAGAGGTGGACCACTTTGCATCACACGGTGGAAAATGTATCTCAGCATCAAGCAATTTGTGCCTTTAAAGAAGGCGTCAGGTATCAAGAGCTTAACCTGAAATTCGGTCGGACAGGAGATATGTCTCTGACTCAGATGATGGAAATAGCCACTCGGTATGCTAATGGAGAAGAAGAGGATCGACTTCGCAGTGGAAAGAGCAAACCAGTCGGTCAGGACACCGGTGGAGGCAATTCCAATCAGAAACAAAAGCGTAAAGCTGAGCCCGCGGGACCGGGTGAGACTGCAGCAGTGATCCAAGGAAAGTTTAAAGGAAAACCCAAGGGGCCCTGGAACCCCAAGAAAGTGAAAGATCAAGCGGGAAATAATGTGTTGGATTTGCCATGTCATATTCACACCAAGAAGGATGAAGAGGGTAATCTGATTTATCCTAAGCACACCACTTGACACTGCCGGCTCCTGATCCAGCAGTTCCGAGAGAAACATCCCAGTGAAAAGGAAAAGGAGTCGGACAAGGATGACGATAAGGAAGAAGGTGATGATGGTTTTCCCAACATCAATTCCACTCTGGTGATTTTTGCTGACATTGAAAGCAAAAGTAGATTGAAAGTGATAATCAGAGAAGTGAACATGGTTGCCCCGACAACGACGACATACTTGAAGTGGTCACAAACTGCGATCACATTTGACCAGTCCGATCACCCGGCACGCGTTGCCACTCCAGGGCGGCAGGCGCTGATAGACGACCCAGTGGTTGGAGGCACTCGACTGACTAAAGTATTGCTGGATGGCGGCAGTGGTCTGAACATTCTCTATTGTAAAACTCTGAAAGGGATGGGCATTCCGATGTCCAAACTTAGTGAGAGCAACATGAGCTTTCACGGCGTCATCCCTGGAAAGAAGGATGAATCACTCGGCCTGATAACTCTTGACGTGGTTTTCGGTGATTCGAAGAATTACCGCAAGGAAAAGTTGACATTTGAAGTGGTAGATTTTAAAAGTGCTTATCATGCTATTTTGGGCAGGCCTGCATATGCTAGTTTCATAGCTCGACCGTGTTACATCTATCTTAAGTTGAAGATGCCTGGCCCCAGAGGTGTGATCATAGTTACTGGTAATCGGCAGAAAGCAGAGGAGTGCCTTCAGAAGGGCTCAAGAATTGCTGATGAACAGATGACAACAGTTGAAATGCAGGAATATCAGAAGAATGTTGATCCGAGTGAATTGCTGCGAGCTAAGAAGCCTGCTTTTGAATCCGCATTTCAGTCATCCGGTGAAACAAAGTCGGTTCATATTCACCTGACCGATCCCAATGCTGCTCTGACTCATATCTCAACGATGCTCGACAACAAATAGGAAGAAACGCTCATCCAGTTCCTCCATGAGAACTGGGACATCTTCGCATGGAAACCTTTTGACATGCCGGGTGTGCCAAGGGAATTGGCTGAGCACCGTTTGCGAGTCGACCCAAAGATAAAACCAGTCAAAGAGCATCTTCGACGTTCCGCCATATAGAAGAGAAAGGCATTTGGCGAGGAAGTGGCTCGGCTTTTGGCTGCCGAGTTCATCCGAGGGACTTACCACTCCGAGTGGCTCGCCAATGTCGTCATGGTTCCTAAGAAAGATGATTCACTCCGTATGTGTATCGATTTCAAGCATATCAATCGGGGCTGCCCGAAGGATCACTTCCCTCTTCCTCGCATCGATCAGATAGTTGACTCCACTGCGGGATGTGAGCGGTTGTCTTTCCTGGATGCTTATTCCGGGTACCATCAGATCCGACTGTATGGACCCGATGAAATAAAAACAGCCTTCACCCCATTCGGGTGCTTTTGTTATGTCACCATGCCCTTTGGTCTCAAGAATGCTGGCGCCACATTCATGCGCATGATTCAGAAATGCATGCTCCCTCAGATCAGTCGGAATGTGGAGGCATATATGAATGCCATCGTGGTTAAGTCACGCAAAGGTTCCGACCTACTGACTGATCTCGCTAAAACCTTTGCAAATCTAAGGAGATATGATATCAAGCTCAATCCGTCGAAATGTACGTTTGGAGTTCCGGGCGGCAAGTTACTCGGTTTCCTCGTTTCCGAACGCAGGATCGATGCATTCCCAGAGAAGGTTGGAGCAATTCTCCGAATGAAATGCCCCGTGCGTATACAAGACGTTCAGAAGCTTACTGGTTGTTTGGCCGCTCTGAGTCGATTCATCTCTCGACTCGGTGAAAAGGCATTGCCTCTTTACCGACTGATGAAGAAGGCTGACAAATTCGAGTGGACTCTTGAAGCTGACGAAACGTTTGCAGAGCTGAAAACCCTGCTTTCCACCCAGCCGGTGCTTGCTGCTCCAATCAGCAAAGAGCCTCTTCTGCTGGTTAGTTAGTCCGCTTGGGCTTTTCCCCCCTCTTTTGACCGTGATTGTGGTTCTCTTGATATTGGCAGAACCAAAGGCCATGTTGAACACCATAAATAATGTGCCCATTTCTCCTTTTAAACCATGAACTGCTTTACACGCTGGATAAAAAGATTGTGAATACATGTGAAGTATGTACAATTGTACAGCAATTTGAATCAGGTCATGGTTGATGCTCGATGGGAAGTATGTTAGCAATTCAGTGCATCGTGCAGCAAGACAAGCACCGCAAATGCATGCCCAAATTATTTGCACAAAAGTAGCAGTCACCATTCATTGAAAGCTGAAACAGGCTCATATTTTTATGTCTGGGAACTGCGAGTAGAGAACCAGCACACATCACAAGCGCTGGAATGGCAAAATGGTGAAGGGAGGAGACATAGGAAGTTTCGAATTGCTGTAACCTAGTATCTATCTACATATATGTCTTCGTAGGCATGAGTGAATCCTGGTGCTTGGCCACAGCACTGAACACCCAAAACGGCGAAGCATAAGAAACACTGACAGCACGACTGAAATTCGCTAAGCGATATAACTACTACCACCGGCACAATTCTCACGGCTATTTACCTATCAATCATAGAAAAGGAGCCACCAGGCTTTGTCCATTTGATAGCATCACCCACCGAATGATATCAAGTTCCAAGGCGGCCCGGCGACATTGCAGGTCCAAACGGAGGAGAATGCACCCCTGCCCTGCAATGAAATGTCCAAATAGAGGTGAGATTTGTGGGCATCAGAAATGTGCAATCCAGGAGAAGAGAAATTGTCAGTGTTGCATTGTTCTGTACCTGGTGGCCATGGATATGGGTGGGTGGCTAGAAGATGCCGCGCTGGCGGGCGAGCGCGAGGAAGTCCTCCAAGGGATCCTGCTTGCTGGTGGTGGCGGCGGCGGCGGCGGTGGCGGTGGGGATCATGAGCATCGCCCTGTAGAGAGGATCGACGACGGCACGGGGTGGTTGCTCTGGCCGTTGCTGTTGCTTGGGGCTCGGGGTCGGGGCCGGGGCCGGGGTCGGAGCCGGGGTGCTGAACTTGGCGCCCCTGACCTTCCTGGTGCAAACCCTAGGCTTCCGGCGAGGTCTGGCGGCGTCGTCGTCGGAGGGAGGCGGCGAGGGCGAGTGGGGCTGGGAGGGGGTGGAGGTGAAGGGGAGGCTGCACATGGTGATGGGCTCTTGCTGGGGGAGCTCGGGAGGGGTGGCGAAGTCCTCCTCGTCGTCCTCCTCGTCCCCCCGCGCCTGCGAGGCGGAGGGGGCGTTGGCGGCGCCGAGGAAGGGGGACTTGGCGAGTACGTCCTCCTGGGACGCCGAGATGTCGCCGCCGCACTCCAGCGCCACCTTCGCCATCATCGGCCCGCCCTCAGCGGCGGCGGCGGCCATGGCTGCCGCAGTGGTCGGAGAGGGACGGGGAGGAGGCGTCAGGGCTCACCAGACTGACTGAACCTCTACCTGTTAAAATCAGATCGACACTTGGTCAGTTTAGGCCTCTTTCATTCAAATTCAGAGGATTTCCAAACGAATTTTGAAGGATCCTTATCCTAATAACCTTTTACTCTATTGGTTGTTTTTTCTTCTTTTACACAGCACAATCGCAAATGCTTGAATGCACTTATCTGTACGAACGTACACACACCCTATCCATGTGGCCATCTTAAAAAGCTGAGAGTTGACGCAACATCTTGAGATTGACAAAGTCACCACCTGCGTCTCGTAGTGGTCAGGAACGTCTTCTTCCTTTTTGTTTTTTAGGATTGCAGATTTCCGTTATGATTTATTTGTACTAGATTTTATGGAGGGTTTCCATCCACTCTTACCTCGTGGGAAGAAAAACCATTCGTGCGAAAGACATGAGCATGAGAAAACAAAAGAAAGAAGACAATGACCTGGATATTCCGATGATACAATTCTTTTTATGAAACATGACCCGGATAAGGCTCGAAACCTGAAATTATTGCTTTCAGCGTTTGAGCAGATGTCAGGCCTTAAAATTAACTTCCATAAAAGTGAATTGTTTTGCTTTAGAGAAGCCAGGGAGGCAGCAACTGAGTATGCCGACATGTTTGGTTGTGTACAAGGCCAATTCCTAATTAAATATTTGGGAATTCCGATTCATTATCGGCGTCTCACTAATGCGGAGTGGAAACATGTAGAGGAGCGATTGGAGAAATGGTTGAGTAGTTGGAAAGGCAAGTTGCTTTTTGTTGGAGGACGACTGGTCTTAATCAACTCAGTCCTCACAAATATGGTTCTCTATATGCTCTCCTTTTTCCAACTCCCAAGACGGGTCTTGCAGAGACTGGATTATTTCAGATCCAGATTCTTTTGACAAGGGGACGGTGAAAATAAAAAATACAGGCTAACCAAATGGAGCGTGGTTTGTAGGCCGAAAGACCAAGGTGGACTTGGCATTCATGACCTTGAGGTCAAGAATGATGCCTTACTTAGTAAATAGTTTGTTCAAACTACTTACTGAGGATGGCGTTTGGCAAACCCTGCTGCGCAATAAGTATTTAGGCCAAAAAGCGGTGTCACAGGTCTATTGGAAACCTGGTGACTCATACTTTTGGGCTGGTCTAATGGCGGTGAAGAAACACCTTTTTCGTTTTGGATCCTTTGCGATAAAAGATGGATCAGAGAATCGTTTCTAGGAGGACAACTGGCTAAGCAATGAAGGAAATATGCCCTAGAGGCAATAATAAAGTTATTATTTATTTCCTTATTTCATGATAAATGTTTATTATTCATGCTAGAATTATATTAACCGAAAACATAATACATGTGTGAATATATAGACAAACAGAGTGTCACTAGTATGCCTCTACTAGACCAGCTCGTTGATCAAAGATGGTTATGTTTCCTAGCCATAGACATGAGTTGTTATTTGATTAACGGGATCACATCATTAGAAGAATGATGGGATTGACATGACCCATTCCGTTAGCTTAGCACACGATCGTTTAGTATGTTCCTATTGCTTTGTTCATGACTTATACATGTTCCTATGACTATGAGATTATGCAACTCCCGTTTACCGGAGGAACACTTTATGTGCTACCAAACATCACAACGTAACTGGGTGATTATAAAGGTGCTCTACAGGTGTCTCCAAAGGTACATGTTGAGTTGGCGTATTTCCAGATTATGATTTGTCACTCCGATTGTCGGAGAGGTATCTCTGGGCCCTCTCGGTAATACACATCACTTAAGCCTTGCAAGCATTGCAACTAATGAGTTAGTTGTTGGATGATGTATTACGGAACGAGTAAAGAGACTTGCCGGTAACGAGATTGAACTAGGTATTGAGATACCGACGATCGAATCTCGGGCAAGTAACATATCAATGACAAAGGGAACAACGTATGTTGTTATGCGGTTTGACCGATAAAGATCTTCATAGAATACGTAGGAGCCAATATGAGCATCCAGGTTCCTCTATTGGTTATTGACCGGAAACGTGTCTCGGTCATGTCTACATAGTTCTCGAACCCGGAGGGTCCATGCAACGCTAAGGTTTCGATGACAGTTATATTATGAGTTTATGAGTTTTGATGTACCGAAGGAGTTCGGAGTCCCGGATAATATCGGGGACATGACGAGGAGTGTCGAAATGGTCGAGACGTAAAGATCGATATATTAGACGACTATATTTGGACATCGGAAGGTTCCGAGTGATTCGGGTATTTTCGGGGGATACCGGGGTGTTACGGGAATACGAGGAAGAAGCAATGGGCCTCATGGGCCAAGTGGTGGAAGAGAGGAGGCAGGGCGCGCGGCCCCCCTAGCCCAAACCGAATTGATTAGGGGCCGCCCTAGCCCAAACCGAATTGGACTAGGGGCGGCCCCCTTCCTCTTTTCCTCCCCTCCTTCCTTCTCCTTCTCCTTCCCTTCCTTCCCTCTCCTAGTTGGACTAGGAAAGGAGGGAGTCCTACTCCCGATGGGAGTAGGACTCCTCCTGGCGCGCCTCCCTTGGCCGGGCCGCCTCCCCTTGCTCCTTTATATCACGGGGCAGGGGGGCACCCCAAGACACACAAGTTGATCTTCGTGATCGTTCCTTAGCCGTGTGCGGTGCCCCCCTCCACCATATTCCATCTCGGTCATATCGTCGCGGAGTTTAGGTGAAGCCCCGCGTCGGTAGAACATCATCATTATCACCACGCCGTCGTGCTGACGGAACTCATCCCCGACACCCTGCTGGATCGGAGTCCGGGGATCGTCATCGAGCTGAACGTGTGCAGAACACAGAGGTGCCTTACGTTCGGTGCTTGGATCGGTCGGATCGTGAAGACGTACGACTACATCAACCGCGTTGTCATAACGCTTCCGCTTTCGGTCTATGAGGGTACGTGGACACACTCTCCCCTCTCGTTGCTATGCATCACCATGATCTTGCGTGTGTGTAGGAAAATTTTGAAATTACTACGTTCCCCAACAAGCAATGCCAGCCTCCAAGAACAATATCCAGCTTTGTACCGCATTGTTCGCGATAAGAATGATACTCTAGCGCAGGTGCTCAGTTCATTTCCGCCGAATATTTCTTTTAGGTGGGATTTGATTGGCCCCCGTCTTATGTCATGGCAAAATTTATTATCTCGATTGGAGTCGATAAACCTGACACAAGGACGGGATGTGTTTCGCTGGAACCTCACTACATCTGGGTCCTTCACAGTCGACTCTATGTATCGTGCACTAACACATTCAGAGGTCCCGGTGGATAATAACAAGAAAATTTGGATGTCGAAGATTCCACCGAAGGTTAAAATCTTTATGTGGTATCTTCGAAAGGTACTTGTGCTAACCAAAGACAATCTTGCCGGTCGCAATTGGCATGGAAGTAAGAAGTGTAGTTTTTGTACTCATGACGAGACAATCAAACACCTCTCTTTTCAATGCAAATTTGCACGCTCTACGTGGCCAGACGTCCAAATAGCGTCCAATTTGTATCCGCTCACAAGTGTTGCCAATATTTTTGGTCATTGGTTGGACAGCATTTCAAATAAGTTCAAAATGTTAATTCGGGTGGGAGCATATGCCTTATTATGGGCACTCTGTCTATGTAGAAATGATTTGGTTTTCGAGGGCAAAAACACCTCTCCTTTGCAGGTTATTTTCCGCTATACGCACTCGCTTCGTACGTGGTCTACACTACAACAAACGGAGTATCAACCGCTATTCAAGGCGGTGTGTATGCGGTTGGAGCGGGTGGCTAGGGAGGTCTTCACCCAGCATGGGTGGCAGCATAATCTACGGATAGCCGCACCAACTCCTTCGATATCCTTATGTTGCTGATATGTCGCCTTTTTATCTTCTTTCAATTTGTTTTTGTTTGGTTGTGTGCATCTTAGTTATGCAGAGGCAGGGTGATGCTCATTATGTTTTGTATCCGCTTGATGCTACATTTTGAGTCAATAAAAATGCCCTTTATCGAAAAAAGAAGAAAGAAGACACATGTGTATTAAAGGCAAACTTGCGCTATATTGAGACAATGATACCGGTGGTGAGACGAATTGAAGGTACACAATCACACCATTGGTTGAGTTTGAACATGACGAAGCCATTGCCCATGTTCATGGAGTTGTAAGTTTATTTACACAATGGTCAAATTTGGTTAGGAGTAGAAATGTTATTTTTTTTCTTTCAAAAAATGCTTATATCACAGTGTTTGGTATAAGGAGATGATTCAGTTTCCATATGATGCTGACATATATATGTGCAAAAGAAATTAATAACAATGTTTTTTTTTTGCCGATTCCTAGTTCTTATTGTTCGTAAACTGAGTAGTCCGGAGGTAATTTCTAGTCTTTCCCCATGCCATATGCTTTACCATTTAGTTAATCCTATGCTTTTGTTGTAATATTTGGTTGTTATCATAGTTTTATGCTGATGATCTTGCTACATATTCATGACTATTGTTATCAACGTCAATCATGTTGACCAGCCTCCTAGAAAAATAATGGCTAATGATAATGATGGGTTAATCATCTGTACCTACTCCTATTGGAACCTGTCTAGAAGCGGTGAGAACTAGTCAAGAACGATTTGTAAATAGAATAACATCACAAAAATGAAATTGGATGGGAAGCGTGTCATAAAAATGGATATTAAATTGCCTTGTCTACGCATCATGATCAATTGTGGAGACTACACATACTTAACATGTATTGCACCGTATGCGTACAATTTCCTCAGGTGATCAACCCTCGCATCAAACTTATATAATTAGCAAGATAATGATTTATTCTTTCGGAACATGGAGAAAAGAGCCCGAATTTTCGGTTTCTTACACGCAATACAACACATCAGAACCAAAACAACATACCACCCAATATTGGCCAAATGAAAAAAAAAATCATATTGTCAATTATTCATAAGGCAGAAGTACATTCACGGCTTACAGATGCATACAAGAATGACATATGCTACATTCATTTTATAGCTTAGGATGTGTATCTAAAACTCAACCAAGCCCTACATTTGTGCATTGATCTCCCTGCGTGATCGACCAAGGTCCGACTTAGTACTGATTGTTCTCCCAAAATTGAGCCTGGAGATAGTCTATTGTATTCTTTTCCACCTGAAATGCCTTGGCAAGAACATCATCTGATATTGGTGGCTTGGATCCAAACATTGCATTGGCAATTGTGATAGCCCCTGGGTTCTGGCTGCTGAGCGCGGCAATTGCAACAGCTGGCTTGTAGGGGTTGGGGTTGAATTGGAAGTGGATGAGCCCCACGGGGAACACAAACACGTCACCTTTGTTGAGCACTTTTGAGAGGAATTTGTTCTCCTGGTTGGATGTCACAAAGCCAACATACAATGTCCCCTCGAGTACCGTGAGGATCTCAGTGGCACGAGGATGCGTATGTGGTGGGTTCTGTCCTAGGGGAGCATAGTCGATGCGCGCGATTGAGATGCCGAGGGTGTTGAGTCCAGCAATCTGCATGACATTGATCAAGGTGACGTTGGATCCTACCTTGTTCGTGACCCTGGGCTTGTCCAGAGCGGCTTCCTTGAAGAAGTCATCCGTGTTGACTTCCATCGGGTTCTTGCAAACAAACCCATTGACACGCACTGGGTACATAGAGGAGAGGTGACATGTAAGCTTAGATCTTAACCAATTGTTTCAACTTGCAAATAATTTCCAAAATAATAGTTTCGACATATATATTTGCTGATAATATGTCAGGAAACCGGGGAAGTATCATAGTACCTGGTGAATGCATGTCGGCGACACAAAAGTCCTGGAGTGGGCTAGGGTCGGAGGCAATGGCCTGCCATGAGACCAACGCAAGAAGAGCGACAAGGAGAAGGAAGGAAGAGGAAGATGCCATTTGATTGTAGTTTCTTTAGCTCTTCTTTTCTCTTGTGTTTCTGTTTGTGTTTGTGGCGTTAATGATGTTTCAAATATGCAGGGGATGTATGTGTTTATATAGGCGCAGCGAGCAGTGTGAACTTGTGGGCAATAGACATAGTCAACTGGAATCGACCAACGGATTGAAATGGTCTCTGCTGCTGATTGATTTATTTTGCATAAAATTTCAAGTTCCCTTTTAATACCCCTAATCTACTCCATCATCTGATGTACGGCTGAGTAGTAATTGTGATTATTTATCCATCTCACCCAAGTCACCACACATGACCATAGTTTCTTAGATATCCAACTCACTTTGGATTCTAGCACGCATCTACTTGGTCATGGTGAAAACTGGTGCGCACGAGGTCGTTTTTTGTACCTCGAGGCCGACATAGACAAAGTCACCTTCTTAGCTTGATCTACGTGGGCTTCCTGGGTCTATGGCTTCTAAAGCGGAAAGTTCCTTCTGCATTTTTAACGATGTGTGCTAACAACTTAACATACATACAATTAAAAAATCGTGGTCAGAGATATAATGGAATATCATACCATCCTCCAAAATCAAGGGTAAAACTTAATTTCGAACATGAGTCATCGTCCGGTGATATCAAAAAATATATTAGATTGCTTAGAGACGTTAGAGTCTAACAATATAAGATGGCGAAGTAGTTAACGGATTGAGTCAATGAGGAAGAAATCGAGGCGCGTCATTCCATGCATGAATGCACCTAGCTAGCACAGCTATTATATGTAGCTGTCCCTGTTATCATGACATTAATCAGATATTTACTTGGTCAAATTTCTCTCAAAGTGGTTAAGCACATTATTCCACATACACGTAAACAACGACGATGGGGAGCAAAAACAATTAATTGTGATCTTAGTAAGAGTAGTTAACGTCCCTCTTGCTAATGGTTCGATCATGACCAATTCAGTGCACAAATCTGACAATCTAGTTGGCCTTTCTTGACTAGTCTCATAACACACCTCAACTTGCATGATTTGTTAGAGTAAACAATGCATCCAATGATATTAGGCTGGGTGGCCACTCATAAATGATTAATTTCTTGGAGGTGTGTGTTGGTAGTCTTGATATAGAAAAGATGTTTCCATCAAACGAATAAAAAGCTTCTAGGAGTCAAAACATAGGCCGTGTACTCCTGGACCACACAAAGGCGATCTCCATCGCCGGCCGCAAGCCCCGTCCTCTCATCCTGCCCTCGCCGCCATCGATCGGCACCATGCTGACAAAGCACCGAGTGGCGGTAGTCAGCGATGGAATGTCCCTCCTCTCCCCTCAACAAAGCACCGAGGGGCCGTGTTCCACCTCACTTGTGTTTGTGGATCAGGGAACTTTGACCGAAGTCGACGCTCGCCCAAATCAAGGGCAGCACCTTGGTCGTTGACCTATGAGGGGTGATTGCAGCAAACAAGGTATGGCTGCACTTCACCGTTCGTTGGTGAGGCTACTCCGATGGTGAGCTTTCTCCATGCACCAACCCGGCGTGGCCATATGGGGTCACTAGCAGTCTTGGCTCGACCGGATCTGATCGTGGCTGTGGGCTTGGGCTAGACCAAGCATGCTAGGGTTTGATGTCCTCCACCGGTGATCTTGGACCATCATGTGGGTGGAGGTGCGCAGGGTTGGAGTGTCGGATGCCAGGGCGGCGACCCTGGATGGCAGGCTGCACGTTAGCTCTCCATTGAGTAGCATGGCGGTATTTCTTGGCCATGGAGGTGGCGAGGTGCATTGTAGCTAGTAGTCTTGGTGAAGCTGTCGCCATCGGTGGTGGCCAAGGACTTATCTTGATCTAGAGTTCTCGGCCTGTTGTGGTGGTTCTCGTGGCCTGAGTCCCCCTTGGCAAGGTGTTGGGGAGGGAGTGAAAGCTCAAAGCATCAACGCCTGTGGCCGTGATACTTGCGGGTGTCATGTCCCTCTTGGGCGCATCACCGTGGCTCTCTCCTCCCTGCCAATTCAGGATGAATACGCTTGTCCGCCCCGACAGACACAGTGGTAGTGGCGCATTGCGTCATGACCCTCGTGAGGGTGTCGTCGGCGAGTTACTATCTTTCGTCGTGGCTGAGCGCTCAAAATGGTGTGGATATCCAATCGAACCTACCTCAACTCTAATACCTCATGATATAGTTTACACCTATCTTTTACATGCGACGACGTCCTCCCTTCATCCTGCCTAGTTGCCGATATGGATGACGCTCCTCGATTCAGAGCAAGAGGACAAAGGGTCCTCTTTGGCGGTAGTTGGGCCGTGACTGTGCAACAAAGTCTAGTGGTTTCTCCTATGTGTCGCGTTGTTTATTGTTGGTGGCGGTCCTGGTTGGGTATTAAGGTGGTCCAGCCTCTCCTGTGCTTCTTCTCGGTGGCATGCTCGAGGCATCTAGTTGTGCACTTTCTGTGCTTGTTGGCATGTTTGACTTGTTTTGCTGTGCTTTTCTTTGATCATCTTGTATGGGGATTTCCTTAACACCATGCATCATTCGGCTGTGTAGCTTCCTTTATAAAGCAGGCAAAATTTTGTTTGGAGATAAAATGCTTCTATCACCAGCTTGTTACGAAGAAACAATTCAAGTAATAATCATTTTTAGGGTTTCAGTAATAATCGTTAATCGTTTCTTTGTATTTATGCATGTTTACCATATATGTTGGAGCTGATTTTCGAAATCTGGTCCCCGGTGTGCCCAGTTTTTATAACTTAGCAAAAATCATATAGTTCTTAACATAAGAGAAAAAAAATGATCATATGTTTTTTGATACAATAATCCACCTCATCGGTTTCCATTAAAGAAACCGTCAATCAAACTTACAAGAGTTTGAACCAAAAGGAAGCTAAAACAAAACATGCTGGAAAATTGAGCTAACAATAACCAAAGCAAGTTCCATAGCAAAGGGACTGTAAATTACTTATTACATGCACCAGAAAGCGAGGTACCTCAACAACAACCCCAGGATGCAACTTTTGCACATTCAACTTTCACATTTCAATCCTGAGCACAACCGGATTCCAACCATGGCATACTTCACATGTAGTGCAAGATAATCCTAGGTGTTCACTTTAGCAGCAAACATATATTGAATTGTCATATAATAATCTATTATTTCGGAACAAGGGGAAAGGAACCCAAAATTTTGATTTGTCATGATAGATACGACACGTCAAATTCCAAAAGAGGCAAATGAGATCATATTAGTGTGATAAAAACAATATTGCGAATTATTTATAAGGTAGAAATATCAAATTCCAGAAGAGGCAAATGAAATCATATTAGTGTGATAAAAACAATATTGTGAATTATTTATAATGTAGAAATACATTCACTGATTACAGACACACAATGGCATGACATATATATGCTCCATTTATTTTATAGATTGGGATGCATATCTAGGAACTCAATCATGTCCTTCATTTGTGCACTGGTCTTCTGGGTAATCAACAGAAGTCTGACTTAGTAGTGGTTGTTTTCCCAGAACTGAGCCTGGAGATAGTCTATTGTATTCTTTTCCACCTGAAATGCCTTGGCAAGAACATCATCTGATATTGGTGGGTCGGACCCAAACACTGCATTGGCAATTGTGATAGCCCCTGGGTTCTGGCTACTGAGCGCGGCAATTGCAACAGCGGGCTGATGGGGGTTGGGGTTGAATTGGAAGTGGATGAGCCCCACGGGGAAGACAAACACATCACCTTTGTTGAGCACCTTGGAGAAGAACTTGTTTTTGTTGGGGGTGGGCTGGTTGGATGTCACAAAGCCAACGTACAATGTTCCCTCAAGCACCGTGAGGATCTCAGTGGCGCGAGGGTGCGTATGTGGTGGGTTTTGACCCAAGGGAGCATAGTCGATGCGTGCAATTGAGATCCCGAGGGTGTTGAGTCCAGCAATCTGCATGACGTTGATCAAAGTGACGTTGGATCCAACCTTGTTGGGCATCCTAGGCTTGTCGAGATTGGCCGCCTTGAAGAAGTCGTCTGCGTTGACCTCCATCGGGTTCTTGCAAACAAACCCGTTGACACGGACTGGGGGCACAAGAGATGTACATGTAAGCTCAGATTTTGACAACGTTGTTTTGACTTGCATATAATTTCCAAAAATAGATTTCAACATATTAATTTGGTGAAAACATGATGACAAACGGATAGTACCTGGTGAATTCATGTCGGCGACACAAAAGTCCTGGAGTGGGCTAGGGTCAGAAGCAGTGGCCTGCCATGAGACCAACGCAAGAAATGCAGCAAGGAGAAGGAAGGAAGAGGAGGATGCCATTTCGTTTTTGTGTCTTTGGCTCTTCTGTTCTCTCGTCTTCCTATTTCTGTTTGAACATGCAGGGGATGCATGTGTTTATATAGGCTCAGAACTCGTGAGCAATAGACAAAGTCAAGTGGAACCAATCAACAGATTGAAATGGTCTCCCGCTGCTGATTAAACTATTTTGCATAACTTTACAGGTTCCCTTTAAGACACGTTCTCTCTAATTATGAATGTTTCTCCATCTCACCGAGTCCCCACAATGCATGCAGGGGTGGTTCCAGGAAAAGTCACCACCCATCACCATTAAGGAAAATATTTTGAAGATAAGAAACACTGACAAGATAAACAAATGAAATTCCACTAGTGTAATTAGATACAGTATCACATACTTGGTCAGAATCTGAACTGGTAGTCTGGTGCGCAAGCACAAAGTTAGTCAAAGAGCAGTTGAGAAAAGCCAAGTCATGTAAGGTCATCAATCGTTTTCTACCTCGAGGCCAACCTTGACAAATTTTGTCACCTACTCATGCGTGGGCTTGATTCATGTGTGCCTGCATGACTTCTTAAGAGATATAAAGTGACTACTACTCCTGTTCTTTCCAGAAGTTGATATAGAATAATGTGTGCAATCGAGCTTTTCAAACTAGAAAATTATATATTTGCCTGTAGATTTGTCATGAAATCCAGCAACATAAGATGACGCGGCTTATTGTGTGCGAACAAGGAAGAAAGCAAGGCACGTCGATCCACACATGAATCCACCTAATACATTTGCTATATGTAGCAGCCCATGTAGGTTATCATCACGTCAATCTGGTATTTACTTGGTCAGATGTCTCTCGAAGTGGTTGAGTATTTTCAGGAAGAAGTGGCGACCTTAGTGGACGAAGTGCCCAACCAAAAGGAGAGCTGCCACATAGGCCATGACGGTGGACAGGAGGAACTTTTCACATGATCTTAGCAAGACTAGTTAACATCTTGCATGGAGTATTATCAACCTGTTCTTTCCAGAAGTTATTATAAAGTACATGCAATCTATCTTTTCGAACTACAACACTAGTATAAGCAAATTATATATTATCCAGCAGATTTTTCATGAAATCCACCAACATAAGACGATGCAGTAGCTAAGGGATTGTTCCGACAAGGACATATATATATATATATATATATATATATATATATATATATATATATATATATGAGAAATTTTTCCTACTATCAGGTGTAGTTACTTCCACTTTTATTTCGTACGTTCTAGGTAGTATCTATCATATCGGAGAGTATGTATGTGTAGTATGTAGTATATAAAAATGCTTAGGTAGTATATATGCTACTTTTTAGGTAGTATGTATCATATTTTGTGCATATTCCATCTCGCGTACAAATATGTGCGTATTTCATAAATACAATAAAACTATGAGCTCATTTGCAATTTTTTCATAAAAATTACTTCGAAGTATCTTAGATATAGTATATGAACATAATAAAAATAATAAAATGGAGTATATACTACCACATGATAGTATTTGAGAAACAGGTGTAACTACACCCGGTACTAGGATGCATTTTCCCTATATATATATATATATATATATATATATATATATATATAGAATTGGTCAAATATCTCTCTCAGTAGTTGAGAAGGTGCAGGAAGAGGCGATTTACATTAATAAACCAGCCTAACCAAAAAGAGAGATATGACGATCTTACTAGGAGTAGTAGCATCCTCTTGATAAGAGTTTCATCATGGCCAGTTCAGTGCATAAATCTAACAATCTCGGTTGGCTTTCCTGCCTAGGTTCATGATACCAAACCTCACCTGCCCCTTTTATTAGAGCTAAACAGTATATCCAGTGACTACACTGGGTGGCCACTCATAAACTGGTTACTTTGTCGGAGGTGCACGAGTTGGTAGGTTTGTTGAAGAAAAGATCAGAATGTTTCCATCAGACGAATAAAATGCTTCTATCACAAGCTTGTTACAAAGAACCAACTCAGATAGTAATCATTTCTCGTATATTTATGCAGGTTGTCTATATATGTTGGAGCTGGTTTTTGGAACCTGGTGTTCAGTGTGCCTAGTTTCTTAACGTAGCAAAAATCAAATTTCTAGTTCTAAATTTAAGAAAAAAATAACGATCATATGTTTTTTTTTGGAAAACGAGACACCTCATCAGTTTCAATTAAATAACCGGCTAACTAAATTTACAAGAGTTTCGATCCAAAAGGAAGCTCAAAGAAGACATGCAGGAAAATAGAGCTAACGGCAACTAAAAGAGCAGGTTCATAGCAAAGGACTAATAAAAGTAAGTCTTACATACACCACAAAGGGAGAGACCACAACAGCAACTCTACCAAGCAACTTTGGCACATTCAGCTTTTCACACTGCAATCCTGAGCACAATCGGGTTCCAACCACAGCTTCGAGCATACTCCTCCTGGGTCACCAGATTGAACTTTAAGACCCGTTCTTCAATTCTTCCCCATCATGTCATTTCTGCGAAATGCTCCAACTATTAGGCTCTAGAATATAACAACATGATCATCCGGGAAATTTCTATATTAACACTGGTGGAAAAAAGGCCTTTGGTCGCGGTTCGCAACTGCCATTAGTCGCGGTTGGGCAACCGCGACCAAATAAGCGCGACTAATGCCCCCCACCTTTAGTCGCGGCTGCTTAAGAAACCGCGACTAACGGCCCGTTCACGTGGGCGCCAGGCGGCCGTCGGGCGGAGGACCTTTAGTCGCGGTTCTTCGCCAACCGCGACTAAAGGCCGCCACAGGTTTAGGGTTTTAGCCCCCCTAAACCTGTTTTCTGTTTAATTTGTATTGTTTTATTTCTTTTGTGCTTTATTTTAATTTTTAAGGAGTTTCATATATTCTACGGTACTACATACATGCATATGAATATACATCACTGCCACTTATCCATTGCCGGCCTCCACCGCCGGGCACGCGCCGCCGCTTGCCGCCGGCGTGCACGCTGGAGAAGCCAAGGAAGGGGTGATGCGTCGCGGCGGGCGTCAAGGCACAAGGTGAGCCCAAGAATGGGTCGAGGCGTTGGAGAGCGCGCAGAATGTGAAGTAGCCGGAGGTGGCCTTGGCAGGATGCACTACCAGTTAAGCGCCGAGGGCGGGCGAGCGAGGCGGGCGCTGGCTGTGGGCGAGGGAGGCCGGTCGGCGGCGTTGAGGGCGGGCGAGCGAGGCGGCACACGAGGCTGGGCCGGCGCCAAGGCTGTAGGCGAGGGCGACGGGCGGCGCGGCCGAGGGCGAGGGCGACGGGCGGCGGCCGAGGGCGAGGGCGACGGGCGGCGCCGAGGGCGCAGAGACGAATAGGCGAGAATCGAATCGAGAAGACGAGAATCGAGCCTTGTATTTATAGCCCCCTCTCTTTAGTCGCGGGGTTATGCACGAGACCCGCGATTAAAGGTACCTTTTAGTCGCTGGGTCGCCCGCCCAATCATGACTAAAGGGTTTTTATGGCGGTTTTTTATGCTTCGCGCTTCACCTTTTAGTCGCTGGTTGGTCCGCCAAGCGACTAAAGGTCAGGTTTACGGTTTTAGCCCCCCCCCAAACCTGTTTTCTGTTTAATTGTATTGTTTTCTTTTTAATTTGTATTGTTTTCTGTTTAATTTGTATTGTTTTATTTCTTTTGTGCTTTATTTTAATTTGTATTGTTTTCTGTTTTCTGTTTGTTAGGGTTTAGAGGAACCAAAAGCAAACCTACACCCACTTGTGAAGAGAATGGCTCCAAATGGCTAAGTGTTGGCTGCTGGATGGGTATATATAGGGGAGGGGCTTTAGTTGCGTTGGCTGGCACGGCAAACCGTGACTAAAGGTGTGAAGGCCTTTAGTCAGGCTGGCAAACCGCGACTAAAGACCCTCACGTGCGCCAGCTGGCCACCGAGCGCCCTGGGCCCAGGCCTTTGGTCGCGGTTCACCTCCAAAACCGCGACTAAAGGTCCCGTTAGTCGCGGTTCCTACAGCTTCGCGACTTATGGGGCTGGACGGAAGCCTGTTTTTCCACCAGTGTAAAGCAAGCAGAGTTCCTAGTTTTCAAATTGTCCAACGTATTGCTGCCTCCCCCACAGATAACCAATTTCCATGGACACGGGAAAAGAGTTAATCCACACACTAGTCCAATCCTCATTGCTATCTGGTGGTCTACTTAGACTAAAAGGACATAGTGTAACCTGCCATGTCGGGTTAGCTAAGAGGTTATCGCTGTCCCTTTATGTCCACGGAAGTGTCATTGATCATTCCCAGTCCACCCTCTCATTAGAAGGTTATCCTTGGGCAAGATGCAATTTCTGTGCATCGACCATGGAAAAACTTTATCATAAGGAGAATCTTGAATTTCCTTATAAATTTATATACCACCTGATGCATTGTCTTCAGTTTTAAATATTAATCTCATAGTGAACTTACGTTGAATTGTAATCATCCGTCGGTATAAAATGAAGTAGATCCCATTTCGCTCGCGGCCATGGCTACAACTCCAAACTGACCGGTCAGTAGCACCTTCAGGGCACTAGCTTTTGCATCCAACAAGTTCTAAACTAATGAATGTGCTACTTGTTTAACATGGTACTAAATATAATCTGATGACTTGTTAAGATAAACATCACCTTAAACTCTCAATATGACACCTAAAATAACGAAAACATCACACATCATTGTGGTTGTCATTGATGGAAGGGAGTGGGGAAGTTGTGCGAAGGGGCTAGGGAACCGACAGGGTTGCATCATCCTCGGAGATGGCACTCGAGCGCATGGCGGTTCAGGAGCTGTCAGCGTCGGACACAAGCAGGGCATCGGGAAGGTCAAGAGTAGTACTAGTCTGTAGGCTAGAAGTGTAGTAATTAACCTAGTTGTAGTCTATGTAGGTAGAGAGTCCTAAAGATAGTTCACTAGTGTTTGAGTGTAAACTGGACGAGGTGTTTGTACCGAGTCGGGGTTGCGTCGTGTTGGTTGCCGGCCGAGTCGGCAGCGAGTTGGACGTGGCAAGTCTGTATCCCTCTATATACGTAAGGAAAAAATCAGAAAAGGTGCAAGTTGTCCGCACCGCAAAATCAGTTTCCCTCTGTTCAATTTTGACAGCAAGTTTACAACGAGAGAAGCTGTTTCATCGAAATTGATTCGATTCGATCGATCTAGCTAGGTCAGGCTATGTTACGCACGTACGGTGAGACGTGCATAGGCACTGTTCATCAATCAAGCAGTGTGCCTGTGTGCTTGCTAGCTTGTACGTGCGTACACACCTCCGGGTGATTTGATCTAGCAAGATTAGAAACCAACAGTTGGTATCAGAGCCTTGACAATCAGCGACAAGGAGTCGGTCAACTCCAAGTCCGGCAACAACGGCTCCAAGGAGAACAAGAACGGCAACAAGGTGAAAAAGTGCGGCAAGTCAGCAACTAGTGGTGGCGGAACGGGCGGCGCCAACGTACTGGCGCATCGTAGCATCCAAATCCAGTACCCCATGCTCACTGACGCCAACTACGGCGTGTGGGCGGTGAACATGAAGATCATTCTTCGAACCCTTCGTGTGTGGCAGGCTATCACGGACGACGCCGTCGACGAGTAGTGCGACAAAGGTGCCATGGCCGCCGTAGCCCAGTCTGTGCCGGATTCCATGTTGATGACATTGGTAGAGATTGAGGCGGCAAGAGAGGCATGTAACACACTCAAAGAGATAAGGTTTGGAGAAGCTCATGTCACGCTCGGGCACAAGTGCTGAAGCGCCAATTTCACAAGTGCAGATGGAGGAAACTGAATTGGTGAACGACTATGCCATGCGTCTGACTACTTTGGAGGGAGAGATCCATGTGCTTGGTGCAAAGCTCGAGGACGACGAGATCATGTAGAAAGTTTTCGGTTCGGTGATTGACAAATTCACGTACATCATCGGCACACTAGAGCAGCTTTACGACATCGACGACATGACCATAACGGAGGCGACCGGACGCTTGCGTACATGGGAAGAAAATGCTCCTGACTGTCAGAAGGGCAAAGGAGGAGGTGGTGACCAACTCATGTATTCGCGCGCAGATTGGGAGTCCCCAAGTAGCAAAGTAAGGCGCAACGTTGGTGATGGCTTGAGCAGCGTGAAGCACGGCGGACAAACCGGAAAAGGAAAAGGAAAAGGAAAAGGAAAGCCACAAGGTCTAAGGCGGACCGATCTAAAGAGCGGAAGCCACGAAACTTGGGTATGCGTGAGGTAAAGTGCTATAACTGCAACGAAATGGGTCACTTTGCGAAGGATTGTCCGGTGCTTAACAAGCGGGAGATCAACGCAAATTTGGCGAAGCAGGAAGACAAACATCCATGTCTTCTAATGGCCGAAGTTTGTGATCTCATTCGAATGGTGGTTGTGTAACCAAACCAGAAGGTGCTACTTCATGAGAAGAAAGTAATACCGAAGTTATCCGGAAACCAGAACGTGTCATGGTATCTAGACACGGGTGCTAGCTAGTAACCACATACATGGTGCAAGGAGAAGTTCCTCAAGCTAGAATATGATGTTCAAGGCTTGGTCAATTTTGGTGATGATTCAGATGTGGAGATTTGCGGGTAAGGTTATGTCCTCTTCGAGGGTCTCACAGGAGAACATCACATACTCACCAGAGTATACTACATCCCACGGCTTCGCAACAACACCATCTCTATCGGGAAACTTGACGAGAATGGATGCAAGGTGGATATTGAGAACGGAGTGATGACGATCTTTGACAACCTCCCATACGTGCTAGCGCATGTGAAACACACACAGAACATGCTCTATATCCTCAACCTTGATCACTCTCAACCGGAGTGTTAGCTTGGCAAGAGTGATGATGATTCGTGGTTATGGCATGCTAGATTTGGACACGTTAACTTATACGCCTTGAAGAAGATGTCAAAGATGGAGATGATATCCGGGATGCCATTTTATCGACCATGTTGATTGAGTATGTGACCTGTGCATGGTTGGAAAATAGTACCGTAGGTCGTACCCTACTCAGTCTACCTATGATGCAAGTGATGCACTCGAGCTGCTCCATGGTGATCTATGTGGCCCTATCACCCCGGCAACTCACGCAGGAAAGAAGTACTTCTTCCTTGTGGTAGATGAATAATCGAGATACATGTGGGTCGTTCTCCTACGATCTAAAGATGAGGCATTTGAAGCGTTCAAGAAGCTGAAGGCTGCAACGGAGATGGAACACAAGCTGAAGACCTGGCAGTGGCGCCGCTGCTATCCATCACTATTGGAGGAGTGCCAGTTGCCTGAGATGGCATGCCATGACCAGTGGGGTTGTGGTCCACCTCACTTGTGTGTGTGGATCAACAAACTTTGGCTGGAGCCGACGCTCACCCAGATTAGGGGCAACACTATGGTCAGATGAGGAATGGCTGCACTTCGTTGCTCGTGGGTGAGGGTCCTTTGATGGTGAGTTCCTCCATGCACCAACCCAATGTGGTCACATTGGGTCACTAACAGTCTTGGGTCTGACCAGATCTGGCCGTGGCTATGGGCTTGGGCCGGGCCAAGCCGTGCTACGGTTTTTATGTCCCCCTCCGATGATCTTGGACCAACATACGTTGGTGCAGGTGTGCGAGGTTGGAGTGTCAGATGCCGGGACGATGACCCTGGATGGCAGGCTGTGTTTCTCACTTTCCATTGAGTAGCATGGTGGTTTTTCTTGGTCATGGGGGTGGTGAGGTGCATTTTGGTCGCCCGTCAGTGGTGGCAAAGGCCTTAACCTGATCTAGAGTTCTCGACCTGTTGTGGTGGTTCTGGTGGCCTGAGTCCCCATTGGCGAGGTGCCGGGGAGGGTCTGAATGAAAGCTCAGAGCCTCAATTCCTGTGGCGGTGATGCTTGCGGGTCTCATGTACCTCTTGGGGGAATCGCCATGCCTCTCCTCCCCAACAGTTCAGGACAAATACACTTGACTGCCACGACAGACGCGGTGGTAGTGGTGCATTGCGTCGTGACCCTCTTTGGGGTGCCACAGATGAGTGCGACTTTCTTTCGGTTGTGGCTGCATGTTCAAAATGGTGAGTAGATCCAATCGGCCCTACCCTAAACTCCGGTGACTCGCGATATCGTTTGCACCTATCTTTTACATGTGACGACATCCTCTCTTCGTCCTTCCTGCTTTCCGACATGAATGACACTCCTCTGTTCAGAGCAACAGGCCAGAGGGTCCTCTCCGGCGGTAGTTGGGTCGTGACAGTGCAACAAAGTCTAGTGGTTTCTCGTCGAATCCTAGGTGGTGCGTGGTTTCATGATGGTGACGGTCCTGGTTGGGTATCAAGGTGGTCCAGCCTCTCCCGTGCTTCTTCTCAGCAGAATGGTTGAGGCATCTAGTTGTGTACTTTCTGTGCTTGTTAACGTGTTTGGCTTGTTTTGCTGTGCTTTTCTTTGATAATCTTGTATGCGGATTTCCTCGACACCATGTATCGTTCAGTTGTGTAACTACCTTTATAAAGCAGGTGAAATTCTGTTTCGAGATGAAATGCTTCTATCACCAGCTCGGTACGCAGAAACATTTCAAATAATAATCATTTGGATGATGGTGGTGGTGGTGGTGGTGGGGGGGGGGGGGGGGGAGGGTCAGGTAATAAACGGTTTTTTTTTATATTTATGCATGTTTACCGTATATGTTGTAGTTGATTTTCGGAACCTAGTCCCCAGTGTGCCCAATTTCTAAAACTTAGAAAAAAAATAGTACTTAACATAAGGCAAAAGCATAACGCTCATATGTTTTTTGATACAACAAGCCACCTCATTGATTTCCATTAAAGAAACCGCCTGTCGAACTTACAAGAGTTTTGAACCAAAAGGAAGCTCAAACAACTAAAGCAAGCTCGAGAGAAAAGGGACCGTAACTTACTTATTACATGCACCAGAAAGCGAGATACATCAACAATGACTCCAGGAAGCAACTTTTGCAAATTCAAAATTCACATTTCAATCCTGAGCACAACAGGGTTCCAACCATGCCATACTTCACATGTATTGCAAGAAAATCCTAGGCGTTCACCCCAGCATTAAACATATATTTAATTGTCATATAATAATCTATTATTTCATAACAAGGGGAAATGAACCCAGAATTTTAATTTGTTTTGATAAATAAGACACGTCAGATTCCAAAACAAGCAAATGAGATCATATTAGTGTGACAAATATAATATTGTCAATTATTCGGAAGGTAGAAATACATTCACTGATTACAGACACACAATGGAATGACATATGCTCCATTTATTTTATAGATTAGGATGCATATCTAGGAACTCAACCGTGTCCTTCACTTGTGCACTGGTCTCCGGGTAATTGAAAGATGTCTGTCTTAGTAGTGGTTGTTCTCCCAGAACTGAGCCTGGAGATAGTCAATTGTATTCTTTTCCACCTGAAATGCCTTGGCAAGAACATCATCTGATATTGGTGGGTCTGACCCAAACACTGCATTGGCAATTGTGATAGCCCCTGGGTTCTGGCTGCTTAGCGCGGCAATTGCAACAGCAGGCTGGTGGGGGTTGGGGTTGAATTGGAAGTGGATGAGCCCCACGGGGAAGACAAACACATCACCTTTGTTCAGCACCTTGGAGAAGAACTTGTTTTTGTTGGGGGCGGGCTGGTTGGATGTCACAAAGCCAACGTACAGTGTTCCCTCGAGCACCGTGAGGATCTCAGTGGCGCGAGGGTGCGTATGTGGTGGGTTTTGACCCAAGGGAGCATAGTCAATGCGTGCAATTGAAATGCCGAGGGTGTTGAGTCCAGCAATCTGCATGACGTTGATCAATGTGACGTTGGATCCAACCTTGTTGGGCATCCTAGGCTTGTCGAGGTTGGCCGCCTTGAAGAAGTCGTCTGCGTTGACCTCCATCGGGTTCTTGCAAACAAACCCGTTGACACGGACTGGGGGCACAAGAGATGTACATGTAAGCTCAGATTTTTACAACGTTGTTTTGACTTGCATATAATTTCCAGAAATAGATTTCAACATATGTATTTGGTGAAAACATGATGACAAAACAGATAGTACCTGGTGAATTCATGTCGGCGACACAAAAGTCCTGGAGTGGGCTAGGATCAGAAGCAGTGGCCTGCCATGAGACCAGCACAAGAAGTGCAGCAAGGAGAAGGAAGGAAGAGGAGGATGCCATTTCGTTTTAGTGTCTTTGGCTCTTCCTTTCTCTCGTCTTCCTGTATCTGTTTGTGGCGTGAGTGGTGATGGTTTGAACATGCAGGGGATACATGTGTTTATATAGGCGCAGAACTCGTGAGCAATAGACATAGTCAAGTGCAACCGATTGAAGTGGTCTCTGGATGCTGATTAAACTATAACTTTACAAGTTCCCTGTAAGACACGTTTTCCCTTCAAAGAAGCAATATAGGGAAACACTCTCTAATTATGAATGTTTCTCCATCTCACCGAGTCGCCACAATGCATGCAGGGCTGGTTCCAGGAAAAGTCACCACCCATCACTATCAAGGAAAATATATTTTAGATAGGAAACACCGGCAAGAGAAATAAATGATTTTTTTTGCAGGGAGAAATAAATGAATTCCACTAGTGTAATTAGATACAGTATCATATACTTCGTCATGCACATGCGCATGACTTAGTCTGAACTGGTGGCCTGATGCGCATGCACGAAAGTTAGTAAAAGAGCAGTTGAGGAAAGCCATCAATCGTTTTCTAGCTCGAGTCATACTATGTCACCTATTCATGTGTGGGCTTGATTCATATAGGTGCATGCATGACTCCTAATGACATATAGAGTGACTACTCCTGTTCTTTCCAGAAGTCGATATAGAATAATGTGTGCAATCGAGCTTTTCAAACTATGAAATTATATATTTGCCTATAGATTTGTTACAAAATCAAGCAACATAAGACAACGCGGCAGATTGTGTGTGAACAAGGAAGAAATTGAGGCGCGTCGATCCACACATAAATCCACCTAATACATATGCTATATGTAGCAGCCCCTGTACGTTATCATCATGTCAATCTGATATTTACTTGGTCAGATGTCTCTCGAAGTGGTTGAGTACTTTCAGGAAGAAGCGGCGGCATTAGTGGACGAAGTGCCCAACCATAAGGAGAGCTGCCACAGAGGGCAGGAAATTTTCATATGATCTTAGCAAGACTAGTTAACATATTGGAAGGAGTTTTATCAACCTGTTCTATCGAGAAGTTATTATAAATTATATGCAATCTATCTTTTCAAACTATGATCACTAATATAAAAAAAATTATTTTCCAACAGATTTGTCATGAAATCCAGCAACATAAGACAACGCGGTAGCTAGTGGATTGTGCCGACAAGGAAGAAATCGTGGTGCGTCGATCCATGCACGAATCGACCTAATACAATTGATATATGTAGCAGCCCCCGTTATCATCACGGTAGTGAGATATATATTTACTTGGGCAAATTTCTCTTGCAGTAGTTGAGTATTTGCAGGAAGAGGCGACGAAATTAATGGATCTGCCTAACCAAAAGGAGAGATATGACGACCTTAGTAAGAGTAGTTATCATCCTCGTGCTAAAAGTTTTATCATGACCAGTTCAGGGCATAAACCTAACAATCTCGGTTGGCTTTCCTACCTAGGTTCATAACACCAAACTTCACCTGCCCCATTTTGTTAAAGTAAACAGTGCATCCAGTTACTAGGCTGGGTGGCCACACATAAACTGATTAATTTGTCAGAGGTGCGCGTTGGTAGGTTTGTGAAGGAAAAGATCAAGATATTTCCATCAGACAAATAAAATGCTTCTATCACAAGCTTGTTACAAAGAACCAACGCAGATAATGATCTTTTCTCGTATATTTATGCATACTGATATATGTTGGAGCTGGTTTTTGGAACCTGGTTTGGTGTGCCTAGTTTCTGAAATGTAGCAAAAATCATATTTCTAGTTCTAAATTTAAGAAGAAAAAAATACAATCATAAGTTTTTTTTAGAGAATGAGCCTCCTCATCAATTTCCATTAAACAAACGGCTAATCAAATATACAAGAGTTTGGAACCAAAAAGAAGCTAAAACAAGACATGCAGGAAAATAGAGCTATCGGCAACCAAAAGAGCAGGTTCACAGCGGAGGAGCAGTAAACTAAGTCTCACATGCACCAGAAAGGGAGAAACCACAAGAACAACTCTACTAACAAACTTTTGCACATTCAACTTTTCACACTGCAATCCTGAGCACAACCGGGTTCCAACAATGGCCTCAAGCATCTTCTCCTGAATCACCTGACTGATCTTTAAGACCCCTTCTTCAATCCTTCCTCCATCTTGTCGTTTCTGCAAAATGCTCCAACTGTTAGGCTCCAGAATACAACAACATGATCATCTAGTATTTTTTTCCATATTGTCCAATGAATTGTTGTCTCCCCCACAGATAACCAATTTCCACTGAGACACGGGAAAAGAGTTAATCCACACACTAGACAATGGCGTCGGCAATAACAACGGCAACAACATGATCAATGGGGACGACGATGACCCGAACGACGGAGAATATAATTCGGAGGACGAGGAGGAAAGAAGCCTCGGCCCCGATGAGTATGACGCTTTCGAGCAACCTCTTGAGGTACCCCAGCTCGAAACTCTGTGCAAGCGATTGTCTAGTACGACCAAAAGCATCAAAAAGAAGTCCCAACGTCTCAAGAACGAAGAAGCTGAGCTGAATGACATATGGACCGAGCTCCTTAGGGCCTAGCAGGCTCGAGGACAAGCTCGAACAGACTGGTGCTAACATATCTTACCCCGCAGAAACTTGTTGGACTAGTTGGACGCGGAGGCCGAGGTCAACGCGCTTTCAAAACGTGACTGGGTTGAAACCCTCGACCGTCCTCACCGGGACAGAGATCGACAGCAGACGCAGACAAATATGCCCTCGTGGCGCATGGAGCCCAAGGTGGAGTCAACCCACCACCGACCACCATGAGATACGAACCCAAGGAGAAGAGGCCCTTAAGCTTCGAAACCCACATCGATCAATCTACAAGTCCAGGCAACGCCCACCTGCTGGACAGATAGGATATTTGGCATAGCTAGCAAAGAACGGTGATGTGCACGACTACACTTGCGACCGCACAGTAACCATGTCAGACGTACGCCACACGACTGCAAGAGTCCAAGGAGCTATGCTAGATAATAAGAGAAATAAACGAGACAAAGAGACACGGATTTTTACGTGGAAACCCTTATGGAGAGAAACCACGACGCATCGGCGCAATTACTATAAGGAGGAGTATTACAGGCACGAGACGATGTGCCGAGGTGCGACTACATGGGGTATATATGAGGGACAACACATAAGAGTCCTTGTAGGACAAGTAAACGAAGTTGTACTCAGACGTCGGCGATCGCCAACGCAAAGGCCCACACCATATGTACTACGTCTAGTCCAATACGGTACTAGAATTTAGATCATAATTTAACAATCTCCACCTTGATCCAAATTCCCTCCAGTAGTCAAAGAAAGTGAATAACTCCATCCAAATGAGCATAAACACCTTGTGCGTCAAAGTCCATAGGACTAGTGAGAAATACCAACTAAGCCTGAGCAAAGCTCAAACTTATTGGTCGGAACTGGCTTTGTCATCATATCAGCAGGATTATCATGAGTACTTATCTTGCATACCTTTAAATCACCTTCAGCAACAACATCTCGAATATAGTGAAATCTGACATCAATGTGCTTTGTCCTCTCATGATACATTGGATTCTTTGTAAGATATATGGCACTTTGACTGTCACTAAATACGGTAGGGCAAGATGAATCTCCACAAAGCTCAGTGTATAGACCTCTCAACCAGATAGCTTCTTTGCATGCCTCGTAAATAGCCATATACTCGGCATCGTAGTGGAACAAGCCACGTAGACTGCAAAGTTGCTCTCCAACTCACAGCACAACCACCAATGGTGAAAACATAACCTGTGAGTGATCTTCTCTTATCCAAATCACCAGCAAAATCAGAATCAACAAAACCAACAAGTCCATCTCCAGTTTTCCCAAACTGTAAATAAGCATTAGAAGTACCACACATGTATCTGAAAATCCACTGAACTGCTTTCCAATGCTCTTTTCCAGGATTAGCCATGTATCTACTGACAACACTCAATGCATATGATAAGTCAGGACGAGAACAAACCATGGCATACATAAGTGAACCAACTGCACTTGAATAGGGAACTCTAGACATGTACTCAATATCTGCATCTGACTTAGGACATAAAGCTGATGACAATTTGAAGTGTGCAGCTAACGGAGTACTCACCGGCTTGGCATTATGCATATTAAAACGACGAAGAACTTTATCAATATATCCCTTCTGACTTAGATATACTTTTCCAGACGGTCTATCTCTGGATATTTCCATGCCAAGAATTTTCTTTGCTGCACCCAAATCCTTCATCTCAAATTCATTACTCAATTGCTTCTTTAGTTCATCAATCTCTGTCGTACTCTTTGCAGCAATTAGTATATCATCAACATAAAGGAGCAAATAAATAGTTGAACCATTGACAGTTTTCAAATAAACACAACTATCATAATTAGACCTTTTGAAACCTTGAGAGAGCATAAAGGTGTCAAATCTCTTGTACCACTGTCTAGGGGATTGCTTCAATCCATAAAGAGATTTCTTTAACTTGCAGACAAGCTTTTCTTTTCCAGGAATAACAAAACCTTCAGGTTGTTCCATATAAATATCCTCTTCTAATTCTCCATGTAGAAATGCAGTTTTAACATCCAATTGTTCAAGCTCAAGATTATGCATGGCAACAATACTGAGTAAAGTGCAAATAGAGCTATCCTTCACAACAGGAGAAAATACTTCGTTATAGTCAATACCTGGAATCTGGTTATAACCTTTAGCAACTAACCTTGCTTTATATCTTGTCTCATCATTAGGAGAAACACCTTCTTTCCTCTTGAAAACCCACTTGCAACGAATAGGTTTCTTCTCTCTAGGCAATTTTACTAAATCCCAAGTGCCATTCTTTTCAAGTGATTCCATCTCATCATGCATAGCGGTCATCCACTTATTACTATCACCAGAAATAATAGCCTCGGAATATGAAGGAGGCTCAACATTACCTTCAATTTCTTCTGCAACAGATAAAGCCAAAGAAAAAATATTGCACTCTTCAATTAACCTATCAGGTTTATTAATACCCCGTCTAACTCTGTCACGTGCAAGATTCCAACTAGGTGGAACAATAGGCTGATTTGGAGTGGGAGTGACATGATCATCATTAACGACGGGTTCATCATGTGCATCAACAATTTCATTACCAGATGTATCACCTGAATCAATAACATGCTCCACCTGAACAGTAGGCTGCTGAATAGTAGGCTGCTGTTCACTCTCAACGGAATATTAGTAGATGAAACATCATGTAACATAGCAGATTCATTAAAGATAACATTTCTGCTAATAACAACCTTCTGGGTTTCAGGATTCCACAATTTAAAACCTTTAACACCAGACTTATAACCAAGAAAGATGCACTTAACAGCCCTAGGATCCAACTTTCCATTATCAACATGAGCATAAGCAATGCAACCAAAAACTCTCAACAGTGAATAATCAGCAGGTGAACCAGACCATACCTCAATTGGAGTTTTCTTATTAAGAGAAATAGATGGTGAACGATTAATGAGATAACAAGCAGTGGAAGCGGCCTTAGCCCAAAAACGCCTATGCAAACCTGCATTGGACAACATGCAACGAGCTCTGAAAATAATGGTCCTGTTCATATGCTCAGCAACACCGTTTTGTTGAGGAGTATAAGGAACGGTGTAATGTCTGACAATGCCTTCAGACTTGCAATAATTCTTAAATTGCTTAGAACAGAATTCCATACCATTATCAGTGCGAAGTATCTTTACCTTCTTTTCAGTTTGTCTCTCAATCATAATCTTCCACTCCTTAAATGTTGAGGATGCTTCATATTTATGCTTCAAGAAATAAGGCCAAACTTTTCTCGAATAATCATCAATAATAGTCAGCATGTAACTTGCACCGCCTAATGACTTCTTGCGAGATGGTCCCCATAAATCAAAATGCACATATCAAGAATACCTTCAGTTGTATGGGTCGAAGTATTGAACTTCACCCTCTTGTGCTTGCCGAAGATACATTGCTCACAAATTTCAATTTACCAGGTTCATATCCATCAAGAAGACCTCTCTTGTTTAACTCTGCTAAACCAAGTTCACTCATATGTCCAAGACGCATATGCCAAAGGTTAGCAGCATCACAATCAGAATTCTTTGAAACAACTGGAGTAGCGTTACCTGAAACAGTAGAACCTCGAAGGTAATAAAGACCATTGGTCGAACTCAAATCACCTTTCATCAAGGGCACTAACAGAGATAAGATTTCTCTTCATCTTCAGAATATACCGAACATCTGTCAAAGTTCTGATTATGCCATCAAACATCTTGATTTGAATAGAACCTATGCCTTCAATCTTGCATGGTGAATTATAAAAAACCAAAACGGAACCAACAGAAGTAGTGGAATCAAAAGTATTAAACCAATCTCTATGTGGACACATATGAAAAGTACATGCAGTATCAAGTACCCACTCATCATTGGTCTCAGCACATCCAGCAATAACGACAAGAGCATCATCGGAACTATCATCACGAGCAATGTTAGCAGAATTGTCACCATGTTTGTTACCTTTCCTCTTTTCTTTGTTCTGCAACATGAAACACTCAGAGATGTCATGCCCGTCTCTCTTGCAATACCTGCAATACTTCTTGTCTCTGGATTGCGACCGGCCCCTGTAGCCGTTCTTACTTTTGCCTCTGTTTCCATTATTGGAGTTCTTCTCCTTTGTCCTGCCACGAACAGATAATCCCTCGGCTTGGGATGAACTCGGACCATCATGAGGCACCATTAATTTTATCTTCTCCTTAGAGTTCAAAGCTTCATAAACTTCATTAAGTGTGAGAGTATCACGACTGTATAATATGGTGTCTCTAAAATTGGTATAAGAACTTGGCAGTGAACAAAGTAACATTAAAGCAGTATCTTCCTCTTCATACTTAACCTCCATTGCAGCTAGATCAGATATGATCTCTTTAAATTCTGAAATATGATTCAAAACAGTACCTCCCTCGGGTAACCTGTGCAGGAATAATTTTTGCTTCAGATGCATCTTGCTGGTGAGATCTTTTGTCATGCAAATCCCTTCCAGCTTTAACCATAGAGCGGCGGCAGTTTTCTCGCTCAAAACTTCCTGCAAAATATTATTATGCAAATGGAGTTGAATTTTTGACAAAGCCTTACAATCAATTCTTTTCTCCTCAGCAGTCCAGTCCTGAATTCTACTCTTCCCAAAACTATCCAGTGCTTCATCATAGTCGGACTGTGCCAACAACGCCCTCATCTTGACTTGCCATAGGGTAAACCTTGTGTCACGGTCCAGCAGCGGAAAATCGTACTTCATGGAAGCCATGAGTAGATAAATCTGTGTACACAAAGTAGTACAAGCCGGTAGAAAAATTCTTGATAGAATTAATTTGCAGAGAAGGCGAAAACGTTGGATAAATAGCACCTGATAATACGACCAGTTGAGGTAGCAGTTGACGAAGAAAAAACTAGCACTGTAGCCTTCACGTGAGTGCTAGTCGGCCACTAGTACTAGTACTTGAGACCGATCTGACTTGACTTGACGTGATACGAAGCAACAGATCGGGTAGGCTTCAAATAGATCGTGACGCGAGTAATCTTGGTGCGCGAGGACCTGTGCAGATCGCTCCGCCTCGGTACTTGATCCTCATGGACTGCAGCTGCATAACGCAGCAGATGACGCACCCGCCGTCTGTCGGTCTCGGCGGATTAAAGCTGCAGCGGAAATCGACGTCGCCTCGGACTCGGCGGATCGCAGGATGCGGCGGCGTGCACAGAACGCCAACCCTAACCCTCGTCTCTAATCTTGTATCTCAAACCTCAGCTCTGATACCACTTGTTAGATAATAAGAGAAATAAACGAGACAAAGAGACACGGATTTTTACGTGGAAACCCTTGCGGGAGAAAACCACGGACGCACGAAGGCGCAATCACTATGAGGAGGAGTATTACAGGCACGAGGGCATGTGCCGCCCGAGGTGCGACTACATGGGGTATATATGAGGGACAACACATAAGAGTCCTTGTAGGACAAGTAAACGAAGTTAGATTTCAGACGCCGACATCGACATTAAAGGCCCACACCGTATGTACTACGTCTAGTCCAATACGGTACTAGAATTTAGATCATAATATACCAAGCTACACACCCTGGGTGCTTTACAGATGAGGTCATGCAACACCAGTTCCCTGCTAATCGCGTAGGACCTATTGGATTTCCCTAAAAAGGAAAGGTGATGTAGCACAACAGCAAAAAGTATTTCCCTCAGTTAAGAACCAAACTTTATCGAATCAGTAGGAGTCCACAAGCTAGCAAGATAAGCAACAACCGCACACAAACAAAATAAATGCTTGCACCCAACTTGGCAAGGGGGTTGTCAATCCCCTCGTCTTGCTAGTTACAAGGTTAAAAGCAAATAGTGATAGACAACGATATGTCAAATGAAAAAATAGTAAAGAGAGCAATAGAGCAACACAAATAATAATAGAGAATGGACCCGGGGGGCCTTAGGTTCACTAGTGACTTCTCTCTCGAATGCAGGTAATGGCATGGTAAAAATATTACTGTTGGGCAATTGACAGATAAGCAACATTCATACTATGATCATTAGGCATCATGTGCATGACAATTAGACTGTACTCCAACTGCATCTACTACTATTACTCCACCCCAAAACCGCTATCCAGCATGCATGTCACAGTATTAAGTTTTCAAGAAATACAGTAATGCAGTAAGCAAGATGACATGATGTAGCTCGACAGAAAGAAAATTAGCAATAAGATCAATCCCCGTTGTTTTATCCTTAGTATCAACAACACATCATGTGCCTTTGCCCCTTTTTGTCACTAGGCAAGATCGCCGTGAGGTTGAACCCACTACTATGTACCGCTCCCTCTGAAGAATTACGCATCTATCTTGGCCAGGGAAGACAAATAACTTGAAAAGCATACATAGCTACTTAATCATACAACAAAGAAACTTCAATTATATTTAATGAACAATCTGATGATAAATCCACAAATCATCGGATCACAACAAAGACACCATAAGAATTACATCGGATTGATCTTAGAGGAGATCATTGTATTGAAGATCCATGAGAGAGAGAGAGAGATAAGAAGTCATCTAGCTACTACTATGGACCCGTAGGTCCTGAAGGAACTACTCACACATCATCATGGAGGCAGCAAGGTTTATGAAGATGGACAGCCTAATGGTTTCCCCCTCCGGCAGAGCTCTAGAGTAGGTCTCCAGATTAGATCACTTCAGAATAGAGACTTGCGGCAGCGATAAAATTCTCTCGTTTGTCTCTCTGAGGGTGCCAGGAATATGTGGAATTTATAGGACAAGAATTAGGTCATACGGAGCAGCAGGGGCCCCACAAGCCTGGGTGGCATGACCACGGGTAGGCCACGCCCCCTGGGCTTGTGGGCCCCTTGTCCATATTTTAGTCAATTATGTTGTCCACGCGTCATAACCAATGGCAGACTTGACTTGGAAGATAAGTCATCCTCCCTCCTCCCACGAGGCGACCGGGTGGGGGGGGGGAGGGGGGATCCTCGATCCCGCTGGCCCTCAACATCGCTCGGCGGCGCGGTCGAGCAAAGCCCAACCGTTGCTGGTAGCGGCGGGGCCTCTGGCTCCTCTTTCCCGTGCGGGGCTGGTGAGGGCCGGCAACCCAAGCCAGAACATGGCGGGGCCGTGTGCCATTGCAGTATAGTGGGTGGACGCAGTGCTCTGGTGCCCTGCTGCACATGTGCCCAGTGGCTTGGTGGGATGGGTGCGCCTGGGCGCTTGCCACGACAGTGATCTAGGCTTCCAGATATAGATCGAGATGGCGCGGGTTGCGGGCGGCTGCCCCTACCGTGGCATCGGCTGGTGGTGGTGGAGGCGTAGCAGCGACGGGACAAATAGTGGGCTGGTTAGCTTCAGTTGCTCTGACGGTGGACAACGGCGAGCTCGAAGGTGGGCATCCCCGGTGAGCAGTTTTGGTTAATGGCGGCTTTTCACAGGGTTGTCCTCGCCAGTGGTCGGGTGTCGTAGGTGGTCACGCGTGGAGCTACGCCGGCCGCCAAGGTGGGGCAACACATGGGGTGCTCGGTGGTGAGGTTGGCAAGAGGGATGGCGGTGCCGACATGGTCAGGCCACCCATCGCTGACACAAGGGTAAGCTGGTCATGGATGCGTCCTCTCCCCTTCCTTCCCCTTTCCATGTCTATGTGCGCTACCATAGCTCTCGCAGTGTTCTAGGCGGGACGTATGCTTCGGCCCCGTCGGTTGGGGGATGCCTAGTGGACCAAAGCCGAACACTTTGGTTGGTCTTGGAGGGGTTTGGATGCAAGGTGGCAGCCCTGGCGGCGGGAGGCGCGACATTCATAGGCAGAGCATGCATCTCAGGTCCGGGCGGGCAGCCATGGCCACGCGGGTGGCTTGGTTGCGGGTGTTTAGCGGAGCTAGGGTGCAACGGAGGTGTGTGAACACTAGGGTTCATCACTTGTCCAATCCGTGTACTAGCCGATGGTGGCAGCATCTGTTGACATTGTATCCTTCCTGTAGGCTCCGTTGCGGAGTTCTGACTCCTTTCATCATGCTCCGGATAAAAACTTGATCTACATGATCGGGCGGTGGCGGCCATCAGTGGTCGTACACTTCTGGGAGACACCATTTTGGAGTCCTGGCTTCATCGTTGTCCATCTCACCTCTTCGTTGTGGTTCATGGTGGAGGCCTCCGTCGGCTTCAAACGGTCTTCTTCGCATATCCGTAGTTAGCTTGGTAGTCGGTGGGGTGGTGTGTTAGCGCCCGACACCTTTGTATCTTGTCTTGCGTGTGTGTTGTGTGCGGTGGTGGTGTGTGTTTATATCGGTCTACTCGGTTGTAATATGGTGATGGTTGCTTTATAATACTAGAACAATGCCCGTGAGTTGCAACAGGATATAAATATTCTAGTACGTTAGTTTGTGATTTACCCGCCCATAATATGAGATTGTGTAAATAAATGTTCATCAAATTCTGCCTGTAATTTACCTTACTACTCATCTACCCGTGCACCTGCACGGGCTAGAGATTTTTATATTTTTCAACTATTATGGTGTTGCCAACATACAATGTGAAAATGAACCGTTCGAAGATAATACTCCCACCGTCCTATAATATAAGATTTTATTAGAATAACATTGGTTGTATGAATAACATTTTATCTTATTGGACGGAAGGAGTATAATTTTTAGTTCTATTTCTGTTTTGTCATCCATTAATGATTTCGGATTCTGTATATTTCAGAAAGGAATGATGAAAGTGTTATATAAATATAAGGGATGTCATTTAGGAAAAGTGAAATCTGAACAATAAAGTTGTACGAAGATATGAAGTGATCTTTATAGAATTATTAATCCAACTATTCATTTGTTTGTTTGGTTTACATTTGCTGCAGTTTATTGGTTTACCATTCCAATTCATACATGAATATCATATCTAATTGTGTTGGTATTTATGTGGAAGGGCCGATTAGTTATTAAAAAACATAAAAATGTAGTTCTCGCAATTAAAGGTAATAAATAGATATGAAGCGAAACTTACAATTATTATGTTATTTTCTATCAAGGAAACACTAGTAGAAAAGGGGGCAATGGTCCAGGCCCGGCCAGCCCATTAGTCCCGGTTCAATCCAGAACCGGGACCAATGGGGGCATTGGACCCGGTTCGTGAGCCCCGGGGGCCGGCCGGGCCACGTGGGCCATTGGTCCCCGTTCGTCTGGACCTTTTGGTCCCGGTTGGTGGGATGAACCGGGACCAATGGGCCTCGCTCCTGGCCCACCACCATTGGTCCCGGTTGGTGGGACGAACCGTGACCAAAGGCTGCCCTTTAGTCCCGGTTCAAGTCACCAACCGGGACCAATTAGTTGCCTATATATACCCCTCGCCATGAAAGCAGAGCACTCCAGTCTTGTGTTTTTCATGGCGGCGAGGGAGACCTTTGTGGTGCTCTAGCTCACCTCCTATGCACACGAGGTGTTCGATGGAATGCCCGAGCCACACTACTTAAGCTTTCTCCTCTCCAAGCTCCACCTCCAAGCTCCATTTTCCTTAATATTTGTCTAGGTTTAGCGGTCCGTCACGTCCCGTCCCCGTCTTCACCACGGTCGATCGCCCGCGCCGATCTCGTCGCCGGCACCACCGTGGTGAGCCTCTTGTTCTTATCTTCTTTCTGAAAGGAAAAAATTCTTACTTGTATGTTTATATAGATACTTGTATAATTTTCTTACTTTTATTATTGCATCTTATATAGT
Organism: Aegilops bicornis; assembly: GCA_021605145.1. Taxonomy (NCBI): domain Eukaryota; kingdom Viridiplantae; phylum Streptophyta; class Magnoliopsida; order Poales; family Poaceae; genus Aegilops; species Aegilops bicornis. The sequence goes on from CM038672.1 coordinate 705,929,637, forward strand.
GCGATGGTTTTGGTATCCGCCCCGTCGGCCCTAAATCCTGTCTATGATTCGGATGTGGTATATATTATCTTTTCATAACTATTGATTCATTTATTGTTTATGACAATTATGCCGACCAACGTGACATAGATTTTATTTATCTAGGAGGTTGTTGAACCGGAAATTCCGACCGACCCTATTGTCGAGAGGTTAAATTTAGTTGAAGAAGAAAACAATTTGTTGAAGGAAAAAATTAGAAAAATTGAGGAGGAGAAGATGATATTGGAGTTGCATGTTCCGGATGTCATCGATGATCACAAGATCAAGATGGATGCAATGCGCTTGAAGATTAGAAAGATTAGAAAATATGCCATTCATACCGAGGCTTGGTATCATTATGTCGTTGGATCAGTTGTTACATTGGTTGCGATTATGATCGCATTTGTTTTCGCATTGAAATGTTTTACATAGTTTCAGTGTATGGTTTAATTAATTTAGATGCTCTGCAGAGCTTTATGTTGTTAGATGAGAACTATGTATGTACTTTGGTTTTAATGTGATGATGAACTTCTATTAATTTGGTCACTTAATTATCTATTCATGATGTTCTGTAATGATTTTTGACACACTTAATTATATATAATGCACGCAGATGAACCGGGAATGGATTTACGGTTCAAGACACACCTCCAAGTACATTAAGGGCGTGCATGATTTTCTCGAAGTGGCTGAGGCAAACAAGCAGAATGGTTTTATGTGTTGTCCATGCCCTATATGTGGGAATACGAAGTCTTACTCTGACCGGAAAATCCTCCACACCCAACTGCTTTACAAGGGTTTCATGCCACACTATAATGTTTGGACGAGGCACGGAGAAATAGAGGATATAATGGAAGACGGCGAAGAAGAAGAGTACGATGACAACTATGTGCCCCCTGAATACGGTGATGGTACTGAACATCAAGAGGAACCAGACGATGTGCACGATGATGCTGTGGTGAAGCTGCTGAAGATCAAGAGGAACCAGACGATGTGCCCGATGATGATGATCTCCGCCGGGTCATTGTCGATGCAAGGACGCAATGCGGAAGTCAAAAGGAGAAGCTGAAGTTCGATCGCATGTTAGAGGACCACAAAAAAGGGTTGTACCCCAATTGCGAAGATGGCAACACAAAGCTCGATTACCGTCTTTGGAATTGCTGCAGTGGAAGGCAGAGAATGTTGTGCCTGACAAAGGATTTGAGAAGCTACTGAAAATATTGAAGAAGAAGCTTCCAAAGGAGAACGAATTGCCCGACAATACATACGCAGCAAAGAAGGTCGTATGCCCTCTAGGATTGGAGGTGCAGAAGATACATGCATGCCCTAATGACGTGCATCCTCTACAGCGGTGCGTACAAGGATCTGAACGCATGCCGGTATGCGGTGCATTACGGTATAAGATCAGACGAGATGACCACAGTGATGTTGACGGCGAGCCCCCAGGAAGAGGGTTCTGCGAAGGTGATGTGGTATGCTCCTATAATACCACGGTTGAAACGTCTGTTCAGAAACGGAGAGCATGCCAAGTTGATGCGATGGCACGGTGAGGACCGTAAGAAAGACGGGAAGTTGAGAGCACCCGCTGACGGGTCGCAGTGGAGAAAAATCGAGAGAAAGTACTGGGATGAGTTTGCAAGTGAGCCAAGGAACGTATGTTTTGCTTTAAGCGCGGATGGCATTAATCCTTTCAGAGAGCAGAGCAACAACGACAGCACCTGGCCCGTGACTCTATGTATGTATAACCTTCCTCCTTGGATGTGCATGAAGCGGAAGTTCATTATGATGCTAGTTCTCATCCAAGGCCCTAAGCAACCCGGCAACGACATTGATGTGTACCTAAGGCCATTAGTTGAAGAACTTTTACAGCTGTGGAATGGAAACGGTGTACGTACGTGGGATGAGCACAAACAGGAGGAATTTAACCTAAAGGCGTTGCTGTTCGTGACCATCAACGATTGGCCCGCTCTCAGTAACCTTTCAGGATAGACAAACAAGGGATACCACGCATGCACGTACTGTTTACTTGACACCGATAGTATATACCTGGCAAGCTGCAGGAAGAATGTGTACACAGGCCATCGTCGATTTCTTCCGACCAACCATCACTGTCGAAAGAAAGGCAAGCATTTCAAAGGCGAGGCAGATCACCGGAAGAAGCCCGCCATGCGTACCGGTGATTACGTACTTGTTATGGTCAATGATTTACACGTAATCTTTGGAAAGGGTCCCGGCGGACTAGCTGTTCCGAATGATGCTGAGAATCACGAACCCATGTGGAAGAAGAAATATATATTTTGGGACCTACCCTACTGGAAAGACCTAGAGGTCCGCTCTTCGATCGACGTGATGCACGTGACGAAGAACCTTTGCGTGAACATGATAGGCTTCTTGGCGTGTATGGGAAGACAAAAGATACATCCGAGGCACGGAGGACCTGCAACGCTTGCGAAAAAAGAGGGCATACCTTGAAACAAAGATGAAGGTCCCGCCAGCTACGCTCTTCTGAAAGAAGAGAAAGAAACCTTCTTTGAATGCCTGCTCAAGATGAAGGTCCCGACCGGCTTCTCGTCGAATATAAAGGGAATAATAAATATGCGGAGAAAAAGTTCCAGAACCTAAAGTCTCATGATCGCCACATGATTATGACGCAATCGCTTCCGATTGCATTGAGGGGCTTCTCTGGGAAAACGTCCGATTAGCCATTATGAAGCTATGTGCATTCCTCAATGCAATCTCTCGTAAGGTGATCGATCCAGAAATCATACCAAGGCTAAGGAGTGATGTGGTGCAATGTCTTGTCAGTTTCGAGCTGGTGTTCCCACCATCCTTCTTCAATATCATGACGCGCGTCCTAGTTCATCTAGTTGACGAGATTGTCATTCTGGGCCCCGTATTTCTACACAATATGTACCCCTTTGAGAGGTTCATGGGAGTCCTAAAGAAATATGTCCGTAACCGCGCTAGGCCAGAAGGAAGCATCTCCATGGGCCATCAAATAGAGGATGTCATCGGGTTTTGTGTTGACTTCATTCCTGGCCTTAAGAAGATAGGTCTCCCTAAATCGCGGTATGAGGGGAGACTATTTGGAAAGGCACGCTTGGAAGGGACTCAATAATATGCAGGGACGGATATTCTTGGTCTCAAGCACACTACACAGTTCTACGTAACTCTACCTTGGTGACCCCGTATGTCGATGAACACAAGAAAACTCTGCGCTCCAAACACCCAGAGCAAAGGCGATTTAATCGGATTGCATGTGAACACATCAGGGACTTTCAGCAGTTGGTTGGAAGCACGTATCGAGGTGACAACACTGTTTGTGATGAGCTGTACTTGTTGTCCAGGGGACCATCTTTGACTGTATTGAGTTGGAAAGGATACGAGATAAATGGGAATACATTTTACACGATTGACCAAGATCAAAAGAGCACCATCCAAAACAGCGGTGTCCGCTTTGATGCAACAACCGAGAGGGGAAAGGACACATATTATGGTTACATACTGGACATATGGGAACTTGACTACGGACATGATTTTAAGGTCCCTTTGTTTAAGTGCAAATGGGTCAATCTGTCAGGAGGCGGGGTACAGGTAGACCCACAGCATGGAATGACAACAGTGGATCTGAAAAATCTTGGGTACACTGACGAACCGTTCGTCCTAGCCAATGATGTGGCACAGGTTATCTATGTGAAGGACATGTCTACCAGACCAAGAAAGAGAAAAGATAAGGAAGCGAATACATCATACGATGAGCCAAAGCGCCACATAGTTCTTTCAGGAAAAAGGGACATCGTGGGAGTGGAGGACAAGACAGACATGTCCGAAGATTATGAAAAGTTTCATGAAATTCCTCCATTCAAAGTCAAGGCTGACCCCAGCATCCTGATAAACGATGAAGATTATCCATGGTTACGGTGCAATAAGCAAATGACACAAGCGAAGAAAAAGTGAAGACTTTCTCCCAACTATTATGATGATACCATGCCAACTTTGTAATCGATTTAGTATGATACCATGCCAACTTTCAACTTTTTCAGAGTTCATTTGAAATTCTTTAATGTCTTATGGTTCGCCCTCGTAATAATTAAAAATAGCAACAATAAGTTTTTGTTGGAAGTAGAAACAAAATAAAATAAATAAAGCAAGAAAGAAAACAAAAAACAAAAAAGTGTTTTCAAATTTGAAAACTAATGGCACTAACAGAAAGTTTATAATTTTCCTAAAACTAAAAGCAAAAAGAACTGAAAAATAAAGCAAAAAACAAAACAAAATAAATAATGCAGAAATCAAAACAAAAAAACAACAATAAGTATTTTGTTGTAAGTAGAAACAAAATAAAATAAATAAAGCAAGAAAGAAAACAAAAAACAAAAAAGTGTTTTCAAATTTGAAAACTAATGGCACTAACAGAAAGTTTATAATTTTCCTAAAACTAAAAGCAAAAAGAATTAAAAAATAAAGCAAAAACAAAAGAAAATAAATAATGCAGAAAACAAAACAAAAAACTGGAAAAAAATAAAAATAGCAACAATAAGTAAAGAAAAGAAAACAAAAAAGTGCCTCCCATCGGGCCCCCACGGCTGAATACGACATGAAACCCTACTATGGGCCAGGATTCAGCCCGCAGTAGGCCTGAAGGCCCATCGTGCACAGCAATAGCATGTAGGCCCGAAGCATGCGGTGGAGAGGAGCTCGAGAGGGTGCGGCGGTGGGGCTTATAAACCACTCACGCCCTCTCAACTAGCGAGGTGGGACTAAATTTTGGCCCCGGCAGCGTGCAGACAGGCCTTTGGTCCCGGTTGGTGGCACCAACCGGGACTAAAGGGGCATTAGTACCGGTTCGTGGCACCAACCGGTACCAAAGGCCGCCGCTTCCCGCCTTTGGGCTGCCGAAAAGAGGCCTTTGGTCCCGGTTGGTGGCACCAACCGGGACTAAAAATACATTAGTCCCGGTTGGTCTCACGAACCGGGACCAATGGTTTTGCTATATAAGCAAACACTTTGCAAAATTCAGAATCTCATCGCCATGATTGCCCGACGACGCCGACCCTCCTCGACGCCGCCAGGCTGCTCCCCCTCGCCGCCGCCGCCCTCCCACCCTCGCCGTCCTCGTCGGCCGCCTCCCCGGCCGAGCCCGCGCCGTCCTCGTCGCCATCCTCCCCGAGCCCGAGCCCCGTCCCGCCTCGCCGCCTCGAGCCCCTGCCCGTCGTCCCGCCTCACGCCACGGCGCCTCGCCGCCCCCACTGCCGCTTATCGCTATCTAGCCGCTTCATTGTGAGTCACAAGAGGCTCTGTTTTTTTTTCATTTTATTAGTTTAATTTTTTGTTCATATATATATATATAATGTATATGTGTATGTATGTGGCTATGTGTATGTAGATGTTCAAAATGTATAAAAAATTGTTCAGAGCATGTTTTTCTTCATATATGTATTTTTTGTTCATATGTGTATTAATGTTTTCATATATGCAAAAGATAGATTTTTAGAAAAGTTAGGTTTTTTTCTGTTCATAGATTTTTTTTGGTGATATTAATTATTGTAGAATATGCAAATGTTTGTATATTCATATGAACAATGCATTAGGCAAAACCTTTGTTTTTTTCGAAATTTTTTATTTGAATTTTTTTTTAAAACAAGCAATACTAAAAGAATGAGAGGAAAAAGGAAAATAAGAAGAGGAAAAAAGGAGAAGAAGAGGAGAGGAAGAAGAGGAGAAATAAATAAGAAGAGGAAATAAGAAGAAAAAGAAGAGGAGAAGAAGAAAGGAATAGAGGAGAAGAAGAAAAATAGAAAAAATTCTATTTTTCTACTTCTCCTCTATTCCTTTCTTCTTCTCCTCCTTTTTTTTCTTCTTTTTTTCTTCTTCCTTCTTCCTCTTTTCTTCCTTTTCCTTATTTTCCTTTCTCGAGGGAGAAGAAGAAAAAGAAGAGTAGAAGAAGAAGAAAGGAATAGAGGAGAAAGAAGAAACTTCGACACGAGGGGGGGGGGGTATCGGTACCCCCTCCCCGATAACAATATTTTCCCATGTATATGTATGTCGCGTCATTGTCGATATAACCCCCTCGAGATAACTTCGACATGAGGGGCGGTCGATATATATACCCCCTCTCGACCGTGATAACTTTTACAACGGCAGCACCCCCCTCGGCCCTCTCGCTCGACCAAATCTCTCGAGGACACCCAAACCCTAGAGAGAAAACGATGTTGGTCTCCTACCCCCTCCTGCCGCGCCCCTCCCCGACAAATTAACTCTCGAGGCCACCCAAATTAACCCTTGAAGCGTTGTGTCGAGGCCACTAACATGATTCCTTATTGTGATTAGCTAGCTAGTTCTACGTTTGCCACTAATATATATATATATATATATATATATATATATATATATATATATATCAATCTGTACCATGTTTGAATAATAATTGACATGTTGTAAATATTTGCAGAAACTATGTAGCACTCCAGACGAAGAAAGCGAAGCGATGTTGGGGCACATAATCGCACAAGGAAGTGATGAAGTTGTGTCATTTCTCAACGACACCGGTGGTCCCGAAGGACTGGGTGAAGAAGAGGGCTATGTTCATGATGGCTTCGACCCATTAATGCCGGTACAAGAAGAGGACTATGTTCATGATGGCTCCGGTGACACAATGGAGGTACAAGAAGGAGACCGTCTTGATCGCTCCGTTGACCGAACCGAGTCCGCCAGCTATATATATATTAGTTAAGCCCGTGTTGACTAGTTAATTGATGCATCCATTGTTTTGGTATATGTACACATATTAATTACTCTCGTCTTTCTTCCTTATAATTTCTAGCCCTCCGGATCGAGCACAACTTCGGTAAGGAGACGAGGCCTGAAGAAAAAGTTGAGCTCGGATGAAAAGTTTGAGATCATAGAAATCGCGCCCGACGGCGAACCGATTGAACCCATCCGGACAAGGAAGGCATTTTCTGCTCAGTGCGGGGTTCTTATTAGGGACGAAATCCCGATCAGCATCCATCAATGGTATAAGCCTAAGCAGGAAGACCCTGAGGTGTCTTATGTCAATGATATGGAGAAAGAATATCTTTGGACTCAGCTGAAGGCAAATTTCACCCTACCGCCAGAGGAGGATCCGGAGAAGCCAGTTAAAGAGCAATTAATCAAGTCTTGTGCTCTTAAGAAGATGGCAACCCTAATGAGGAGGTGGAGGAAAGAACTGAACCAGTTTGTCGAGAAAGAAAAGACACCAGAATTCATCGGCAAATATGAGAAGATCAAAGATCATCGCCCGCATTTGTGGCCCACAAGACATCGGAAAAGAGTAAGAAGATGTCGGTGACAAACAAGCAAAATGCTGCGAAGAAGAAGCTTCACCATCGCACGGGTCGGTGGCTACCTCAAAGCCCGGCCTAAGTGGTCCAAGGCTGAGCATGATCTGCTTGGAAAAGGGATCGAACCAGAGACAATGTCTTGGCTGGACCGTTGCGGACTTGGACCTTGTAACGAGGAAGTGCCGGTGGACGGACGAGCAATCGCAAATACCGGTCGAAGCTTCGACACTATATCGATGCAGCGCAGCGAGGGACGTTCCTTCCAAACAGGGAGAAGGACGAGCTCACAATGGCCCTTGGGAATCCTGAGCACCCTGGACGGACACGAGGCACGCCAGTCTCCCTTTCGTGGAAGGTTGGTTTTCCAGACGCAGGGGGTTACAAAACCCACGAGAGGAGGAAGAAACTGGAGCAGGACCAACTGCAGCGCTGCACGAAAGGGTAATGGGGCTAGAGGAACGAGAAGAGGAACGAGAAGCAGCAGATCGCAGCAAACGACCTGCCGGGTTACCTCATTATCTCGGCGGAGAAGCAGCGTGGCTTCCACCGAGCTGCTTCAGCCGGAGCATGTCTTGACGGCTCCTGCCAGTTATCCCGTGGATGTTATCACGGAGTCTCAAAATTGCCACATTATGGCGCGATGTATGAATTTGAAGGTCAAGGCGGCTTTTGGCCAAGTTTATCCTAGTGGACCCGGCACAACTTATCACTGCCACCGATTCCGTAAGGATATGCTAAGGTGATGGTGGATGAAATAACGGAGGGATTTGAGGACCTCTCGCTTGACCACCCTACGGTGAAGTGGAGACTAGGCTGGGTTACGCTCAAGACTCCATGCCTATGGCGGAAGGAGCTCATCAACCTTTCGAACTGGACGCCTCCGCCTCCTCCTCTTCCTCCGTGAGTCAGGCACTCCGCCTCCTCCACCGCCTCCTCCTCCCGTGAGTGACGATCAGGCACGCGTGGCGGCACTCCGCCTCCTTCTCCGGCGCGTGGCGGCACTCCATCCCCTTCTCTGCCTATGCTGGCGCGCCCGAGCAGTCAGCCTCCTCCTTCTCCGCCTCGTCAACAAGGGAGGAAGAGACCCGCCGCCGCTCCGGCTGCTCCGGCGCGTCGTCCTACTCCTCTGCCTCGTAAGAAAGGAAAGAAGACATCCACTCCGTCTGCTCTGCCGGTGTCTAGCAGTACAGCCAAAGGCGGGAGGAAATACAGATTCGGTCCTTCTCTGAAGACTCCAGAGAAGTTACCGTACGAGAGGACCGAGGAGGAAAACGCGAAGATCGCGCAGACCGAAGTGGATGACTGGTTTGCAGGGTTGAAAGCAAAGAAACATCCACCTCCGGAGGAGAAGGTAGATCTGGTGAAAGCGAAGCGCACTCTGGCTGCCCTGAGGAAACCGGCAAAGTCTCCGCCGAGAACCAACTATGAGCGCATTACTGAACAGACATATCTCCAAGCGGAGCAGTCGGGAAGTACTGTCAGACATCAAAGAGCAAAAGAACGAACAGCTGCGAAAAAATTGACCAGCTCGGCGAACAAGCAAACCAATCGTGCCCCCCGCTCAATGTGTCTAGCGGCAACATCATCGCTAATGTTCCGGGGATGGTGGCCGGTTATGGCAATCTACAAGATTACTCGCTCGACGATGCACTTCCTGAATACATGAAGGTGGAAGAACACAGACATTTAGTACGGGAAGCCTCTCGTCAAAGATGAAAAATCTCTAACAACGATGATGCGAAGATTCCATACTTGGTACATGAAAACCCGCAGAGAACTGGGGGACGAATTGTTTGTATCTGAACATTAAAGAGGAGCACGACCTCGTTGGAACTGATCTGTTGTGTGTTCCATTTGAGGAGTTCTTCGTTCTTCAATCAAAAGGCCCTCGATAAATTAACGGTCTTTTGCTACTGCCTGTAAGTACTATTTCTGTCATTAAGTCTCTATATATAGCTCGGCTCTTTCATTGCATGTATTTATAATTAATTATCCTCAATATATTATGCAGATTGAAGATCGTCGAGTGCATAAAAAATGAAATCTATGATATTGGGTTCATTAACACAAATATCATAGATGTATTTCTGGTTGAAAAGCACGTCAAAGAGGCCGAGGACAACTTGCTACAATCGTTGATCAAAAATCAAAACAAAGATACCATACTCTTTCCTTACAATGGCAAGTGAGTGCTACTGATCGTTTGCATATTCGGTTTCCCTTATTACTCGAGCGAGGTTATGGTAATGTAATTGATGAGTTATGCATGCGTGCGCAGGTTCCACTATATTCTTCTGGAGATTAAGCTTGAGCGTGGACTAGTAACCGTCTTAGACTCGAGACGGAAAGATCCCAGCACCTATGCGGACATCACTGAAATGCTCAGCAAGTAAGTTCAATTAATCGATCATTATCGCACCATAGCGGCAAATTTTTGTTCATTTCCTGATATCTCAAGTAATAATAATTATTTTCTTTGTCTTGCAGGGTTTGGAAACAGTTCACCGCAAAAGCTCCGGGACTGCCGAAGGAGCTGCGATATACATACCCGAAAGTAAGTACTACTGGCTAGCTAGTTGTGCGCATCTCCCGTTGATTATATAGCTATACTTTCATCAATGCCATTTATAATGCTTCATTATCAGTTTGATTGACCTCTATTTCTCGTAAAGTGCTTGTGGCAGGAACAAGGGAATGATTTCTGTGGATACTACGTATGCGAGTTCATCTACAACGCGACTTTGAAAAATAAGCGGGGCTACTCTCAAAGACAATATGAAGTGCGTAAGCAATTAATAATATTCACAATTTCATTTTATTACACCATCATTTCTGTTGAATTTCATTTTATTACACCATCATTACTCGCAGGCGGAGAAGGAGGCGGAGTGCCGCCACGCGCCTGAGAAGGAGGCGGAGTGCCGCAGCGTGCCCTGATCGTCACTCGCCGGAGGAGGAGGCGGTGGAGGAGGCGGAGTGCCCTGACTCGCCGGAGGAAGAGGGGGAGGCGGAGGCGTCCAGTTCGAAAGGTTGATGAGCTCCTTCCGCCATAGGCATGGAGTCTTCAGAGCAGAACCCAGCCTAGTCTCCCCTTCACCGGTAGGGTGGTCAAGCAGGAGGTCCTCAAATCCCTCCGTTATTTCATCCACCATCACTTTAGCATATCCTTCGGAATCGGCTGGCGGTGATAAGTTGTGCCGGTCCACTAGGATAAACTTGGCCAACAGCCGCCTTGACCTTCAAATTCATACATCACGCCATAATGTGGCAATTTTGAGACTCCGTGATACCATCCACGGGATAGCTGGCAGAGCCATCAAGACATGCTCTGGCTGAAGCAGCTCGGTGGAAGCCACGCTGATTCTCCGCTGAGATGGCGGGGTAGCTTCGGGGGAAGCTTCGGCAGGTCGTTTGCTGCGATCTGCTGCTTCTCGTTCCTCTTCTCGTTCCTCTAGCCCCATTACCCTTTCATGCAGCGCCTGCAGTTGGCCCTGCTCCAGTTTCTTCCTCCTCTCATGGGTTTTGTAACCCCCTGCGTTCGGAAAACCAACCTTCCACGAAAGGGAGCCTGGCGTGCCTCGTGTCCGTCCAGGGTGCTCAGGATTCCCAAGGGCCATTGTGAGCTTGTCCTTCTCCCTGTTTGGAAGGAACGTCCCTCGCTGCGCTGCATCGATATAGTGTCGAAGCTTCCTGACTGGTATTTGCGCTGTTGCTCGTCCGGCCCACCGGCACTTCCACATAGGGTCCAAGGTTCCGCCAGCCCTCAAGAACCAAGTCCGGTGACGGTCTGGCCAGTACATTGTCTCTGGTTCGATCCCTTTTTCAAGCAGATCATGCTCAGCCTTGGACCACTTAGGCCGGGCTTTGAGGTAGCCACTTGACCCCGTGCGATGGTGAAGCTTCTTCTTTGCAGCATTTTGCTTGTTTGTCATCGACATCTTCTTACTCTTTTCCGATGTCTTGTGGGCCACAAATGCGGGCCAGTGATCTTTGATCTTCTCATATTTGCCGATGAATTCTGGTGTCTTTTCTTTCTCGACAAACTGGTTCAGCTCTTTCCTACACCTCCTCATTAGGGTTGCCATCTTCTTAAGAGCACAAGACTTGATTAATTGCTCTTTAACTGGCTTCTCCGGATCCTCCTCTGGCGGTAGGGTGAAATTTGCCTTCAGCTGAGTCCAAAGATCTTCTTTCTGCATATCATTGACATAAGACACCTCAGTGTTCCTGCTTAGGCTTATACCATTGATGGATGCTGATCGGGATCTTGTCCCTAACAAGAACCCCGCACTGAGCAGAAAATGTCTTCCTTGTCCGGATGGGTTCAATCGGTTCGCCGTCGGGCGCGATTTCTATGATCTCAAACTTTTCATCCGAGCTCAACTTTTTCTTCGGGCCTCGTCTCCTTACCGAAGTTGTGCTCGATCCGGAGGGCTAGAAATTATAAGGAAGAAAGACGAGAGTAATTAATATGTGTACATATACCAAAACAATGGATGCATCAATTAACTAGTTAGCACGGGCTTAACTAATATATATATACCTGGCCGGACTCGGTTTGGTCACCGGAGCAGTCAGCACGGTCTCCTTCTTGTACCTCCATTGTGTCACCGGAGCCATCATGAACATAGTACTCTTCTTGTACCGGCATTAATGGGTCGAAGCCATCATGAACATAGCCCTCTTCTTCACCCAGTCCTTCGGGACCACCGGTGTCGTTGAGAAATGACACAACTTCATCACTTCCTTGTGCGATTATGTGCCCCAACATCGCTTCTGTTTCTTCGTCTCGGGAGTGCTTCATAGTTTCTGCAAATATTTACAACATGTCAATTATTATTCAAACATGGTACAGATGGATATATATATATATATATATATATATATATATATATATATATATATATATATATATATATTAGTGGCAAACGTAGAAGTAGCTAGCTAATCACAATAAGGAATCATGGTAGTGGCCTCGACACAACGCTTCAAGGGTTAATTTGGGTGGCATCGAGAGAGTTAATTTGTCGGGTAGGGGCGCGGCGGGAGGGGGTAGGAGACCAACATTGTTTTCTCTCTAGGGTTTGGGTGTCCTCGAGAGTTTTGGTCGAGCGAGAGGGCCGAGGGGGGTGCTGCCGTTGTATAAGTTATCACGGTTGAGAGGGGGTATATATATCGACCGCCTCTAATGTCGAAGTTATCTCGAGGGGGTTATATCGACAACGACGCGACATACATATACATATCGGGGAGGGGGTATCGGTACCCCCCCCCCCCCCTTGTGTTGAAGTTTCTTCTTTCTCCTCTATTCCTTTCTTCTTCTTCTACTCTTCTTTTTCTTCTTCTCCCTCGAGAAAGGAAAATAAGGAAAGGAAGAAAAGAGGAAGAAGGAAGAAGAAAAAAAAGAAGAAAAAAAAAGAGGAGAAGAAGAAAGGAATAGAGGAGAAGAAGAAAAATAGAAAATTTCTATTTTTGGTCTTCTCCTCTATTCCTTTGTTCGTCTCCTCTTCTTTTGTCCTCTTCTTATTTATTTCTCCTCTTCTTCCTCTCCTCTTCTTCTCCTTTCTTCCTCTTCTTATTTTCCTTTTTCTCTCATTCTTTTAGTATTGCTTGTTTAAAAAATGTTCAAATAGAAAATTTGAAAAAAAACAAAGGTTTCGCCTAATGCATTGTTCATATGAATATACAAACATTTGCATATTCTACAATAATTAATATCACCAAAAAAATCTATGAATAGAAAAAAACCTAACTTTTCTAAAATCTATCTTTTGCATATATGAAAACATTAATACACATATGAACAAAAAATACAAATATGAAGAAAAACATGCTCTGAACAATTTTTTTATACATTTTGAACATCTACATACACATAGCCACATACATACACATATACATTATACATATATGAAAAAAAATTAAACTAATAAAAATGAAAAAAAAACAGAGCCGGTGCGGCGCGGCGGCTCATAGCGGGGGCGGCTAGATGACGATGGCGACGGTGGGCGAGGCGCCTCTGTGAGGCGGGACGACAGGGCAGGGGCTCGGGCGGCGGGCGGGGCGGACGGGCGCTGGGCTCGGGAGGCCGGCGACGAGGACAGCGGGCTCGGCCGGGAGGCAGCGACGAGGACGGAGCGGGTTGAGCCTTGACGGCCTTGGCGGCGGCGGCGGTGACGGCGAGGTGGAGCAGCCTGGCGGCGTCGAGGAGGGTCGGCGTCGTCGGGGGCAACTGGCGATGAGATTCTGAATTTTTGCAAAGTGTTTGCTTATATAGCAAAGCCATTGGTCCCGGTTCGTGAGACCAACCGGGACTAATGCACCCTTTAGTCCCGGTTGGTGCCACCAACCGGGACCAAAGGCCTCTTTTCCGCAGCCCAAAGGGCAGGAAGCGGCGGCCTTTGGTACGGTTGGTGCTACGAACCGTACCAATGTCTCTTAGTCCCGGTTGGTGCCACCAACCGGGACCGAAGGCCCATGTGCTGCACGCGTCGGGGCCAAACTTTAGTCCCACCTCGCTAGTTGAGAGGGGCGCGCAGTGGTTTATAAGCCCCACTGCCGCACCCCTCTCGAGCTCCGCTCCTCCGAAGGCTTTCGGGCCAACTTGCCTGATGGGCCTTCCGGGCCTACAGCGGGCCTGAATCCTGGCCCATAGTAGGGTTTCATGTCGTATTCAGGTCGTGGGGGCCCAGTAGGAGGCATTTTTTTGTTTTTTTTTTGTTGTCTTTACTTATTGTTGCTATTTTTATTTTTTTCAGTTTTTTTTGTTTTGTTTTCTGCATTATTTATTTTCTTTTGTTTTTTGCTTTATTTTTTAATTCTTTTTTGCTTTTAGTTTTAGGAAAATCATAATCTTTCTGTTAGTGCCATTACTTTTCAAATTTGAAAACACTTTTTTGTTTTTTGTTTTTTCTTGCTTTATTTATTTTATTTTGTTTCTACTTACAACAAAATACTTATTGTTGTTTTTTTGTTTTGGTTTCTGCATTATTTATTTTCCTTTGTTTTTTTCTTTATTTTTCAATTCTTTTTGCTTTTAGTTTTAGGAAAATTATAAACTTTCTGTTAGTGCCATTAGTTTTCAAATTTGAAAACATTTTTTTTGTTTTTTTTGTTTTCTTTCTTTATTTATTTATTTTATTTTGTTTCTACTTACAACAAAAAACTTATTTTTGCTATTTTTAATTATTACGAGGGCCGAACCATAAAACATTAAAGCATTTCAAATGAACTCTGAAAAAGTTGAAAGTTGGCATGGTATCATACTCGTCAGTTATAAAGTTGGCATGGTATCATCATAATAGTTGCTGGAGAAAGTCTTCACTTTTTCTTCGCTTGTGTCATTTGCTTATTCTTGCGTAACCATGGATAATCTTCATCGTTTATCGGGATCCGGGGTCAGCCTTGACTTTGAAGGGAGGAATTTCATGAAACTTTTCATAATCTTGAGACATGTCTGTCTTGTCCTCCACTCCCACGATGTCCCTTTTCCCGAAAGAACTATGTGGCGCTTTGGCTCATCGTATGATGTATTCGCTTCCTTATCTTTTCTCTTTCTTGGTCTGGTAGACATGTCCTTCACATAGATAACCTGTGCCACATCATTGGCTAGGACGAACGTTTCGTCAGTGTACCCAAGATTTTTCAGATCCATTGTTGTCATTCCATACTGTGGGTCTACCTGTACCCCGCCTCCTGACAGATTGACCCATTTGCACTTAAACAAAGGGACCTTAAAATCATGTTCGTAGTCAAGTTCCCATATGTCCAGTATGTAACCATAATATGTGTCATTTCCCCTCTCGGTTGTTGCATCAAAGCGGACACCACTGTTTTGGTTGGTGCTCTTTTGATCTTGGTCAATCGTGTAAAATGTATTCACATTTATCTCGTATCCTTTCCAAATCAATACAGTCAAAGATGGTCCTGGACAACAAGTACAGCTCATCACAAACAGTGTTGTCACCTCGATATGTGCTTCCAACCAACTGCTGAAAGTCCCGATGTGTTCACATGTAATCCGATCGTCGACCGCTCCGGGTATTTGGAGCGCAGATCGTTCTTGTGCTCATCGACATACTGGGTCACCAAGGTAGAGTTCTGTAGAACTGTGTAGTGTGCTTGAGACCAAGAATATCCGTCCCTGCATATTATTGAGTCCCTTCCAAGCGTGCCTTTTCCAGTCAGTCTCCCCTCATACCGCGATTTAGGGAGACCTATCTTCTTAAGGCCAGGAATGAAGTCAACACAAAACCTGATGACATCCTCTGTTTGATGGCCCATGGAGATGCTTCCTTACGGCCTAGCGATTCTGGACATATTTCTTTAGGACTCACATGAACCTCTAAAAAGGGTACATATTGTGTAGAAATACGGGGCCCAGAATGACAATCTCGTCAACTAGATGAACTAGGACGTGCGTCATGATATTGAAGAAGGATGGTGGGAACACCAGCTCGAAACTGACAAGACATTGCACCACATCACTCCTTAGCCTTGGTATGATTTCTGGGTCGATCACCTTCTGAGAGATTGCATTGAGGAATGCACATCACTTCACAATGGCTAATCGGACGTTTTCCGGTAGAAGCCCCCTCAATGCAACCGGAGGCAGTTGCATCATAATCACGTGGAAGTCATGAGACTTTAGGTTCTGGAACTTTTTCTCTGGCATATTTATTATTCCCTTTATATTCGACGAGAAGCCAGTCGGGACCTTCATACTGAGCAGGCATTCATACTGAGAGCGGGCCAATCGTTGATGGTCACGAACAGCAATGCCTTTAGGTTAAATTCCTCCTATTTGTGCTCATCCCATGTACGTACACTGTTTCCATTTCACAGCTGTAAAAGTTCTTCAACTAATGGCCTTAGGTACACATCAATGTCGTTGCCGGGTTGCTTAGGGCCTTGGATGAGAACTGGCATCATAATGAACTTCCGCTTCATGCACATCCAAGGAGGAAGGTTATACATACATAAAGTCACGGGCCAGGTGCTGTGATTGCTGCTCTGCTCCCCGAAAGGATTAATGCCATCCGCGCTTAAAGCAAACCATACGTTCCTTGGCTCACTTGCAAACTCATCCCATTAATTTCTCTCGATTTTTCTCCACTGCGACCAGTCAGCGGGTGCTCTCAACTTCCCGTCTTTCTTACGGTCCTCACTGTGCCATCGCATCAACTTTGGCATGCTCTCCGTTTACGAACAGACGTTTCAACCGTGGTATTATAGGAGCATACCAGATCACCTTCGCAGAGAACCCTCTTCTGGGGCTCACCGTCAACATCACTGTGGTCATCTCGTGCGATCTTATACCGTAATGCACCGCATACGGGCATGCGTTCAGATCCTTGTATGCACCGCAGTAGAGGATGCAGATCATTAGGGCATGCATGTATCTTATGCACCTCAATCCTAGAGGGCATACGACCTTCTTTGCTGCGTATGTCTTTGTCGGGCAATTCGTTATCCTTTGGAAGCTTCTTCTTCAATATTTTGATAGCTTCTCAAATCCTTTGTCGAGCACAGCATTCTGCCTTCCACTGCAGCAATTCCAGTACGGTACCGAGCTTTGTGTTGCCATCTTCGCAATTGGGGTACAACCCTTTTTTGTGGTCCTCTAACATGCGATCAAACTTCAGCTTCTCCTTTTGACTTTCGCATTGCGTCCTTGCATTGACAATGACCCGGCGGAGATCATCATCATCGGGCACATCGTCTGGTTCCTCTTGATCTTCAGCATCTTCGCCCTTTGCAGCATCATCGTGCACATCGTCTGGTTTCTCTTGATGTTCAGTAGCATCACCGTATTCAGGGGGCACATAGTTGTCATCGTACTCTTCTTCTTCGCCGTCTTCCATCATAACCCTTATTTCTCCGTGCCTCGTCCAAACATTATAGTGTGGCATGAAACCCTTGTAAAGCAGGTGGTTGTGGAGGATTTTCTGGTCAGAGTAAGACTACGTATTCCCACATATAGGGCATGGACAACACATAAAACCATTCTGCTCGTTTGCGTCAGCCACTTCGAGAAAATCATGCACGCCCTTATATACTCGGAGGTGTGTCTTGAACCGTACATCCATTCCCGGTTCATCTGCGTGCATTATATATTATTAAGTGTGTCAAAAATTGTTACAGAACATCATGAATAGATAATTAAGTGACCAAATTAATAGAAGTTCATCATCACATTAAAACCAAAGTACATACATAGTTCTCATCTAACAACATAAAGCTCTGCAGAGCATCTAAATTAATTAAACCATACACTGAAACTATGTAAAACATTTCAATGCGAAAACAAATGCGATCATAATCGCAACCAATGTAACAACTGATCCAACGGCATAATGATACCAAGCCTCTGTATGAATGGCATATTTTCTAATCTTTCTAATCTTCAAGCGCATTGCATCCATCTTGATCTTGTGATCATCGATTTACATCCGCAACATGCAACTCCAATATCATCTTCTCCTCCTCAATTTTTCTAATTTTTCCTTCAACAAATTGTTTTCTTCTTCAACTAAATTTAACCTCTCGACAATAGGGTCGGTTGGAATTTCGGTTCAACAACCTCCTAGATAAATAAAATCTATGTCACGTTGGTCGGCATAATTGTCATAAACAATAAATGAACCAATAGTTATGAAAAGATAATATATACCACATCCGAATCATAGACAGGACGAGGGCTGACGGGGGCGGATACCAAAACCATCGGACTATATAAGATGCAATATAAATGTAAGAAAATTATACAAGTATCTATATAAACATACAAGTAAGAATTTTTTTTCCTTTCAGAAAGAAGATAAGAACAAGAGGCTCACCATGGTGGTGCCGGCGACGAGATCGGCGCGGGCGATCGGCAGCGGTGAAGACGGGACGGGACGTGACGGACCGCTAAACCTAGACAAATATTAAGGAAAATGGAGCTTGGAGGTCGAGCTTGGAGAGGAGAAAGCTTAAGTAGTGTGGCTCGGGCATCCCATCGAACACCTCGTGTGCATAGGAGGTGAGCTAGAGCACCACAAAGCTCTCCCCTTGCCGGCCATGAAAAACAGAGCACTGGGAGTGCTCTGCTCGCGGGCGAGGGGTATATATAGGCAACTAATTGGTCCCGGTTGGTGACTTAAACCGGGACTAAAGGGCAGCCTTTGGTCCCAGTTCATCCCACCAACCGGGACCAATGATGGTGGGCCAGGAGCGAGGCCCATTGGTCCCGGTTCGTCCCACCAACCGGGACCAAAAGGTCCGCATTTAACCGGGACCAATGGCCCACGTGGCCCGGCCGGCCCCCGGGATTCACGAACCGGGTCCAATGCGCCAATTGGTCCCGGTTCTGGATTGAACCGGGACTAATGGGCTGGCCGGGCCTGGACCATTGCCCCCTTTTCTACTAGTGAGTGCTTAGATCCCCACAATTAGGCGAACTACAATAAATATATAAAATGTGAAATTTTGTTATATATATATTTGAAAGTCAGAGAATATGTATTAATTAAATAGGTGAACTGAAAGATTTAATGCCATTGACCAAGAAGTTGTTAACTGATTTGTCGTCGGAAAAAATAGGAGATATTTTTTCATTCATGAACAGAACGGTAGGAAGAACCTGACATCTTAATGATCGTAATGCTTCTACACACACAAAAAATCTGCTATGCAGAACTGAAAAAAAGTTCACAGTGAATCACATATTAGACTGAACTCGTGCCTTATTATTAACTTGCTAGTTATTGTGGAGTTCCTATGCTTGCTTGCATCTCCTGTACCTACAATACAGAATAATTGCAATCAAGCATCTACCTTCTTGGAAAGGCAAGTAGCCAAACACAATTAAACACAACATATGTTATCCTCATGCATCAGTCTAGTGCTTGCAACAAATTCAGAGAATGGACAACAGTACAAAAATTCAGAAGCACTGTATAACAATGTGATATGTGATGGAACACTGAGATGAGTTTGAGATTAACAGTGCCAGCAGTGACGGGCACCAGGGAAAAATAATATTGTTTATGCATCAGAAGTTGAAATCCTAGAAAATCTCCTGCACAAAAAAATCTGGAAAACCAATGTTCCTCAATTCCATTCGTTAGTACAGTTTACCTTTTTCCAGATCTAAGTTGCACGTGCATGTCAGCCGGACATGCCAATGATCAACGAAACTGCCCCTAATTATGGAATCGTGTGGGCCTGTGCACCGAGACCGTATCCTTGCATGCATGATGCCTCAATGTTCGCTGGTGAACTGAGGGTGTGACAGTGCACTCACACCCGTCGTCCGCGCAGCGCACCATTGTGTCGCCGTTGAACTGCTTCCAGGCCCACCAAGGAGCACATCAAGAACGACATCGATGTTGCCACCGAGGTCTTGCCGTCCTTTGCAGCTGCCATGTCGTCCTCGCGTTGATCGTAATCGCATCACCTCCACTTTTCGGCCTGCAGATGCCTTCGCCATTGTAGCCGCCGGCCGGCCGTCGCATGGTTTGTGTATCACGTGTGTCACCAGGAGATGGGGCCATGCATGCATGATGCCCAGCCATAGGGTTCCAGACTCCCGGGCTGCACAAAATCGGACGTGTATCGAGCAAACTTCGGCCGGCCATGAAGTTAAAATCTATATGATGCGGCGAGAGGCCACAAAAGGCAGAGTCGGCTTCTCGACTTGCATCGGATCAATTTAAAATTTCTGATGCCAACTTGAAGAGGAGACTGACCCTCAGTTTTCCTTTCTTTCCACGGAAGGCAGACTCTGGCTTTTGTGCTTGCATCGGATCAAATTAAAACTTGTGGATGCCAAATTTCAGTTTTCTTTTCTTTTAACTGAAACGGGGGAAAGGTAGAGACCAAGGACCAGACGACTCACATGCATGGAAAAATAGTGGGGCCGTGTTATGCTTCATCCAACGGCTGCAAAACACGTCTTATACTAATCGGATGGACAATATTGCTTAATTCTAGAATTAACGTGGAAGCTCGTATGGTGCCTCCGATTAGTTAATATATATATAAGATATAAGATATAAGATATTTTGATCGAAAGTTTGGTAAGTAAATTAAAGTGGAATTGGTTCAGAAGGTAAGTAAATTAAGGTGATTGATTATTATACGGGGAAGGTTGGACGAAGGGTTTGTTGAAAGAAAGGTGAAACGGGAGGAAAATTCGAATCTGAGCCCGAGCTCATCTGCCACTGCGCTCACGAAAAAAATTAAAATAAATACTAGAAAAATTCCAAAAATTCCAAAAACAATTTGGGTGCTGGACAATTTGATGCGTGAGGTACGCTCCAATTTTCAAAACATTTGGACTTCTGTGTAGCTCTCAGCAAAAAAGACAAATCGGAGGTTTGTAAAAATGTGTACTGTTCTAGTCTGATTTGTCTTTTTTGCTGAGAGCTGCACAGAAGTCCAAATGTTTTGAAAATTGGAGCGTACCTCACGCATCAAATTGTCTACCACCCAAATTGTTTTTGGAATTTTTTGAATTTTTATAAAAAAAATTACGAATTTTTTTTGACCGGGTGCAGATGCACCCGGGCACCGAAACGCCGTTCTCGAAACGGGTACCTTATATTCTTTTTAAGTAATAATAATATAATATAGACATAGAAATTGTCTTATATTTTGATCAGAAGTTTAGTAAGTAAATTAAAGTGGAATTGGTTTAGAAGGTAAGTAAATTAAGGTGATTGATTATTATACGGGGAAGGTTAAACGAAGGATTGGTGGAAAGAAAGGTGAAATGGGAATCTTACATTCCTAGTAGAGATAAAGCGGGGAACCCCGTTTTTGTCATAACCAATCGTAGGATTATAGTGCTGCACATGTATTGCAGACAAGCACTATATATGTTAGAATTTCCCGAGGTGTTCCACCAAACCAGCAAACTTACATTAAGTTACTAGATAATCGTCAATTGTATCAGAGAAGGGAAAAGGCAACCTGAATTTTCATTTGTTATGGAAATACGACACATAATAACCAAAATAGCATACGACATCATATGAGAGTGATGAAAAAAATATATTGTTGATTATTCATAACATTGAAATACATTCATGGCTTACATACACACAGCGGCATGACATATTCTCCATTTATTTTATAGATAAGGATGCTCGAGAAATTCAACCAAATCATTGGTTTATGCACGAATCTTCCATGTAATCAACAAATGTCTGACTTAGTTGTGGTTGTTCTCCCAAAATTGAGCCTGGAGATAGTCTATTGTATTCTTTTCCACCTGAAATGCCTTGGCAAGAACATCATCTGATATTGGTGGGTCCGACCCAAACACTGCATTGGCAATTGTGATAGCCCCTGGGTTACAGCTCTTTGGCGGCAATTGCAACAGCGGGCTGGTGGGGGTTGGGGTTGAATTGGAAGTGGATGAGCCCCATGGGGAAGACAAACACATCACCTTTGTTGAGCACCTTGGAGAGGAGCTTGTTTCTGTTGGGGGCGGGCTGGTTGGATGTGACAAAGCCAACATACAGTGTCCCCTCGAGCACCGTGAGGATCTCAGTGGCGCGTGGGTGCGTATGTGGTGGGTTCTGACCCAAGGGAGTATAGTCGATGCGTGCAATTGAGATACCGAGGGTGTTGAGTCCAGCAATCTGCATGACGTTGATCAAAGTGACGTTGGATCCAACCTTGTTGGTCACCCTAAGCTTGTCGAGGTTGGCTGCCTTGAAGAAGTCGTCCGCGGTAACTTCCATCGGGTTCTTGCAAACAAACCCATTGACACGCACTGGTGCATAGAGGAGATGTAACATGTAAACTCAGATCTTACCAAGCGGTTTCGACTTGAACATAATTTCCAGAAATTCATTTGGTGAAAACATGATGAGAAACCGGATAGTACCTGGTGAATGCATGTCGGCAACACAAAAGTCCTGGAGTGGGCCAGGATCGGAGGCAATGGCCTGCCATGAGACCAAGGCAAGAAGAGCAGCAAGGAGAAAGATGGAAGAGGAGGTTGCCATTTGAGTTTAGTATCGTTGGCTCTTCTCTTGTGTTCCTGTTTTGTGTTTGTGGCCTGAGTGATGCTTTGAACATGCAGGGTGTGTATGTGTTTATATAGGCGCAGTGAGCCATGTGCGAACTCGGGAGCAATAGACATAGTCAGGTGGAACCGACCAACAGATTGAAATGGTCTCTGGCTGCTGATTAAACTATTTTGCATAAACTTTACATCTCCTCTTTACACGTTTTCCATTCAATGATGCAATGCAGCGTATACAGATAGATAAAGCAACTCCATGTGATGTACGACTGAGTAGTAACTATGACTGTTTCTTCATCTCACCCGAGTCTCCACAATGCATGCAGGGCTATTTCCTGGAAAAATTCGCCACCCGTCACCATTATTAATATTAAGGAAAAGATTTACAAACAAGAACTATCCGGCAAGAGAAACAAATGAATTACACTAGTTTAATTAGATATCTAAGTATCCTGCGTTTCTATCATACTACTATCATATACCAGGTCATAGTCTGAACCGGTGCACACGAAATCAGCCAAAGAGCAGTTGAGAAAAGCCAAGTCATGCAAGGCACTCAATCGTTTTCTAGCTCGAGGCCCACATGCATAGATAAAGTCACCTACTAATGCGTGGGCATGATTCTCGACATATAAAGACATATAATGTGACAACTACTCCGGTCCTTTCCGCAAGTTGGTATAGAATGCGTAAAATCACGATTTTCAAATTATACAATTATATATTTGCCAACAGATTTGTCATGAAATCTATGCACCTGCTATTTGTAGCAGCCCCCGTTATCATCACGTCAGTCAGATATTTACTTTGTCAAACTCTCGTAGTGGTTGAGGGTTTGCAGGAAGAAGCAACGCCAATAGTGGACGTGCCTATCTAACCAAACGGAGAGCTATGACCATGGAGCTGAGCAGGAACATCTCGTACCATCTTAGCAGAGTAATTTGTTTCCTCTTGCTACGAGTTTAATCACGACCACTTCGGTGCATATATAAATCTAACAATCTAGTTGGCCTTCCTGACTAGGCATTCAACACACAAGACCTCACCTGCTTTTCCTTGTTAGAGTGAACAGTACATCCAACGACTAGCCCAGGCGCCACTCGATCATAAACGATTAATTTCTTCGAGGTGCGCGTTTAAGTTTCCATACAGACAAGACATTTCCATGAGATAAATAAAATGCCTCTGTCACAAACTTATTACAAGGAAATGCAGGGTTTGGTCGTCCCTGTCCCTCTTTCGATCATGCACCATGAAGCAAAAAGGCAAATATTATCACAATTCTTCAATATTTCACTGTAAACTAAATATTTGGCACATGCACACGTACAAAATGAAGTTAAATCGAGTATATACTATATAGACATATATCATTTATATAGTTCATCATCGATCGACCACCAAAATATATAACGTGCGCCGATTTCGATCAAGGCTACGATTTACTTCGCGTCGTCGTCGTAGCTCCAAAATGTGGCACAGCAAGACTATACTACACAACACGATTAATTAAGCTAGCTGGCCGGTCATAGTCATCGATCCTCCTCCGATCCTCATAGCCACCGGCTGGTTGCGCGGCCGTTGCAGGAGCCCGCGTGCCTAGAGGGGGCGGCGGGGGGACTGGGAACAAATGGAGGCCGCCATGGCCGTGTCGGCGGCGGCCTGTGCGGCACTACCCGTTGCCGCCTCGAGCATGGACTGGCCAATGCCTTCCTCAAGCATGACCACCTCCTCCGTGTCAAAGTGTGCAGACAAAGTCGACGGAGCCCGGCACCGGCTACGGCATAGGCGGCACGACGTGCACCTTCAAGCACACAGTCGTAGCCGCGATCATCACCTGCTCCTTGTCAGGAACCGCGACCATCACCTACTCCTTGTCAGGAACCTGACCTTGGGCAACGCTAGTGACTTTGGTCCCACCTCGGATATGGGAGGACGCTAGGACCTCTTTATAAGGGAGAGTGCCACACTTTATTTAGGCCGGTATTTTAGGATGTGGTGGGCTCTCTGCTTGTGGTGAAGTGTCCGATGCGCATCGGAAACGTCCGAACGTATGGCGATGTAGAGGAGGCATGAACGACATCAGAGACACATGGACAGATGGCGCCGCATGCATGTTGTGTCCGGCCAGCTCACTAACGGCATTTTCTTCTCAGAGATGTCATCGGTGACCCGAGCTAGGTGACGGCGGGAGCGCCCGTCAACCGGAGGAATATTTCACTGTCGAGTACACATACACTGCGTGCGCTATGCTAGAAGATTGTGTGGATTGAAAAGTAAAGCTGGCGGATAAGATACGAGATGTGGGCCGGGCTACCCGTAACGATGTGCGATTAATCGAATGCTCGCTTGACCATAGTGATATATAGCACATGATAGTGCGCGCTTGTGATGGCATGACCATGAGCATGAGTGGGTGCCGCACTCGTGCTCCGCGTGGACGTCCGTCGTCCTCTCCCTCGATTCTCATCCTACGATCGAGCACCTTGGTCGGAGCTCCAAATAGTGGCAGGCAGCCGCTACTGCTCTGGTCCCGCTCTGTCAAATGACGGGACGCAGATGAGATAGTGCGCGCCCCTATCGTCTTTCTCCTATGTCTCTCTGTGTGTCTCTCTCCTATTGGACAGGCCCCTTTGCCTCCGCCTTCTTGGCGCCTATTGTTGTTTCCTCCGTTTCTTGGGACAACCTGAAGTGAAGCTCTCTTGGGGAGGTGAGGCGGCGCGGCAATGGCTCACCGGCTGCTGCACGGCACCCTCCACGCCACCATCTTGGAGGCCGACAAGCTCACCCACCCCGACCGCGCCACCGGCGGCGCACCCGAGCTCCTCCGCAAGGTCGGTCGGTCACTCCCCCTCATTATCCCTTCCAGCCTACTACCATGGCAGAGTGTAAGCAGAGTAGATTGCGTCCGTCCGTAGAAAACAATAACTTCGAGCCCAGAGGTCTGCAATTTTGTTCGGCCGGCAGTAGAGAAATTCTTGGTTTCTGTAGTTGATAGCGAAATTTCTTAAAAAAAATGATATGATACGGATGCAGTTGGTGGAAGGGCTCGAGGAGACCATCGGGCGGGGCAAGGGTTCGACGCGGCTGTACGCGACCATCGACCTCGGCAGGGCGCGCGTGGGCCGCACGCGGGTCCTCGCCGGCGACCCCGTGAACCCGCGCTGGTACGAGGACTTCCACATCTACTGTGCGCACTTCGCCGCCGACGTCGTCTTCACCGTCAAGGCCGCGCAGCCCATCGGCGCCACGCTCCTCGGCCGCGCGTATCTCCCTGTCCGGGATCTGCTCGACGCCGAGGACGGCAATGAGATCGAGCGCCGGCTCGACATCCTCGACGCGACCAAGCAGAAGCTCCCCCACGGGCCCACGATTCAGGTGCGGCTCAGGTTCTGCGACGTCACCACCAACCGCCGCGAGTGGGGCTCCGGCGTCGGCAGCGCGCGGAACCCCGGGGTGCCCTACACGTTTTTCTCCCAGCGGCCGGGGTGCAGGGTCACGCTGTACCAGGACGCGCACACCCCGGACGCGTTCGCGCCCAGGATCCCGCTCTCCGGCGGCCGGAGCTACCAGCAGGGACGGTGCTGGGAGGACGTGTTCGACGCCATCAGCGACGCGCGCCACCTCGTGTACATCACCGGCTGGTCCGTGTACACCGAGATCACGCTGGTACGGGACGGCGCCCGGCCGCGCCCCGGCGTCGACGCCACCCTCGGCGAGCTCCTCAAGCGCAAGGCCAGCGAGGGCGTGCGCGTGCTCATGCTGGTCTGGGACGACCGCACCTCCGTCGAGTCCCTCGGCATGACATGGGGGTACATGGACACGCACGACGCCGAGACGGCCAACTACTTCCGCGGCACCGACGTGCAGTGCGTGCTCTGCCCGCGGAACCCCGACGCCGGCAGAAGCGCCGTCATGGGCTTGGAGACCGCGTACCTGATCAGCCACCACCAGAAGATCATCGCGGTCGACCACGACATGCCGGTGAGGGGCAGCTCGAGCCGCCGCCGCATAGTCAGCTTCGTCGGCGGCCTCGACCTCTGCGACGGGCGCTACGACACGCAGTCCCACTCCCTGTTCAGGACGCTGGACACGGCGCACCAAAACGACTTCCACCAAATCAGCATTGCCGACGCGTCCATCGACAAAGGCGGGCCGAGGCAGCCATGGCACGACATCCATGCCAGGATCGAAGGTCCGGCCGCGTGGGACATCCTCTACAACTTCGAGCAGCGGTGGAGGAAGCAAGGTGGCGACCATGATCTCCTCGTCGATCTGAACGCCTTGGCGAGCCTGATCATACCGCCTTCCGCCGTGACGTTCCCCGAGGACCAGGAGGCGTGGAACGTGCAGGTGTTCCGGTCCATCGACGGCGGAGCGAGCTGCGGCTTTCCGAGCACTCCCGAGGAAGCTTCCCGATCGGGCCTTGTCAGCGGCAAGAACAGCACCCTTGACAGGAGCATCCAGGACGCCTACATCCACGCGATACGCCGCGCGAACCACTTCATCTACATCGAGAACCAGTACTTCCTTGGCAGCTCATTCGCGTGGAAAGCCGACGGCATAAAGCCGGAGGATATCGAGGCACTGCATCTGATTCCCAGAGAGCTCTCACTCAAGATTGTGAGCAAGATTGAGGCCGGTGAACATTTCGTGGTCTATGTTGTGGTGCCAATGTGGCCGGAAGGTGACCCGGAAAAGGAATCCATGCAGGCCATACTAGATTGGCAGAGAAGGACCATGGACATGATGTACTATGACATTGCCATCGCACTTGAGGCCAACGGGATCGACGCGAACCCCAAGGATTACCTCGCCTTCTTTTGCTTGGGGAACAGGGAGGTGAAGAGGAGCGGAGAGTATGAACCTGCTGATCGTCCATTGCCCGGGTCTCCCTATGAAAGGGCGCAGAACGCCCGGCGGTTCATGATCTATGTTCACTCCAAGATGATGATAGGTAGGTATATAAGCTCCACCATGTTGCATGTAAACTTCTTGCACATTCTAGGCACTTAAGTGACATTTCACTTCTCCAATACTTCCATCTTTCAAGCATAAGTAGAATCAATTGTTGTCATCATTGAAATATGCTAACTAATAATATACACGCATGTCTACCTGATTATTTTTACAATAGAACTCATAGAACATGGGTATCTCCACGCTCTTGGTGTCACAAATATACCAGATAATGTAACTAATATTCATCCAACTGTAAACTATCGGGACATATGCATGTCTCATGTTGTCCAAGTCAATTAAATTTGGCTAAACATTTAGTCTGTTTGATTTCCAGTCGATGACGAGTACATCATCGTCGGATCTGCCAACATCAACCAGCGGTCCATGGACGGGGGAAGGGACTCGGAGATCGCCATGGGCGCATTCCAGCCGCACCACCTAAACGCCAAAGGCCAGGTTGCCAGAGGGCAGGTCCATGGCTTTCGGATGTCGCTGTGGTATGAGCACCTCGGCATGCTGCACGATGATTTCCTCAACCCTGGGAGCCTGGAGTGCGTCCAGAGGGTGAACAAGACGGCTGACAAGTACTGGGACCTCTATGCCAGCGATGAGCTCAACGACGACCTCCCTGGGCACCTTCTCACCTACCCGGTCACCGTGAGCAAGGACGGCACCGTGACGGAGCTGCCTGGGGCCAAGTGCTTCCCTGACACGGAGGCTCCGGTGCTTGGAACCAAAGCCAAATTACTGCCCCCTATTCTCACCACATAGGGTATTTGCTCGGCAATGCTAGATGCTGCTTCTATGATGCGCTTCCCGCAGTGTAAGCTTATATCCTGTTATTGCTACCTCTATATGATGGTATTGGTTCTAGTCCGAATCTATAGCTGAACATCTTACCTCAAGCCTGAACATTCTGCTGGCCCTAGTACCTCAATGAGTTGCAATGGCATAGTAGTGCTCACTTCACCCTCTGACCCCATAGGTGCGAAAATTTATGTATAGTTATAAGGCAGTATGATTTTCAAAGTGCATGATTGTTAGAAAAATCCACTACTAATACTTTCGAGTTACAATAGACAGAGACACATCTAAACAAATAAGTAATCATCTGTACATGGTCGAACAATTCATGAATCCCAATCTAATGTGAATTACAATTACAAGTATGGACCAACTTGTAACGTCCCGGACACACCTACCGGTGGTGGTTACTCCTGGTGGAATCTAGTCTGCCCCCACAGATCAACACTAGACTTTCCTGCGCACTTTGTCCTCACCCGAGACCAACTTCCCAGTTGGTCACCCATCCTGAAATTGCTCCAAGCCGAGCACACTTAACTTTGGAGTTCCTTTCGAATGGGCTCTGGAAAAAGAAGGAATTCTTTGTTGATATGAGTAGTCCATCACCCCTAATAAGTCAGGCTCTCACCTACACCCCCACTCAGAGGAGTCGACGTTCTCATTGGGCCACAAGAACGTTTTCTCTTCGCACATACGTCTGTGCGTCCAGTCCAGCACATGTGCCATGCCATGTGCCACATCTCTAGCAGATCCTGCAAAACAGTTCTCCGAAAGCTGATTTGCGGTAGCGCGGTGGCTCCGGTGAAGCAGATCTGTTCCGTGCCAGAGCTCTGGCGGTACCGGCCATAGCACCACCATGATTATCAACATTGGCCGAAGAAACATCACCACCACTGACGGAAGTAGTACCATCATCATCTCCATTGGCCGAAGTATCACCACCACCTCCTCCATTGATGAAAGCATCACCACCATAACCTCCATCGCCGAAAGCACCACTGTCGGTGTCAAAACCGGCGGATCTCGGGTAGGGGGTCCCGAACTGTGCGTCTAGGCGGATGGTAACAGGAGACAAGGGACACGATGTTTTTACCCAGGTTCGGGCCCTCTCGATGGAGGTAATACCCTACTCCTGCTTGATTAATATTGATGATATGGGTAGTACAAGAGTAGATCTACCACGAGATCAAGGAGGCCAAACCCTAGAAGCTAGCCTATGGTATGATTGTTGTTCGTCCTACGGACTAAAACCCTCCGGTTTATATAGACACCGGATAGGTTAGGGTTATACAGAGTCGGTTACAATGGTAGGAGATCTACAAATCCGTATCGCCAAGCTTGCCTTCCACGCCAAGGAAAGTCCCATACGGACACGGGACGCAGTCTTCAATCTTGTATCTTCATAGTCCAGGAGTCCGGCCAACGGTGATAGTTCGGCTATCCAGACACCCCCTAATCCGGGACTCCCTCAGTAGCCCCCGAACCAGGCTTCAATGACGATGAGTCCGGCGCGTTGTTTGTCTTCGGCATTGAGAGGCGGGTTCTTCTCCAAATTCCATATACTTGTCGAATAGTGTCCGGCTTCTGATAAATGTTGCGCTCCTTGGCTTCTACGCTAATAATGGCCATCTTCCACGTGTTTGAATGAATGTGAAAAGCCAGGGTATTTTTACACTTACCCCCCTAGTTGCGCAAATGAGCTGCATATAAAAGGGGCGAGGATATAGATCTGAGTCACACCAACCCCCCTTCGCGAGCTTTCATCGGAGCGCCTCTGACCAAAGCCCATTCCATCATGGACAGTCGACACGGCTCCTCCTCTCGCGCTCCCAGCCCTCAGCCTGGAAATTGGGAGAGATGCTCAGTCCCGCATAGCGAGCTAGTTATACTCCAAACCAAGGGATTTCTTCCCCCGGCCTTCATGGTTCCGGTTCGAGCCGGACTTGCCACTTACAAGGGCGGAAAGCAAGCGGAGAGTGTCCCGATCCCTCTAAAGGAGAGCGGGTATGCTTCATCTCTTATCTAGTAAGAGGACTCGGAATTCCAATCCATCCGTTTCTCCGGGGCTCTTGGAGTTCTCTGACCTCCAGTTGCACCACCTTACTCCTGCCTCCATCTTGCACATCGCGGTCTTCGTGGCCCTTTGCGAACTGTTCTTGGGCGTCGAGGCTCATTTCGGGCTGTGGAAGAGAATATTCTGCCTAGTACCCCGTTCTCATGAGGGGTCAATATATCAAGTGGGCGGAGCCGAGCTATGGCGCATCGGCTGGACCGGATACCTATCCGGGACCCCAAAGAAGGCGTCCGAAGACTGGCCTTCGGAATGGCTTTACAAGGAGAACGTCCCGCTGCCGGATCTTGTTCGGATCGGCCTTCCGGAGTTTAGCAATGCTCCTCTGAAGAAGCGCCTAAGCTGGCGCCCTCGGAGCCCCCGGAGGGAAAACGACCGGGATATCCTCTATTTGATGAGCCGAATAAGGTTACTAGCTCATGCCGGATTCACCATTAATGGAGTCATGGCAATCTGCATTATGAGGGGAGTGCAGCCACTCCAATATAGGGGCCACCCCATGGTGGACTTCAACGGGGAGGATGATGCCACCCGCCATGGCCGCAAAGGGCCGGAATCGGTCACCGAACTGGTGAAGATCTTATGCGCCATGTATAAAGGGAGGAGGAGGATTTCCTCGCGTCAATCCATCTGAAGGAGTTTTCTTGAATAATCCTCGAAGCTGGGTAAGCAAACATCTTTGTAACCTGTCCGATCCATGTTCCGTGGTTAAATATCTCATTTCATGATTTCTGCGCGAGGAACTGCGCCGGATATGGAGAAGATACACAGCCCGCCCCACAACCCGAGGATCCGGGCGGTCCCTCGATCCGACCTCCGAAGAGGATCCGGATATAAAGGTGGAGTTGATCGACGGGGTATTCCATCAACTTAGCATCGACAATGCTTTGGTTGCCATTACGGCCGATTACCACGGGATACTTCCAGCCTCGCAGGTAACTGAGACCAAGGTCCCAATATTCTGATAATGACCCATCCGTGCTTATTTCTCGATCACCGTATACCAATGGCGTTTCGCAGGGGTACCTTCGAGGCAGGAAGCCGAGCCGCGACGGCTGGCCAACAAGGCGTCTGGCCCGCAGCTAAAAGGAGTGCGGTCCGGATCAAAACTCCGCCAAGAACGGTATAGCGTGTCACCATGTTCCTAGGATTGATTCACGGAAGGCGATTAACGCTGATGCTCTTTTCAGGAAAAAGAGCGCTCACGGACCGAGTCCGGAGAGGTTGCCAATCGAACCTCCATGACCGGGGCTCCAAAGCCGGGTCGAAGCGGAGGCGAACACGAGGCATACGTCGAATGCTCCTCCGGCGAGAGGATGCCGACAGATTGTCCGCCACCAACTCCGAGGTGGAGAGCGCCTTGAATCACTGGCGCCGCCGGACAGTTCTTCGTGCATGTTTCTCCCAAGAGGCCTTGAATGCCTTCAATTGGAGATGCGCACCTCCGTGCCGCTCAAGATGGTCTAGCCAGAGCCACGGAGCAGTATGTAAAGGACATACTGGTAAGGAAATTTGATGATTATATATGCCAAGTAGCCCCGAGACTTAAAATAGTTAGAATAACTGATTTAAGGATCATTTGTTATCTGAGATCTTACAAAAAAGAGTACCCGACTGTCCCAGGAGCTTGAAGAGTGCAAGGCCCAACTTGAGGCCGCACTAGCCGCTACAGGGGGAGCCACAGAGACCCCCTCTGGTAATATACGCTTCAAAAGATAAATAGTTTATGAAGTGCGGCGGGTGTGTAAATCTGACAAAAACATTGCAGATGGCGCCGGACTAGATCCGGACAAGCAACAGCTCTTGCGCCAGCTAAAGGCCGGCGAGAGCGTACTTACGAGGGTGCGGCAGGAGAAAAATAACCTCCAAGATGCCAACACCAAGCTGGGTGAGGAACTAAAGGATGTTCGTGCCCAGTTGTCTGACTCCGTAAAGTAGAATCGGCGGCTTCGTCGCGACATTTTCAGTAAGTGCTTGAGCGAACTTTGAAAGAGTTCGGCGAGGAAGGCGACTAACATAAATATGTATGTAGGTTTGCTCACAGGTCGTCCTGAGGAGGAGATGCCCAGTTCTTCGGGTGATCTTCTTACCGAATTGCATCAGCTGCACGAACGAGTCCGGCAGGTGATGAAGGCATCGGCCAGGCCTTGTGGCCATCTATCTCCCTGCCCGAAGGCATTGGGGAGCTGGCAGAGCGGCTTCAAGGAGCACGGCGGCGCTTCCGACTATGGAAGATATCGGCCTGCCGTAAAGGCGCCAGGGAGGCCTGGGCCATGGTAAAGACGCGGTACACGAAGGCTGACCCAAACCACATGGCCGAGGTCGGACCTGTGGGGCCTGATGGGATGGAGATCCCTGTAAGCTTAGTGTACGGACAAGTAGAATTGGCCACCAAGTATTCCCAGCAAGATTGCAAATTAGATAGCCTATTAGATGGCATTGAGGAGGAATACAATGAGTCGAGTTGACTATGTAAAAATATGACATGAAAAAATGTCTTCTAGCCGGATTGTAGATCGTTTGTCATAACGGACCTTTTCGCTTCGACCTCAGGACCCAATAGTCCGGGGTGTGTCCGAATACCTTCGTGGTTATATAAGAACCGGGGTATGCATGGAGATAAGGCGTAGGGGTCATTGTTGCTGTATCAGACAAGTGCCCAACTAGTTATGTTATATTACATGGGTAGTAAGAAACATCTTCCAGGGAGAATAGTTCTGTTAAGGGTTCCTTTCGCTGGGATGCATGCCCTAAAGTGCATGTCAAAGCTGCTATGAAAGCAGAAAATCATCTGGGGGCAGATGGGTAAATAATTAAAAATCATCTTTCAGTTCACCGACCGAATATTCCCTTAAGAACGCTAGCTTTCGGCTTCACCCAGTCTGAGGTACACATCCGGCTGACCCGACAAAGAATAATCGCAGAGGTGCTCCTTTACCACCTAGCTGAACAATCGGGAACGTAGGGGTAAGCACAGGAGCCAGGCAACCCAGCTTGGCCAAAACTTAAGTCATATCGATGCATATAATGGTGAATAAAAGGTACATGCGGAAGTTTAACGCATGTGTTGGGCATCAAGCCTGTATAAATAAGCTTTTGTTAAATAAGCCCCCAGGTATAATGAGCGCGGACGGCGCGTCAAGTATGTGAGAAAAAGGCGCAAACGAGCCTCTAGAGGCTTCAAGAAGAAGGAGGAAGAAGGAGAGAAATAAAAGACAACAAAAATAGAAAATGTGGACGGAGGAAGGAGACAAACTTGGAGTCCGGCGCTTAGGCGTAGAATCTTCGTAGACGGGCTGCGTTCCATGGGTTCGGCTCGAGTCGGTTATCCGATGCGTTTCGCAGACGGTATGCTCCTCCGGTCAGGACCTGGTCGATGATGAAGGGACCTTCCCATTTGGGCTTGAGTTTGTCCTTTTTCTTGTCCGGCAGG
Source organism: Aegilops bicornis (assembly GCA_021605145.1). Classification (NCBI taxonomy): domain Eukaryota; kingdom Viridiplantae; phylum Streptophyta; class Magnoliopsida; order Poales; family Poaceae; genus Aegilops; species Aegilops bicornis. The sequence continues at coordinate 705,963,266 of CM038672.1, forward strand.
CGTAGAACTAGTTCACCAACGTTATAAGCCTTGGCCCGTACTTCTCTGCTTTGATATCTTCGAGCCTGCTGTTGATAGAATGCGGAACGAGCTTTTGCCACGTCGCGCTCCTCCTCCAATGCGTCCAAACTGTCCTGCCGATCGAGCTGGGCTTCTCTTTCTTCATACATGCGCACACGAGGTGAGTCATGTATTATGTCGCAGGGCAAGACTGCCTCTGCGCCGTACACCATAAAGAATGGTGTGAATCTGGTAGTACGATTTGGCGTGGTCCGCAACCCCCAGAGTACGGGGTCGAGCTCCTCAACCCAGTGCGTGTTAGATTCCTTGAGGGACCGCACTAGTCTGGGTTTAGTGCCACTCATGATTAGACCATTTGCTCGTTCGACTTGGCCGTTGGTTTGAGGGTGATAGACTGAGGCGTAATCGAGCTTGATGCCCATGTTTTTGCACCATAATTTGACCTCATCGGCCGTGAAGTTGGTGCCGTTATCAGTGATGATACTGTGGGGGACACCGTAACGGTGCACTTCCCCTGATATGAAGTCTATCACCGGTCCGGATTCGGCCGTTTTAACAGGCTTGGCCTCTATCCATTTGGTGAATTTATCCACCATGACCGATAGGTATTTTTGCTTGTGGGTTCCTCCCTTAAGGGGTCCAACCATGTCAAGCCCCAGGACATGACGACCAGGTGATGGGTATAGTTTTAAGGGCGGTGGGTGGCATGTGGCTTTGGTTAGCAAAAAGCTGGCAACCGGCGCATCGTTGGACTAAGTCCTGCGCATCTGCTCAGGCCGTCGGCCAATAAAATCCTGTACGGAAGGCCTTGCCTACAAGGGCCCGGGCTGCGGCGTGGTGCCTACCCAGTCCGACATGAATTTCAGCCAGGAGGTTTCGCCCTTCGTCTTCGGAGATGCACCTTTGAAGGACTCCGGTAGTGCTTTTCTTATAAAGCTCTCCCTCATGGACTTTATAGGCTTTAGATCGCCGTACTATACAGCGAGCCTCATTTTGGTCTTCGGGGAGTTCCTGCCTAGTTAGGTAGGCTAGGAATGGTTCCGTCCGCAGGCGATAACCGCCATTATTTCGTGAGTGGAGGGTGTTATCTCGGGGCGAGCCTCCGGGTTGTGTCGAGTGTTTGGCGTCAGTGATGCGGTTGGGTCCGGATTGTTATTGCGGACTCCTTCCCATAGTACGGATGGCTTGAACAGCCGTTCCAGAAAGATATTGTGTGGTACGGCATCGCGTTTTGCACCGATGCGTGCCAATATATCCGCCGCCTGGTTGTTATCCCGAGCTATATGATGAAATTCGAGCCCTTCGAACCGTGCTGACATTTTTAGGACCGCATTGCGGTATGCTGCCATTTTCGGATCTTTGGCATCAAAGTCTAAGTTTATTTGAGATATTGCGAGCTTGAATCCCGCGCATCTCTAGGCGTTGAATGCCCATGGAGATCGCCATCCGGAGGCCGTGCGGAAGGGCCTCATATTCGACTGCGTTGTTGGAGTCCGTATACATTATCTCGAAGGGCGTATTGGACTGTGTCCCGGTTGGGGACGTCGTAACAACGCCAGCCCCAGGCCGCCAAAATTTTGGAGCCGTCAAAGTGCATGATCCAATTGGAGTATGCGCCGTACTCTTTAGGGAGTTCGGCTTGATCCATTCGGCCACGAAGTCGGCCAAAACCTGCGACTTAATAGCTCGTCGTGGCTTATAAGTTATGTCGAATGGAAGGAGCTCTATGGCCCATTTAGCAATACGGCCCGTCGCGTCGCGGTTGTTTATAATGTCGTTAAGAGGTACTTCGGAGGCTACCGTTATCGAACACTCTTGAAAGTAGTGTCGCAGCTTCCGGGATGCCATGAACATCGAGTATGCTATCTTTTGATAGTGTGGGTACCAGGACTTGTATGGAGTTAGGATAGTGGACACATAGTAAACCGGTTTTTGAAGAGGGAACCGGTGTCCGTCCGTTTCTCGTTCGACAATGAGCACCGCGCTGACAACTTGATGTGTTGCGGCGATATATAATAGCATTGGTTCGCCCACATTGGGCGCGGCCAGGACCGGATTTGTTGCCAAAATGGCCTTTATTTCTTCGAGTCCGGCCGTGGCATCCGTCCACTCGAAGTGTTCGGTCTTGCGGAGGCGGTAAAGGGGTAACGCCTTTTCTCCAAACGGGAAATAAAGCGGCTTAGAGCCGCTATGCATCCAGTCAATTTTTGTATTTGTTTGAGGTCTTTTGGAATATCCAATTGTGACAGAGCTCGGATCTTTGCTGGGTTTGCTTCAATTCCTCTACCAGACACAATGAAGCCCAGGAGCTTTCCGGCTGGAACGCCGAAGACGCATTTTTCCGGATTGAGCTTGATGTCATATTTTCGAAGATTGTCGAATGTGACCCTCAAGTCGTCTACTAGAGTTTCAACGTGCTTGGTTTTGTCGACCACGTCATCTACATATGCTTCCACTGTTTTGCCGATCTGGTTTGCCAGACATATCTGAATCATGCGTTGATATGTTGCGCCGGCGTTTTTGAGCCCAAAGGGCATTGTGTTGAAGCAGAACGGGCCGTATGGAGTGATGAATGTTGTTGCAGCTTGATCTGGCTCCGCCATCTTGATTTGGTGGTAGCCGAGATGCAGCGTCGAGGAAGCACAGTGAGTCGTGCCCTGTTGTAGCGTCAATAATTTGATCAATTCGAGGGAGGGGGAAGGGATCCTTTGGGCAAGCCTTATTAAGGTCTTTAAAATCAACACATAGGCGCCAGGATTTATCCTTCTTTGGTACCATCACCAGGTTTGCTAGCCAGTCCGGATGTTTTATATCTCCGATGAATCCGGCTTCCAAAAGTTTGGCTAGCTCCTCTCCCATGGCCTGTCTTTTGGGTTCGGAAAAGCGCCGAAGTGCCTGTTTGACTGGCTTGAATCCTTTTAGGATATTTAGGCTGTGCTTTCGGCCAGCCGACGTGGGATTCTGGCATGTCCGAAGGGTGCTGTGCAAAGATGTCCCAGTTTTCTCGTAGAAATTCTCGTAGTGTGGCGTCTACATCAGGGTTTAATTGTGCCCCAATGGAGGCCGTCTTTGCAGGGTCCGTTGGGTGGACTTGGAATTTGACTATTTCATCCGCTGGTTTAAAAGAGGTGGACTTGGATCTTTTATCAAGTATCACATCGTCCCTGTTCACCGTGGAGCGCATCGTGGTGAGTTCCTCGGTCGCTAGGGCTTCGGATAGTGCCTCGAGGGCTAGTGCGGCTGTCTTGTTTTAGGTGCGGAGTGCTATGTTCGGATCACTAGCGAGAGTGATGATTCCATTAGGTCCGGGCATTTTAAGCTTCATGTACCCATAATGGGGTATAGCTTGAAAAATTGTGAATGCCTCTCGTCCTAATAAAGCATGATATCCGCTGTTGAACGGGACCACTTGAAATGTGACCTCCTCAGACCTGTAATTGTCCGACGAAATAACACTACGTCTAGTGTGATTTTTCCTGTGCAGCATGCTTCCCGGCTAGGGATTATTCCTCTAAAGGTTGTGCTGCTTCGTTCAATGCGGTTCCAGTCTATTTCCATTTTTCGGACGGTTTCCTCATAGATGAGGTTTAGTCCGCTGCCGCCATCCATGAGTACCTTAGTAAGGTGAAAGCCGTCCACTATCGGACTAAGGACCATTGCGGCTGGTGCTCGGGCTGTTCGGAATTTAGGTTCGTCACCGACATTAAAGGTAATAGCCGTGTCATTCCATGGATTTATTGTTGCTACTTGGTAGACTTGGGCAAGGTTGCGGAGTGTTCGTTTTCGCATGTTATTTGATGCGAAAGTCTCGAAGACTGCTAACACCGTACTGGTGTTGCTAGGCTGGGATTCTGAAGCTAGAAGCTCTTCGCCACTTTTGGCCACCTGCCGTAGTATCCAACATGCTCGAAGGCTATGAGTTGGAGTGGCGCCCTCTGTACTGTGAATTTTGCAGGGTCCGTTTAGCCAACCCTCCAGTACGGTTCCGTACCCTTTAGGGGGTTTTGGTTTTTGGTATTTAACCCAGGTGCTTGATGATGATGCACCCTTTTATTTCGGACTAGGGATGTATTCGGGGCCGGATTATCCCAAAATTTACTTTCGGTTTTCCAGGCGCTCTCCATCGCACAGTACTTTTGTACTATGGTCACCAAGTCAGCAAAGCGTGTAATTTTGCAACGACTTATGGCGTTTAGGATTCCCTTGTCCGTGCAATTATTGCAGAAAATTGGGATTGCGTCCTCCTCTCGGCAGTCCTTTATCCTGTTCATAACCAGGAGGAATCTGGCCCAGTAATGATGTATTGTTTCAGCGGGCTCTTGCCGAATTCGAGAGAGATCACTAATGTTTGGGTGGGCGGGTGGAACTAGATCCGGAACCCCGTCCAATGTAGAACTCCGGGGCCGAGAAGTTTCCGAACTCGGAAGTTTGGATTTTTGACTGTTATCCAATGAGTCCAACCCGCCGCCTGACTTTAAGTTCAGGGCTTGATCGACATCCGTCCCTCTGCGGGAATCCGGCATGGAGGGATCGGGAATCCGGACGTAGCCAGTCCTTAAGATAGAAGAAGAATCGCCACATTGCTCCTCTATCACAACAACATGATGGGTAGCCTGCGGAGAGTTGATCTCTCTCAGATCGGTTTTAGGCCCGATCCGGTCGTAGTCTGTGGCGACTCCCAGGGCGGCGATGCGATCCAAGAGCTCGTTTACGTAGGAGAGCTCGATCGGATCTAACTATTTGGGAAGTTCCGAATTAATATGGAGTTTGGTTTCGATGACTCGAGAGGTCATCGTCGGTGCGGTGGCTGAACTGGCGGTCATAAGAAAACCACCTAGCCGAAGAGTCTGACCAGCGGCCAAGGCTCCTTTGGCGGCGATATCATCTTTTAAAGACGGGATGAGGCATCCTACCGACGGCGGCGACGACAGAGGAACTCTCAATGAAAGCACCAATGTCGGTGTCAAAACCGGCGGATCTCGGGTAGGGGGTCCCGAATCGTGCGTCTAGGCGGATGGTAACAGGAGACAAGGGACACGATTTTTTACCCAGGTTCGGGCCCTCTCGATGGAGGTAATACCCTACTCCTGCTTGATTAATATTGATGATATGGGTAGTACAAGAGTAGATCTACCACGAGATCAAGGAGGCTAAACCCTAGAAGCTAGCCTATGGTATGATTGTTGTTCGTCCTACGGACTAAAACCCTCCGGTTTATATAGACACCGGATAGGTTAGGGTTATACAGAGTCGGTTACAATGGTAGGAGATCTACATATCCGTATCGCCAAGCTTGCCTTCCACGCCAAGGAAAGTCCCATCCGGACACGAGACGAAGTCTTCAATCTTGTATCTTCATAGTCCAGGAGTCCGGCCAACGGTGATAGTTCGGCTATCCGGACACCCCATAATCCGGGACTCCCTCAACCACCACTTCCTCCATTGCCGAAACCACGGCCACCACCTCCCTTGGCTTGTGATTTCGGCCGTACGCCGGTGGGAGTAGAGAAGGTGACCATCCTCGAGCTGGCTATTGAGACGGGAGAGAGCACGGTGGAAGAAGTTGGAAATGGCGGCGAGGACGGCTCCATGGACGACGTGGTTGCCCTCCCGCTTCCGCTTCTTCTGGCGGTATAAGAAGTTGGTGCGGCGGTGGGGAAGCTGGTCGCAAGAGGCACGAAAGGTCGAGGCGGCAACAGTGGGGTCGGTGTGACGATGGGGAAACCGAACGCGGTGGATGCATGTGCTCCATGCCGTCAATTGGCAGTGCGACAAGGGAAGAAGGCATGGGGACGAGAAGATCGGCGGCGGCGCCGGTTGGGTGGGGCGGCAAGGAAGGAGCTGAAATGCCCCTCCCGCCAAGTTGCTCCAGAGATAGGGGAAACAACAAATCGAAGGGGGGTTGACTGAAGATATGTGACGAAATCTCCAAAATATACCGCTCCCCCCAAACAAATCCGGGATGGGCCGTTTTGCGGGACCTGCGTGGGACAATTATTCTCCCCGGTCCTGTAAAATGGCGGTTACTACAGTGACCGGGGTGTTTTGCGGGATCTGCTAGAGATGCTCTAAAGAGACAACCACACGGCGGGCGTTCTTTTCCAAAAGTGTAACATCCCAAATTTCCAATTTGGAATGTTATACATAGGTCATCCATGCATATCATATTTTATTGCATTTTTGTTTGCAATCCTCGAAATCCTAAGAAACTCAAGGACCCTCGGAGAGAGTTGGAGATTTTCCGTTTTCATATTTGAATTTTATCAAATAATGAAGACGAGGATTTTGATTTTTAGTTTTTTCTCCCTGGAAAATATTTCATTTTGAAATAATAAATGAGAGGAGATAATATGACTTCTCCAAAGTAATTGAAATATCGGAGGAAAAATGTTAAAATCATTATTTGGATTTTATTTGGTTTTAGTTGGAATTTTATTTGCCCTAGAAAAATTTGCATGTTTTTGAGGAGCCAAGAAAAGTTCATCTTGTTCTAAATATTTTATTTAGATGGAGAAAACTTGTTCTCGTATTTTTTAGATTCTTATTTATTTTTCTAGGATTTTTCTAAGTTTCGGCGGAACGTTTTATTAAAAAAAAGAGACCGCGCCCGACTGGGCCTAGGGCCCAGCCGAACAGGCCGACCCAGCCGCCCGCCGCCGCCGCCGCCGCACTCGGACCGGAGTCCGAGTGGGACTCCGCCTCCCTCTGCCTTGCCCCCTCCTCCAAGCCGCCGCCCCTGCCCCCTTTAAATACGCCGCCCCCCTCTAGCCACCACCACCACCACCACCCCACCGGAGCCCGAGCCGCCTCGAGCCCCGAGCCACCGCCGAAGTCGCCGCCTCGCCGCCCGCCTCCTCCGCCGCCACCTCAAGACTCGCCGAGCCCCGCCGCCTCTCCGAGCCCCCGGAGCCGCCCGCCTACCGGAGGTAGCCACCACGCCTGCTTTTTTTAAAGAAAAACCCCTTCGTTTTTTTAGAAAAACCCTAGTTCGGTTTTTTATTTAGATCGGTTTTATTTTCCGGTTTATTTACTTAGCGAGCGTTCGCTCATTCGTTCGTTTCAACGAACATGTTCTTCGTTTAGTTTCTGCTAACGAAAGTTCGTTCGTTAAGCGGTTCGTCTTTTTTTCTTTTTATCGGATTTATTCCGCGATTTTTCTGATCGCGATTTCTGATCCGATTTTCGTTCTAGTTTAACTTTTCGCTCGTTTATCGGAATCAGGCGATTCAAGCGCCTGGAGTTTCATCACGAAACCCTCTTTCCGAATAGTCAACTCAAATAAGTTTTTGTCTCTGTAAAATTTGACCCTAGTTCAGATTAGTAAACGGATATTATTTCTTTCGTCGCTTGAGTTTCGTTGCTCCGTTTGGTTTGATTCTTTTTGCGAACCGGAGTTCTTAATTTGAACTTTATGGTCGGCCTCTTTCAGTTGAAGTTTCATTTTGTGCATCTTTGCTTGTTGCTTATGTATGTATTGTTTGCTTGCGATAGAATTCCCGGAGTGCGAAGCGTGTTACTACGAGTCTCTAGGATTCACGGATCGTCAGCAAGGCAAGTAACACTTTGATCATACTCTTTCCATACCCAGTTTTTATGCATTAGTTTCAACCCTCAAACGTTGCATGTTTAGGATGTCATTAATTTGTGGGTTGGGAAGTAGTTGATGAGGTAGGAACCTATTGCCCCGTTATATTCAAACCCTTGGGAGTTACTTCTACGTATTGCTTATCTTGCCATGCTATGCTCGTAGACGTGGTTTGGGTTTGAGTGAATCCATGACAGATGTGAGATTGTTAATTTATGATTTACCTTAAGGTGGCAACTTTAATACACATGTGGGTGGATTGAGGCACCTGGGGAACCCTGTGTTGTCTGTTTTTTTTTTTGGAAATCCCGGGGTACCCGTGTGATCTTCCTATGGACCGCCACCCAGGCTCAAAGGGAACTGAGATTATTCGGGCTAGAAACTTCCGTGTGCAGCCACAAGCTATTATGGGCTCTAGCATAGTTGAGTAAGTTACGTGAAGCTCTTGAAGAGGTAGATCAACAGGTAATGGGTTTTGTAGGTTTGGTATGGTGTACCCTGAGTAGAGAGTTAATGTTTCTGAAAGACTGTGTCTCGGTCATCCATTTCTCAAACACCATGTAGTGCCAGATATCAACGGAGGCAATCGAGTCTTGTGGGGAAAAGTGCGCAAACCTCTGCAGAGTGTACAATCTAATCATGGTTAGCTGTGTCCCCGGTTATGGACAATTCTGAGTATCTAGTACTTGAGTATTCACATGTATGTCATCACTCTTAAGTAATATTGCTGGGATGTTAATTACCTTAATTGGGATTGAGTTGGGGTTATACCTTCTCAATGATGTTTCAACCACCATGATAGTTAAATTAAAATTTATTCCTTTGTTGTAGGGAAAAATTGGCTTTTCGCAAAAACTATAACCATAGAGCTTTCCACCAGCCAAATATGCATGTAGTGATAGCATTATTCTGTTATTGTTCTATTGTGTTACATTGCCAGCATATTCCATGTGCTGACCCGTTCTCGGGCTGCAACGTATTATGTTGCAGACTTTTCAGACGAGGAGTAAGGTTCGATAGGTCATTGCCGTGCAGCTCAGCTATGCCGTTGGAGTTGATGGACTCACTTTATCTTCCAAGCCTTCCGCTGTTATCGTATTAGATGGCCTTAAGCCATATTATTGTAATAAGTTCTCTTTTGAGACATTTGATGTAATAAGTGTGTGATTGCTACTCTGTTATAAATCCTTCGAGTCTTGTGTGTCAAGACATTCTTGATCCAGGGATGACACCTGAAACAGAGACTTGACCATCTGAGGTCGGGTCGCTACAAGATGGTATCAGAGCACACGCTGAGTGTAGGACACGACCACTAAGATAAACCATAGGTCACTCTTCTCTACTCATTTCTGACTCCTCTCCATTTTCCCACTCTTTAGGATGACGGAGATGAAGAACAAGTTTGCACAACCGGATGAAGACACACCTTTTGGACGCCACTTGAAGGAAGTCACTAGGTACTTGAATATTGGAATACCAAGCTTCACCGGGACGTACAACGCCACTTTACCTGAAGAAGAGCGCTGGATGATTCAAGTATAAGTTCCAGGAAGGACGTTCTCGCCAACCTCTAAGCCCATAGAGTTTTCTTTCGAAGCACCCACCTGGAGCCTTGGCAAGAGTATGGTAGCTCACATTACCATGGGACGCATTGGTGAAGTCTACAATAGGGAGCTTAAAGACACCATATACCAAATATGTGGGCGCCAAGACGAGCAATGGGAAGTAATCAACACCAAGAAGGATAGATCCATTGCAGCTTACATCCAGGAGCTAAACCAGCACATTCGACGTCAGGAGAACCAGATGTGCGCAGACATGATGGATTTGAAGAAGGCGAAAACTAGGATCATCGAGCTGGAGGAAGAACTCAAGTTTACACGCGATGGATATGAGGAGGAAATCAAGACACCACTGGAGAAGAATGACGACCTAGTCAAGAAGATCGGAGTCTTCATGGGAGGATCAGCACCAGAAGAGGAAGAAGAAGATCCCACTTGTCCGGACAACTACATCATCATCGACGACACCGATTCTGAACCAAGTGATGATGACTATGAAGACGAAGCTGGAGCATACATCATGGAGTCTTCCACCGATCAAATTTCTAGATGACCACCATATAATAGTAGTATTCCCCCATGTAACTAGTAATAGTTGATCACTTTTGCGATAGTCCTAGACCGTCTGTATGCCCTTGCTTGATTGATTGAATGAATGTTTGTGTTTGCCTCATGTGCATATGGGTAGTGTTTTCTCACTAGACCTCTTTCTATTCTAATCTCTTCCATCTAAACCCACCAGATGCCTCCGAGACGTGACCCCGGTTTTGTTTTCCCACCGGAGCTCACCCAGTTGATCCAGCAGCAGAATGCCTTGATGCAATTGCTAGTTCAGATTCAGGGCCAATATCCAAGAGACCCTATCGGATGCCCGCAAATGATCTGGAGGAAATTAAAAAGCAGATCAAGGAGTTATTGGAGAAAGGTTATATTCGAAGGAGTTCATCACCTTGGGGAGCACCAGTACTTTTAGTGGAGAAGAAGGATAAATCCCCGAGGATGGTTGTTGATTACCGAGCTCTGAATGAAGTAACGATAAAGAACAAGTATCCATTACCAATGATTAATGATCTGTTTGATCAGTTGCAAGGAGCTAAGGTGTTTTCGAAGATTGATCTACGATCAGGATACCATCAGTTGAAGATCCGAGAGAAGGATATACCAAAGACAGCATTTACCACACGGTATGGATTATATGAGTATACGGTCATGTCATTTGGACTGACTAACGCTCCTGCCTATTTCATGAGTATGACGAACAATGTGTTCATGGAGTATTTGGACAAGTTTGTTGTGGTGTTTATTGATGATATTATGGTATACTCTAAGAACGAAGAGGAGCATGCGGAACACTTGCGTTTGGTTCTCGAGAAACTCAGGGAACACCATTTGTACGCCAAATTCAGCAAGTGCGAGTTTTGGTTGAAGGAGGTTGGATTTCTTGGGCATGTTATATCAGGAGAGGGTATAGCAAGAGATCCCAAAGAAGGTTCGATCGATACTTGAATGGTTGGCACCCACTTCAGTTGGCGAGATCCGTAGTTTCCTTGGACTGGCAGGATATTATCGGAGATTCATTGAGAATTTTTCCAAGATTGCTAAGCCAATGACTGAATTGCTAAAGAAGGATACTAAGTTCACATGGACAGAGGATTGTGAGGCTAGTTTTCAAGAGTTGAAGAAAGCGGTTGACTACAGCCCGGTCTTGACATTGCGGATATACATAAGGAGTTTCAAGTGTATTGTGACGCCTCACGCTTGGGACTTGGATGTGTGCTTATGCAGGACGGAAAAGTTGTTTCGTATGCCTCACGACAACTAAAACCTCATGAGTTGAACTATGCCACGCATGATTTGGAGTTAGCAGCCGTAGTGCATGCATTAAAGACCTGGAGACATTATCTCATTGGAAACCGTTGTCATGTGTACACGGATCAAAAGAGTTTGAAGTACATTTTCACACAGTAGGAGTTGAACCTCAGACAAAGGAGATGGCTGGAGCTTATAAAGGATTATGATATGAAGCTACACTATCATCCAGGAAAGGCCAACGTCGTAGCAGACGCTTTGAGCCGGAAAATTTATGCTAATATCCTTGAAAGTAAAGGATTGCCAAAGCAGTCGAGGAAATCATGGAACTTGGTTGGAAATTGTTCCAAGAGGTTTTATTGCAACCCTGGAGGTTCAGTCGACATTGTTGGACAAGATTCGAGAAGCTCAGAAGGAGGACAAAGAAATTGCTGAAATAAGAGAGAAGATGGGCGAAGGTAAAGCCAAAGGTTTTCGCGAGGATGAGCACGATACCTTGTGGTTTGAGGACCGAATTTACGTGCCCAACAATTCGGAGATCAGGAAGTTAATACTTCAGGAGGCCCATGACTCACCATACTCGATTCACCCCGGAAACACCAAGATGTATTTGGATTTGAAGGAACGTTTCTGGTGGACTGGTATGAAGAAGGATATTGCCGAGTACGTAGCCGTACGTGATGTATGTCAAAGAGTAAAGGCAAAGCATCAGAAGCCAGCAGGACTATTACAGCCTATGTCGTTACCTGAATGGAAGTGGGATAAACTTGGCATGTATTTTATCACCGGATTACCCAGAACCAAGGAAGGATATGATTCAATATGGGTAGTTATGGATCGGTTGACCAAAGTAGCTCACTTCATCCCAGTGAAAAAAACTTACACAAGTGCCAAGTTGGCCAAGATATATATGTCTAGGATCATATGTTTACATGGAGTTCTGAGGAGCATCGTATCAGATAGAGGAACGCAGTTTACTTCAAAGTTTTGGCATCAACTACACCAGACCTTGGGTACCAGATTGGAGTTCAGTACCGCTTTTCACCCACAGACGGATGGACAGACCGAAAGACTCAATCAGATTCTGGAAGACATGTTGAGAGCTTGTGCTCTAGATTATGGATCTAGTTGGGATGACAATTTTCCGTACGCAGAGTTCTCATATAACAATAGCTACCAGGCCAATTTTAAGATGGCATCGTTTGAAGCTCTGTATGGACGCATATGTAGAACACCATTGATGTGGGATGAGGTAGGAGACCGTCAGTTGTTTGGACCAGATTTGATCAAGGAATCAGAGGAGAAGGTTAAACTGATCAGAGACAGACTAAAGATTGCTCACCCGCATGTAAGAGTTATGCAGATTCAAAACGCAAGGAAGTAACCTATGAAATTGGAGACAGAGGCTATCTGCGAGTATCACCCTTGAGGGGAGTGAAACGTTTTGGAGTTAAGGGAAAGTTAGCCCCAAGATTTATAGGACCCTATCGTGTTTTGGAACGGATGGGAGAAGTTGCCTACAAGCTGGAGTTACCTGAAGGATTGTGAGGAGTGCACGATGTGTTCCACGTATCACAGCTGAAGAAGTGCCATGCGGGAGATGGCCGACATACCGTTAAAAGATACAGTGCCACTAGAGGCGATACAGTTGGACAGTAATTTGACTTATGAGGAAAAGCCAGTAAAGATTCTTGACTTTGACAACCGAGTCACCCGCCGCAAGGTTATCAAGTTTTGCAAAGTTCAGTGGAGCCACCATACAGAGGAGGAAGCCACCTGGGAACGAGAAGATGATATTCGCAAGGACCACCCACACCTATTTTCTAGCCAACCCGAATCTCGAGGGCGAGATTCATCTTAAGGGGGGTAGGTTTGTAACATCCCAAATTTTCAATTTGGAATGTTATACATAGGTCATCCATGCATATCATATTTTATTGCATTTTTGTTTGCAATCCTCGAAATCCTAAGCAACTCAAGGACCCTCGGAGAGAGTTGGGGATTGGGGATTTTCCGTTTTCATATTTGAATTTTATCAAACAATGAAGACGAGGATTTTGATTTTTAATTATTTTCTCTCCGGAAAATATTTCATTTTGAAATAATAAATGAGAGGAGATAATATGACTTCTCCGAAGTAATTGAAATATCGGAGGAAAAATGTTAAAATCATTATTTGGATTTTATTTGGTTTTAGTTGGAATTTTGTTTGCCCTAGAAAAAATTGCATGTTTTTAAAAATTGCATTTTAGGAGCCAAGAAAAGTTCATCTTGTTCTAAATATTTTATTTAGACGGAGAAAACTTGTTTTTGTATTTTTTAGATTTTTATTTATTTTTCTAGGATTTTTCTAAGTTTCAATGAACGTTTTTTTAAAGAGACCCGTTGGGCCTAGGGCCCGAGAGCAGCCGGCCGCCGCCGCCGCCGCCAAGACTTTCGAACGGAGTCCGAGTGGGACTCCGCCTCCGCCGCCTTGCCCCTCCTCCAAGCCGCCGCCCCTTTAAACACGCCCCCTCTAGCCACCACCACCACCACCACCACCCCACCGGGGCAGCCGCCCGAGCCTCGAGCCGAGCCGCCGCCGAGTCACCGCCGCCGCCTCTGGCCGTCGCCGCCCGAGCCGCCGCCACCCGCACCTCGCCGAGCCCCGCCACCTCGCCGGAGCCGCCCGCCTCGCCGGACGACGTCGCGGAGGTAGCCACCCGCCGCTCGGTTTTTTTAAAGAAAAACCCCTTCAGTTTTTTTAGAAAAACCCTAGTTCATTTTTTATTATTTAGATCGGTTTTATTTTCCGGTTTATTTACTTAGCGAGCGTTCGCTCGTTCATTCGTTTTAATGAACGTGTTCTTCGTTTAGTTTCTGCTAACGAACGTTCGTTCGTTAAGCCGTTCGTCATTTTTTCTTTTTATCGGATTTATTCCCCGATTTTCCTGAATGCGATTTCTGATCCGATTTTCGTTCTAGTTTAACTTTTCGCTCGTTTATCGGAATCAGGCGATTCAAGCGCCTGGAGTTTCATCTCGAAACCCTCTTTCCGAATAGTCAACTCAAACAAGTTTTTGTCTCTGTAAAATTTGACCCTAGTTTAGATTAGTAAACTATTATTTCTTTCGTCGCTTGAGTTTCGTTGCTCCGTTTAGTTTGATTCTTTTTGCGAACCGGAGTTCTTAATTTGAACTTTATGGTCGGCCTCTTTCAGTTGAAGTTTCGTTTTGTGCATCTTTGCTTGTTGCTTATGTATGTATTGTTTGCTTGCGATAGAATTCCCGGAGTGCGAAGCGTGTTACTACGAGTCTCTAGGATTCACGGATCGTCAGCAAGGCAAGTAACACTTTGATCATACTCTTTCCATACCCAGTTTTTATGCATTAGCTTCAACCCTCAAACATTGCATGTTTAGGATGTCATTAATTTGTGGGTTGGGAAGTAGTTGATGAGGTAGGAACCTATTTCCCGTTACATTCAAACCCTTGGGAGTTACTTCTACGTATTGCTTATCTTGCCATGCTATGCTCGTAGACGTGGTTTGGGTTTGAGGGAATCCATGACAGATGTGAGATTGTTAATTTATGGTTTACCTTAAGGTGGCAACTTTAATACACATCTGGGTGGATTGAGGCACCTGGGGAACCCAGTGTTGTCTGTTTTTTTTTGAAATCCCGGGGTACCCGTGTGATCTTCCTATGGACCACCACCCAGGCTCAAAGGGAACTGAGATTATTCGGGCTAGAAACTTCTGTGTGCAACCACAAGCTATTATGGGCTCTAGCATAGTTGAGTAAGTTACGTGAAGCTCTTGAAGAGGTAGATCAGCAGGTAGTGGGTTTTGTAGGTTTGGTATGGTCTACCCTGAGTAGAGAGTTAATGTTTACGAAGATGTGTCTCGGTAATCCGTTTCTCAAACACCATGTAGTGCGAGAAATCAACGGAGGCGATCGAGTCTTGTGGGGAAAAGTGCGCAAACCTCTGCAGAGTGTACAATCTAATCATGGTTAGCCGTGTCCCCGGTTATGGACAATTCTGAGTATCTAGTACTTGAGTATTCACATGTATCTCATCACTCTTAACTAATATTAATGGGATGTTAATTACCTTAATTGGGATTGAGTTGGGGTTATGCCTTCTCAATGATGCTTCAACCACCATGATAGTTAAATTAAAATTTATTCCTTTGTTGTAGGGAAAACTTGGCTTTTTGCAAAAACTATAACCATAGAGCTTTCCACCAGCCAAATATGCATGTAGTGATAGCATTATTCTGTTATTGTTCTATTGTGTTACATTGCCAGCATATTCCATGTGCCGACCCGTTCTCGGGCTGCAACGTATTATGGTGCAGACTTTTCAGACGAGGAGTAAGGTTCGATAGGTCGTTGCCGTGCAGCTCAGCTATGCCGTTGGAGTTGATGGACTCACTTTATCTTCCAAGCCTTCCGCTGTTATCGTATTAGATGGCCTTAAGCCATATTATTGTAATAAGTTCTCTTTTGAGACATTCGATGTAATAAGTGTGTGATTGCTACTCTGTTATAAATCCTTCGAGTAATCGTGGTGTGTCAAAGACATCGATCCAGGGATGACACTGAAACACAGAGACTTGACCATCTGAGGTTGGGTCGCTACAAAAAGAAAACGTGGTACAACAGAACGGTGATCTAGCTGGTACATTTTACATCCAACGGTAGCTGTTTACAAGCTTTCACTGGCACATGTTATATATATTGGTGGCCCATCTATGATGAACTATATATGGTATATATGTCTATGTAATCGATTTAACTTCATTTTGTATGTCTGCATGTGCCAAATATTTAGTTTATACTTCCTCTGTTCCGAAATATAGGTCGCTGGGGCTTCTGTCCCGACCAGGTGAAAACCTGACAATTGACCTAAATACCCCTCGTTCAAAATTTGATCCCCGATCGATCGTCTTCCACCTCCGCTTCCGCCCTCCGCCTCCGCCCTCCACCTCTAGCCCTCCACCCTCACCTCCGCCCTCCACCTCTACCTCCACCTCCATCTCCACCTCCACCTCCACCTCCGCCCTCCACCTCCACCTCCTCTGCCCCCTGCCCAGGCGTTGCCGCCGCTGGAGTAGAGCTGGTACTTTGCTGCCGCCCACACACAGGGGCTCCTCCTGCTCAGCGCCTGTGGAGGTGAGCATGTTGTTCCTCCACCTCCACCTCCGCTGCACTCCACCTCCGGCCACTACATCCAGCGCAGTACCTCCTCCTCTCCCATGTCCGGGAGCTGCTCTTTGGGCTCGATTGATGCCTAGGTTCATCTCCTCTCTCTGATCATTTGATCCTCTGCTGGAGTACATCTCTCTGCTGTCGCTGGAAACAATCTGCAAGCATAAACAAAACTCAAGTGATTCAAGAGATGTACTGATTCAAATGTAGTCAAGAGTATAACTGAATTTGGTAGAATAATTCAGAGAAATCACTAAGTTTAAACTAATAATATGATTCAAGTGATAGAGTACTAATGGAGTAAGTAATTTGAACAAAAGGACTAGCAGATCATAAACTATGGCATTTCAGATAATAGGAGTAGCAAATCATAAACTGTAGCAAATTTTGTAAGTAAACTGAATACTCCCAGAAAATTTTGTTATGCATTGGAGTTCCCAGCAAATTTTGTTTGCCTAACTGGATCCGAGCAGTGACTGTGATAACAAGTCTCCTTGAACCTGATAGTAGTCAGTATGGAGCTCTTGTCAACAAAATCCCTGATACAAACGTCTCCATTTGCCATAAGCCAGTAAAGAAAACATCATATGATACTGCCAAGCCAATTACACTTGGAACAGCCATAATTCCATAGCTCATGGATACACCAAAGAAGATACAGAAAACATTAGAGGGTAGTAATGAGAAATGACGATCCACTAGAGCCATATGTACCTGCTTTTGGATCTGCTGTTGTTTTATTCTCTTCTCCTGCATCAACTTCTGGCGGTTCTCATAGAAGGCGAAGTCTTCCAGGATAGAGGTCTTGCTGATATGCTCTTTGAATATCTTAAGCATATGAATAACTTGCTCAAGGTTGATCTGAATTGTCGACAAAAAGGAGTAAATATAACAATAAGGTACAGCCTATCTGGGATGTCAGAGAACCAAAAAATAATAAACATTCATCGACACTTACATCCTGTGTGTCACGGCTGTTTGTGACCGGGTTGCCCTCGTTGTTCTCTAGGATGATGTGCTTGAGAATGTTGTTGGGAACATCCTATAATGTGCCACTTGATAGAGAATGAACCATTCCACTTGTCTTGTTGCCAGTACTCTAGAGTTTTTTCAAAATCAACAGGACCAGTCATTTCAGCAACACCAACAAACTGTCCACTTGTATTCACCTGAAAGTTTGTAAGAAAGGAGATTCAATTAGCCCAAGGAAATAAAACTGAACATTCCTAAAGCAATAGCAAGTGTGGAGAACGTCCTTAGTGAGAAAAACAAGAATATAGGGAAGCTAGAGCCCTTTGCCTGAGCTTCTTGATAAGCAGCATCAAGCTTATTATTTCCATTGGTGGTACTTGCCCACACATTGTATTTTATACTCTTATGGATATCATCCTCGCTGTATGATTTGATATCATCCACACTTTATTACAGTTAAAAGTACTCTAAGCAATTTATTACAGTTTGTACTCGAAGCACAAGTATTAAAATTACTCCTACACTTTATTACAGGTTATATTCCAAGCACAAGAGTAGTACCTGAAAGCAACAGAATATGATTGTCCCAGACCTCAACTGCACTCCACCAGCAGAAGATGAAATGGATGATGATGATGCAGGAGTAGAAATGGATGAAGATGCAGGAGTACAAATGGATGAAGATGCAAGAGTACAACATGCAGGTACAGCTACAGTGGCATTTCAGAAATTTTTAGTTAATGATGGAAGAAAAAAATCAGTTAAATTACAGAATATAGTTTGATGATATGATGAAATAATCATTTGAGCATTTGATGATATGATCATATCATCATTTGATCATTTGCTTATGTTCATTGACCATTTTTCCTTTGATCATTTGATCATTTTTCCTTTGTTGTATTTATTTGTGCAGGTGTTGAGCAATCAGTTAAAAAAAGGGATGGCCTCGATGACAAGCAAAAGTATGCTGCTTATGTTGCAATGCACACACTGTGCATGAGTAGAGGGGGCAAATTTGAAAGAGATGACAGGAAAAAGATTGCCAGTTTCTTTGGAGTGGGTGTATGGAATGTACAAAGAGTTTGGAAGAAAGCAATGAAGCAAATTGCTAACGGTCAGGAGGTGGATGTTTCAAGTGAGAGAAAAGGGAACTGCGGATGAAAGCCAAAAGACATCAATCTAGATCAAATACCTACCATCTCACTTAATAAGAGGTCTACTATCAGGTCACTTGCTTGGCAACTCGGGTGCAGCCCTACGACACTCCACCGGAAGTTCATGCTGAAGTTGATAAAGAGGCATACAAACTGTTTGAAGCCAGTTCTGAATGAAAAGAGCAAGAAGGATAGAATGAAATTTTGCTTGTCAATGCTCGATGAGATGATAACACAAACTGAAAGGCCAAAATTCAAGACATGCACACACGAGAAATGGTTCTATATGACCAAGAAAAAAAGAAATTATTATCTGTTGTATGGGGAGGAAGAGCCTACGAGAACTCTGCAAAACGGCAATTGTATTGGAAAGGCTATGTTCTTGACAACTGTTGCTAGGCCGAGGTGGGATAATGAAGGAAATGTGACCTTCTCTGAAAAAACTGGAATTTGGCCGTTTGTGAAAGAAGTTCCGGCTCAGAGGAGAAGCGACAACAGGCCGAGTGGAACATTGGAGACAAAGTCTATAAAAGTCAACATGCAAGTAATGAGAGAGTTCATGATAGAGAACCTACTACCAGCAATATAAGCATCTTGGCCTAAGAATGATGCTGGGCAAACTATCTATATACAGCAAGACAACGCTAAGCCTCATATCTTGCCTAACGATCTAGAATTTATAGCGGCTGTGGAAAGAACTGGACTTGATATCAGACTAATTCAACAACCTGCCAATAGCCCTGATCTGAATGGCCTTGACCTTGGGTTCTTCAACTCGTTGCAATCACTGCCAGATTGTCTAAGCCTTAGAACGCTTCAGGATCTTCTCAAGGGTATGCTAGATGAATTTGGTGACTATGAGGTTTACAAGCTAAACAGAGTTTTCCTATCTCTACAAGCTTGCATGATTGAAATCTTGAACCATGCAGGGGGTAATGGGTATAAAATACCCCATGCGAACAAGGAAAGGCTAGAGAACATTGGGATGCTACCTCCAAGACTTACATGCCCTCTAGAGGTATATGCAAATGCCTTGCACAATCTTGGGATAATGGAGAGAGTTGCTTGTTGAGATGCTTGAGGAGTTGCTTGTCGAGATGCTTGTTGATATGCTTGAGGAGTTGCTTGTTGAGATGCTTGTCGAGATGCTTGAGGAGTTGCTTGTGGAGTTGCTTGTTGAGATGCTTGTCGAGATGCTTGTTGATATGCTTGAGGAGTTGCTTGTTGATATGCTTGAGGAGTTGCTTGAGGAGTTGCTTGTTGAGATGCTTGTCGAAATGCTTGTTGATATGCTTGAGGAGTTGCTTGTTTAGATGCTTGTCGAGATGCTTGAGGAGTTGCTTGAGGAGATGCTTGTCGAGATGCTTGTTGATATGCTTGAGGAGTTGCTTGTTGAGATGCTTGTCGAGATGCTTGAGGAGTTGCTTGAGGAGATGCTTGTCGAGATGCTTGTCAAGATGCTTGAGGAGTTGCTTATTGAGTTGCTTGTTGAGATGCTTGAGGAGTTGCTTGTTGAGATGCTTGTGATTATTTGCGTGGAGTATGTGTAACTCCTTGTTTGTGTGGAGTATATGTAAACCCTAGAGATGAGACTTATGTGGAGTATATGTAACTCCTCGAGACATGTTTGCAAAAGGCTTGTGTGGAGTATGAGAAGTGACTATGATCATTTGTATGAGAAGTGGCTATGATAATTTGTATGAGATGTGGCTATGATAATTTTATAAACTCGACATTTGTACTATGATCATTTCGTGTACCTCCTTGTTGTGATAAGTTTTGAAAAAAATTATTTGTATGATCATTTGAACTCCTCATGTGTATGATCATTTGTGTATTTTCTTTTTGTGATAAGTTTTTGATTTTTTTTATTTGTATTGTACTCCTCATTTTGTACTCCTTGTTTTGAGTAAAGGAGAGGAGTATGAAAATTTTCTTATGAGAAGAGTAGGAGAGGAACAATTTAAAGTTTCAGTGGTCAAAATAGAAGAAGAGAAGAGAAGTTAAAGCATGCACAACTTGCTTCCTCTACTGAAAATGAAGAAAAAATTGCTGAACTAGTGTTGTGTGCAAGTGCAAGCAAACAAAATTTCTTTGAGTAGCTATCATGTTCAGTAATCAAACTGAATCAAATGCTTGCACATAATACTTGCATGTTTATAATACTTGCTGAAAAATTAAAGGAACAGTTTCATGTTCAGAATACTTGCATGTCCATAATACTTGCTGGAAAAATACTCCAAGCAAAATTACTTCAAGCAAAATTGACAAGTTAAATCTTGTTCAAAATTACTCTAAGCAACATACCCCGACCACATGCCTTATTTTAAACAGAACAAGGAATTCTAACTACCTTGTGTCAGGTGTCCTCCCAGGATGTGGGCGATTCAGGGTGTCGTGCCATTATTGCAATGCAAAGAGATCAAACACAAGACACCGAGTGTGGCTAAATAAACACTGAATATCCCTGTCAAAACAACAGACATCTGAAATTATGGTCGACAGGTAGACAGACAGAGATCAGTTGACCTTATCTTACCCCATCAATTCGAGATAACTCTGCATGAACTCTAGAGGGCCCCGTCGCCCATGACTCCATGAGGCGATGACCAGTGACTTCAAGCATAGCACTAGCCCGGCGATAAATCCAATTGTCTGCAAGGATACAGTTAACACCAAATTCAGTCAAAAAAAATCTTTTACCCTCGCAGTGATACAGTGTTGCAGTTCATCAGGCAGAGACCTATTGCAGATATGTTCATCAGCAATATTCAGTAAACTAAATTCAGCGCGGGGGGCAGCTGCGAGCTACACAAACTAAATTTTGTCTTCATAAACTAAATTTTGCCTTCATAAATTTTCTGAAGAAGCACATGTAGAACTAAGACAAAATTTTCTGAAGAAGCACATGTAGAACTAAGACAAACTAGAGTAGCACCATGACAAAACTACAGAAGTTGGTTACTAATTTTCTAAAGAGAGAAGAAGACAATTTACTCCAGGGCCACATGAGTAACATAAAAAGGTTTCTACTCCAGCAAGAAATGCTACTGCTAATGCAAGCACAAGTTAACTGCTACTGCTAATGCAAGTTAAAGTTATACTCCTACAGGAGTACACTTTACTGAAAAGAAGAGAGGAAGGGAGGACACTGCTGCAAAAGCACAAGTTACTGCTACTCTAGTTTTAAGCAAGCATCACTAGAGTACTCCAAATCATTAATTCAAGCTACTGCAGTGCAAGCTAGTGCTACTCCTACTCCCTTTTGTCAGAAATCTACACCTAAGAAACAAATCTAAACATTTTAGATTTGGAGTAGTACAAAAATATGGATTAATTTCCTTTACATTTCACTTTTCACAGCTCCTCCAATATGGATTTTGTCGGCAGGTCACACAGGAAGCATAGTTCAACTAATGTTCACAGGAAGAACAAAATCCTCTGCACCACCGCAGATAAGTACACCAACATCTGCAGCTAAGAAGAACATCTGCAGCTAAGTACAACAACATTTACATGGCCGCCTCCTCCTCCAGCGCACACTCATTAACCCCTGTGAGTGGCCAGGCCATGGAGAGAGGGATCGATTCCTTACCTTGAGGTTCAGCTCGTGAGCAGGCGCTCCACTGTCGCCCCGCCGCTCCACCGCTCCGTTGCTCCGCCGCTGCTACGCCGCCGCGACGCTGCTCCACATCCAGCATCACTTCGTCACCGGCGTCGGGGCACGCGGATCCATCATCGACGCACGCGGACCCAGCGCCTCCGCCTCCAAGAAGCTCGTCGCCGCGCGCTAAAAAGGTAGTCTTTTGACCTCAGCGTGTTGGATTTCTGGCGCCCGCCATGGGAGAAAACGGGGTCACGCCGTGGGAGGAAGCTGTTGTTGGGAGGAAAGGAGAGACCGGCGACGGGAGGAGAGGAGAGGCGGGCGAGAGGAGGGGATCTGGGAGTGGCGGGCGAGAGGAGAGGCAGACGAGAGGAGTGGAGTGAGTGGAACGAGACAGGGTCTGTATATATTAAATGACTTTCACACAGACATATTACTTTTCCAATGGACATATCGTCGTATCAAGTTTTATTTATATAATATCTAACTTCATTAAGACAATTATTTATAAAGTAAAAAAGGGAAATTATATGACAACGTGTTGCATTCACAATTGAGTTACAAGCTCTAATTCCATCCATCTAATAATATATTGTTAGGAAGAAAGTACAATAATCTGTCTTCTGAATACTTTCATTTCCTTGAATGTGTTAGATCTTCTGGCAGATGATGATTTTTTTCTGTGTTAAATATTTGTAAGTAAGTGCATGTTTGAAGTAGGAGATGGGACTATATTATACAATATTCTGGTATGATATATATCTTCCATCCTAGATATGCTACTGAACTTCTTTGTAGTGTTACGAATTATGAAATCTATACATATACTTTAGTAGGTGTATATGTATCTATCTATCCGTTTGCGTCAATTTTGTTTCTAGGTCATATAAGCATGTTAAAATAATACATGTCATATGGAATAAAATATGCTTTAAAACATACATGACATAAAAATAAGTATGTGATTTATTTGTACAATGACTATAACATATTGGAATTAGTGAGTTCAAATATCATATATCTCCAACGACTCACATGCCAAAATATTATTGGAGTAACTCATGGTCAAAAAAGTATTACATCTACCCTTCTTAAGGGGGTTAGATATCCATGGGTACCTAAACACATGGTGAAGTTGAAATTTCTATGTTTTACCAAGGATGTACTCATTTCTATTTTTACTTCATAAAGAATGCAAACAACATTTTTCCATTAGTCAAGTGGATAGGACAATAAAGCTACCATCAACTTGAATTTTAACATCCATATTGATCTAATATCACATGAAAACTATCAACTAGCTTGTGGTCAAAACTTCATGTCTATCTAGCAATCCAATATGACAGGTAGATATACACATCGTCAATAATTTGCTACTTATAAGAGTGCCATAATTAATACCAATTGTTCAAACAAAGTAGCATAATATTAGTTGTGGTTATATATATGTAATATTTCATACCCAAAATGTGAACATTTAGAAAATAATAAATATATTTACCAATCACTTTGAAGTTAAAAAAAAAGATCTTATTATTAAACTATCTACAGTTCTAGCCCGCGCATCGAGCGGGCCACTCTACTAGTTTGTTTAATGGAAATTGACAAGGAGGCTCATTCTCTAAAAAAAACTTACGGTCATTATTTTTTCTTCTGAAATTTAGAACTAGAAATATGATTTTTGCAGTTTTGCTACATTTCAGAAACTAGGCACACCAAACCAGGTGCCAGAAACCAGCTCCGACATATATATACAGTATGCATAAATATACGAGAAAAGATTATTATCTGAGTTGGTTCTTTGTAACAAGCTTGTGATAGAAGCATTTTATTTGTCTGATGAAAATATCTTGATCTTTTCCTTCACAAACCTACCAACGCGCACCTCCGACAAATTAATCAGTTTATGTGTGGCCACCCAGCCTAGTAACTGGATGCACTGTTTACTCTAACAAAAGGGGGCAGGTGAGGTTTGGTGTCATGAACCTAGGTAGAAAAGCCAACTGAGATTGTTAGATTTATGCATTGAACTGGTCATGATAAAACTATAAGCACAAGGATGCTAACTACTCTTACTAAGGTCGTCATATCTCTCCTTTTGGTTAGGCAGGTCCATTAATGTCGTCGCCTCTTCCTGCAAATACTCAACTACTGAGAGAGAAATATTTCCGAGTAAATACATATCTGACTACCGTGGTGATAACAGGGGCTGCTACATATATTAATTGTATTAGGTGGATTTGTGCATGGATCGACGCACCTTGATGTCTTCCTTGTCGGCACAATCCGCTAGCTACCGCGTTGTCTTATGTTGCTGATTTCATGACAAATCTGTTGGAAAATATATACACTGTTTATATTAGTGGTCATAGTTTGAAAAGACAGATTGCATATATTTTATAATAACTTCTGGATAGAACAGGTTGATAAAAGTCCTTGCAAGATGTTAACTAGTCTTGCTAAGATCATACTCTCCATCATCATGGCCTCCGTGGCAGCTCTCCTTTTTGTTGGGCACTTCGTCTACTAACGCCGCCGCTTCTTCCTGAAAATAGCTAACCACTTTGAGAAACATCTGACCAAGTAAATGTCGGATTGACGTGATGATAACGTACAGGGGCTGCTACAATCTACAGTTTAATTTCCTTGTTCACACACAATCTAATGTCGGATTCATGTGTGCATCGACGCGCCTTGGTTTCTTCCTAGTTCACACACAATCTGTCGCGTCGTCTTATGTTGCTGATTTCGTAACAAATCTACAGGAAAATACTACATAATTTTATACTTTGAAAAGGTCGATTGCATACATTATTCTATATCAACTTCTGAAAGAACAGGAGTAGCAGTCACTCATGAATCAAGCCCACGCATGAGTAGGTGACAAATTTTGTCAAGGTCGGCCTCGAGCTAGAAAACGACTGATGGCTTACCTCAACTGCTCTTTGACTAACTATCGTGCATGCGCACCAGACCACCAGTTCAGACTATGACCAAGTATATGATACTCAGGCCCGTATCTGGGCAGGTGCATCTGGAGCAATGGCGCAGGGCCCAAAAAAATTAGGGGCCCCAAAATTTTCCTAAGTACTAGTATTTCTATAATTACCATGGGGTTAAATGGTTCTAAAAAATGGTTAATTAAAGTCTAATGAGCCATTAATCAGTACGGTTGAAAGATGTAAGCTTGTTACTAATCAAGAAAATACTAAGATTCCATATAAACATGGAAAGATAGTACTACTTTTCTATTTGGCAAAGGATAATTCTTGAAACACATATGCAAACAAAAAAACATTTTTAGGCTTTTTAACCCATGGGACCTAATTTTAATTTTGCACAGGGCCCCATGTTTTGGAGGTACGGCATGATGATACTGTATCTAATTACACTAGTGGAATTCATTTCTTTCTCTTGCCGGTATTTCTTATCTATAAATATTTTCGTTAATAGTGATGGGTGGTGGCTTTTCCTGGAACCAGCCCTGCATCATGCGCTGTGGTGACTCGGTTTCCCTATATAGAGTAGCCTGGCTGTATACGCTGCATTGCTTCTTTGAAGGGAGAACATGTCTTAAAGGGAGCTTGTAAAGTTATCCAAACTAGTTTAATGGGCACCCGGAGACCATTTCAATCTGTTGCACTTGACTTTGTCTATTGCTCACGAGTTCTGCGCCTGTATAAACACATGCATGGCCTGCATGTTCAAACCATCGTCTCTCACGCCACAAACAGAAATAGGAAGACGAGAGGAAAGAAGAGCCAAAGACACTAAAACGAAATGGCATCCTTCTCTTCCTTCCTTCTCCTTGTTGCACTTCTTGCGTTGGTCTCATGGCAGGCCGCTGCTTCTGATCCTAGCCCACTCCAGGACTTTTGTGTCGCCGACATGAATTCACCAGGTACTATCCGTTTTGTCATCATGTTTTCACAAAATACATATGCTGAAATCTATTTCTGGAAATTATATGCAAGTCAAAACAACTTTGTAAAATCTGAGCTTACATGTACATCTCTTGTGCCCCCAGTCCGTGTCAATGGGTTTGTTTGCAAGAACCCGATGGATGTCAATGCGGATGACTTCTTCAAGGCGGCCAACCTCGACAAGCCTAGGGTACCCAACAAGATTGGATCCAACGTCACTTTGATCAACGTCATGTAGATTGCTGGACTCAACACCCCCGGCATCTAAATTGCACGCATCGACTACGCTCCCTTGGGTCAAAACCCACCACACACACACCCTCGCGCCACTGAGATCCTCACCGTGCTCGAGGGGACACTATATGTTGGCTTTGTCACATCCAACCAGCCCGCCCCCAACAGAAATAAGTTCCTCTCCAAGGTGCTCAACAAAGGTGATGTGTTTGTCTTTCCGGTGGGGCTCATCCACTTCCAATTCAACCCCAACCCCCACCAGCCCGCTGTTGCAATTGCCGCGCTCAGCAGCCAGAACCCAGGGGCTATCACAATTGCCAATGCAGTGTTTGGATCCGACCCACCAATATCTGATGATGTTCTTGCCAAGGCATTTAAGGTGGAAAAGAATACAATAAACTACCTCCAGGCTCAATTCTGGGAAAACAACCACTACTAAGTCAGACTTTTGTTGATTATCCAGAGGACCAGTGCACAAATGAACGACATGGTTGAGTTCCTAGATATGCATCCCAATCTATAAAATAAATGGAGCATATATATGTCATGCCATTGTGTGTCTGTAATCAGTGAATGTATTTCTACCTTAAATAATTCACAATATCGTTTTTATCACACTAATATGATCTCATTTGCCTCTTTTGGAATTTGACGTGTCGTATTTATCATAACAAATCAAAATTCTGGTTCCTTTCGCCTTGTTCCGAAATAATAGATTATTATATGACAATTCAATATATATTTGATGCTAGAGTGGACACCTAGGATTATCTTGCACTACATGTGAAGTATGCCATGGTTGGAATCCGGTTGTGCTCAGGATTGAAATGTGAAAGTTGAATGTGCAAAAGTTGTATTGTGGGGTCGCTGTTGAGGTACCTCGCTTTCTGGTGCATGTAATAAATAATTTACGGTCCCTTCGCTATGGAATTTGCTTTGGTTATTGTTAGCTCGATTTTCCAGCATGTTTTGTTTTAGCTTCCTTTTCGTTCAAACTCTTGTAAGTTTGACTGACGGTTTCTTTACTGGAAATCAATGAGGTGGATTATTGTATCAAAAAACATATGAGTGTTATTTTTTGTCTTATGTTAAGAACTGTATGATTTTTGCTAAGTTTTAAAAATTGGGCACACCGAGGATCAGGTTTCGAAAATCAGCTCCAACATATATGGTAAACATGCATAAATACAAAGAAACGATTATTAGTAAAACCCTAAAAATCATTATTATTTGAATTGTTTCTTCGTAACAAGCTGGTGATAGAAGCATTTTATCTCGAAACAAAATTTTGCCCGCTTTATAAAGGAAGCTACACAGCCGAACGATACATGGTGTTAAGGAAATCCTCATACAAGATGATCAAAGAAAAGCACAGCAAAACAAGCCAAACATCCTAACGAGCACAGAAAATGCACAACTATTTGCCTCGAGCATGCCGACGAGAAGAAGCACAAGAGAGGTTGGACCATCTGGATACCCAACCAGGACCGCCAGCAACATCAAACCACACTCCACACAGGAGAAACCACTAGACTTTGTTGCACCGTCACGGCCCAACTATCGCCGGAGAGGACCCTCTTTCCTCTTTCTCTTAATCGAGGAGCGGCATCCATATCGGCAACTAGGCAGGACGAAAGGAGGACGTCGTCGCGTCTCAAAGATAGGTATAAACTATATCACGAGTTATTAGAGTTGAGGTAGGTTTGATTGGATCTCGTCACTATTTTAAACACGCAGCCACGATGGAAGATAGTCACTCACCGGCAACACCCCCACGAGGGTCATGACGCAATCCGCCACTACCACCGTGTCTTTCGGGGTGGACAAGTGTATTCATCCTGAACTGGCAGGGAGGAGAGAGCCACGGTGATGCGCCCAAGAGGGACATGACACCCGCAAGAATCGCGGCCACATGCGTTGATGCTCTGAGCTTTCATTCAGACCCTCCCCGCCACCTTGCCAAGGGGGACTCAGGCCACCAGAACCACCACAACAGGTCAAAAACTCTATATCAAGATAAGTCCTTGGCTACCACCGACGGCAACAACTTCACCAAGACTACTAGCCACAATGCACCTCGCCACCCCAATGGCCAAGAAACACCGACATGCTACTCAGTGGAGAGCTAACATGCAGCCTGCCATCCAGGGTCGCCGCCCCGGCGTCCGACACTCCAATCCTACGCACCTCCACCCACATGATGGTCCAAGATCACCGGTGGAGGACATCAAACCCTAGCAATGCTTGGTCTAGCCCAAGCCCACAACCACGACCAGATCTGGTCGAGCCAAGACTGCCAGTGACCCCATATGGCCACGCCGGGTTGGTGCATGGAGGAGCTCACCATCGGAGGAGCCTCACCCACGAACGTTGAAGTGCAGCCATACCTTGTCTGCCGCAATCACCCCTCATAGGTCAATGACCATGGTGCTACCCTTGATTTGGGCGAGCGTCCACACACGCAAGTGAGGTGGAACATGTCCCCACTGGTCGTCGCATGCCGCCTCAAGCAACTGGCCCACCTCTGACAGCATGGGCTTGCAGTGGCGCCACTGATGGGGTCTAGAGTAGACCACATATATGGGGAGTTGTGGGGAGGGGAGGGACATGCCATCATTGACTACCGCCACTCGGTGCTTTGTCAGCATGGTGCCGACCGATGGCGGCGAGGGCAGGATGAGAGGACGGGGCCTGCGGTCGGCGATGGAGATCGCCTTTGTGTGGTCCAGGAGGACAACCTACATTTTGACTCCTAGAAGCTTTTTATTCATTTGATGAAAATATCTTTTCTGTATCAAGACTACCAACACACACTGATACGTCTCCAACGTATCTACTTTTCCAAACACTTTTGCCCTTGTTTTGGACTCTAACTTGCATGATTTGAATGAAACTAACCCGGACTGACGCTGTTTTCAGCAGAACTGCCATGATGTTGTTTTATGTGTAGAAAACAAAAGTTCTCGGAATGTCCTGGAAATCCACGGAGGCACTTTTTGGAAAATATAAAAAATACTGGCAAAAGAATCAACACCAGGGGGCCCACACCCTGTCCACGAGGGTGGGGGCGCACCCCCTTCCCCTGGACGCGCATCCCTGTCTCGTGGGCCCCCTGGGCCTCCACCGACCTCAACTCCAACTCCATATATTCACGTTTGGGGAGAAAAAAAATCAGAGAGAAAGTTTCATCGCGTTTTATGATACAGAGCCGCCGCCAAGCCCTAATCTCTCTCGGGAGGGCTGATCTGGAGTCCGTTCGGGGCTCCGGAGAGGGGGATTCGTCACCGTCGTCTTCATCAACCATCCTCCATCACCAATTTCATGATGCTCACCGCCGTGGGTGAGTAGTTCCATCATAGGCTTGCTGGACGGTGATGGGTTGGATGAGATTTACCATGTAAGCAAGTTAGTTTTGTTAGGGTTTGATCCCTAGTATCCACTATGTTCTGAGATTGATGTTGCTATGACTTTGCTTGTCACTAGGGCTCGAGTGCCATGATTACAGATCTGAACCTATTATGTTTTCATGAATATATGTGTGTTCTTGAT
Source organism: Aegilops bicornis (assembly GCA_021605145.1). Taxonomy (NCBI): domain Eukaryota; kingdom Viridiplantae; phylum Streptophyta; class Magnoliopsida; order Poales; family Poaceae; genus Aegilops; species Aegilops bicornis. The sequence goes on from CM038672.1 coordinate 705,992,874, forward strand.
CCTATCTTGCAAGTCTATATTCACCTATTATGTGTTATGATCCGACAACCCCGAAGTGACAATAATCGGGATACTTCTCGGTGATGATCATAGTTTGAGGAGTTCATGTATTCACTATGTGCTAATGCTTTGTTCCGGTTCTCTATTAGAAGGAGGCCTTAATATCCCTTAGTTTCCGCTAGGACCCCGCTACCACGGGAGGGTAGGACAAAAGATGTCATGCAAGTTCTTTTCCATAAGCACGTATGACTATTTACGGAATACATGCCTACATTACATTGATGAACTAGAGCTAGTTCTGTGTCACCCTATGTTATAGCTATTACATGAGGAATTGCATCCGGCATAATTATCCATCACTGATCCATTGCCTATGAGCTTTTCACATATTGTTCTTCGCTTATTTACTTTTTCTGTTGCTATTGTCACAATCACTACAAAACCATAAAATATTTCTTTTGCTACCGTTACCTTTATTATCATATTACTTTGCTACTAAATACTTTGCTATAGATACTAAGTTGTCCAGGTGTGGTTGAATTGACAACTGAACTGCTAATACTCAAGAATATTCTTTGGCTCCCCTTGTGTCGAATCAATAAATTTGGGTTGAATACTTTACCCTTGAAAGCTGTTGCGATCCCCATACACTTGTGGGTTATAAGGACTAATTTATGGCGCCGTTGCCGCGGAGCATAGCTCTATTCTCTAAGTCACTTGGGATTTATATCTGTTGATCACTATGAAGAACTTGAAAGACGACATAACCAAGATTTTGCCCTCAAGTACGAGGGGAGGTAAGGAACTGCCATCTAGCTCCGCACTAGATTATCCTTCTGTTATTAGTAAGCTTGCGACACCTAAACCTGCTACTGCTTTGAATTCTGATATGTGGCATATTATTGATGATGCCACTTCTGCTATGCATGATACTTATGATGAAACTACTTCTGTGCGTGATACTACTTTGCCATTAGGTGAATTTCTTGATGAACAACTTGCTAGGGCTAGAGAGAACGAAATTATTGAAGATGCTATTATTGATGATAGTGATGATGAAGGTTCTCCTAATGATTATGAATTGCCTGTTGTTCCTGAGGGTTATGTTATGGAAGAGGAAGCTGCTAGAGCTATCTTTGCTTGTAGAGATAGATATGATCTTAAGAAATTATTAGCTAAACGGAAGCAGCAGTCTCTTAATGCCAGAATGAAACCTGACCCTGCTTTTGCTACTTCAACTATTTGTGTTACTGATAAGGATTATGAATTCTCTGTTGATCCTGAGATTATTACTTTAGTTGAATCTGATCCTTTTTATGGCCTTGAATCTGAAAATGTTGTGGCACATCTTACCAAGTTGAATGATATAGCCACCCTGTTTACTCATGATGATAAATCTCGCTATTTTTATATCCTTAAGATATTTCCGTTCTCATTAAAGGGTGACGCTAAGACTTGGTATGATTCTCTTGCTCCTGGTTGTGTGCGTAGTCCCTAGGATATGATTTATTACTTCTCTGCTAAATATTTCCGTGCTCATAAGAAACAAGCTGCCTTGCGGGAAATATATAATTTTGTGCAAATCAAAGAAGAGAGTCTCCCACAAGCTTGGGGGAGGCTTATCCGATTACTTAATGCTTTGCCTGGTCATCCTCTTAAGAAAAATGAAATACTTGATATCTTTTATAATGGACTAACCAATGCTTCCAAGGACTACTTGGATAGTTGTGCTGGTTGTGTTTTCAGGGAAAGAACAGTCGACGAAGCTGAATTACTATTGAATAATATGTTGACTAATGAAAATAATTGGACTCTTCCCGAGCCAATTCCTGAGGCAATTCCTGAACCAATTGAGCCAACTCCTGAGCCTATTCCTAAACCCACTCCAAAGAAGAGAGGTGTTTTATTTCTCAGTCCTGAAGATATGCAAGAGGCAAAGAAATCAATGAAAGAAAAAGGTATTAAAGCTGAAGATGTTAAGAATTGACCTCCTATTGAAGAAATACATGGTCTTAATGTACCGCCTGTTGAAGAACCACATTGTCTTGACAACCCGACACAAGTAGTAAAGGTAAATTCTCTCTATAGATATGATAAAGTTGAAATCCCCTCTACTAAATTTCATAGCCCATGCTTAGATGAATTTGATGACTTTATGGCTAGACAAGAAAGTTTTAATGCTTATGTTGGTAGAGAGTTAAATAATAATGCTTTCGAGATAGGACGCGTGAGCGATAATATGGCTAGAGTTAAAGGTGAACTTAAACTCATTAGCAAATATGCTTCTATGGTTGCTACTCAAGCTGAGCAAGTACTCAAAGCTCAAAATGATTTGCTTGATGAATTAAATAATAAAAATGACTTTGCTGTTAGAGTGGCTACTAGAACTGGTATAATGACTCAGGAACCTTTGTATCCTGAAGGCCACCCTAAGAGAATCGAGCAAGACTCTCAGAGAAATAATTTAGAGGCACATAGTTTTTCTAAAAAGAAGAAAAATAAAAACGATAGGACTTTGCATGCTTCTAGTGAACCTACTGTAGTCATACCTAAGAGTCCCAATGATATTTCTATCTCTGATGCTGAAACACAATCAAGAGATGAACATGGACCTAGTGATAATGTTAATGATAATGTTCATGTTGATGCTCAACCTAGCAAAAACAATGAAGTAGAGATTGAACTTGTTGTTGATCTTGATAACCCACAATCAAAGAATCAACGTTATGATAAGAGAGATTTTGTTGCTAGGAAGCACGGTAAAGAAAGAGAACCATGGGTTCAGAAACCCATGCCCTTTCCTCCTAAACCATCCAAGACAAAGCATGATGAGGATTTTGAGCGCTTTGCTGAAATGATTAGACCTATCTTCTTACGTATGCGCTTAACTGATATGCTCAAAGTAAATCCTTATGCTAAATATATGAAGGATATCATTACAAATAAAAGAAAGATACCGTAAGCTGAAATTTCCACCATGCTTGCTAATTACACTTTTAAGGGTGGAATACCGAAGAAACCTGGAGATCCGGGTGTGCCAACTATACCATGCTCCATTAAAAGAAATTATGTTAGAACTGCTTTATGTGATCTTGGAGCCGGTGTTAGTGTTATGCCTCTCTCTTTATATCATAGACTTGAATTGAATGAGTTGACACCTACTGAAATATCTTTGCAAATGGCTGATAAATCAACTGCCATACCTGTCGGTATTTGTGAGAACGTGCCTGTTGTGGTTGCAAATGTCACTATCTTAACGGACTTTGTTATTCTTGATATTCTCGAGGACGATAGTATGTCGATTATCCTTGGTAGACCCTTTTTGAATACTGCAGGGGCTGTTATTGATTGCAACAAAGGCAATGTCACTTTTTCATGTTAATGGTAATGAGCATACGGTACACTTTATGAGGAAACAATCTCAAGTTCATAGCATCAATTCTATTGGAAAAGTTCCAACTATTATTATTGGAGGTTTTGAATTTCCTCTTCCCACTGTCAAGAAAAAGTATGATATTCTTATTGTTGGGGATTTTCATATCCCCGTTGAGGTAACTTAGTGTTATTTGGAATTTCTCCGGTTCCATGTTATTTGGAATGAGTTTGTTAACAAGACTTGATCAACCTTGTTAGTGGATTCATTTTGATGATCATGAGATGGATGAAACTAGAAGGCACAACCTTCTGTACCCTCTTTTTACTTTCTATTATTTAGAATAAATAAAGCAAGAATAGCATTATTTGTCTGTTTTCTAAATTATCCGTGCATCAAAAAAATATCCCGAAAATAAAAGTGCTCCAAATGCCCTGCAAATTTAGGATGATTTTTTATGAAATATTTGAGGATTTTAGGCACTGAAATCACTGCAGGAGGGGCAAGCACCAGGCTACGAGAGTGGAGGGCGCGCCCACCCCACCTGGGCGCGCCCCTGTCTCGTGGGCCCCTGGTGGCCCCCCTCCACTTATGCCAGCACCCACACACTTCATCTTCTACCCAAAAAAAATCCCCATCCAGCTCAAACACGAGTTCTAGCTCATTTTGCTGCGATTTTCGATCTCCTTGCTCAAAGCTCCATTCACAAAACTCCTTTGGGAAATTGTTGCTTGGTATGTGACTCCTTCATTGGTCCAATTAGTTTTTGTTCTAGTGGTTTACACATTGCAAATTTTTGCTGCATAGGTGATCATGTTCTTGAGCTTGCATGTTGAATTTATGAGGTCCCAAGCAATTCTAATGCATGATATAGGCTCTAGGCACTTGTAGGAGTAGTTGCTACCAATCTTGTTTAGTTTCATTTATTTCTATTTTGAAGTTACTAAAATTTCTGAAATTTTCAGAAAATGTTAAGGAAACTTTTAAGGGGCTCTTTTAGCCAGGGCTCTCGAAAAAAACAAGCTAAAGAGAAGGAAAAGGCCAAGTATAATCTTCCTCTCTTAGCGGAAGTACGGTCGTGTGAATGGCCATGCGATGATTTCTTGAAAGAAGCTGGAATTCATGAAGATATTTATTCTTTGATCGAGAATGCAGGCCTCACCGGTTTCCTCCTCGACCGGATCGATCAGTATCTCTTACTTACCAATATTTTCGTGCAAAATTTTTATTATTATCCTAAGAAGTCACCGCCTTCAGTATCATTTCACTTATATGATGAATTCAGAGAAATTTCTTTACATAATTTTTGCGCGGTATGTAGGATACCTTATGAGGGAGAATTAGAGGAACCCCATCGTAAAGATGTAGATGGCTTTGTTAACACTATCGTTGTAGAGGAGCCAAAGAAGGGTTCCTAAGCGAAAATCTCTAGCATACACTTTCCTGTTTTACGCTACTTTGCCATATTTGCTAGTAGATGCTTGATTGGTCGTGGAAATAGTGGAAACTATAGTGTTCCTGATATTATCATTCTTCAACATGCCTTGCTTGGAGATAATAGTTTTAGTATGGGTGTCGTCGTTGCTAAATGGCTAAGCCTGAATCATACAAAAGGCCCCATATTTGGAGGTATCTATGCTTCACGTCTTGCTAGATATTTTGAGATACCTATTAGGCACCATGAGAAAGAGGAGACAAAATTGCCTCCTCACATTTTAGATTACAAGAGCATGGTAGCCCACACGTTTATTGTTGACAACGAAGAGAAGATGCTCTTGTATAACCTTAGATTTAATAAGAAACACAATGAGACTATTATTTTGCCTGCGTCTCTGTTGTTTGATTTGCTTGCAGATAATTTTCTTGTCACGCCGGAGGCGGTGTATGCTCATCGAGCCCAAGCATCCACTCCAGAACCTGAACCTGAGCCGGAACCTGCACTGGACCCTTATCGTGCATCATCTTTCCAGTGGGATCCGGAGATGACCAGCCAGTGGTATCCTGATTACACCTCCCAGTACACCGGGGAGAGTAGCAGCGGTCCTTGGTATTAGGCCAACTTAGGCCAAAAGCCTAAGCTTGGGGGAGTACGTATTTCTCACGGACGTTACATTCATGTTCACACACAAGTCGTCGGTGCTCATACTCTTTCATTGTATTATCCATACTAGTTTAATTTTCTTTCTAGTTTTCTTCTTCTGTGTTTGATAAACCTTAAGAAAAACCAAAAAAATTAGTTAGTTTAATTTCCATGCTTGTAGAGAAATTAAAATGAAAACCCAAAAAGATTTCTCATTCTTCTTTTACTTGTTGGGAGTTTTCCCGTGTAAATAGTTTTCTTTCCTTTCCTTTGGGGGTCGAGAAGACCATATTGAAAATGCTTAGTGGCTCTCATATGCATGATTGTTTATTTAACTTAGAGCCCATATTACTTCGTCTTCTCTCTTGAGTTGAATGCTTGCAGATTCCAGCTTAGTCCAATGCACGTGCACTATTATTATACACATCATTCGGTCGTGCAAGTGAAAGACAATAATGACGATATATGATGAACTTATTGACATGAGAAAAGCTGGTATGAACTCGACCTCTCTTGTTTTTATAAATATGATGAGTTCATCGTTTCTGATTCAGCTCATTATGAAGTAAACATATTTGCAATGACATTTAGAGATTATAGTTGCTTGTGCCATGCTTGATTGGCTATGAGTTATAATGGTTTACCTTATGCGTACAACATACTATTAGAATGATTATGATGTGATATGATGGGTTGGTATCCTCCTTTGAATGAATTCAGTGACTCGACTTGGCACATGTTCACGCATGTAGTTGAAACAAATCAACATAGCCTTCATGATATTTATGTTCATGGTAGATTATATCCTACTCATGCTTGTATTCGGTGTAAATTAATTTTAATGCATGTTCATGACTGTTGTCGCTCTCTCAGTTGGTCGCTTCCCAGTCTTTTGCTAGCCTTCACCTGTACTATGCAGGAATACTGCTTGTGCATCCAAACTCCATAAACCCCAAAGTTATTCCATAAGAGTCCACCATACCTTCCTATATGCGGTATTTACCTGCCGGTCCAAGTAAATTTGTATGTGCCAAACTCCAAACCTTCAAATGAAATTCTGTTTTGTATGCTCGAGCAGCTCATGTTTCAACTAGGGCTGCCTCACTAGTGCAGAACCGGGCAATAGCACCGGTTCGTAAGGCCCTTTAGTGCCGGTTCCATAACCGGCACTAAAGTGTGGGCACTAAAGTTTCTTTAGTACCGGTTCAACACGAACCGGTGCTAAAGGGAAACCACGTCAGCACGAGCCAGCTCCAGGGGCTCGAGTTTTTAGTACCGGTTGGTAAGACCAACCGGTACTATAAGGTTTGGGGGTTTTAGTTTTATGATTTTTTCATTTAATTTTGTGTTTCCATTTTAATTCTTTTTTCGCTTGCTGGTATTTTACGATACTACACATTGTACACGTTATGCATATATATATATATATATATATATATATATATATATATATAAATAGAATTTCTAGTAGAACCAATCATGCATATATATATCATCAATGTCTCACAAACCATCATATTAATTAATTCACACATACACACATGTATAGCTATATACAATTTCTCCTACATATGCATGTTGCCTTCGGAGCCAGTGGCATTAGCCTAATTGGTGCCTTCGGAGCACGATTAAAATTGGAAGTGGTTTTAATGGGGGCGGTATCGGGTAATAGTATTCTCCTTCGGATTTATGACCTGGTCGAGCAAAAATCCCGCTATTTCCTCTTTAAGTGCTTCTACGCTCCGCTTGTAGGAGCTTCTCCCGCACCTCTGTGGAACTGTTAAGAAGGAGATCAATATGCATGTGTATTAGTTGTGTGACTAGATATCGATAATGGTGTAAAAATTGTGAATAGTGTTTTGACAAGCGTACCCATTCCTGTCTTTGAGATCTGCTCCTTTCGGACGCCATCATGCGAATGTTCTCGCAAACGCAGAATGCACACAGATCAGTCCCCTGCGCCTGCTTCAGGCCTTTACGAGAATGGAATTTGATCAGATAATAATTAATCAAGCATGATAATTAAAGAGATGGCAGCTAGCTAGCTAGCTAGTACTACTTAATTACTTACCTTGGGTCGAAACCATTTAAGCTTTTTTTTCATTCTCCTGGGGTCACGCTGATGAACCTTGCCCAAGCCCTGCCCGCCGACAAACAAAATGAATAAAGGGGTTATTAAATAGTTCATATCATGAAATGAGGAACTAAATAGGCCGAGATATATAGTTAATAATGATTGAAATTACCTGTTGACTATCCCAAACAAGATGTTATAGTCAGTTTTTTCTTTGAGTAGTGATTCCAGTATTTAAACTGTTCAAGGCCAACTTTAATGATACACAAGACCCAGTGAAATCTGCATGCACACACGTTTGCATGTCTTAATTAAGCGGGCATATGTAAGCAAAAACATGTAGCTAGCTAGTAGGCAAAAACAGAGAATTTGTAGTACAAGACAATGTGACTCACTGGAAGTTGTAAGGAAGTAGTATATCTTCATTGTATTTGAGGCGCTTCAAGAACTCTAGCATGCTGTCCTCTACGGCCTTTTGATGACGTGGATTTATTTTCCATGTGTATTCATTAACGGTGTTTGGGTCAATGAACCCAATGCCAAAGCGTCCACCTTTTCTCATTTCATACATCTTCATCCTGCATATAATACCACAGAAAATAATATAGTGAGGATAATTACAGGTAATGATTGATCAAAAGGATCACTACAGCTAGCTTGAGACTTAAATTACAGAAAGAAATCACTTACAGACAATAGCAACTGACGATAGATTTGTCGAGTGCGTCTTGATTGTATAACTGAAACAGTTCAGAATACTCAACGGACACAGCTTTCTCATGGAAGTAATGCTCCTCCTTGACATTCACCATGAGGGACAATCGATCGGAAATCTTGGTAATGTTCATGTACCATTAATGCAATTCATACATTCTCATTGGGAGGTTCTTGACCTTGTCTGGCTCGACCAAAGGTTGGCCCCGGACATATTTCCATTTTATTTCATCCTCTCTAAGCATAGGCATGGGCTCGATCTCGAGGAGTTGTCCAATAGTGATTTTGAGAATTTCAGCCTGCATTATATGGTCCTCCGTTATTACCACATTGCCCACCTCAGGAACGTAAACTGTTTGCCCACAATAATATTGGGCGCGCATACTGTCACGTGTTGTTGGCACAACAAGCGAGGGGATCGATTGCGCCGCCTGTTCTCCCAGCTGGGGAATGGTTTTCCTGCATTTTTTGACAGCTGCTTCTTGTTTGCTCGATCCCGAGCTCGCCTCCTTACGTAGACGTGCTCGATTTAACTTCCTGATGTGGCGCTCATAGTCTGTGTCAACAGGCTTGGGAGCTGGTGGTTGAGCCATACGAATGAAGTGGTCAATCGTTTCCTCAGGCACTTTCTCCCTTGGCGGCGGTGGCGGTTTCGGTGCAAAATGGGCTTCCACCTCGGACTTCGATATGGCTGCGATTTCCTCCTCGGACCTGTCATAATCCCTCTGCGGAAGAGGTGTGAGGCTTGGACCATATTTATATCGCTTGCCTCCGCCTTTGTACTTTCCTGTACTACCTCGACCAGACTGCTACGCACCATAGCTGCGGGGTGTCTCTTCTACGATTGCTGAGGCGGTGGAGACGGCTGACGGGGCTGAGTTGGACGAGGAGGAGTGGCCGCCTGAAGCTGTGCCGGACTTGGAGGAGGAGTGTCCTGAGGTTGTGCCGGACTTGGAGGAGGAGTGGACGTCTGACGCTGTGGCGGACTTGGAGGAGGAGGAGTGGCCTGACACTTTGCCGTACTTGGAGGAGGAGTGGCCTGACACTTTGCCGGAGTTGGTGGACTTGCAGGAGCGGGAGACTGCTGACTCGGTGGCGGACTTCGACGAGGAGTTGAAGTACGCGGTGTCGGTGGCTGGCGTCTCCGAGAAAGCGCTCGTCGTCACCTCCAGGAATGTCAAGCTCTAGCTCCGAATATGGGTCCAGCACCTCATCAACCAAGACACGAGCATAGCCCGCTGGAATCGGGTTGCAATGGAAGGTTGCCTCGGGGGGATTTGTAAAAGCAACGGCGTCCGCCACCTTAATGGGTATGTTCTTCATTTTGACATGTAGCTCGCAGTTAGTGTTCTCCGTGATGTCATCCACGGGGTATCTATCCAGCATTGCGGAGTCCGGGGCGGAACCCACGCTGCTTCTCGGCATGGATGGGGCGGTGCTATCCAATGCTGGATCATTCGCTAGCTGCTGCAGCTACTGAGACCCCCTTTGCTGGGTAAGTGAGTCGATCTGCTCCTGCTGCCGCTGGAATTTGACTACCAATTCCGCTTGACTTGCTTCTAGGCCTTGAAGGCGTTCATAGTCCCGCTTCCTCTGCTCCTCCTCCATCTTCCTCTTCTTCTCCTCCGCAATCTTCTTTCTCGCACGGGTTCTGTAGTCGGTGTTCCAGTCTGAAAACCCCTCATACCACGGAATAGCCCTTGCCTCGTGTTCTTCCCGGGTGTTCAGGATTTCCTGTGGCACGCGTAAGCTCGTCGTTCTCTCTGTTGGGCTGGAACACCCCCGATCGTGCCTCTTCTATTGCAACAAGTATCGCATCGTCGGCTCCCATCAGACTTGCCCTCGTCGAAACATTGCCTGTCTTCGGGTCCAACTCCCCCCCATGCGCATAGAACCAAGTCTTAGTAACCGGAGTGACACCTGCATCCTCCATCTCTTTCTCAGACTTATCCCACTTAGGCATTGCCACCGCATAGCCACCTGGCCCCAGCTTATGGAACTTATCCTTTTTTCGCATTCTTCTTGTTTATTCTCGACTGCCTTAGCTAATTCCGAATCCTTGAATTTCACGAAATCGTCCCAATGAGCACGTTGGTTCTCTAGTGTTCCCTCGAATATCGGAGTCTTCCTTCCTCCCTTGACGCATTTGTCCCATTCACGCATTCTTGTGGTTCTTGAATGCAACCGCCATCTTCCTAAGAGCAGCGTCCTTGACTTTCTGCACATCTGCTTCTGTGAAATGATCTGGTAGGGTGAAATGTTCCATGAGAGTATCCCAAAGCAGATCTATTTGATTCTTGTCGACAAAAGTAACATCTGGACGTGGAGCGGCGTCCTCTTTGCCTTTTTGTGTTTTGTCTTTTGCTGGCTCTCTCCATTCTTGAAGGGAGATCGGGAGTTGGTCCTTCACAAGAACTCCGCACCGACGAACGAACTTGTCCGCAATCTTCTTAGGCGCTAATGGTTCGCCATTAGGTCTGACTGCCTCAATATTGTACTTTACGCCCTCCTTCAACTTTTTGTTCGGGCCTCGCTTGGCCCTTTTGCTCAAGATTTGCTCGATCCGGATGGCTGAAAGAACAAAGATCGATTCGTTAATATATCTTCAAGTCATTTAAAACATGTGATGATCACCAGATACCTGCTTATATAAATATATATACCTCGCCGGTCTTTGTTGTTTCAGGATCAACATGTTCTTCGTTATCGTCATAATCATAGTTCATGAATTCATAAATTCGGTCGTCGCGATCGAATATCATATCACCCTCTCCGGTGTTGTTTAGAAATTCGGAGCCATCATAATCTTCTTCATTCTGATCATCATCCTGCTCACAGATCATATCGAACATGGTATGTTCTCCTCTCTCTCGGTATTGTCTCGCCATAGCTTTTATTTAACTAATTCAAAAGAAATATAAAACAATTTAGTATTAAAATTACATCGCCTCGAATAATAGATATAATCTCGAATACTTTGTCTAGAATAATAGATATAATCTCGAATACATCGCCTCGAATAATATATAATATTGAATAGTACATCACCGGCTAGCTAATTAAAGATCGAATACTACAGAAGAATCTAGGACACTCGCAGTTCCTCGCGAGGGCAGTGGACACCCAAAGAGAAGGAACCCTCACAGGATCATAGCTGAAGTGAGATCCTCAAGATATCGCCAGTATTGGAGAACTTGCCGCCTCTAACGCAACCATGTAGCGATGGACGGTTTTCGCCCTCCTCCCCGACACGGCGACGTACCACCTCCGCGGGCCGGGTCCCTCCGCACCAAACTGGCCCACGCGAACGCCACCAAACGAGATCAGGGTCGACGACGGGACCCGGGCCGGGTTCCTCATCAAGCGGGCGCGCCTCCGTGCAGCACCTCCAAGGCCAGCCCGGAGCCCAGTCCAGACATGGGTCGGCTGGACGTCGTCGGACGGGTCGACGGCGAGGATGCGGGCGGGCATCGCCGAGAACAAATACTAGCTATATGCCCGCAAAAATAATATTTTTTAATGATTGGATTTTGATAACTAAAATTTCTAACATTTCTACTGTTTCAAAAATCTATATACTATTTCATACTAATTAAGCAGCTAACACTAAAAACAGAAAACACAACTTCTATACATCCATTAAAAACTGAAAACAACATTATATAAAAAAATTCCATACTAATTAAACACTAATTATATCCATCTAACATGCATTCATACATATATAATAGTGAAAAAATAATAATCTAAATAATCTAAACTAATTAAACATACAAAATACGTATATACTAATATATACATGCATTAATTCATACATATATATATGTGTGTGTGTGTGTGTGTGTGTTGATCATGCTTGTCTGTGTGTGTGTATGGGCTCGGGGAGGGGCGGCGCCCATGGTGGCCGCCGGGGGCGAGGGAGAGGGGTTAGAGCGGGAGAGCTCACAGCGGGGCGACGACGATTTATTTAGGCGACGTTGGGGCGTGACGGGCCGGGCGGCGACGCTGGGACGGGCGACGGGACGGGCCCGGGCGACGGAGATGAGGGCGGCGACGGGGACGGGGGCGGCGACGGGGACAGGGGCGGCGACGGGGACGGGGGCGGCGACGGCGACGGAGACGACGGAAACAGAGGAAGAAACAGAGGGGGAATGAAATTTTCGTTGCTAGATATATAGAAGGCACCTTTAGTGCCGGGTTGAGCCACCAACCGGTACTAAAGGCCAGTTTTGGCCAGCCCAGCGGCGGGAAGCGACCCCTTTAGTACCGGGTGGTGGCACAAACCGTACTTAAAGGCTCTCTTTAGTACCGATTGGTGGCTCCAACCGTACTAAAGGCTCAGCTGCCACCCCAAAGTTTAGTCCCACTCGCTGGCTAAGGGTAGCCGCACTGGTTTATAAACCCAGCCACGGCTACCACTTCAACTCCTCTCAGATAGCAGGCTTGTGGGCCTAAACTCTGCGCGCTGCCCTGTGAGTCTGCTGGGCCTTTAAGGCCTGTAATTACACACCTGTGGCCTATCAGGCCCACAGGGCAGCGCCCCAATTTTTTTTATAGTTTTTTTCTTTTCTGCTTTATTTTCTTCTATTTATTTTTGCGTAGTTTTTTGTATAGTTTTTCTTTTCTGTTATATTTATTTTCTTCTATTTACTTGTGAGTAGTTTTTCATCTAGTTTGCCAAAATTCAACATTTTCAGAGTTCATTTTGTAGTGATTTTCAATTTCACGGTCATTTTGTAAATGATTGAAAAATAGCAAATATAATTTTTTTCTTTTCTGCTTTATTTTTTCTTCTATTTATTTCTGAGTAGTTTTTTCTTTTCTGCTATATTTATTTTCTTCTATTTATTTTTGAGTAGTTTTTTATATAGTTTTTCTTTTCAGCTATAGTTTTTCTTTCTTTTCTGCTATTTTTCTTTTCTCGCAAAACTTGATGGTCAAAGTCTGGAGTTATAACTTACAAAAAGAAATGTCGACGTGCAATTAGTTTTTGCCATAATGTAAGAAGTCCGGAGTTGTAATAAGTTATTAAAATAAAAAGAGGTGCAATGCTTTCGTTAATTTGCTTCAAGCCTTCGGAATAGTGTAAACTGCACCGTGCATAGCTCCGCAGTCTACCGTATTCCTGAAGGCTTGAAGCTAAGCAACGTGAGCATTGATCCTCTTCTTCATCGCCTCTGCACTCGTGGCTTATAAATCATCAGAGTCCCTCTCACTTCGCGAGGTGGGACTAAAAACAGCTTACGTCTGGTTCATCCATGAACCGGTACTAAAGGTGCTCGTGGGGCCCCAGCCTTACCTGACACAACCTCATTAGTACCGGTTCGTGGTACGAACCGGCACTAAATGGTGATGGTGGGGCCATAGCCTGACCGGAGGCTGACACGGCCTCTTTAGGTACAAAAAATTACAAACTTTCTGTTAGTGCCCGTAGTTTCCAAATTTGAATAGTTTAAATTTTGAATTATTTGAAATTAGTGTGAATTTGTTTGCACATAAAATTTCTTCGCGTTCAAATGCCAAAACACATAACTACCCTAACTATTACAGAGATTCCTCTCGGTGTAAACACGTAAGAAAGTGATGATAGCTAGTGAAGCCGATCACATCCTGCATCTTTGGGTGTGAAACTTTTTCTTCAAGGTGTGTCCCTTTGCGCCATAACCATGGAAAATCTTCATCATTTAACGGGATGCTCGGGTCAACATTCACCGTGAATGGAGCAATTTCATCAAACTTTTCATAATCTTCCGACTTGTCTGTCTTGTCATCCACTCCCACGATGTTTCTATTCCCGTAAAGAACTATGTGCCGCTTTGGCTCATCGTGACGATGCATTCGCTTCCTTATCTTTTCTTTTTCTTGGCTTGGTAGACATGTCCTTCACATAGAAAACCTGTGCCACATCATTGGCTAGGACAAATGGTCTGCTCGCATACGCAAGATTGTTGAGATCCACTGTTGTCATTCCGCATCAAGGGTCTTCCGTTACCCCCGCCTCGTGTCATATTGACCCATTTGCAATCAAACAAAGGGACCTTTAAACCATGTCGATAGTCAAGTTCCCATATGTCCTGTATATAACCATTATATGTTTCCTTTCCCGCCTTGGTTTCTACGCATCAAAGCGGACACCACTGTTTTGGTTGGTGCTCTTCTTATCTTGGGCGATCATGTAAAATGTATTACCATTTATCTCGCACTTTGAAAGTCATTATATTCAAGATGGTAATCGGGACAGCAAGTACAGGTCATCTTCAATAGAGGTGTCATGCATGGTAATGCGGTTCCGCAACCAGCTAGCGAAACTCCTGGTTTGTTCACGTGTAATCCAGTCATCGACCGGCCCCGTGTTTGGAGCGTAGCAAATTCTTGTGTTCATCCATATACGGAACCACCAAGGCGGAATTCTGTAGAACTGTGTAGCGTGCTTCGTGAGAGAATGTCCATCCATACATATTATTTGTTCCCTCCTAGCGTGCCTTTTCCATCCGACCTGCCCTTATGCCGCGATTCAGAACACCAATCGGCTTAAGGTCAGGAATAAAGTCAATACAAAACTCAATGACCTCCTCATTTTGATGGCCCTTGGAGATGCTTCCTTCTGTCCTAGCACGGTTATGAACATATTTCTTTAAGACACCCATGAACCTCTCAAAGGGGAACATATTGTGTAGAAATACAGGACCCAAAACATTAATCTCTTCAAGATAGGTGAACTAGGACGTGCGTCATGATGTTGAAGAAGGATGGTGGGAACACCAACTCGAAACTGACAAGACATTGCACCAAATCATTCTGTAACATTGGTATGATTTCTGGATCGATTACCTTCTCAGAGATTGCATTGAGAAATGCATATAGCTTCACAATGGCTAATCGAACGTTTTCCGGTAGAAGCCCCCTCAATGCAACCGGAAGCAGTTGCGTCATAATCACGTGGCAGTCATGAGACTTTAGGTTCTGGAACTTTTCTCTCTACCATGTTTATTATTCCCTTTATGTTCGATTTATAGCCGACGGTACCTTAATATCGAAAGGTGCATTCAAAGAAGATTTCCTTCTCTTCTTTGGTAAGAGCGTAGCTTGCATGACCTCGATGTATGCCGCCTTCTCCGTGCATACGTTGCTGGTCCTCCCGTGCCTCGTGTATCTTTTGTCTTCCCATACACGCCCAAGAAGCCAAGCAGGGTCACGCAAAGATTCTTCACACGTGCATCACGCCGATTGCGGAGCGGTCCTCTAGGTCTTTCATATATGGCAGGTCACATAATATAGATTTCTTCTTCCACATGGGTGCGCGTCCGTAAGCGTCCTTCGAAACAGGTTGTCCGCCAGGACACTTTCCAAATATCACCTTCAAATCCTTGACCATATCATGTACATCAGCACCAAAGACGGTGGCGAGGCTTCGTCCGGTGATCCGCCTCACCTTTGAAATGCTTGCCTTTCTTTCTTACGGGATGCCGAAGAAATCGACGATGTCCCAGGTACACATTCTTCTTACAACTATTCAAATATATACTGTCGGTATCATCCAAACAGTGCGTGCATCTGCGGTATCCCTTGTTTGTTTGTCCTGAAAGGTTACTAAGAGCAGGCCAATCATTGATGGTCACGAACAACAACGCCTTTAGGTCAAATTCTTCCCCCATGTGCTCATCCCACGCACGTACACCTGTTCCATTCCACAGTTGTAAGAGTTCTTCAACTAACGGCCTTAGGTACACATCAATGTCGTTGCCGGGTTGCTTAGGGCCTTGGATGAGCACTGGCATCATAATGAACTTCCGCTTCATGCACAACCAAGGAGGAAGGTTATACAAACATAGAGTCACAGGCCATGTGCTATGGTTGCTGCTCTGCTTCCCCAAAAGGATTAATGCCATCTGCGCTTAGACCAAACCATACGCTCCTTGCGTCATCTCGCAAACTCCTTCCCGTATTTTCTTTCGATTTTTCTCCATCGCGACCCGTCACCGGTACTCTCAACTTTCCGCCTTTCTTACGGTCTTCTTCGTGCCATCGCATCGCCTTTGGCATGCTCTTTGTTTTGGAACAAACGTTTCAACCGTGGTATTATAGGAGAATACCGCATCACCTTGGCAGGAATCTTCTTCCCGGGCGCTCGCCTCGACATCACCATGCTCATCGCGGCTGATCTTATAGCGCAATGCACCACATACCGGCAAGCGTTCAAATCCTCGTACTCACCGCGGTAGAGGATGCAATCATTAGGGCATGCATGTATCTTTTGCACCTCTAACCCTAGAGGGCAGACAGTCTTCTTTGCTTCAGACGCATTTCCTCGGCAATTCGTTGTCCTTTGGAAGCATATCCTTTATCATTACCAAAGCAACTTTCCAAATCCCTTTGTCGACATACACCATTCTCTGCCTTCCATTGCAGCAATTCCAGTGTGGTGCCCAGCTTTTTCTTGTCACCCACGCAATTCGGGTATAACAATTTTTTTGTGATCCTCTAACATGCGCTTGCAACTTCTTCTTCTCCAAATCACTTATGCTAGCTTTCTCTTTGCATTGGCAATGGCCCGACCTAGATCATCAGTTGGCTCATCTGATGCCTCTTCTTCAGCTTCTTCCCGCATTGCCGGCTCAGCTTCTTCCCGCATTGCCAGCTCAGCTTCTTCCCCCATTGTTGTATCATCGTATTCAGGGAACCCATGGCCAGGATAGCTATCGCCGTCCTCTTCTTCTTCATTTTCTTCCATCATAACCCCTCTTTCTCCGTGCTTGGTCCAAACATTATAGTGGGGCATGAAACCGACTCAAACAGTGGACGTGAATGGTTCTTGACGAGAGTAATTGCGACCATTCTTACAGCCAGCACATGGACAAGGCATAAAACCATCCGCCCGCTTGTTTGCCTCAGCCAAGAAGCGTAAAAAGTATGCACGCCCTCAACGAACTAGGGAGAGCATCGGTCATCGTACATCCATTGTCGGCTCATCTTCATTACACAACACCTAATAGACCAAATTAATACAAGTTCATACATAAAGTTCACACAACACTTAAATGCAACAAACAAATAACTCTCTAGCTAAAGCATTTAAATGCAACAACAAATGCGATCAAGATCGCAACTAAGGTAACAATTGATCCAACAGATAATGATACCAAGCCTCACTATCGATGGCATATTTTCTAATCTTTCTAATCTTCAAGCGCATTTTCTCCATCTTGATCTTGTGATCATCGATTTACATCGGCAACATGCAACTCCAATTCCATCTTCTCCCCTCAATTCTTTTCAATTTTTCTTTCAAGTACTCATTTTCTCTTTCAACTAAATATAACCTCTCGACAATAGGGTCGGTTGGAATTTCCGGTTCACATACCTCCTAGATAAAATTATCTATGTCAACTTGATGGGCATAATTTGTCATAAACACGAAATGCAACAAATAGTTTTAAAAGAGAATATACCACATCCGAATCATAACAAGGACGAGGGCCGACGGGGACGGATATCAAAACCATGTCACTATGTATAACAAACAACGTACGGATAAGATAATTATTATACGAGTAACTATATATCCAAATCACACAAACATCAATTTTTTATATAAAATTTCATGAACAAGAGGCTCACCACAAGGTGGTGCCATGACGGATTTGCGGGCGATCGGCGGTGGTTACGACGGAGATTTAGAAGGCACTAAGTAAACCACACCTACATATGCAAACTAAGTGTTATTTTGACCTCAAATTGCATATAAATCAAATACTACCACATATAATTCCTCCCAAATTACTAAAACCCACAATTAATCACTATATAAACCAATGCAAGAGCTAATCTAGCAATGAGAGATGAAAGGACAAAGTTGCTAACCTTGGTGATCATTTGAATGGATGAGGGCCTGCAAATCTTGACAAATCTGGGGCAAATTTTGTGATGAACTCGAGAGGAAGAAGGGAAGAACAGAGGAGAGGGAGAGGGGAAAGGGGGGAGAAAAGAGTGCGGGTGGACGAAGGATTTATATAGGACGACATTTAGTACCGGTTCGTGTCAAGAACCGGTACTAAAGGTGCTGGAAGGGCCCCATTCTGACAACATCCTGCCACCACTCATTAGTACCGGTTCGTGGCACGAACCGGTGCTAATGGTTTGCCACGAACCGGTACTAAAGAGCTCCTCCCGGCTAGCCGTTGGAACCGGCACTAATGGACACATTAGTGCCGGTTCTGTTACAAACCGGGACTAATGTGTCTCACATTTGACCCTTTTTCTAGTAGTGCCTATATCTTCCATGCTAGGTGGGTTATTCTCAAGAGGAGTGGACTCCGCTCCTCATTCACGAGAAAGGGCCGGTAACTGGGATGCCCAGTCCCATGATCCAAAAAGATCAAAGCAAATCAAAATAATTAAACAAAACTCCCCCGGGGCTGTTGTTAGTTGGAGGCACTCGTTGTTTCGAGCAAGCCATGGATTGATGCTTGTTGGTGGTTGGGGAGTATAAACATTTACCATTCTATTTGGGAACTACCTATAATGCATGTAGTATGGAAGATACAGCCATCTCACAGTTGTTGCGTTGACAGTAAAGTATGCCGCTCAAAATGTTATTCAATCTCTATTTTAAAATCGAGCTCGCACCTCTACAAATCCCTGCTTCCCTCGTCAAGGGCCTATCTATTTACTTTTATGTTGAGTCATGACCCTCCTATTTAAAGCACCCGGAGAGCACACTGTAATTTGCATTCATTATTATTGGTTTATATTGGGTATGACTTGACTGGATCTCTTTTACCATGAATTACAATGTTTAGTCAGTCCTTGATCTTTAAAGGTGATCTGCATTTATGTTTTGCGGTCTCAGAAATGGCTAGCGAGATACCATTTTGTTATATTATGTTATGATTTTTATTGAGAAAGTGTTGTCATCCGAAGTTTTATTATTATGGCTCGTTAGCTGATTATGCTATTCGTATGAGTAATTGTGAGACCTATGTGTTATTGTGAGTATGGTTAGTTCATAATATTTGCTGAAACCTGAATGATGGCTTTGCATGTTTACAACAACAAGAGCAAACAGAGTTTGTAAAAGTTTTTCTTTATCACTTTCAGTTTATGAACTGAATTGCTTGAGGACAAGCAAAGGTTTAAGCTTGGTGGAGTGCTACGCCTTGAGCTTGCGTTGGTTTTCCTCAAGAGGAGAGGATGATGCAGCACAATAGCGTAAGTATTTCCTCAGCTTTTGAGAACCAAGGTATCAATCCAATAGGAGGCCACGCGCAAGTCCCTCGTACCTGCACAAAAACGATAGCTACTGCAACCAACGCGATTAGGGGTTGTCAACCCTTCACGGTCACTTACGAGAGTGAGATCTGATAGAGATAATATTTTTGGTATTTTTGGTATAAAGATGCAAAGTAAAAAGTAAAGGCAAAGCAACTATAAAAGTGATGGAGATTGATATGATGAGAATAGACCCGGGGCCATAGGTTTCACTAGTGGCTTCTCTCATGAGCATAAATATTCTATGGTGGGTGTACAAATTACTGTTGAGCAATTGACAGAATTGAGCATAGTTATGAGTATATCTAGGTATGATCATGTATATAGGCATCACGTCCGAGACAAGTAGATCGAAACAATTCTGCATCTACTACTATTACTCCAATCATCGACCGCTATCCAGCATGCATCTAGAGTATAAAGTTAAAAACAGACTAACACCTTAAGCAAGATGACATGATGTAGAGGAATAAATTCATGCAATATGATAAATACCCCATCTTGTTATCCTCGATGGCAACAATACAATACGTGCCTTGCAACCCTTTACATCACTAGGTAAGGACACCACAAGATTGAACCCAAAGCCATGCACTTCTCCCATTGCAAGAACTACCAATCTAGTTGGCCAAACCAAACGGATAATTCAAGAGACTTGCAAAGATAACTCAATCATACATAAAAGAATTCAGAGAAGATTCAAATATTATTCATAGATAAGCTGGATCATAAACCCACAATTCATCGGTCTCAACAAACACACCACAAAAAGAAGATTACATCAAATAGATCTCCACGAGTGAGGGGAGAACATTGTATTGAGATCCAAAAAGAGAGAAGAAGCCATCTGGCTACTAGCTATGGACCCGAAGGTCTGAAGTAAACTACTCACACTTCATCGGAGGGGCTATGGTGTTGATGTAGAAGCCCTCCGTGGTGGATGCCCCATCCGGCGGACCTTCGAAACAGGCCCCAAGATGGGATCTCGTGGATACAGGAAGTTGCGGCGGTGGAATTAGGTTTTTGGCTCCTGCTACGATCGCTTGGGGGTACGAGGTATATATAGGAGGAAGGAGTACGTCGGTGGAGCTCGAGGCCCACAAGGCAGGGGGCGCCTGGGGCACCTCCACCCTCGTGACCCCTCTCTCGATGCCTTGGCGAGGGTCCAAGTCTCTGGATCACGCTCGTGAGAAAATCACGCTTCCGAAAGTTTCATTTCGCTTTGGACTCGCTTGATATTCCGTTTCTTCGAAATACTGAAAAAGGCAAAAAACATCAATTCTGGGCTAGGCCTCCGGTTAATAGGTTAGTCCCAAAAGTAATATAAAAGTGGAAAATAAAGCCCATTATAGTTCAAAACAGTAGATAAAGTACCATGGAGCAATCAAAAATTATAGATACGTTGGGGACGTATCAGGCATCCCCAAGCTTAATTCCTGATCGTCCTCGAGTAGGTAAATGATAAGAAGAGAATTTTTGATGCGGAGTGATACTTTGGCATAATTTCAATGTAAATCTTCTTAATCATGGTATGAATATTCAGATCCGAAAGATTCAAGATAAAAGTTCATATTGACGTAAAAATAATAATACTTCAAGCATACTAATCAAAGTAATCATGTCTTCTCAAAATAGCATGGACAAAAGAAGTTCATCCCTACAAAATCATATAATTAGGCTATGTTTCATTTTCGTCACACAAAGATGTTCCCAACTTCTATACCCCCGATGACAAGCCAAGCAATTGTTTCATACTTAAATAATCTCAAACTTTTTCAACCTTCACGCAATACATGAGCGTGAGCCATGGATATAGCACTATGGGTGGAATAGAATATGATGATGGGGATTGTGTGGAGAAGACAAAAAGGAGAAAGTCTCATATTGACGAGGATAATCAACGGGCTATGGAGATGCCCATCAATTGATGTCAACATGAGGAGTAGGGATTTCCATGCAACGGATGCACTAGAGCTATGAATGCTCAACAAAAGAAAACTAGTGGGTGTGCATCCAACTTGCTTGCTCATGAAGACCTAGGGCATTTTGAGGAAGCCCATCGTAGGAATATACAAGCCAAGTTCTATAACGAAAAATTCCCACTAGTATAGAAAGACAACTTATGAGACTCACTATATGAAAAAGGTGCTACTTTGAAACACAAGTGTGGAAAAAGAGATAGTAGTATTGCCCTTTTGTTTATTTTCTTTTTTTGGCCTTTCTTTTTTCTTTTTGGCCTTTCCTTTTTTTTTATTTGGGCAATGCTCTAATAATGATGATCATCACACTTCTATTGATTACAACGTAAGGATTACAAATCGAAACTACAACAAGGTATGACTCTATATGAATGCCTCCGGCGGTGTATCGGGATGGTGCAATGAATCAAGAGTGACATGTATGAAAAATAATGCGTATGCTTTGCCACAAATACGATGTCAACTACATGATCATGCAATGGCAATATGACAAAAGTAAAGTATGTCATGATGATGATGAACGGAACGGTGGAAAGTTGCATGGCAATATATCTCGGAATGGCTATGGAAATGCCATAATAGGTAGGTATGATGGCTGTTTTGAGGAAGATATAAGGAGGTTTATGTGTGATAGAGCGTATCATATCACGGGGTTTGATGCACCGCCAAGTTTGCACCAACTCTCAAGGTGAGAAAGGGCAATGCACGGCATCAAGAGGCTAGCAAAGGTGGAAAGGTAAAAGTGTGTATAATCCCTGGACTCAACATTAGTCAAAAGAACTCATATATTTATTGCAAAAATTAGAAGTCATCAAAATAAAGTACTACGCGCATGCTCCTAGGGGATAGATTGGTAGGAAAAGACCATCGCCGTCTCCCCGACCGCCACTCATAAGGATGCACAAGCCAGTACACTTCATGTTTCAAATTTGTTACACAACTTTAACCATATGTGCATACTACGGGATTTGCTAACTTCAACACAAGCATTTCTCAAATTCACAACTACTCAACTAGCACGACTTTGATATTATCACCTCCATATCTGAAAACAATTATCAAGCATCAAACTTATCTTAGTATTCAACGCACTCAAAAGAAAGTTTCACATATCTTGAATACCAAGTATATTAACATTAAGCAAATTACCATGCTATTAACGACTCTCAAAATAATCTAAGTGAAGAATGAGAGATCAAGTTTCTTTAAAACAAATCCACCACCGTGCTCTAAAAGATCTAAGTGAAGCACTAGAGCAAAAATTATCACGCTCAAAAGATATAAGTGAAGCACTATGAGCAAACTATCAAGCTCAAAATATATAAGTGAAGCACATAGAGTATTCTATCAAATTTCAATTCATGTATGGCTCTCTCAAAAGGTGTGTACAGCAAGGATGATTGTGGTAAACTAAAAGCAAAGACACTAATAATACAAGACGCTCCAAGCAAAACACATATCATGTGGTGAATAAAAATATAGCTCCAAGTAAATTACCGATGGAAGTGGATTTAAAGAGGGGATGCCTTCCGGGGCATCCCCAATCTTTGACTTTTTTATGTCCTTGGATTATCTTGGGGGTGCCATGGGCATCCCCAAGCTTAGTCTCTTGCCACTCCTTGTTCCATAATCCATCAAAAGAATTCACCCAAAACTTGAAAACTTCACAACACAAAACTCAATAGAAATCTCGTGAGCTCCGTTAGAGAAAGAAAACAAAAGACTACTTTAAGGTACTATAATGAACTCATTATTTATTTATATTGGTGTTAAACCTACTGTATTCCAACTTCTCTATGGATCATAAACTATTTTACTAGCCATAGATTCATCAAAATAAGCAAACAACACACGCAAAACAGAATCTGTCAAAAACAGAACAGTCTGTAGTAATCTGTAACTAACGCAAACTTCTGGAAGTCAAAAAATTCTACCAAAATTATAAGACCTGGAAAATTTGTTTATTGATCAGAAGCAATTGGAATCAGTATTTTATCACGTTCTGGTGATTTTTAACAATTCGGGCACTGAGCGCAAAGTTTCTGGAAATTACAGCAAGATCAAATAACTATCACCCAAGAAGATCCAATAGGTTTAACTTGGCACAAACACTAATTAAAAGATGAAAACACATCTAAGCATGGGCTAGATGGATTATTTATTCCTAAACAGAAGAAAAAACAAAAACTAAAAATAAAATTGGGTTCCCTCCCAACAAGCGCTATCGTTTAACGCCCCTAGCTAGGCATAAAAGCAAGGATAGATCTAGGTATTGCCATCTTTGTTAGGCAATCCATAAGTGGCTCTCATGATAGATTAATATGGTAATTTTATTTTCTTTCTAGGAAAGTGTTCCATGCCTTTCTTTAATGGAAATTGGAATCTAATATTTCCTTCCTTCATATCAATAATTGCACCAATCGTTCTAAGGAAAGGTCTACCAAGAATAATAGGACATGAAGGATTGCAATCTATATCAAGAACGATAAAATCTACGGGCACATAATTCCTATTTGCAACAATAAGAACATCATTAATTCTTCCCATAGGCTTTTTACTAGTGGAATCCGCAGGATGCAAGTTTAGAGAGCAATCATCAAAGTCACGGAAATCTAGCAAATCACACAAAGTTTTGGGAATAGTGGAGACACTAGCACCCAAATCACACAAAGCATGAAACTCATAATCTTTAATTTTAATTTTGATAGTAGGTTCCCACTCATCATAGAGTTTCCTAGGGATAGAAACTTTCAACTCAAGTTTTTCTTCATAATATTGCATCAACTTGCAACCCTTTTTGTCACTGGGTAAGGACACCGCAAGATTGAACCCAAAGCCATGCACTTCTCCCATTGCAAGAACAACCAATCTAGTTGGCCAAACCAAACGGATAATTCGAAGAGACTTGCAAAGATAACTCAATCATACATAAAAGAATTCAGAGAAGATTCAAATATTATTCATAGATAAGCTGGATCATAAACCCACAATTCATCGGTCTCAACAAACACACCGCAAAAAGAAGATTACATCGAATAGATCTCCACGAGAGAGGGGGAGAACATTGTATTGAGATCCAAAAAGAGAGAATAAGCCATCTAGCTACTAGCTATGGACCCAAGGTCCAAGTAAACTACTCACACTTCATCGGAGGGGCTATGGTGTTGATGTAGAAGCCCTCCGTGGTGGATGCCCCCTCATGAGCTCAAACAGCCCCAAGATGGGATCTCGTGGATACAGGAAGTTGCGGCGGTGGAATTAGGTTTTTGGCTCCTGTTCTGATCGTTTGGAGGTATGTAGGTATATATAGGAGGAAGGAGGAAGGAGTACGTCGGTGGAGCTTCGAGGGGCCCACGAGGCAGCCGCCATACAGGGGCGCCCACCTCGTGACCGCCTCTCGATGCCTTGGCATAGGGTCCAAGTCTCTGGATCACGCTCGTGAGAAAATCACGCTTCAAGGTTTCATTCCGCTTTGGACTCCGTTTGATATTCATTTCTTTGAAATCTTGAAAAAGGAAAAAAACAGCAATTCTGGGCTGGGCCTCCGGTTAATAGGTTAGTCCCAAAAGTAATATAAAAGTGGAAAATAAAGCCCATTATAGTCCAAAACAGTAGATAAAGTAGCATGGAGCAATCAAGAATTATAGATACGTTGGAGACGTATCAGGGAGTTGGTACGTCTCCAACGTATCTACTTTTCCAAACACTTTTGCCCTTGTTTTGGACTCTAACTTGCATGATTTGAATGAAACTAACCCGGACTGACGCTGTTTTCAGCAGAACTGCCATGATGTTGTTTTATGCACTACTAGAAAAACCCCTACTAATGGCGCACCTAATATGGCTATTAATGGCGCATCTGTGGTGCGTCATTAATAGCACACCATTAGTAATTTTTACTAATGGCGCACCACCTGATGCGCCATTAGTATAGCCCACGGTGCGCCATTAGTATCTAGTATACTAATGGCGCACTACATAGAGGTGCGCCATTAGTATCTGGTATACTAATGGCGCACCACATAGAAGTGCGCCATTAGTAACATTTTTTTTTCAAAATTTTTTTTAAAATTTTTCCAATTTTTTTTTAATTTTTTTCAATTTTTAAATTTTTTTTTCAATTTTTTCTTAATCTCAGTTCACTATGGCTTAATCTCAGGTCAATATGCTTAATCTCAGGTCAAATCGCACTCCATGGTCAAACTTCCCGAAAGGTCACCCATCCTCACACTACTCCAGCCCAAGCACGCTTAACTTCAGAGTTCTATCCAACCCCAGCAACAGCTCACTTCACAGGCACTTGTTGATATATCTAGCATATCAATCCTGTTATACCTTATTGATGTCTAGGACTTTGTTCATGTTAATGACTATGATGAAATTTTGAAAAATATTTCAAACTTCTCGATCATATTACGTATCATTTTTTGAAAAAAAAATCAATTTTTTTTTTGAAATTAGTAATTTTGAAATTAGTAATTTTTTTCTGTTACGGTGCGCCACTAGTAAGTTTGAAATTTTTTGAATTTTTTTGCCGCCAGATCTTAAAAGCCCCGTAACTTTTTTTCTGTTAGGTTTTTGGGGATTTTGAAAATGTTTAACGGGGTTCCCCCGGTTAAATTCGGATGTAACTTTTCGAGTAGATGATTTTTCTTATAAAAACTTTTTCATCCGAGTTAGTATGCAAAAGTTATGCCCATTTTTACAAATTTCTAGAGATTTTTCAAATAAAGTCGAAATTCATATTTGCAAATTTTCCCAACAACTAGACCACATATCACATGGGAAACGTATTTTCTTTTATTTTTTTGACATTTTCATCATTTTCTTTTATTTTTTATAAAACTGAAAAGGCGATCCACTGGGGGTGCATTCGTGGAAGGTGGCCAAGTTACTAATGGCGCACCGTGGGAGTAGTGCGCCATTAGTAGTTGAACTACTAATGGCGATTACTCCCACGGTGCGCCATTAGTAACTTGGCCACCTTCCACCGACGACGAAAGTTACTAATGGCGCACCGTGGGGTGGTGCGCCATTACTAGTTCAACTACTAATGGCGCACTACTCCCACGGTGCGCCATTAGTAGTTTTGAAAAAAATGATATTTTTTGATTTTTTTAAAAAAACTTAGTAATGGCGCACCAGTGGAAAGTGCGCCATTACTAGTTAAATTAGTAATGGCGCACCACTACAAGGTGCGCCATTAGTAACAAAATTTTATTTATTTATTTTTACATTTTTTTCAAAACTACTAATGGCGCATTTACGGATGTGGTGCGCCATTACTATGTCAATTAGTAATGGCGCACTATGCACCGGTGCGCCATTAGTAACAAAAATGTTTTTTATGTTTTTTTCCAAACTACTAATGGCGCACCACACACCAGGTGCGCCATTAGTAATATATTACTAATGGCGCACCGAGACATGGTGCGCCATTAGAATATAGTAATGGCGCACCACATCACAAAGCGCCATTAGTAGCCATTCCATCTATAGCCCTTTTTGTAGTAGTGATGTGTAGAAAACAAAAGTTCTCGGAATGTCTTGGAAATCCACGGAGGCACTTTTTGGAAAATATAAAAAATACTAGCGAAAGAATCAACACCAGGGGGCTCACATCCTGTCCACGAGGGTGGGGGCGCGCCCCTGTCTCGTGGGCCCCGTGGACCTCCACCGACCTCAACTCCAACTCCATATATTCACGTTCGGGGAGAAAAAATTCAGAGAGAAAGCTTCATCACGTTTTACGATGTGAAGCCGCCGCCAAGCCCTAATCTCTCTCGGGAGGGCTGATCTGGAGTCCGTTTGGGGCTCCAGAGAGGGGGATTTGTGATACGTCTCCGTCGTATCTACTTTTCCAAACACTTTTGCCCTTGTTTTGGACTCTAACTTGTATGATTTGAATGGAACTAACCCGGACTGACGCTGTATTCAGCAGAATTGCCATGATGTTGTTTTATGTGCAGAAAACAAAAATTCTTGGAATGACCTGAAACTCCACGGGATGTCTTATAAAAAATAATAAAAAATCCTCGCCAAAGATGAAGACCAAGGGGCCCACACCCTGTCCACGAGGGTGGGGGGCGCCTCCCGTGGCGCGCCTCTACCTCGTGGGCCCCCTGGAGACCCTCCGACGCCAACTCCAACTCCATATATTGGCTTTCGGGGAGAAAAAATCAGAGAAAAGAAATCATCGCGTTTTACGATATGGAGCCGCCGCCAAGCCCTAATCTCTCTCGGGAGGGTTGATCTGGAGTCCGATCGGGGCCCGGGAGAGGGGATTCGTGCCGCCGTCATTATCAATCAACCATCCTCCATCACCAATTTCATGATACTCACCATCGGGTGTGAGTAATTCCTTCATAGGCTTGCTGGACGGTGATGGGTTGGATGAGATTTATCATGTGATCGAGTTAGTTTTGTTAGGGTTTGATCCCTAGTATCCACTATGTTTTGAGATTGATGTTGCTATGACTTTGCTATGCTTAATGCTTGTCACTAGGGCCCGAGTGCCATGAATTCAGATCTGAACCTATTATGTTTTCATGAATATATGTGTGTTCTTAATCCTATCTTGCAAGTCTATAGTCACCTATTATGTGTTATGATCCGACAACCTCAAGTGACAATAATCGGGATACTTCTCGGTGATGACCATAGTTTGAGGAGTTCATGTATTCACTATGTGCTAATGCTTTGTTCCGATTCTCTATTAAAAGGAGGCCTTAATATCCCTTAGTTTCCAATAGGACCCCGCTGCCACGGGAGGGTAGGACAAAAGATGTCATGAAAGTTCTTATCCATAAGCACGTATGACTATATTCACAACACATGCCTACATTACATTGATGAATTGGAGCTAGTTCTGTGTCACCCTATGTTATGACTGTTACATGACGAACCACATCCAGCATAATTATCCATCATTGATCCGGTGCCTAAGAGCTTTCCATATACTGGTTCTCGCTTATTTACTTTTCCGTTGCTACTGTTACAATCACTACAAAATACAAAAAACATTACTTTTGTTGTCTTTACTTTTGTTACCGTTACCACCGCTATCATATTACTTTGCTACTAAACACTTTGCTGCAGATATTAAGTTTCCAGGTGTGGTTGAATTGACAACTCAGCTGCTAATACTTGAGAATATTCTTTGGCTCCCCTTGTGTCGAATCAATTAATTTGGGTTGAATACTCTACCCTCGAAAACTGTTGCGATCCCCTATACTTGTGGGTTATCAAGACCTTTTTCTGGGCGCCGTTGTCGGGGAGCATAGCTCTATTCTTTGAGTCACTTGGGATTTTTATCTGCTGGACACTATGAAGAACTTGAAAGACGCTTAAGACAACAATTTATCCCTCAACTACGAGGGAGGTAAGGAACTTCCATCTTGCTCGCACTTGATTCACCTTCCGTTATGAGTAAGCTAGCGACACCTAAAACTGCTTACGCTTATTCGCTTCGATATGTCGCATGTTATTGATGATGCCACTTCGCTATGCATGATACTTATGATGAAACTACTTCTATGCTTGATACCATCGTGTCCCTTGGTGAATTTCTAGATGAACAAATTTCTAGGTCTAGAGAAAGAGAAATTATTGAAACTGAATAGAATGATGAAAGTGATGATGAAAATATGCCCGCTATTCCTCGTGGGTTATCTTTTTGACGCGAATCTTCTCGCAGCTATTTTTGCCTCGCCAGATAGATATGAACTTAAGAGGCTGCTAGTTAAATGGAGTAAAGAATCTCTTAGAGATAGGATGAGACCTAACCCTGCTTTTGCTAGTTCACCTATCTGTGTTCCTGATAAGGATTATGATTTTTCTGTTGATCCAGATATAATTACTTTGGTTCAATCTGATCATTTTTATGGCTATGAATCTGAAACTGTTGTGGCACATCTTACTAAGTTAAATGATATAGCTGCCCTGTTTACTAATGATGAGATATCGCGCTACTTTTATATACTCAAAATATTTCCGTTCTCATTAAAGGGTGATGCTAAGATATGGTTTAATTCTCTTGATCCTGGTTGTGTGCCTAGTCCCGAGGATATGATTTATTACTTCTCTGCTAAATATTTCCCTGCTCATAAGAAACAAGCTGCATTGAGGGAAATATACAACTTCGTGCAAATTGAAGAAGAGAGTCTCCCACAAGCTTGGGGGAGGCTTCTCAAGTTACTTAATGCTTTGCACGATCATCCTCTTAAGAAACCTGAAATACTTGATATCTTTTATAATGGACTAACCGATGCTTCCAGAGATTACCTGGATAGTTGTGCTGGTTCTCTTTTCAGGGAAAGAACACCGGATGAAGCTGAAATTTTATTGAATAATATGTTGACAAATGAAAATAATTGGGCACCTCCTGAGCCAACTCCCGAGCCAGCTTCCGAGCCAATTACTAAGCCTATTCCTAAACCAACTCCGAAGAAGAGAGGTGTTCTATTTCTCAGTCCTGAAGATATGCAAGAGGCAAAGAAATCTATGAAAGAAAAAGGTATTAAAGCTGAAGATGTTAAGAATTTACCTCCCATTGAAGAAATACATGGTCTTAATTTACCGCCTGTTGAAGAAGTGTATGACCTCAATTCCTTATTCACTGAAGAACCTCCTGATCCCGATATCCCGACACAGGTAGTAAAGGTAAATTCTCTCTACAGATATGATAAAGATGAAGTCCCTCCAACTAAAATTGCTAGTCAGTGCTTGGATGAGTTTGATAACTTTATGTTTAAGCAAGATGACTTTAATGCTTATTTTGGTAGACAATTAAAACAGAATACCTTTATGATTAAACGCTTGAGTGATTATATGGCTAATATTAGAGGTGAACTTAAACTTGTTAGCAAACATGCTTCTATGGTTACCACTCAAGTAGAACAAGTACTTAAAGCTCAGAAAGAAGTGCTTGATGAAATGAATAGTAAGAAAAATTATTATGATGTTAGAGTGGCTACTAGAACTGGTAGAATGACTCAGGAACCTTTGTATCCTGAAGGCCACCCTAAGAGAATCGAGCAAGATTCTCAGAGAAATAATATTGATGTACCTAGTTCTTCTAAAAGGAAGAAAAAGAAAAATGATAGAACTGTGCAAACTTCTAGTGAACCTGTTGCTGAACCACCTGATATCTCTATGTCTGATGCTGAAACACAATCTGGTAATGAACATGAACCTAGTGAAAATGTTAATGATGATATTTATGATGATGCTCAACCTAGTAATGATAATGATGTAGAAGTTGAACCTGCTGTTGATCTTGATAACCCACAATCAAAGAATCAACGTTATGATAAGAGAGACTTTGTTGCTAGGAGAAATGGTAAAGAAAGAGAACCATGGGTTCAGAAACCCATGCCTTTTCCTCCCAAACAATCCAAGAAAAAGGATGATGAGGATTTTGAGCGCTTTGCTGAAATGATTAGACCCATCTTTTTGCATATGCGATTGACTCATATGCTCAAAATGAATCCTTATGCTAAATATATGAAAGATATTTTTACAAATAAAAAAAAGACACCGGAAGCTGAAATTTCCACCATGCTTGCTAATTATACTTTTAAGGGTGGAATACCAAAGAAACTTGGAGATCCAGGAGTACCTACTATACCATGCTCCATTAAGAGAAATTATGTTAAAACTGCTTAATGTGATCTTGGAGCCGGTGTTAGTGTTATGCCTCTCTCTTTATATCATAGACTTGACTTGAATAAGTTGACACCTACTGAAATATCTTTGCAAATGGCTGATAAATCCACTTCTATACCCGTCGGTATTTGTGAGGATGTGCCTTTTGTGGTTGCAAACGTTACTATTTTAACGGACTTTGTTATTCTTGATATTCCCGAGGATGATATAGTATGTCTATTATTCTTGGAAGACCTTTCCTTAATACTGCAGGGGCTATTATTGTTTTGGAACAAAGGCAATGTCACTTTTCATGTTAATGGTAATGAACATACGGTACACTTTCCGAGGAAACAACCTCAAGTTCATAGAATCAACTCTGTTGGAAAAATTCCATCGATTATATTTGGAGGTTTTGAATTTCCTCTCCCTACCGCCAAGAAGAAATATGACATACTTATTGTTGGGGATGTCCATATCCCCGTTGAGGTAACATAGTGTTATTTAAAATTTCTCCGTACCATGTTAATCGGAATGAGTTTGTTAACAAGACTTGATCAACCTTGTTAGTGGATTTCTTTTGATGAGCATGAGATGGATGAAACTAGAAGCACAACCTTCTGTCCCCTCTTTATATTTTCTGTTCTTTAGTAGAAATAAAGTAAAATAGTATTTTTCTGTCTGTTTCCTGATTTATCCATGCAAAATAAAAATATCCCAAAAATAAAAGTCCTCAGAATGCCATGCCAATTTAATATGATTTTTTCGGGAATATTTGAGGATTTTTAGTGCAAAAGTTACCGCGGGGGAGCTGCCACCTGGCCACGAGGGTGGAGGGCGCGCCCTACCCCCCTGGGCGCCCCCTGCCTTGTGGGCCCACGGTGGCACTCCTCCACTTATTCCTGCACCCATCCTCTTCTTCTTCCTCACACAAACCCGAAAAACCAACTCAAGCTCGTGTTCCAGCCACTTTTGCTGTGATTTTCGATCTCCTTGCTCAAAGCACCTCTCGTAAAACTGCTTGGGGAGATTGTTCCTTGGTATGTGACTCCTCCATTGGTCCAATTAGTTTTTGTTCTAGTGCTTTATTCTTTGCAAATTTGTGCTGCATAGGTGACCATGTTCTTGAGCTTGCATGTCAAATTTATATGGTTCCAAGTAGTTCTAATGCTTGATATATGCTCTAGGCACTTGTGTGAGTAGGTGCTATCAGTTTTATTGAAGTTGGTTCACTTTTGTTTGAAGTTACTAAAATTTCAGATTATTTCAGAAATAATGAAGAGACTTTTGAGGGGCTCGTCGAGCCGAAGCTCGAAGGAAAAACAAAAGGAAGAAGAGCAGAAGCCCAAATTCAATTTGCCTCGCACCGCGGAGGTCCGGCCGTGTGAATGGCCTTCCGATGACTTCTTGAGGAGAGCCGGGATTCATGAGGATTTCTATTTCACTACAAAAAAAGACACATTCGTGACATTTTGGGCCGAGCGAAATTTTTTCTGTCATACATATGACACTTCTCTGACGATAATTGTTACAAAACCCGGTATCATCATAGATGTGGTGGGCTCCTACTTCTATGACAAAAAATCATGACAGAAAATGGGCTTTTCGTCCTGGGTGGGCTGGAGACGCAGCCGCATGACATTCTTTGGGCCGTCCATGACAGAAAAAACCGTGGTAGAAGCGAGGGCGAGGAAAATTTCGGGGAGTTGCCGGTTACGGTGGGAGGTCGAGGGCCGAGCGATGCGCTGCTTTCTCTCAGACGACGCTGCTGTGCGTAGGCGTTGGCTCTAACTGAACCCGAGCGAGGCGTTGGCTCTAACTGAACCCGAGCGATTGCACTGCAGGCTACGCGTTACTGAACCCGAGCGATCGATCGATGGCTGTTAACTGAACCCGATGGAGCGATTCCTTCGCTACTGCTGCTAACTGAAGCCGATCGATTGGATGAACAGTGAGCGTTGCGGGGGGTTTGAACTTTTTTCTAATTCAATGAACTTTTTCAAATTTGATAAACTTTTTTTTCAAATTCATTGAATGTTTTCCAAAACTGATGAATTGTTTTTAAAATTTGATGAACTTCTTTCAAGAGTGATGAATTTTTCGGTCAATTTTGTGAACTTTTTTCAAACTCGCTGAACTTTTTTACAAAATCTATGAACTTTTTTGAAAAGGATGAACTTTTTTAAAAACCGAAGGACTTTTTCAAAAATGATGAACTTTTTTTCAAGATCGATGAACTTTTTTCTGAAAAAGATGAACTTTTACAAAAATTCATAATGTTTTTCCAAAATCTGTGAACTTTTTTAAGTTTGTGAACTTTTCTTCAAAAATGACGAACTATTTTCTCAAAATTGATGAACTTTTTTTATGTTTGTGAACTTTTTGTCTCAAAATCGATGAACGTTTTTAAATTCACGTTTTATAAAAATAATTAAAAACTGAATGCTATATAAATAGCGTGGCCATAGTGGTTAACGAGTGGTTCATGTACCGTTAGCGCTAATGAAAAGTAGATATGTCCGATGGGTGTGGTGGTCAGCTAACGTTGGAATGGCCACGTGTTTGCGGGGGACGCGGTTTCGATTCCTGAAGTAGCCACATTTTTTGCGTTCTATTATAGCGATTTTGTCCCCTACGCTTTCCATCGCGGGCCGGCCCAGCAAGGCGCTACTGCGGCGCCAGCTGCGCTTAAGGCGGGGAGTGCTCCTCGCAACGATTAGTCGGGGAGCGCTCCCTCCGTGCCAAGTGTCATGGGCGGAGCGATCGTGAGACTGGTCGTGAGACTTTATAGGTGCTCAGCGCGCGACACGCACGGGCGTCTCCGTGATTTCTGGTTTTAGGTTTCCCTTTCTGGTTTTTCCTTTTTTCACTTTAGTCCTTATACTTTTAATGTTTTGTAAAATCTCTTGATCTGTTTTGAGATCAGTTTTTCTCTGGTGTGGGCGAACCATCGTGGAGCACTGTTCTTTCTTTGCCGTCGTCTCCGCCCGTCGCGGCCGCCGCTCTTGTCGCGTGGTTACGGCTGCCCCTGTCCCGGCCGCCGTGCTTGTTGCCTGCTCTTACGGCGGTCCTTCTTTAGCGTCGACCGCGCTTCCCCGCGCGATATCGTCGTTCCCTACCGGTTGCCTTCGTGGGTTCCCTGTTTCCCTTTCTCATTTCTTGTTTTGTTCCCATTATATTTCCGGGATATGGAGATTTATGGGGTAGTTACGGGTGGGGACTACCAACACTATCAGATGTCAAGTTTTAACTGGGTTTTGTGGGATTAGTTATTGATAATCATTGTATTCCTTGCAGTTATGGCTTGTCCTTTTTGCCGTATGCCTGGTGGCCCATGTTCTTCGGTTGATTCTTACGTAGATGGGTTCAGTGTGGTCCTGGATCGGCGTTGTTGGAGGCGTGTTGTAAGAATATCATTTTATAATTGTTCAACTTTTGGCACACACGCTTATTTCTTTTGGTGCTGCTCATACTGTTTAGGTTTTGATTATGATCCTTGTTTTGATTTGTTGCGCAGTATTTTCCGTGCAGTGTTAGAGCTCATCTTGCTCGTTACATCGAGGAGTGTAGGGCTTTAGCCATAGGAGGGGTGACGAAGATACTGATCTTGCTCTTTAGTGCAACGAGGGTTAGTTGTATGGTGTTCTATTTAGTCATGGTCGGTTGAGGAGCAAATTCCATGGTCCTTCCTGGGAACGATTGGTCAGTGATTATGGTGTTTGTCCTCATGACCATTAGGCTTGAACATTATGGAACGTGGATTGGTATTGATTTTTATCGTGTTGGTCGTGGAGATGCGTTGTCTCCTTTACCGTCTGTTGGTAAGGTTTATTTTTGAGGAAGTTTTTAGCTTGTTTTATTGCACATGATGATTTTTCTGTTCCCTTGAGCATGTGTAATTATATTTTATAGCTCTTGATGGTTTGAGCGACTCCAAGATGGAACTTGTTGGGAGTTGTTATTACACCCGTGGTGTTTTTCGTAATTATCAGCAGATGTATTTCCTGAGGTGTCAACTCTTTGATGATGACTACATCCCCTATTGTCCTTTTGTTCGCAGGATTGATTCCATGAGTGTTAATAGTCATCATATGGTCAGATTTTTTCTACTGTTTTTCTTTCTTTATGTTTATTTATTTATTTTTATTATATCTTCTATTTATAGTTTTGAATTTTTGTTCTATTTCTGATAGCTTGATGTTTTTAGGTTATTCCTGGTATTGTTGTGAGGAGTTTGAAGGAGTTTGTGACTTTTCCTAGGACTGGCGTTTTAACCCTTGAAGTTACTTTGGAATCTGGTGATGATGATATATATGTGAGCACTCCTTGCTCCTACTTCATTGGCTTGGGTAGTAGAATGGTGTTCAAACATGAAGGTTTCAGTGATTTTCTCCAGGCATCGTCTATTGAAGTAAACAGCTTGGTGCTGATAACTTTCAAAGAGAGTGATGGGAGGCTTGTTGTTATCTTCAATCTTCTGCCGCAGTGATGTTAGTTATAGACTTTGAACATAAATGGATTTTGTTTAAAAATCTATGCTACGGTTTAATGTTATCTAGATATATGAAACGATATGAACCAAAGTGTTCATTGCTGTTGTATGTTTGTAGAAGAGGTATGGCTGTGCACCTCTTTTAAAGATGTTTTTTGTACATATGTTATTTAATTGGGGTCATAGTTATCAATACAGTAGAGGCACATGTGTTGTTTACTCTGAGGCACGGCTATGCATCTCTTTTATGTGAGGCACGTGGATTAAGCAAATGAAGGCACAAAATTGAAGTGAGTTCATGCACGGTTGTGAGGAGGCACAGGTATCTTGAGAGAATGCGTATGTGCAGCACCAAAGTTGTACGGGCGATCACGCGTGCCGAACACGTAGATACTATGGGTTTCATGTGAGAGGCACGTGTGTGTGTAGCACGTATAGTTACTGTTGGTTTTATGTGAGGCACGTCGATTGAGCAAAATGGAAGCATGGAATTATAGTCAGTACAAGCACGATTGTGTGGAGGCACGGGTATACTGAGAGACGCGTCTGTGCAGAACCAAAGTTGCCTTTGGCGATCGCAGCGTGCGTAACACGTAGAGTTACTGTGGGTTTCACGTGAGTCACGTTGATCAAGCAAAGAGAGGCACGGTAGTGAAGTCAGTACAAGCACGGTTGTGTGGAGGCACGGTTTTGAACCCTCTTGCTGCTGTCAAGTTTCTAGAGGCACGGATGTACGGCAGTAGAGGCATTAGTCCGAATATTTGGTTAGAGGGGCTCGGTTGTGGATGCACAGGTGTGAAGTCTCTAGGGTCACGGTTACGTGGCACCACCTGCATGGATTGAGTAGACACTTAGAGAGCCACACTTGTACATAGGTCAGTTGCACACGGTATTGTACTTTTGTGGCATCGTGCAGAATTGGTGTACGGAGAGGAACCTGTGTGCAATAGCAAGGATGTTCTGAATGGACAGAGCGGTGTTTGATGTGAAATGGTTGTGTTGTGTGATTTTCTTTCAATGTGGTTAAAGTAACAAAGTTCTTGTCGCTTGTGTCTTTGTACCGAATGTCCTTCTGCAATATTTCTAAATTGTTCACGCCAATGTTTAATAAGCATTGTACTGAAAGTTTACAACGATATCATCACATATTCTTGTAAATGCACGATGCATCTTGTAAAGGTTGAGTATGAGAATTATAATACAATATCGTGCGACATACCTCTCGTTCTATAATCATGGATACAATATATACTTGCTCAATACTGGGACATAACTTATTAATTGCATTTAGACATGCAAAACGTAGTATGCATTTGTACATGAGCGCACCACTGTGTTCGAAGTTCAAACGTAAAATAGCAATATAATACACAAAGCATCTTTGAGCAACAACAAACATATTTACAACATAGGTTCATACAATCTAAATTATGATAATAGTAGTTCCTACTAGTTTAATGTAGACATCCATTTTCTCGCAATTCACCAACCACTGCGCTTCCAGCCGCTGGAAGATCCCTCGTCTTTGTTCTTACGTGGGCGGAGTCTTTATTTCATTGGTTGTTGGTGGAGGTGACATAGCCCGTTCTTGATGATTAGGATTCTACGGCACAACTCGTAGCTAACATACCCGTCCTTTGCCGCGTACTCAAGGTGTATCGGGGAAAGTGGCTTCCACTCCCAGAACTGGTGCTTCTCCTTTGGGAATGATTTCTTCATGTTCTTGTATGAGGGGTCGATGATGGCCGCTGCAAGGTCACCCATGGAGTCCCTTTCTCCACCACCCTTGATGCAGAATAGCCTCTGGATGTCGACGTGGTGCTCGTCTGCAATTTTGATCCATGCACGGGCAAGCATGGTCTTGTCGTTCCTCGTGTCGATGCTAGTGAAAGTTACCGCTTTCCGTTGTAGGAAGTCAACTAACACCTGGGAGCGCTAGGATCTGCAGGAGTGGTATACAAGGACATGCTCGCGCATGGCAAGTTGGACGACGGCGATCCCTTGTCGTATGTAACTGCTCTTACGTGTGTACTCAAGGTCGAGGCCGACGAACTTGTTCTTCTCCTCCTTTAGCCATTCCTCGTACTTTTTGATGATCCGCTCCATGATCCTTGGGTCGTTGGTGTACACCACCTCCAGTATGGTTGTACTGTGGGTAGTGATGTGTTCGGTGAGTGTTGTTAGTTTCCCGTCGTCCATGGTTGGAGGTGCGTTGGTGAACTGCGGCCGGCGAGAAACTTTCGAGGAATAGGATGCAAATGGAGTCGGAAAAGTGAAAGGGATCTTTTGTCGTGCAAAAAAAGGAAACCGCCAAATAGCAGTTGCTAGTCACCCGGCGGTTCCAGGCGTAGATTTTCGGAAACATGCGACCGCTCCTCAATTAGTGATTTCGTTTTTTTATCTGTTTTTTAAAGATTTTCACTTATCTTGTTCGTTGAATTTTTTTTATTCGTTGCGTTCTTCGTGCGTGATCCATATGTGCATATTCCATCTTTGGCTGTGAAAGTAGTCGTGTAAACGGTAGAACACTCATCAGATGCATGGTCGTGCCTTTGTTGTGAAAATGTTTTTTTCAATTAACAATCTTCCTTGGTTCGGGAGGCAAGTTTTTTATGTTATTCGGTGCACAAGTGTGTGTTTAGGAAAAGTTGAAGTAAATATAGTTTGGACATGAAAACGGAGGCCTGTTTGGTTTTTAATTGAGATATGTTTCACTAGATGGTTTGAATAAGTTTGATCACATGGCATTGCTAGAGGTTTTGAATCACAAACTGATTCTTGTTTCCTTTGATTTTTGAAAATGAATATTTTTGTTTTTTGGTTTTTTGAATTGTGAACTTCTCAAAGGATAAGAACTACATTTTTTCGAATGAATCATTCCTATAGTTCAAACAATATTTGTTGCAAAGGATCATTCCGATGGTTGAAACAGCAAGTTGAGTGTCCATAAGAGCTACATAAGTTGCAAAAGATCATTCCGATAGTTCAAGCAAGCACATGGTCCATAATACTCTACCATCCTAACTAGCAAACTTATAGTAATCAGTGTTTTGCTCCTGGAGGCATCATCATGAAACGAGCGTTGAACTTTCTAGGAGATACAATGCTTGCTTCCATTTTAGGTGCTGGTTTCGACGGAATCTACAGAATGCGTTGAATTATGATGGACACAGAACGGTCATGGCACTCTTTGAAAGTGATTAGAACAACGTTCTTTTCAACAAATGATGCAGATGATATGAAGTGTCTGATAGAAGACTTTTCTATTACCATCCTGCTGTCATTTTTGGAGATGTAGTACGACAAAGGAGTGATGACATGTGTAGGTTCATCAGGAGATTCAAGGGTTACCCTGCCATTTGTTGGCATGTCCACCCATCTCTTCCGTGTTGAGACAAGCTCCTCAGAATTTTCTAGAAGAAAATCGAAATTAAATATAAAATAAAACCGTTGATTTGTCACTTGGACAATAAATAAAAGAATGACTGAATACGGTGAGTGCACAAACATTAAGAAATTCCATATTGGAAGTAATATAATTGCTGGCATGTTCAGGTTTGTGTGTAAACAGATAAAACAACATATTAAGAGAACAACGGAAGTTTTGTTTTTTTAGGTTTGAATAAATAGGTTCTTTATAATTTTACATATAAGCAATATTACGTCAGTATTGTTTATATTACATATGAGCGAAATACGTTTGGTATTTTAACAAGGACAATCGTAACCAACCATGACGTAGTCTTTGGTGTTAGTGGGAGTCAATACATGGATAAATGGACGGCAACGGATGAAAGTATCTCCGAAAAGGCGTTGTAGAAAGAATCGTGTCTCGTCGTAGGTAAGCTCAATATCCTTAGAGTAGACACAACAGTGAACATGGTCGAAATCGTCAGAAGAAAGATCGTCGGGAGCTAGAAAAAAAGGATTTTAAAGTTAGATAAAGTTATATCCTACACGGGGTTAATATTATTCAGTTCGATTCATGCATATAAAATTACAGTGAAAGAAGATAAGTTTCTAATATAAAATAGCTACCAACGTGGGGTAAGGAAGCAGCCTTTTGCCATCCCGATATGTTTGTAATTCGAGATTGAGACCCTCGTCTGGTAGTTCAAATTCTATGCGGTCTCCAGCACGAAGTGCATAATCAGCCGCATAAAGATGTTCCATTCACCACATAAAACTTTGTGTAGTTCGCCTTATGCTTAAACAAAGCATTGTAAGACCTTCCTTAATGTGTAAGAAGGGCTGGCTCTACCTGCTGTTTACACAATTTTCTTGCTTCTTTCTTTCTCTCTTCAATGTATTCAGCGAGAAAAGCTCTGACATTACAAGGTACATACTGGAAAATATAGTGCAAATAACAACCTGTAAGTGTAAATTTGAACTCGCGTACTATTAATGTTAAAAGTTTTCTTAAATTGGATATGAATTTTTGATAAGAATTACAAATAACAACATAATTGTACTATAAATTAATGGATACAGATTTTTGGCATATGTTGACTAATTTTAATTAGAACTGAAGATGCATTATAGTAATCAAGGCATAGGCAGGCAAAACTAATGGACTATATTAATCAGGGCATAGGCAGGCAAACTAATGGAAAATGAAAACACAAGGCAGGTGCGAAGAAGTGGCAGGAGGGGAATCTAGTGTAGGTACAAGGGGGTATGAGTGACAGTGACGATTTCTACTGTGTTGTAAGCAACTAATTTGTTAGTGATGCTTACTAACCATGCGGTTCCAGCAATTTTCATCAAGAATAACCTCAAACTCCTGGAGAACTTCAGGGTGTGGTTCGCAAGGGCTGCCTGGTTGGCGGCAGGTAGGGAAAATCATACCTAAATATTTCAGAAAAACTATGTTAAGGAAACAAGAATATCATAACAATTTAAAAACAACGACTAGCTTCAACTATGTTAGCCATATTGATGGCAGGCAACAACTACAAATTTACCAGAAATCTTCTCATCTACTCCTTCCAGAAAAGCAGTATGACAGAGTTTATAACACTTGTTTTTTCAAATGGTTTTTATATTCCTTTAGAGAATGAAGTCGTTGTACCGGATCTGATGCTTCAATAACTATCAAATGAAAAACCTAAACGTAAAACGTAAATACGGATTGGAGCATGCTGCTTATGCATATGCTTTTTACCTGGGAGAGAACAAGAACGAGGGTTGACGAACGGAGATTGGGGTAGGGGAAGCTTAGGGAAGCACACACAGCTAGCAAATCTACGAGAGAAGCACGACTTAGAAGTTAATCAAGAGACCCAATAAAAACTCTACAATAACTTGTTTGAAATGAGACATTGTGATGGGAAGAAGCACGAACCCTAGAAGTAGGCGGACGGATAAGGCAGATGGGTTGTGATGGGAAGCTTAGGGCAAGCACCCACGACCAGCAATCTACGAGAGAAGCATGGCTTATAAATTAATCAATTGTGTGCGGGTTAGAAGCATGAACCCTAGAAGCAGGAGATGGAGAAGAAGCACGAACCCTAGAAGCAGGCGACGGAGAAGGCAAAAGAGTTGTGATGTGGCTGAGAGAGTCGGAGCTTATTGAAATATAAAGGAGACGGGAGAGAGCAAGAGTAGTAATGAGTGTTTCTTGTTTTATTTTTTATTCTGCGAAATGGAATGAATGCTGGTTGTAGATGGTGTGAGTGCATTCCGAGGTGTTATGGGGACATGAGATGTTTGACTCGTCCAACTACCTCCCATTATAGTTGTCCAGCTGTGCTGCCTCCGAGCGGAGTCTTTTACGTGCCTATCCTGCCTCACATACTTTTTTTGAGGCACGGTTATACATGCTGAAAAGCATACTCGTGCTTCTGTGTTTTAAATTTTTTTAATCACATGTTTAATCAGATATGGTTGGGTGTGTCTTTAGGAGAGGAACGTTGATGATGTTATTAGATGCACGGTCGTTGTAGCAGGAGAGGCATGGTCGATACGTCGGGGGAGGCAAATTGAGGGAAGGCATGATGGTCCCTAATGAGAGGCACTTTTGTATCTGGAATGGAATCACGGTTCATGACTTTGTTATTGCAATATTTTTTCAAGCAGTCGTTGACCCAGGGAGCCACTGTTTTTATGTACGTTGGGTTCAAAGGGAATATCTATGATAGCCCACATTTATTTGTATGTGAGAAGCATGGACGTGCTTTTGTTTTGGCAATGTTTTCGGTGGTATGCAGACATAGAGATGCAGGTCCGTTGATATCACTGAGGTTTGTCTTTAAAGCAAAGTGGAGGCACGTGTGTGGCTTTTATGCTGGCCGAACCGTGCTTCTCTTTTTGTTCAGTCCCCGTGTAGTATTTGTACGACAGGGTCATCTTGTTTGCTTCCTCTCATTGTTCTCTCGGTCAAAAGATGTGCTGGTTACCGATGGGATGGCTATTTATTGTTAGTATTCATTGTGCCAGATACCGTGCTAGAGTTAATCTAGAGGCTCCTTAATTACAGCATGGCAGTCGTGACTTTTGAAGTGCATGGTTTCATAAGCTGCATAAGCACAACCGTCCATTCACACCGTTCCCGTTGCAATTTAATGGGCGCATCGTAACCGAGTCGTCTCTCCCCGAGGTTAAGTAGTGGTCTATTCCGGGAGGTTATCGCGTCTTATTCTCTGCAGAGAAGTGCAGTTAGCTCCCATCATCCTCGCCTCGTACGAGAAGCACAGACAAACTCGATTGTCGTCTCAGCCTCAGTTCCATGGACGACTTCAGGAACACTACTGAGTGTCTCTTTATAGGTGCTGATGGTAATACCAAGCTCGAGGTGTTGTACACTAACGAGCCCTACAAGGTGGAGGATATTCTTACTCTCTATGAGGAATGGCTGCGTGAGGACAGGTAAAAGTTTGTTGGTCTTGATCTGGAGTACACACGAGAGGATTATTTTGATCATAGTAGAAAAGTCGCCGTTATGCAACTGGCGATGCGCAAGCATGTTCTTGTCTATCACTTGTGCAAGGCCAGGACGGAGTGCGCTGCTCTGAAGGATTTCCTTCGGAACAAAGGTATAATTTTCGCTAGTGTCGACGTCAGGAACGATAGGGATGTTCTCGCAAACAGTTACCTCAAAATCCCAAGAGAGTGTCACATTGACCTTCAAGAGGAGCTCATGATCAAAGGAGGCAATCTAAGGGATTCCATGGCAGATTTGGCAGGAGCCGTCATAAACAAATCTTACTTGAGTATGAAGTCGTCTTTTCCACAAGGTCTGCATGACTACTGGGAATGGAAGCCGCTTTCCCTTGAACACCTGAAATATGCGGCAATTGCAAGTGAAAATTTCATTTTTTATGATTTTCTGTCTTTATATTTTCGTTCTATTGCAACAATAGTACTTTTTCCCCTTTACGTATATCTTCATTCTCATCCTCTTTTTGTATTAGGATGGGTATGTCAGCTACGAGCTCTACCGCCGAGTTCTGTCTATGAAGGACATGATGCATCCTCGTTGTCTTCCCGACCCCAGACGTCGTTGATGCTTCTGAGCAGAACTCCAACTGAGTAGAATGGTCCCGGTGGTCTGAGCAGAATGCACTCCTGGAAGACTTTCATTTCTTTTTTTGTATAATTAATGAGTACTTTTAGACAGTTCAAACCTATGGAGTACCGTCTCATGTTATGTGAATATTATTTCTTATGTTTTTTCATGTTACAAGTTCATTGTTGACGTTTGCGCGAGTTCATGTATATTTAGAGAACCTGTTGAAGTGGCGCATATGTATTGTTTGGGAGAAGCGCGCTTTGTGTTTGGCTTATATTCAGTGCCGTTTGTTTGTGTTTGTATTGTTGTCTTTTACACGTTCGCACTAGAGAGGCACGTCTGCTAACGTACAAGGCAACATTTTAGTTTCGTGTCTCTGTGTGCGTTAGGACCGTGCCTCGAGAATCCGTGACATTCGTGTTCGTTCAGGCTTCACTTCCGTGGCTTCTTTCTGTCTATGTACGTACATCCGTGACACATGCCATGTCTGTAACGTGCTGGTGTCACACGGCAGTTTCTCTTCAGACTACACAACCGTGACTCTGCCACCACCACTTTCGTGCGTCCAGGTGGTTTGTACCCGTGCCTCAACAACTATGAGAAGCCGCAATTCCGTGCCTGTATACGCTGTAATTCCGTGTCTCATGTACGTGCATTTGCGTAACTCAGGCATCATGCTGGCTGTGACTCTACGTGCCTCTGGTGCCAGACGCCCGTCCGTGAGGGGACGCGTATGTATTGTTTGGGAGAAGCGTGTTTTTTGTTTGGTTTATATTCACCGCCGTTTGTTTGTGTTTGTAGTG
The DNA here is from genome assembly GCA_021605145.1 of Aegilops bicornis. NCBI lineage: Eukaryota > Viridiplantae > Streptophyta > Magnoliopsida > Poales > Poaceae > Aegilops > Aegilops bicornis. The sequence goes on from CM038672.1 coordinate 706,036,812, forward strand.
TTCTGTTTTACACATTTGCACAAGAGAGGCACGTCTGGTAACGTACGAGGCAACATTTTGAGTTTCTTGTCTTTGTGTTCTTCAGGACCTTGCTTCTAGAAACCCGGCATCCGTGTCTGTGGAGGCTTCACTTCCGTGGCTTCTTTTCCGCTATTCATGTACCTCACGTGACACACGCGATGTCTCTATGTGGTGGTGTCACACGGCAGTTTCTCTTCAGACTACACAACCGTGCCTCTGCCACCACTCTTTTGTGCGTCCAGGTGGTTTGTACCTGTGCCTCGAGAACGCCAATTCCAAATCCGTACCTGTGCGCCAAAAGCCGCAATTCCGTGCATGTATACGCTTTAGTTCCGTGCATCCTGTACCTACATTCGCTTGTCTCAGGAGACACACTGGCTGTGACTCTACGTGCCTGTGGTGCCAGACGCCCGTCCGTGAGGGATGCGGTGGTTGTGACTCGTCGTGCCTGTGCTTCTATACAACCTTACCTCTGCACACTTTAAAACTGTGGCTCTTTCACTTCTCCCGTTGATTCGCTGCTTGTATTTGATGTATCCTCACGTGATACACGTCACAAGTCTATGTGTCTGCGGTGTCACATGGCTATCCCTCTTGAGAGTTTGCAACCGTGCCTCTCGAACAGAGTGTTCTTATCGATGCCTCTGCCACGTCTCTTTTTTGCATCCAGGAGGATTTGTATCTGTGCCTCGAGAATGCCAATTCGAAAACCATGCTTGTGCGTCGGAGAAGCTGCAATTCCATGTCTGTACGCAGAGGGTGTGTAGCCGTGGCTCGAGAACGTTAATTGCAAGGCTGTATTCGTGCCTTGCCAAGCCGAAGCACATGCTTGTAGAGGCTACATTTCCGTGCCCTCGTTGCCTGCATTCACGTGTTTCCGGCGAGTTGCTGCCTGTATCTCTACGTGCCTGTGGTGATACCCGTGCTTGTGGAATAGACACGTATGTGCGTCGTGTGCCTGCATACCCCTGCATGATAGACATGTATGTGCGTCTTGTGCCTGCATACCCGGGCCTCACGTGAAACCAGCCTTGACTATCGAGGGACGGATGTTGTGAATCTAGCTAGATGAGGCACGAATGAGTTTTAGCCTTCGGATCTAAGGTGTACAACTGGCTGTTTGTTTACTTCATTGGATTCTTCCGGCGGTGGTCTATGTTCAAAGGAGGAATTGATGAATGATGTGCCGGCTGTTTGATGTGACTATTCAGTTTGTCAGTTACCATAAAATAAAGTTAGAGGCTCCTCAATTTCTCCACGGCATCAAATATTTGTGCACAACCGTAACTTTACGAAGTGCATGGTTCTATGAGCTTCGGACGCACATACGTCTATTCGCTGTTCCTAGTTCACACGTTAATGCGCATTGTAACTCAAACGTCCATTGCCAAGGTTAAATACTGGCCGTGTTTGTGAGGTCTTCACGTCGTATTGTAGCCACAGAACATCAGTTAGTTCCCACCCTCCTCGCCACTTCCCAACCTTGTCGCAGGGTCTCAGGAATCTCCATAGGCACCTTGCTGCTCGCTGCCATGGACGACTTTTTGAACATCACCGAGTACCATCCTATAGTTCCGATGGTAACACGAAGCTCGACGTGTGGTACACCAACGAGCCTGGCAAGGTGGAGGAGATCATTGGCTTGGACACCAACGAGGACTGGTTGCGCGAGGAGAAGCACAAGTTTGTTGGTCTCGGCATGGAGTTCACGCGAAAGGATTGTTACGGGCGTAGAAAAGTCGCCATCATGCAACTGGCTATGCGGAATCATGTTTTGCTCTATCACTTACGCAGGCTGTGACAGAGTGCCCTGCACGAAGGATTTCCTTGAGAATAGAGGTATAACTTTCTCTAGTGTGGGCGCCAGAATATTAGAGATGCTCTTTTCAAGATTTCATCAGAATTACAGAAGGGTACCACATCGACATCCAAGAGAAGTTTATGATCAAAGGCGGCGAAGAAAGGGACTCCATGGAGGACTTAGCAGGAGCCATCATTGACGAATTTTATTCAAAGCTGGAGTCATCTTTTCCGGAACTGCTTCGTCACTACTGGGATTGGAAGCCACTTACTTTTGATCACCTGAAATATGGAGCTACTGTAAGTGAAGATTTCATTTTTGTTAGTTTCTGCCTTTGTTGCTAGAACAATACTTGTTTTTTTTGTATATTCATGTTTTCATTTGCTTTTCCTTTAGGAAGGGTATGTGAGCTATGAGCTATACCGCCGATTTCTTTCGATGAGGGACATCCTGCATCGTCACTGTCTTCCTGATCTCAGATGGCGAGGACGTTTCTGAGTAGTCCAGGTGGAAGTGCTGGCAAGATGGATTGTGTGATGAATTGGTTATTTGATAGTTATTGTATGGGATAATATTACATAGACTGATGAATTTGTAATTGTGGTGGTTTTATTTTGAACCGGATGGAGTTGACTTTGTTTGGAAATTTAAGTTTATTTTCGTTCCATTATATTTTTCTTGATTCGGTGCCTTCAAGAATATTTTCCTCTATGATTTTTTGCTACAAGTTGGTATAAGATGAGATGCATTAAGGGGAGCACTCAGTTGTGCACTTTCATGATTCTAGGCAGCGCACAGTCGTCTGTTCCGGGTGGCATTGTTTTTGTTTTTGGCAAGGCACGCTCTGGTCTTATTAGTTTGCTAGCTGCTTCAGTTCTTCTCTCAATATTGTTACACTGACAGGTAGGGGCTTTACTTTTTCTTTGTGTTTGTACTGTGTTTCGCACGGTTGTTTTTATATTGAATATACGGTTGTGGTTGTGTGTTTGAAATGTTTTTATGCAGAGCTTGAGTGTGTTTAAGATTCTTCAAATTTTCTCACGGTGCTGTCTGTTTCAATATATGTTGTCTATTTCAATATATGGTGTCTGTTTTAGGGACGGTAATCCAGTGTGATGCTGTGGGAGTATTGTGTTATCGACGGTTGCGTTTCTGTGTTTCAATTATTGTGGTGGTGCTTTGATTTTGAAAGGCATGGCCGTGAAGGCATTGGATGCATTGTCGTATGTTTGGCAGAGGCGTTATCCTTCCTTTGGGTATTAAATTCAAAGAGGCACTGCGTTATGTTAGTATGAGTTACTGTCATGGTTGTATGTTCTGTAATATTTCTAGTTAGTACGCTAGTGAAGTCACGTCTGTCTAGTTAGTGGAGACATGTGCTATGTTATGTTGAGTCAGAGTTCTGTCTGTTGTTCGCAAATGATTTGCTTTCACTTATTTGCTGAGAGTGACTCAAAGGCACGTTCGTGCCTTTCTTTTGAAACGTTTGCTTTCACTTATTTGCTGAGAGTGACTCGTCGTTGAAACTTGCGAGGTCATGGACCTTTTATAGTTGAAGTCACGGTCGTTCTTCTGTTTTGGTATTTTTTCAGTTTAGTCATCTATCACAGAGGATGGTTCTTCTTTCATTAACTTGAGCCACGGTCGTGCTTCCATGACTCATTTGGCTTGGAGAGGGACCGGTGTTAAGCTGTCGAGAGGGGACGGTCCTGTGTTGACTGGTGGTGCACTTGTGTGTGTCAGCTTAGTTGTCTGTGGTAAGAGAGGCACATTCTACGCTGATAAGAGGCACGACAGTGCCTCTGTGACCCGGATTACTGGAGGTGAGTCATTTAGCTCCTTCGTCAGATGCTTACGAATCGATAGTGTTTTTCCTCTGTGTTCCAATTGTTTATTTTATTATGTCTACTCGAAGTGAGTGGTGTTCTAGTGCAAGGAAGTGATGTCTTGAATATCATGTTTAGAACTTTTGGAAAAAATATGATTCTTATTTGTAAATGTTTGCTGTTCAGGAATTTAAGACTTGACCATTTGAATGTACAGCTGTGTTTAACGGGATCCATAGCAGATATCTTGGACGGACAAAAAAATAGCTGAAACATTGTTGTGATTACATATGAGTCGATATGGCTGAAACAATGTTCGGATGGCTCCAGCTAAATTAAGGCACATTTAAGCAGTAGTCATCTTCTTCCAACTCTTCTTCTTTTGCGTTGGATATTGTGCTTGTCGAGGACGATGCTCAGTGCCTCAAATACATGGATGTGTTGTAGTTGGATGTTATCATTTTGTAAGTTAGTTGTTCTCTCATCGGTTTCACATGGATCTGCAAACACATAACCGTGCAAACTAGTAAAATTTATTGTAAAACTTAATGTTCAGCTGACTTGGATGATCGTATGTTGATGTGTTGTCAATGAGAGTGAACTTACATTATTGATAAAAATGAATTATTATTCAAATTAATGAGCGGCATCAAATGCATGGTGTAAATAGCACTGTCATCCCTGAAAATTGAGAGCATTAATGTCTGTGATTAGAAGGTGAACAGTAGATATGGGATGTGTAGTGGAACAAAAAGATGCATGGTTTAAGTGAGGTAGAGCTACAGTTAAAAGAAACTTACTATATGTCTGAGTTACATACACTCTGCACAGGTTTGACAAGAAAGGAGGCCAATGTGTGAGGATAGTTGTTGTAAGAATAATGGTAAGCTCTTTTGAAGTTTTCGATGACAATGTCCGAGTGTTCCTTTATACCATCGCAATTGATATAAGGACACAGTATTTCGAACGACGCATTGCAAGATTCACGATGATTATGTAGATAAAATGTGGATCCTTTCTCACAGGTATTAAGACCTAAAACAATTAACAGGGAATGATATCATTGTAACAAGAAAAACTTGTAGAATCAAAGACGAACACTTGGCAGATAGAGTGAGTAGGGTGAACTCACGATGTTACATTTGTTGGGCAGCCTGTACCCAATAGTTTTTTCCGCAATGTGTTCCTTGAGTAGTTCTGCTTGCTCCTAGAACTTTAAATTCATCCTGCAGAAAATTGAAGCTGTGTCACTCTGTGTGGTAGTAGTAGTAGTAAATGTGGTTTGTTATTATTATTTATGAGAAGCAAGAACTTACAAAAGCATCAATGTACATTATATGCTTGTGCACAAATGCTTGGCGTTATGTAGAATTGTTCTTTCATCAGCAACACTGAGTAAGCATCGACCACGAATGAGTTGATATATCCGTATACCTTCATTGACAAACCTAAAGTTCGATGATCGGCCCAACATCGATCGACGAAGAATATCCTCTTGCTGTAAAAGAAAAACAAATGAATTTTAAATCGTAAGATTTTCTTTTTTAACATAAGAGGAAATGATTAGTATTCAATTTCAATAGTAGAAGAATCGAGCCGAAACACTTGAATATGATAGCTTCAGGCAGAATATATTGCATTAGTAAACGAAGGGACCAAAACTTTACTGTAACAGGAACAACAAATTCATTACCTATCATTTTGCTTGACACGTGGCGTATTGTCGATGATTGTTTCATACACTTCTTTCTCCTCGTTTGTGGAATCTCTTATTTCCAAAAGTTGGCAGTTATCTTGAAGGTCATTCCCTTGGTCAGTGAATCGAGTCTGTTCTAGCTCAGAATGATGTTGATGAGGCTGGAAGACATGACCAACGGAGTTCAGTTGACCATTACTAAGTTGCAGACGACCCTCATTATTATTGTTGTTTCTTTGGAACATTAGGCGTTGTGGTTGGTGTTGCATGCGCAGTTCTAATGTTCTGACAGTTGGATCACCGGTTGAGCTTGAAGGAATATCTGTTGGAAAATGCTGGAGAGGATGGCTGGAATATCGCATCTTTGTTGAACTGTTGTTGCAAGGCACTATAGCTTTTCCCATTAGACCCGCCTGTGTGGTTGCTGATTGTTACGCTCTTGAGGTTGGCGTTGTTGGCACTGTGTAGTGCTGTTATTCTGAGCATCATTGTGTTGGGGGTAGTGGGCATCACGGATAGTGGTTTGTTGCTGGTATTGCTTGTGACTTTTGTTGTTCATCACATATGGTGAGCGCTGGCTGTTGTTTGAACCGCCGTTATTCTGAGGACTAGGATGTCGGTAGAAGTGGTTTTTGATACTAGGAGCTGGTTGGTTGTAGTGTTAGGACAAGGGAGTTGCTGGTAAACTTTGGGACAAGACAGTTTGAGTTAAACCTGTAGAGTATGACGTATCAAAGGCATGTGTGAGGTGGCTACCACCTGACATTGATCCCGATCTGCCGGTATAGGTGGCTCTGGATAGTTAGAAAGGGAAGATCTAGCTGACGAGCTTGAATTCTTGGCCAAGTGTGAGACAATATCAGGTTGGCATTGTTGTGATGCTACTTGGTTATGAAAGGGTTGTTTCTTTTTTTGTTCAATGACTCTGTCAAGTTGTTCATAGATAGATGGGTCAGACTATATTTGATCATCATCAATGAATCTACAATTAAGGAGGCCTCTGTGGTTGTCGACTTATGCAGACTGGTTGTTTGCGATTCATTGAATTATGTGGAGCCTCCAGTATCCTAACTCGTTTCATAGGAGGCGCTGTACTCTTGTTACTGGATCTTCTGACTGCTGTAAGGACCTCTTGTGAGATGCCATTTGTGGTTCCGGTTCTGGCGGATGTGCGCTTGTGGTAATAGGGATGCTGTCTGTGGGATCAATAGGTGGTTGCTTCATACACTGTTCATGTTCTTCTGCAATGTTATTGTCTTCTGCATTGACAGATGCTGCAGCAACCAGTTGAGCATCACTAGTGGATGGAATTGCTTTTCCCGTGTCCAGTACTGAGCCAGAACCGCTAGCACAATCATTGGGGACTTCTACTGTAGGAGGAAGAGAGGAAGTAGCTCTTGTGCGTTCTGTTTCAGCAATGTTCTTCTCATCACTCAAAATTGAAACAAGATGGACCTTATCTTCCGGCAGCGAAGAAGAACGTTGTCCAGTGACATTGTTTGATTTTTGTGCAGGCTGGGATAGAGTGAGGCTCTTTGTGTTGGTTGAAGAGTTGTCGTGAGCGCTGTCAGAACCGCTGGACCGTCCAGTAGTTGGTGACATTTTCCCAATGTGATAAACAGGTGCTCCAAGTGTATCTGTTGAGATTGGATCAGTCAGTAATTGTTTGTCAACCGTAGAGTGCGAGGCTGATGTTTTTGTTGCAGTAGGTTTTGCTGTTTCCTCCAAGAGTTTTTCCAGTGGGCTTGTCAGAGAGTTGTGGTTTGCAGATCCTGCAGCAGAATTTTGGGTTTGAATCGGTACAGAACACTCAGATGAATTTTCACCTGTCATTATAATTTCCCCGCTCTCCAGCATCTCAGATGTTGACACAAAGGGCTCATGGACCGGCAAGCCATCAAGGCAGTTGTGCAGATGGTTATGCACTTTGTCTAGATGAATGTTGGCTTGTTCATCAATGTCCTCTTTGTTGCGGTCGATCCTGTTCACTTCCAGTAGAAACTTAATCTGGGTTGATGATTTTAGGCGTGAAGATAGACGAATTTGGGACTGCTCTTTGTCGTACAGATTCTAGGATTCTGGGTCAGGGGTATCGCAGCAACTCTTTAAATTTTCTAGGGAGTATGATGTGGCATGAAGGACACTGGTCGAGCCACTGCTGGAAGAACTTTGACTGCTTGTCATGCTAGAACTTGGAAGTATAGAATATGTTGAAGGGAGTGATGAAAAAGTTTCTTTTTCATTTGAGTTGTCCTATTGCAAGTTACAATAAACACCCTGGTCTCTAGTCTTGGTTTCCTTTGCACTAAGATCCCTACCAAGTAAAGGAGCTTCTCAAATTTCTGCTCGAGAACTAGTTGAAACCGCGAGAAAAGTTCTGTGTACATTTCATTGATAACTTCGGCAATTTTCATCTTGGCTTGGAATTGAAAGAAAAACCATCAGATTTTATTAACACCGAGAATGAAAAGAAGTTATTAATACCGAAAATGAAATATATCCTGTGAACTACTATACGTTGTGTCAATAATTGCAGAAAGGGCATGAAATAATGTGCGCAGAAGGACACATGGTGTGCTGCTGGAAAGCGCGGCTAACAAAGTCCATGAATCATGGTGAACACATTCCTTGAAAGAGCACACCCGACGTACCTTACGAAGCATGGTTGATCTACCGTCGCAGGGAAGCAGTGCTATATTTAACACAAAGGCACAACTAATGTACTATAGGAAGCACTTCTATATTTAACACAAAGGTACAATTAACATACTATAGGAAGCACTTGTAGTTTTAACACAAAAAGCACAGATGACGTACTATAGGGAGCACTCCTATATTTAACACAAAGGCACAGTTAACGTACTATAGGAAGCACCTGTAGTTTTAACACAAAAGCATAGGTAACGTACTATAGGTAGCACTTCTATATTTAACGCAAAGGCACATCTAACGTATTATAGGAAGCACTTCTAGTTTTAACACAAAAGCCCAGCTAACGTACTATAGGAGGCACTTGTATATCTAACACAAATGCACAGTTAACGTATTATAGGAATCACTTTTATATTTAACACAAAAGCAGAACTGACGTATTATAGGAAGCAGTTCTGGTTTTAACACAAAAGCATAGATAACGTCCTATAGGAAGCACTTCTTGATTTAACACAAAGGCACAACTAAGGTACTATAGGAAGCACTTTTATATTTAACACAAAAGCCCAGCTAACGTACTATAGGAAGCACTTCTATATTTAACATAAAAGCACGGCTAACGTCCTGTAGGAAGCACTTTTGGTTATAACACAAAAACACAGCTAACCTCCTATAGGAAGTACTTCTAGTTTTAACACAAAAGCACAACTAACGTACTATAGGAAACTGTCTGGATGACCACGAAAGGACAACTAACATCCTATATGAAGCACTTCTAGTTTTAACACAAAAGCACAGCTAACGTACTATAGGAAACTGTCTGGATGAACACAATAGGTCATGTATCTGTCTCGTAAAAACTTAGGGAACATCATTTCAAACATAAAATCAGGTGCAGAAGCTGGAAATCGCTTACGGAACAAAGTTTTTCTTGAGGCACAAATTCTTCTATGTAGGCTTCTAGTCTGGGCTCATTTGGAGAAATGGCGCCTGAAAGCCAGGTGGTGGTTAGAAAGGCGTGCGCCTAATGTCTTCCAGCTGCCATGTGGAAGGAAACAATTACAGTCAAGTCAAATTAATACATGGCAGCTAAGTCATTATGTGGAGTCAAAAACTTCGCCAAAGGAAAATGATGAAAAGTTGACTCACCGTGTGTTTCCCAAAAATTCTGTCCTTTATTGACAGGCTGTCTATGTGTTAGCATAATTCTTAATGGCCTCTGTGTCCCACATGACAAGTCTTGCAGGAGTGTCAGGTTCCAGGTCCAAAATCTTCGTATCCAGGTACTCAAAATACGTTATCTGCAAGTGGGGAAGAGCTAAAAATTAATCATGTTCTTGTAGCTGCTTGTGGGTATAAAGAAATGTACAAGTTAGTGAACGAACCACTGGAATCAGGAGGCAGCCACATAGGGCGCATGCGAATCCTTTGTCTTTGAAGGTCTGCGGTGATGCCACCAGTTTCTACTGTGACAGCATTGGACCAATCATATGATGATGTGTTACTTGCTGGTCCTTCTAGAGTGGATAAGTAGTGCAGGCTAACGCAATCATATGTCGTTTGGCATAGAAATTCCGATGTTTCAAACATCACGAAAACCCTTTGAAACACTTCTCCTGTCAGCTCTAGGGTTATGAGATCAGTTAACTCTCTGATGTTTGGAGCGTGCCCAGCACACCGAGTTTCAGACTTAACCTGACATCTGAAAGCTTCTGAGCATTTTCTAGGGATAATCTGCCCGCCCAGTGGAATTCCTAAGATCCGGTGCACGGTGTACGAGTTGATAAGGAATCTGTATCCACTAGGCAGTATGAAACACCTGGAAGGGCAATCAAAATAGCGGACAAGCCATCGAACGAAACACCTTGGAAGCTCGTGACAGCATAGATCTAGAAGGTATCCAAAACCAATATCTCTGACAAGCTGCTTTTGTAGTTCTATTAGCTTTTCACAGATAGTAATGAATTTCTGGAAGCTAAGTTTTGTGCTGAACTCTTCTTCGTATTTACCCATTGCAGCAACTCTGTGGACAAAGATAAGAAATGACCTTTAGCAAATGTATTGTTGAACCACATGCTTTTCTGGCAGAAGCTTACATATAAACACCGAGTCAGCAAAACAGAGACAAATATTTAAGGCATGATAAAAGATGCAGCTAGAATGAGAGGCATTGATTTCCAAAGAAATTTCAACGACACACGAGATGCATGATAAAAAACACCTACTCCGAGGCAACAAGCTGCTTCTTTGTCCTGTACTCCTCAACAAGCTTTTGTGCGCTGCACATTTCAACTCGATCCATAGTCTCTCTGTATCTAGTTGGTCATGAACCATGAAATCTTGGGTGACAATCTCCGTGCCATCGACAGATCGAGACTGAGTCTCCGACAGCTGTGGGTGGAGTCCATCTCATCGAACTCTACATAAGAGGTCGTGAGGCGTCATCGTTACTGGTCAACTATGTAAGACAGGTTGTTAGCAGTCCATGTGAGACCATCATCAACAGGTTGGTTAGCTAAGACGGGTTCTAACTCTGAGTTAGTAACTGCTTTGCAAAAACGGACGTAAATCCTTTGGATCTCTGCTATAGATTGCAGATCTATAAAAATAATTTGACCTGTCTCTAGTTGGTTATCTAAGAGGAGTGCTTATGTTTTGCATGGCTGGAGATATAACTCAAGTTAGCAAAACCACGGTATAGCAAGCATGCAGTTAGCATGATTAAAGTGAGGTTAGCTGACTCTAATTTTAAATCCATAACCCCTCTGCTGTTGGTAGGCGCAACAATTTGAGCACGAACCAGCTGAAGATAATTGGATCCGGAACCGATATTCAAATCGCGCCCCACCTGCTGTATTGCGCACATGCGGTGTGTCACGCAGCCAGCGGAATTGCTAGCACCGGTAATTTTTTTGTTCAAGCGTTGAATCGGTGGCATAATCATGGTGAGGATGCAATGGATTACTGAACAGGAGATCCTGACGAGTGAGATGAAGGAGACCGATAATTTTTTGGTGTGACGGCGAACTTTGCGGAGGGATCAGGATTGGCTTTCCTTTGGAGAGCTTGCTGTCGCCACCGATGCTAGATGGAGAGAGATCTGGAACTCATCTGGGGGCGACCCTCAAGTAGTCAAATACTTGGAGGAACTATTTGAGAGCCCACATGTCAAGATGAGTTTGAAGTCCACCTACCACATTTTCTCACCTCAGATGGAGGTACTCCTCGTAGGACTCATGTAAGGCCGACCCCACAAGTTAGTGAGAGACATAGAGGTATTAGTAACTGAGAGCCCACTTGTCAGTGTCGTTGATGGTCAAGTGAAGTCGACCTACCACATCTCGTCACGCCCAAGAAATATGCCCATCTCTCATGCGTTGCAAAACTCACCCCACCTATCAGGTTATTCTTCTCCTGCACGCAAAAAAACGAAGTAGCCTCTCTCTTTTTTCTCTCTCTCTCCCTCTCTGTTTCTCTTTTCTCTCTCTTAGAGATTCAAAATCATTGAAGGGGATCGCTGACAAACTGCAGGGAAGCAGACCCCCCCACAGTTTAGAAAGGTGTGACTTCCGAACAGTCAGCGCATAAGGTTCGGCAATCAAAGGTTAGTAAAAAACTAATCAACACACCTTTTGCGTGGCGATTCCTGATACACGAGATTCAATTCGTTGATGAATTTGTTGTGGTCGGGATTCATAGAATAAAACTGTTTAGTTTTACCCTGTAGCTTTGATTTGAGTTTTTTTTGTTTTGTATCCTCTCGTCCTTATGTCTGAGGTTGTTACTTTTGTTAGGTTCCATGGTTATCTTTGTGTTAAGTGTTGCGCAAGCAAATTAACATCAGAGGATCTCACTTTGATTGAGGTTGTAGTTTAATAAAAAATTAATATATGTATATATTTATATATGTCAATTATATAGAACTAAAAATATATCTCTGTTGATATCGACTTCGAAAAGTTTCAACACTGATACTGCTGGCTTATAACCATTATATTTATTATGTCTCTTTTTCAGGCAGATGTTCAGGAATGCGTCATCTGGTCAGGACAACAGGGACGGTCGGTCTTTGAACGACATCGGCAAGGATTATGGTAGGCAGGTAATAGTAAGGCAATTGAACATTAATGTTTGGTCTTTTATTTCTGGGACGTTTGCTGTCAAGGTGTCACCACTGAGAACACCAAATAGTAGATCATTAACAACAACAAAAATGATTTATATATCCTGGATGAATGCTGTAATATCTGTTTATCCTGTGCATCTACTCTGCAGTTGAGTATCGAGAGGTGGAAGAAAAAATTTACTACAAAACAAGGAGAAGATCAAGGATGCAGATGTTGTCAAACACACACATGCCATGCGGGCTGGAATACTTGGAGTCAAGAGTGAGATACAAGTTCTTGGCAAGCGTCCCAACCCGGAGCATGGTGTGCAATAGACACCTGCCAAGAGGAGCATTCTAAGCAGCAGAGACTCCACTAAGCAGATTGTGCAGGTAATGACGAAAATTTCAAACGCTGGTTTTAACGTATGTGGAAGTTTTAGTCGCACGTGCCTCTAATTATTTTTTGGTTTGAAGACACAGATGCCCACAAAGGCGCAGAGCGGGCGTTGTGACGGCCCAGCGTTTGTAGGCGGTCATAATGAAGAGGTACAAGGTAACATAATTTCCTTTGATGCAAGCAGAAGGATCATTGGCAACAAAATCATTGGTGTTCAAGGATTCGGTACGGCTTGCACAAGCAAGAAGAGCCCAACGACAAAATCAAACATAGGAGCAATAAGCTCTACCATACAACAGCACCAGAAAGCAATACAGGTGACATCATATACGAACGTGCAACAACATTTAAAGCAAATGTATATTTTTTGTGAGCAATTTTTTATTTGTTTTAAATGCTGGTATATTTAAATTGCAGTATCTTCCACACACAGGTGTACGAGTAAGGAAGCAAGTATCACGGTAGTCCACGGATCGATGAAAACATAAGGCAAGGTCCTTTGAAAGGATCACTTGTGGCGTTCAACATAAGGGGTCCTTCCAAAGGATCTCCGATGGCATTCAAAATCGTCAGCGAAATCACCAATGCACGGAGGTTGTCGCCAAGATTTGCTAGACAAGAGAGGCATGGGAAAACAAAGGTGACGTCGGAACTATGCTTTTTCAGTTCAACACACAAACAGTTTTATGGGAGAACATGGTAAAGTGCAAAACAGGAGGATGACTGTCTTGTACAGCTGTATGTGCAGTTGTTCTTTTATATAGGATGTTGTTGTGCCTCTCCGGTTGTATGGTGTAAACAGAAGCACATCTGTGCCTCTTTGTGCAGATGTGTGTGTAGCATGGTCACATTCGTGCTGCTGGGTGTAATGTGAACAGTGCCTCTGGTGTACCGCTTATACTCGGTGAAGAGGCACGGGTCTGGTTTTGGTATACCGGATGAGGCCTGTTGAGTCATATAAATCTTTTGTTTAGAAATTAAAAAAATGCATATACTGCTCTGGACATCTAATTCTATTTCTTTCCATGTGTTCAGGATTTGGCGGAGGGGATAATAGATGAGGGAAAGAAATATCATAGTTCTCCATCCATTTCGAAGGAAACGCAACGTTCACAGCAGCAAGTAGCGTACAGCGCCAGCACGGATTGCATGGTAGAAGCAGCACAGTCCCTTGGTTGCACGAGTGCCGGAGAAACAGGGAGCAGCATTGCACAATGCAACATTGGAGAGGCAGACTCATTTATGGATTTGACCATGCCATGCGAAGCAGCGGCTGCTGCGTGTGATGAACAACAGAGAAGCAGCAGCTCCGCTGTAAGTGGACCTTTGGCTGGCGATGAGACTGATGTCGTCAGAAGTGAATGCGATCAGACGAACGAATACACGGTAGACAGAATCATCATGGTGCCGCCGACCATTGTAGAGAAAGAAATGGACGACATGTTTAAAGAAGGCATACACCCAGCGATTGAGGAGGTCACCGAAGCGCTTTCGAACGAGAGGGTGGTATGGTATTCAGATCATTGGATGAGTGTTTTTTGTTTTTCTGCATATATGCTAGAAAGGTTGGCTTTGCTGCCAAGCGATCAACGAGCAGAAGATCGACATATGATCAGCAGCTTGACAAGCAGGTGTTTTAGTGCACCAAGGAAGGGCAGAATAAAACAACTGAGAGACATGTTAAGGAGAGAAGGAGCAACTGCTTGATCCGGACAAGCTGCCTAGTCCAAATAACATCCAAGAGGGATACAGATAGGAGAGAATGGCATCTGAAGAACGTGCGTCTAGAGCACAACCACCAACTTCACCCATCTGATTGGATGCTGAAGTTCATGAGATGCTATAAGAAGATGACACCTCAGGAGAAATTCTTTATACAAGTGCTGCAGAAGGCGAGGTTAGAACCAAGGAAGGTTATGCAGATTTTTACTGCCATGGGGAAACCAAGGCGAGAAATTATGTTTGACACGATTGACATAAGCAACATTGCATGCCGGGACAGGGCTGGAGGCGGCTGACAGCGATATCACAGATACCATGAAACTGTCTGCTGATATGCAGAGGCGGAGGCTGGGATTCCACCATGTGGAAGAGACAGAGAACAATGTAGTGCGCATCCTGTTGTGGACAGACTCCTTGTGTAAGATGAATTATGATCTATATAGAGATTTCGTGTCTTTTGACACGACATTCTCTACAAATATATATGGCTTTCCATTTGCACCAATTATAGGTGTCGACAACCATGGGTCGACCGTCCTGTTTGGAGTAGGCCTTTTGAAGGATGAGAAAATAGGGTCATTCAAGTGGCTCCTAAGCACGTTTGTCGAGGCAATGAGAGGTAAAGAGCCGAAATACATAATAACGGACCAGGACCAGGCGATGAAGACTGCAATAAAGGAAGCTCTTTCGAGAACGAGGCACAGGTTCTGCTGGTGGCATATTAGGAAGAACCTGAAGGAAAATAACGCAGCAGTGTTTGCACAGCACCCAGGGATGTCTGATGATAATTTCGAATCGTCAAAAACTCACTAGATCAAGACGAGTTTGAGCTTGCACGAAAGCAGCAATTTCTCTGCACAAAGGCGGAAGGCAACAAACACCTGAACACGCTTATGGGAACTCCGAAAATTTTGGGTGTCGGCCTACTTCAAGGACTGTTTCCATCCTTTCTCATCAACAACAACTCGCGGTGAGAGTACGAATTCGATGTGGAAGAATTACGTCGACCACAAGGACACCATAAAAGGTTTGTTAATGCGTATCACATGATTCAGCAAAATTGCCTCGCCATGCTTGACAAGAAAAGACACCGAACAGAAGAGAAGGCGCCATCACTAGAGACGGGTTTTCCGATTGAAAGACAAGCAAGTCAAGTATACACGAATGAAATTTTCAGGAAATTCCAGCTGGAGCTACGGAACCGGACTTACTTCAAGTGCTCTGACCTGGCAAAGGGGAGGCAGTATTTTAAAAAAATATTATTGAGCACGGAGAAAAGTGTGGAAACCATATCCGAAAGCGAGGAATTTGACACGTCTGAGTTCAGGGTAGATGTGGATGAGCAAAAAGAAATATACAGTTGTAGCTCCAAGAAAATGAGTAGGGATGGCATTCAGTGCTGCCATGTGCTTAAGGTGATGGAGCAAACATGCATGATCGATCAACTTCCAAAATCCTTTGTCATCCCCAGATGGACCAGGAATCTATCAGAGAGTCTCAAAGTTTTGTCGACAAGTCAAGGTGATAGCATGAGCGTACAAGACGATGAAACTATGAGATTCGGCCTCGCTTACGCTGAGTTGTCGAATATCTGTTCAAATGCTTGCAGAAAAGAGAAGGCATAACGTGTGTTGCGTGAGTGTACGGTAGATATAAAAATAAAAGTCATGGCGGCACTTGCCGAGGAACCAGACACAGGCATTCTTGCCGAAACTCTCAAGAACCCTCCCATGAGTGCCTCAAAGGGCATGAAAAAAGGAGATCGAATCAAAGCTGGTTACGAGAAGAAAGGAAAAGGCAAGAAAGCCGCATCCAAGTGCGGCCATTGTAGAGTAAAGGGTCACAGGAAAACAAACTGCCGGATAACCCGAAGTCCGAGGAGAGGGCGAGGATTGAAGAGGAGAAGAGGAAATCACAGCAGGAGAAGAGGACAAGGTCAATGAAATGGCCGACAACACCGACAACACCATCGAGGACATCAAACGGCTCGGGACAATGCACTCCAAGCCCAGGAGGAAGGCGTCGACGCCAACAACTCCAACGACCCCTAATCGACAGCAGGGAGCATTTACCAAAGTCTTGCATCTACGCGAATCGAACATCACACAAGCCGGGCACACAAAATGCATGCAGGAAGCCGGGACAAGGCACGGAATCTGCGGAGTCCATTTTCAGAAAGGAAAGGTCTGAGTGGAGACGTTTTGGTAACGGAGAACAGTCTGAATAGAAAAATTAAAAGGTAATAATGCAACTTAAACAGGACGTAAGAAAAAACAGTGATGACCACAATCTTTTGCTTTGTTTTTATGTATGAATATTAATTTTACAGGTAAATAGGTTGAATAGCTACGCGAAGGGTGGGGTTGCACAAGGGTCGAGAAGGAAGAATGGATCGCTAAACATTCAAAAACAAGGCCGCATGTGGAGTGATGAAATAGCAAGCAATTGGTGGGGAGGCGGGCGGTTGTTGATTGTTTATTTTCTTGTGCTATGGTTATAAGAACGGCTTGTAAGTTATTTTGCTGCAGTTATAGAAACAAAACAAATTTAAATAAGAACGCCTGTTGATTCTTTATGTATTTTTTACTCGTGGACAAAAATATCGGAGGCACAGGTTTCCTTGTTATTTTCCGTAGCAGCGTCGGTTTACGAACATGGATGTTGTAAGCATACAAGCATGCTTCTCTGCTGCATGAGAGAGATAAAAATAACCTAAGGGCACAGGCAGCCATGGCCATGCCACGGTGAGTGTTCAACCGTGACTCTCACGGTTGCATGGTCACGCCTTAATTTTTGGAGCGAAAACATTTTAAGCATAGAATCTGGGTCGTGCTTCTAGGGCTGCATAACCGTGGCTTTCGTTAGTAGCTGTGGCTCGCTTTGTTCTCACGCATGTTCTTCTATTATGAATGCATGTCGTAAGTAATTCAAATAACCGTGCTTACGATGCGTGTCCAACCGTGCCTCATGTGCCTTCACGATGTGCTTCGCCATGCAAAGATTTCGAACTGAATGGGTCACGCAGTTGTGTTTGTTTTTCTGTTTCACAAATGGATATAGTGCTGGCGGTAGGTTCACGGTGTTTGCTGTGACAGAATCACGTCTTTACATGCTACTAAAACACGTGGAATCACGGCCGCGCCTATGTGTGGCATGTAGAACAATGCGTTACAATGCCGAAGACAGGACCGTGTGTCTCGTTGTTGAAAAGCCGTGGTTCTGCCATCACTTCATTCACTTGGTTTTGTCCGCGTTTTAGCATAATCATCTGCAAAGCAGAGGCACGGCCTTGAACCTTCTAGTGACTTAATTGTCAACGTGCTCGTGGAAAATTTTGCCGCTTGCGAGAGGGAAGATGGCTGTAGAATCGTGCTTCCGGCGTGGAACAGATTCATAAAGACATGCACGCTTTGTGAATGTGTGCGGTAAATAATTAAATCACGGGGCACGCCTGCGTTCGGTCTGCAAGTACAACAATGCATCTCGTACCATCAAAGCCGTGACTCTATTTGATGTTTCAAGTAGCCACCTAGCATTGACTTGTTACTACTTTTGAGTTTTCCGTGACCCAATCGATCTGTCATGATCGGGACTTCTATTCTTGTGTGTGTTCTACTATAAGTTTGAGTCTAATGTTGTATGCCTTTGTTGCTAAGTTCCATTACTAGTTAATACCATCGATCGTTTACTATTACCAACTTAGTTTATCTCTTGTAGTCCACTTTTTATGCATCTCTCTATATGCGTGCACATGTATAATCTGATTCATTTATGACGATGTTAATTAATGTGCCTCCTCGTGCCTCTTGTACCTGTAAGACCGTGCGTTTGTTATCACTGCACGGCACTTCCTCCGTGTATGTCCGTGACCCTGTGGTGAATGTTTGGGTGGAAACATGCTGCACAGCCTAGAACATAGCATCCTGTAGAACCACGGCAGTGCTGCTTCGCAAATCGAGGCGTGCTTGTGCTTTGTTTAAAAGCGTGCCCGTGCTTCACTGTGAAACAACGAAATACTGAGATAGCCACGAACGTCCACGCCTTTTATATCGAAATAATATACGTAACATCAAGAAAGATGTGTGGCGCAACTCAATACGGAACCGTTATGCGTAGGGAGTTCACATCCGTGCTTTTATATTCAAGGAAATAAGATTTTAAAAACAACGTCCCTCACATAGGCCATTTGGTGCCTCTGTGGGCTAAACGCCTGTGTGTTTCCGTCTGAAGCTAGCATGACTCTATGTAATACCACCGACCATGCCTTCCTGTGACCCGAAACACTGAAACAAAGAAAGGCAGGAATGCCCACGGCTTCATGTGTGCACAAGACATGACTCTCGTTGGTTCAAAAACTTTGGCTGCAGAGACTTCACGTCCGTGCTTTTAAAAACAACGTCTCTAGAACTGGCCATTACGTTAATGTTTATCTGTACCCATAAACTTGGAATGAACGTAACCAAGGAAAGTAAAACACATTTGTTATCAAAGTTCTTGGCGACACGAGGTAACAAAAGACAAAATAAGAAACTTTTAGTGCACTCGCTTAACAGCTTGAATCACGAGGATCGTGGTCGCTGCAGTCTACATAGTCCGGCGAGACTTCCTTTTTGGTTGCTCGGTGCGAAGTTCCTCGATCTATTTCTTCATAACGTATGATTCTAGTTTCATCTTATCACGCTGAAGTTCGAGCTGCGCCTTCTCATCCATAAGAAGTGCAATGATGGCTTTGTTCTCGTCGTCCAACTTCGTGGATATCTTCACGAAGTCTTCCATAGTATTGAACAGGTTCTTCAGCTGGTCAAAGGAGAAGATGTCAGATTGATGGCAGGACGCACCCTCAACATGACTCTAGTAGTGCCTATATCTTCCATGCTAGGTGGGTTATTCTCAAGAGGAGTGGACTCCGCTCCTCATTCACGAGAAAGGGCGATGGCTGGGATGCCCAGTCCCATGATCCAAAAAGATCAAAGCAAATCAAAATAATTAAACAAAACTCCCCAGGGCTGTTGTTAGTTGGAGGCACTTTCGTTGTTTCGAGCAAGCCATGGATTGATGCTTGTTGGTGGTTGGGGAGTATAAACCTTTACCATTCTATTTGGGAACTACCTATAATGCATGTAGTATGGAAGATACAGCCATCTCACAGTTGTTGCGTTGACAGCGAAAGTATGCCGCTCAAAATGTTATTCAATCTCTATTTTAAAATCGAGCTCTGGCACCTCTACAAATCCCTGCTTCCCTCGTCGAAGGGCCTATCTATTTACTTTTATGTTGAGTCATGACCCTCCTATTTAAAGCACCCGCTGGAGAGCACACTGTAATTTGCATTCATTATTATTGTTTTATATTGGGTATGACTTGACTGGATCTCTTTTACCATGAATTACAATGTTTAGTCAGTCCTTGATCTTTAAAGGTGATCTGCATTTATGTTTTGCGGTCTCAGAAATGGCTAGCGAGATACCATTTTGTTATATTATGTTATGATTTTTATTGAGAAAGTGTTGTCATCCGAGTTTTATTATTATGGCTCGTTAGCTGATTATGCTATTCGTATGAGTAATTGTGAGACCTATGTGTTATTGTGAGTATGGTTAGTTCATAATATTTGCTGAAACCTGAATGATGGCTTTGCATGTTTACAACAACAAGAGCAAACAGAGTTTGTAAAAGTTTTTCTTTATCACTTTCAGTTTATGAACTGAATTGCTTGAGGACAAGCAAAGGTTTAAGCTTGGGGGAGTGCTACGTCTTGAGCTTGCGTTGGTTTTCCCCGAAGAGGAGAGGATGATGCAGCACAATAGCGTAAGTATTTCCCTCAGCTTTTGAGAACCAAGGTATCAATCCAGTAGGAGGCCACGCGCAAGTCCCTCGTACCTGCACAAAACGATAGCTACTCGCAACCAACGCGATTAGGGGTTGTCAACCCCTTCACGGTCACTTACGAGAGTGAGATCTGATAGAGATAATATTTTTGGTATTTTTGGTATAAAGATGCAAAGTAAAAAGTAAAGGCAAAGCAACTATAAAAGTGATGGAGATTGATATGATGAGAATAGACCCGGGGCCATAGGTTTCACTAGTGGCTTCTCTCATGAGCATAGATATTCTATGGTGGGTGTACAAATTACTGTTGAGCAATTGACAGAATTGAGCATAGTTATGAGTATATCTAGGTATGATCATGTATATAGGCATCACGTCCGAGACAAGTAGATCGAAACAATTCTGCATCTACTACTATTACTCCAATCATCGACCGCTATCCAGCATGCATCTAGAGTATAAAGTTAAAAACAGACTAACACCTTAAGCAAGATGACATGATGTAGAGGAATAAATTCATGCAATATGATAAATACCCCATCTTGTTATCCTCGATGGCAACAATACAATACGTGCCTTGCAACCCTTTACATCACTAGGTAAGGACACCACAAGATTGAACCCAAAGCCATGCACTTCTCCCATTGCAAGAACTACCAATCTAGTTGGCCAAACCAAGCGGATAATTCAAGAGACTTGCAAAGATAACTCAATCATACATAAAAGAATTCAGAGAAGAATCAAATATTATTCATAGATAAGCTGGATCATAAACCCACAATTCATCGGTCTCAACAAACACACCACAAAAAGAAGATTACATCAAATAGATCTCCACGAGAGAGGGGGAGAACATTGTATTGAGATCCAAAGAGAGAAGAAGCCATCGGCTACTAGCTATGGACCGAAGGTCTGAAGTAAACTACTCACACTTCATCGGAGGGGCTATGGTGTTGATGTAGAAGCCCTCCGTGGTGGATGCCCCTCCGTGGACCTCAAACAGGCCCCAAGATGGGATCTCGTGGATACAGGAAGTTGCGGCGGTGGAATTAGGTTTTTGGCTCTTGTTACGATCGTTTGAAGTGCGTGAGGTATATATAGGAGGAAGGAGTACGTCGGTGGAGCTTCGAGGGGCCCACAAGGCAGGGGGCGCGCCCTGGGGGGGGCACCCTCCACCCTCGTGACCCCCTCTCTGATGCCTTGGCGTAGGGTCCAAGTCTCCTGGATCACGTTCGGTGAGAAAATCACGTTTCCGAAAGTTTCATTTCGTTTGGACTCCGTTTGATATTCCGTTTCTTCGAAATACTGAAAAAGGCAAAAAACATCAATTCTGGGCTAGGCCTCCGGTTAATAGGTTAGTCCCAAAAGTAATATAAAAGTGGAAAATAAAGCCCATTATAGTCCAAAACAGTAGATAAAGTAGCATGGAGCAATCAAAAATTATAGATACGTTGGAGACGTATCAGGCATCCCCAAGCTTAATTCCTGCTCGTCCTCGAGTAGGTAAATGATAAGAAGAGAATTTTTGATGCGGAGTGATACTTTGGCATAATTTCAATGTAAATCTTCTTAATCATGGTATGAATATTCAGATCCGAAAGATTCAAGATAAAAGTTCATATTGACGTAAAAATAATAATACTTCAAGCATACTAATCAAAGTAATCATGTCGACAAAAGAAGTTCATCCCTACAAAATCATATAATTAGGCTATGTTTCATTTTCGTCACACAAAGATGTTCCCAACTTCTATACCCCCGATGACAAGCCAAGCAATTGTTTCATACTTAAATAATCTCAAACTTTTTCAACCTTCACGCAATACATGAGCTTGAGCCATGGATATAGCACTATGGGTGGAATAGAATATGATGATGGGGATTGTGTGGAGAAGACAAAAAGGAGAAAGTCTCATATTGACGAGGATAATCAACGGGCTATGGAGATGCCCATCAATTGATGTCAACATGAGGAGTAGGGATTTCCATGCAACGGATGCACTAGAGCTATGAATGCTCAACAAAAGAAAACTAGTGGGTGTGCATCCAACTTGCTTGCTCATGAAGACCTAGGGCATTTTGAGGAAGCCCATCGTAGGAATATACAAGCCAAGTTCTATAACGAAAATTCCCACTAGTATAGAAAGACAACTTATGAGACTCACTATATGAAAAAGGTGCTACTTTGAAACACAAGTGTGGAAAAAGAGATAGTAGTATTGCCCTTTTTGTTTATTTTCTTTTTTTTGGCCTTTCTTTTTTTCTTTTTGGCCTTTCCTTTTTTTTTATTTGGGCAATGCTCTAATAATGATGATCATCACACTTCTATTGATTACAACGTAAGGATTACAAATCGAAACTACAACAAGGTATGACTCTATATGAATGCCTCCGGCGGTGTATCGGGATGGTGCAATGAATCAAGAGTGACATGTATGAAAAATAATGCGTGGCGGCTTTGCCACAAATACGATGTCAACTACATGATCATGCAATGGCAATATGACAAAAGTAAAGTATGTCATGATGATGATGAACGGAACGGTGGAAAGTTGCATGGCAATATATCTCGGAATGGCTATGGAAATGCCATAATAGGTAGGTATGATGGCTGTTTTGAGGAAGATATAAGGAGGTTTATGTGTGATAGAGCGTATCATATCACGGGGTTTGGATGCACCGGCGAAGTTTGCACCAACTCTCAAGGTGAGAAAGGGCAATGCACGGTACCGAAGAGGCTAGCAAAGGCGGAAAGGTAAAAGTGTGTATAATCCCTGGACTCAACATTAGTCAAAAGAACTCATATATTTATTGCAAAAATTTAGAAGTCATCAAAAATAAAGTACTACGCGCATGCTCCTAGGGGGATAGATTGGTAGGAAAAGACCATCGCTCGTCCCGACCGCCACTCATAAGGATGCACAAGCCAGGTACACTTCATGTTTCAAATTTGTTACACAACTTTAACCATATGTGCATACTACGGGATTTGCTAACTTCAACACAAGCATTTCTCAAATTCACAACTACTCAACTAGCACGACTTTGATATTATCACCTCCATATCTGAAAACAATTATCAAGCATCAAACTTATCTTAGTATTCAACGCACTCAAAAGAAAGTTTCACATATCTTGAATACCAAGTATATTAACATTAAGCAAATTACCATGCTATTAACGACTCTCAAAATAATCTAAGTGAAGAATGAGAGATCAAGTTTCTTTAAAACAAATCCACCACCGTGCTCTAAAAGATATAAGTGAAGCACTAGAGCAAAAATTATCACGCTCAAAAGATATAAGTGAAGCACTATGAGCAAACTATCAAGCTCAAAATATATAAGTGAAGCACATAGAGTATTCTATCAAATTTCAATTCATGTATGGCTCTCTCAAAAGGTGTGTACAGCAAGGATGATTGTGGTAAACTAAAAAGCAAAGACACTAATAATACAAGACGCTCCAAGCAAAACACATATCATGTGGTGAATAAAAATATAGCTCCAAGTAAATTACCGATGGAAGTGGACGAAAGAGGGGATGCCTTCCGGGGCATCCCCAATCTTTGACTTTTTTATGTCCTTGGATTATCTTGGGGGTGCCATTGGCATCCCCAAGCTTAGGCTCTTGCCACTCCTTGTTCCATAATCCATCAAAAGAATTCACCCAAAACTTGAAAACTTCACAACACAAAACTCAATAGAAATCTCGTGAGCTCCGTAGAGAAAGAAAACAAAAGAGTACTTTAAGGTACTATAATGAACTCATTATTTATTTATATTGGTGTTAAACCTACTGTATTCCAACTTCTCTATGGATCATAAACTATTTTACTAGCCATAGATTCATCAAAATAAGCAAACAACACACGCAAAACAGAATCTGTCAAAAACAGAACAGTCTGTAGTAATCTGTAACTAACGCAAACTTCTGGAAGTCAAAAAATTCTACCAAAATTAGAAGACCTGGAAAATTTGTTTATTGATCAGCAGCAATTGGAATCAGTATTTTATCACGTTCTGGTGATTTTTAACAATTCGGGCACTGAGCGCAAAGTTTCTGGAAATTACAGCAAGATCAAATAACTATCACCCAAGAAGATCCAATAGGTTTAACTTGGCACAAACACTAATTAAAAGATGAAACCACATCTAAGCATGGGCTAGATGGATTATTTATTCCTAAACAGAAGAAAAAACAAAAAACTAAAAATAAAATTGGGTTCCCTCCCAACAAGCGCTATCGTTTAACGCCCTAACTAGGCATAAAAGCAAGGATAGATCTAGGTATTGCCATCTTTGTTAGGCAATCCATAAGTGGCTCTCATGATAGATTAATATGGTAATTTTATTTTATTTCTAGGAAAGTGTTCCATGCCTTTCTTTAATGGAAATTGGAATCTAATATTTCCTTCCTTCATATCAATAATTGTACCAATCGTTCTAAGGAAAGGTCTACCAAGAATAATAGGACATGAAGGATTGCAATCTATATCAAGAACGATAAAATCTACGGGCACATAATTCCTATTTGCAACAATAAGAACATCATTAATTCTTCCCATAGGCTTTTTACTAGTGGAATCCATGAGGATGCAAGTTTAGAGAGCAATCATCAAAGTCACGGAAATCTAGCAAATCACACAAAGTTTTGGGAATAGTGGAGACACTAGCACCCAAATCACACAAAGCATGAAACTCATAATCTTTGATTTTAATTTTGATAGTAGGTTCCCACTCATCATAGAGTTTCCTAGGGATAGAAACTTTCAACTCAAGTTTTTCTTCATAATATTGCATCAACTTGCAACCCTTTTTGTCACTGGGTAAGGACACCGCAAGATTGAACCCAAAGCCATGCACTTCTCCCATTGCAAGAACTACCAATCTAGTTGGCCAAACCAAACGGATAATTCGAAGAGACTTGCAAAGATAACTCAATCATACATAAAAGAATTCAGAGAAGATTCAAATATTATTCATAGATAAGCTGGATCATAAACCCACAATTCATCGGTCTCAACAAACACACCACAAAAAGAAGATTACATCAAATAGATCTCCACGAGTGAGGGGGAGAACATTGTATTGAGATCCAAAAAGAGAGAAGAAGCCATCTGGCTACTAGCTATGGACCCGAAGGTCTGAAGTAAACTACTCACACTTCATCGGAGGGCTATGGTGTTGATGTAGAAGCCCTCCGTGGTGGATGCCCCTCCGGCGGACCTCAAAACAGGCCCCAAGATGGGATCTCGTGGATACAGGAAGTTGCGGCGGTGGAATTAGGTTTTGGCTCCTGTTACGATCGTTTGGGAGTGCGTGAGGTATATATAGGAGGAAGGAGTGCGTCGGTGGAGCTTGAGGCCCACAAGGCGGGCGCACCACAGGGGCACCCTCCACCCTCGTGACCCCTCTCGATGCCTTGGCGTAGGGTCCAAGTCTCTGGATCACGTTCGGTGAGAAAATCACGTTTCGAAAGTTTCATTTCGTTTGGACTCCGTTTGATATTCCGTTTCTTGAAATCTTGAAAAAGGCAAAAACATCAATTACAGGGCTAGGCCTCCGGTTAATAGGTTAGTCCCAAAAGTAATATAAAAGTGGAAAATAAAGCCCATTATAGTCCAAAACAGTAGATAAAGTAGCATGGAGCAATCAAAAATTATAGATACGTTGGAGACGTATCAGGCATCCCCAAGCTTAATTCCTGCTCGTCCTCGAGTAGGTAAATGATAAGAAGAGAATTTTTGATGCGGAGTGATACTTTGGCATAATTTCAATGTAAATCTTCTTAATCATGGTATGAATATTCAGATCCGAAAGATTCAAGATAAAAGTTCATATTGACGTAAAAATAATAATACTTCAAGCATACTAATCAAAGTAATCATGTCTTCTCAAAATAGCATGGACAAAAGAAGTTCATCCTACAAAATCATATAATTAGGCTATGTTTCATTTTCGTCACACAAAGATGTTCCCAACTTCTATACCCCGATGACAAGCCAAGCAATTGTTTCATACTTAAATAATCTCAAACTTTTTCAACCTTCACGCAATACATGAGCGTGAGCCATGGATATAGCACTATGGGTGGAATAGAATATGATGTTGGGGATTGTGTGGATAAGACTTAAAAGTAGTAAGTCTCATTTTGACGAGGATAATCAACGGGCTATGGAGATGCCCATCAATTGATGTCAACATGAGGAGTAGGGATTTCCATGCAACGGATGCACTAGAGCTATGAATGCTCAACAAAAGAAAACTAGTGGGTGTGCATCCAACTTGCTTGCTCATGAAGACCTAGGGCATTTTGAGGAAGCCCATCGTAGGAATATACAAGCCAAGTTCTATAACGAAAAATTCCCACTAGTATAGAAAGACAACTTATGAGACTCACTATATGAAAAAGGTGCTACTTTGAAACACAAGTGTGGAAAAAGAGATAGTAGTATTGCCCTTTTTGTTTATTTTCTTTTTTTTGGCCTTTCTTTTTTTCTTTTTGGCCTTTCCTTTTTTTTTATTTGGGCAATGCTCTAATAATGATGATCATCACACTTCTATTGATTACAACGTAAGGATTACAAATCGAAACTACAACAAGGTATGACTCTATATGAATGCCTCCGTGATGTATCGGGATGGTGCAATGAATCAAGAGTGACATGTATGAAAAATAATGCGTGGCGGCTTTGCCACAAATACGATGTCAACTACATGATCATGCAATGGCAATATGACAAAAGTAAAGTATGTCATGATGATGATGAACGGAACGGTGGAAAGTTGCATGGCAATATATCTCGGAATGGCTATGGAAATGCCATAATAGGTAGGTATGATGGCTGTTTTGAGGAAGATATAAGGAGGTTTATGTGTGATAGAGCGTATCATATCACGGGGTTTGGATGCACCGTGAAGTTTGCACCAACTCTCAAGGTGAGAAAGGGCAATGCACTGCATCAAGAGGCTAGCAAAGGCGGAAAGGTAAAAGTGTGTATAATACCTGGACTCAACATTAGTCAAAAGAACTCATATATTTATTGCAAAAATTTAGAAGTCATCAAAAATAAAGTACTACGCGCATGCTCCTAGGGGGATAGATTGGTAGGAAAAGACCATCGCTCGTCCCCGACCGCCACTCATAAGGATGCACAAGCCAGGTACACTTCATGTTTCAAATTTGTTACACAACTTTAACCATATGTGCATACTACGGGATTTGCTAACTTCAACACAAGCATTTCTCAAATTCACAACTACTCAACTAGCACGACTTTGATATTATCACCTCCATATCTGAAAACAATTATCAAGCATCAAACTTATCTTAGTATTCAACGCACTCAAAAGAAAGTTTCACATATCTTGAATACCAAGTATATTAACATTAAGCAAATTACCATGCTATTAACGACTCTCAAAATAATCTAAGTGAAGAATGAGAGATCAAGTTTCTTTAAAACAAATCCACCACCGTGCTCTAAAAGATATAAGTGAAGCACTAGAGCAAAAATTATCACGCTCAAAAGATATAAGTGAAGCACTATGAGCAAACTATCAAGCTCAAAATATATAAGTGAAGCACATAGAGTATTCTATCAAATTTCAATTCATGTATGGCTCTCTCAAAAGGTGTGTACAGCAAGGATGATTGTGGTAAACTAAAAAGCAAAGACACTAATAATACAAGACGCTCCAAGCAAAACACATATCATGTGGTGAATAAAAATATAGCTCCAAGTAAATTACCGATGGAAGTGGACGAAAGAGGGGATGCCTTCCGGGGCATCCCCAATCTTTGACTTTTTTATGTCCTTGGATTATCTTGGGGTGCCATTGGCATCCCCAAGCTTAGGCTCTTGCCACTCCTTGTTCCATAATCCATCAAAAGAATTCACCCAAAACTTGAAAACTTCACAACACAAAACTCAATAGAAATCTCGTGAGCTCCGTTAGAGAAAGAAAACAAAAGACTACTTTAAGGTACTATAATGAACTCATTATTTATTTATATTGGTGTTAAACCTACTGTATTCCAACTTCTCTATGGATCATAAACTATTTTACTAGCCATAGATTCATCAAAATAAGCAAACAACACACGCATAAAACAGAATCTGTCAAAAACAGAACAGTCTGTAGTAATCTGTAACTAACGCAAACTTCTGGAAGTCAAAAATTCTACCAAAATTAGAAGACCTGGAAAATTTGTTTATTGATCAGCAGCAATTGGAATCAGTATTTTATCACGTTCTGGTGATTTTTAACAATTCGGGCACTGAGCGCAAAGTTTCTGGAAATTACAGCAAGATCAAATAACTATCACCCAAGAAGATCCAATAGGTTTAACTTGGCACAAACACTAATTAAAAGATGAAACCACATCTAAGCATGGGCTAGATGGATTATTTATTCCTAAACAGAAGAAAAAACAAAAAACTAAAAATAAAATTGGGTTCCCTCCCAACAAGCGCTATCGTTTAACGCCCCTAGCTAGGCATAAAAGCAAGGATAGATCTAGGTATTGCCATCTTTGTTAGGCAATCCATAAGTGGCTCTCATGATAGATTAATATGGTAATTTTATTTTATTTCTAGGAAAGTGTTCCATGCCTTTCTTTAATGGAAATTGGAATCTAATATTTCCTTCCTTCATATCAATAATTGTACCAATCGTTCTAAGGAAAGGTCTACCAAGAATAATAGGACATGAAGGATTGCAATCTATATCAAGAACGATAAAATCTACGGGCACATAATTCCTATTTGCAACAATAAGAACATCATTAATTCTTCCCATAGGCTTTTTACTAGTGGAATCCATGAGGATGCAAGTTTAGAGAGCAATCATCAAAGTCACGGAAATCTAGCAAATCACACAAAGTTTTGGGAATAGTGGAGACACTAGCACCCAAATCACACAAAGCATGAAACTCATAATCTTTGATTTTAATTTTGATAGTAGGTTCCCACTCATCATAGAGTTTCCTAGGGATAGAAACTTTCAACTCAAGTTTTTCTTCATAATATTGCATCAACTTGCAACCCTTTTTGTCACTGGGTAAGGACACCGCAAGATTGAACCCAAAGCCATGCACTTCTCCCATTGCAAGAACTACCAATCTAGTTGGCCAAACCAAGCGGATAATTGAAGAGACTTGCAAAGATAACTCAATCATACATAAAAGAATTCAGAGAAGATTCAAATATTATTCATAGATAAGCTGGATCATAAACCCACAATTCATCGGTCTCAACAAACACACCACAAAAAGAAGATTACATCAAATAGATCTCCACGAGTGAGGGGAGAACATTGTATTGAGATCCAAAAGAGAAGAAGCCATCGGCTACTAGCTATGGACCCGAAGGTCTGAAGTAAACTACTCACACTTCATCGGAGGGGCTATGGTGTTGATGTAGAAGCCCTCCGTGGTGGATGCCCCCTCCGTGGACCTCAAACAGGCCCCAAGATGGGATCTCGTGGATACAGGAAGTTGCGGCGGTGGAATTAGGTTTTTGGCTCCTGTTCTGATCGTTTGGGGGTACGTAGGTATATATAGGAGGAAGGAGTACGTCGGTGGAGCTTCGAGGGGCCCACAAGGCAGGGGGCGCGCCCTGGGGGGGGCACCCTCCACCCTCGTGACCCCCTCTCTGATGCCTTGGCGTAGGGTCCAAGTCTCCTGGATCACGTTCGGTGAGAAAATCACGTTTCTGAAGGTTTCATTCCGTTTGGACTCCGTTTGATATTCTGTTTCTTTGAAATACTGAAAAAGGCAAAAAAGCACAGTGCAGGCTGGGCCTCCGGTTAATAGGTTAGTCCCAAAGTAATATAAAAGTGGAAAATAAAGCCCATTATAGTCCAAAACAGTAGATAAAGTAGCATGGAGCAATCAAGAATTATAGATACGTTGGAGGCGTGTCGGGGAGTTAATGCGTCTCCAACGTATCTACTTTTCCAAACACTTTTGCCCTTGTTTTGGACTCTAACTTGCATGATTTGAATGACACTCACCCGGACTGACGCTGTTTTCAGCAGAACTGCCATGATGTTGTTTTATGCACTACTAGAAAAACCCCTACTAATGGCGCACCTAATATGGCTATTAATGGCGCATCTGTGGTGCGTCATTAATAGCACACCATTAGTAATTTTTACTAATGGCGCACCACCTGGTGCGCCATTAGTATAGCCCACGGTGCGCCATTAGTATCTAGTATACTAATGGCGCTTTTCTATAGAGGTGCGCCATTAGTATACGGTATACTAATGGCGCACCACATAGAAGTGCGCCATTAGTAACATTTTTTTTTCAATTTTTTAAATTTTTCCAATTTTTTTATTTTTTTCAATTTTTAAATTTTTTTCAATTTTTCTTAATCTCAGTTCACTATGGCTTAATCTCGGTCAATATGCTTAATCTCAGGTCAAATCGCACTCCATGGTCAAACTTTGAAAGGTCACCCATCCTCACACTACTCCAGCCCAAGCACGCTTAACTTCGAGTTCTATCCAACCCCAAACAGCTCACTTCACGGGCACTTGTTGATATATCTAGCATATCAATCTGTTATACCTTATTGATGTCTAGGACTTTGTTCATGTTAATGACTATGATGAAATTTTGAAAAATATTTCAAACTTCTCGATCATATTACGTATCATTTTTGAAAAAAATCAAAAAAAATTTGAAATTAGTAATTTTTTTCTGTTACTAGTGGCGCACCACATCCACGGTGCGCCACTAGTAAGTTTGAAATTTTTTGAATTTTTTTGCCGCCAGATCTTAAAAGCCCCGTAACTTTTTTTCTATTAGGTTTTTGGGGATTTTGAAAATGTTTAACGGGGTTCCACGTTAAATTCGGATGTAACTTTTCGAGTAGATGATTTTTCATATAAAAAACTTTTTCATCCGAGTTAGTATGCAAAAGTTATGCCCATTTTTACAAATTCTCGAGAGATTTTGCAAATGAAGTCAAAATTCATATTTGCAAATTTTCCCAACAACTAGACCACATATCACATGGGAAACTTATTTTCTTTTATTTTTTGACATTTTCATCATTTTCTTTTATTTTTTAAAACTGAAAAGCGATCCACGGGGGTGCATTCGGTGGAAGGTGGCCAAGTTACTAATGGCGCACCGTGGGAGTGGTGCGCCATTAGTAGTTCAACTACTAATGGCGCACCACTCCCACGGTGCGCCATTAGTAACAACCACCTTCCACCGACGACGTAAGTTACTAATGGCGCACCGTGGGGTGGTGCGCCATTACTAGTTCAACTACTAATGGCGCACCACTCCCACGGTGCGCCATTAGTAGTTTTGAAAAAAAATAAAAAAAATGATATTTTTTTTGATTTTTTTATAAACTTAGTAATGGCGCACCAGTGGAAAGTGCGCCATTACTAGTTAAAACTAGTAATGGCGCACCACTCCAAGGTGCGCCATTAGTAACAAATTTTTTTTACATTTTTTTAAAACTACTAATGGCGCACGACGGATGTGGTGCGCCATTACTATGTCAATTAGTAATGGCGCACTATGCACCGGTGCGCCATTAGTAACAAAAATATTTTTATGTTTTTTTCCAAACTACTAATGGCGCACCACACACCAGTGCGCCATTAGTAATATATTACTAATGGCGCACCGAGACATGGTGCGCCATTAGAATATAGTAATGGCGCACCACATCACAGGTGCGCCATTAGTAGCCATTCCATCTATAGCCCTTTTTGTAGTAGTGATGTGTAGAAAACAAAAGTTCTCGGAATGTCTTGGAAATCCACGGAGGCACTTTTGGAAAATATAAAAATACTAGCGAAAGAATCAACACCAGGGGGCTCACATCCTGTCCACGAGGGTGGGGGCGCGCCCCTGTCTCGTGGGCCCCGTGGACCTCCACCGACCTCAACTCCAACCCCATATATTCACGTTCGGGGAGAAAAAATTCAGAGAGAAAGCTTCATCACGTTTTACGATATGAAGCCGCCGCCAAGCCCTAATCTCTCTCGGGAGGGCTGATCTGGAGTCCGTTTGGGGCTCCAGAGAGGGGGATTTGTGATACGTCTCCGTCGTATCTACTTTTCCAAACACTTTTGCCCTTGTTTTGGACTCTAACTTGTATGATTTGAATGGAACTAACCCGGACTGACGCTGTATTCAGCAGAAATTGCCATGATGTTGTTTTATGTGCGAGAAAACAAAAATTCTTGGAATGACACAGAAACTCCACGGGATGTCTTATAAAAATAATAAAAATCCTCGCCAAAGATGAAGACCAAGGGCCCACACCTGTCCACGAGGGTGGGGCGCGCCCCCTCTGTCGCTCCCCCTACCTCGTGGGCCCCTGAGACCCTCCGACGCCAACTCCAACTCCATATATTGGCTTTCGGGGAGAAAAAATCAGAGAGAAGAAATCATCGCGTTTTACGATATGGAGCCGCCGCCAAGCCCTAATCTCTCTCGGGAGGGTTGATCTGGAGTCCGTTCGGGGCTCCGGAGAGGGGGATTCGTCGCCGTCGTCATCAATCAACCATCCTCCATCACCAATTTCATGATGCTCACCGCCGTGTGTGAGTAATTCCATCGTAGGCTTGCTGGACGGTGATGGGTTGGATGAGATTTATCATGTGATCGAGTTAGTTTTGTTAGGGTTTGATCCCTAGTATCCACTATGTTTTGAGATTGATGTTGCTATGACTTTGCTATGCTTAATGCTTGTCACTAGGGCCCGAGTGCCATGAATTCAGATCTGAACCTATTATGTTTTCATGAATATATGTGTGTTCTTAATCCTATCTTGCAAGTCTATAGTCACCTATTATGTGTTATGATCCGACAACCCCGAAGTGACAATAATCGGGATACTTCTCGGTGATGACCATAGTTTGAGGAGTTCATGTATTCACTATGTGCTAATGCTTTGTTCCGATTCTCTATTAAAAGGAGGCCTTAATATCCCTTAGTTTCCAATAGGACCCGGTGCCACGGGAGGGTAGGACAAAAGATGTCATGAAAGTTCTTTTCCATAAGCACGTATGACTATATTCACAACACATGCCTACATTACATTGATGAATTGGAGCTAGTTCTGTGTCACCCTATGTTATGACTGTTACATGACCACATCCGGCATAATTATCCATCATGGATCCGGTGCCTACGAGCTTTCCATATACTGGTTCTCGCTTATTTACTTTTCCGTTGCTACTGTTACAATCACTACAAAATACCAAAAACATTACTTTTGTTGTCTTTACTTTTGTTACCGTTACCACCGCTATCATAGTACTTTGCTACTAAACACTTTGCTGCAGATATTAAGTTTCCAGGTGTGGTTGAATTGACAACTCAGCTGCTAATACTTGAGAATATTCTTTGGCTCCCCTTGTGTCGAATCAATTAATTTGGGTTGAATACTCTACCCTCGAAAACTGTTGCGATCCCCTATACTTGTGGGTTATCAAGACCTTTTTACGGCGCCGTTGTCATGAGCATAGCTCTATTCTTTGAGTCACTTGGGATTTTTATCTGCTGGACACTATGAAGAACTTGAAAGACGCTAAGACAACAATTTATCCCTCAACTACGAGGGGAGGTAAGGAACTTCCATCTTGCTCTGCACTTGATTCACCTTCTGTTATGAGTAAGCTAGCGACACCTAAAACTGCTTCTGCTATTCGTTTCGATATGTCGCATGTTATTGATGATGCCACTTCTGCTATGCATGATACTTATGATGAAACTACTTCTATGCTTGATACTACTGTGTCCCTTGGTGAATTTCTAGATGAACAAATTTCTAGGTCTAGAGAAAGAGAAATTATTGAAACTGAATAGAATGATGAAAGTGATGATGAAAATATGCCTGCTATTCCTGAGGGTTATCTTTTTGACGCGGAATCTTCTGCAGCTATTTTTGCCTGCCAGGATAGATATGAACTTAAGAGGCTGCTAGTTAAATGGAGTAAAGAATCTCTTAGAGATAGGATGAGACCTAACCCTGCTTTTGCTAGTTCACCTATCTGTGTTCCTGATAAGGATTATGATTTTTCTGTTGATCCAGATATAATTACTTTGGTTCAATCTGATCATTTTATGGCTATGAATCTGAAACTGTTGTGGCACATCTTACTAAGTTAAATGATATAGCTGCCCTGTTTACTAATGATGAGATATCGCGCTACTTTTATATACTCAAAATATTTCCGTTCTCATTAAAGGGTGATGCTAAGATATGGTTTAATTCTCTTGATCCTGGTTGTGTGCCTAGTCCGAGGATATGATTTATTACTTCTACGCTAAATATTTCCCTGCTCATAAGAAACAAGCTGCATTGAGGAAATATACAACTTCATGCAAATTGAAGAAGAGAGTCTCCCACAAGCTTGGGGAGGCTTCTCAAGTTACTTAATGCTTTGCTGATCATCCTCTTAAGAAACCTGAAATACTTGATATCTTTTATAATGGACTAACCGATGCTTCCAGAGATTACGGATAGTTGTGCTGGTTCTCTTTTCAGGAAAGAACACGGATGAAGCTGAAATTTTATTGAATAATATGTTGACAAATGAAAATAATTGGGCACCTCCTGAGCCAACTCTGAGCCAGCTCTGAGCCAATTACTAAGCCTATTCCTAAACCAACTCCGAAGAAGAGGTGTTCTATTTCTCGATCCTGAAGATATGCAAGAGGCAAAGAAATCTATGAAAGAAAAAGGTATTAAAGCTGAAGATGTTAAGAATTTACCTCCCATTGAAGAAATACATGGTCTTAATTTACACTTTGTTGAAGAAGTGTATGACCTCAATTCCTTATTCCTTTGAAGAACCTCGATCCCGATATCCCGACCACGGTAGTAAAGGTAAATTCTCTCTGAGATATGATAAAGATGAAGTCCCTCCAACTAAAATTGCTAGTCGATTGCTTGGATGAGTTTGATAACTTTATGTTTAAGCAAGATGACTTTAATGCTTATTTTGGTAGACAATTAAAACAGAATACCTTTATGATTAAGCGCTTGAGTGATTATATGGCTAATATTAGAGGTGAACTTAAACTTGTTAGCAAACATGCTTCTATGGTTACCACTCAAGTAGAACAAGTACTTAAAGCTCAGAAAGAAGTGCTTGATGAAATGAATAGTAAGAAAAATGATTATGATGTTAGAGTGGCTACTAGAACTGGTAGAATGACTCAGGAACCTTTGTATCCTGAAGGCCACCCTAAAAGAATCGAGCAAGATTCTCAGAGAAATAATATTGATGTACCTAGTTCTTCTAAAAGGAAGAAAAAGAAAAATGATAGAACTGTGCAAACTTCTAGTGAACCTATTGCTGAACCACGAGAATCCAAATGATATCTCTATATGCGATCTTTGAAACACAATCTGGTAATGAACATGAACCTAGTGAAAATGTTAATGATGATATTTATGATGATGCTCAACCTAGTAATGATAATGATGTAGAAGTTGAACCTGCTGTTGATCTTGATAACCCACAATCAAAGAATCAACGTTATGATAAGAGAGACTTTGTTGCTAGGAGAAATGGTAAAGAAAGAGAACCATGGGTTCGAGAAACCCATGCCTTTTCCTCCCAAACAATCCAAGAAAAAGGATGATGAGGATTTTGAGCGCTTTGCTGAAATGATTAGACCCATCTTTTGCATATCACGATTGACTCATATGCTCAAAATGAATCCTTATGCTAAATATATGAAAGATATTTTACAAATAAAAAAGACACGGAAGCTGAAATTTCCACCATGCTTGCTAATTATACTTTTAAGGGTGGAATACCAAAGAAACTTGGAGATCCAGGAGTACCTACTATACCATGCTCCATTAAGAGAAATTATGTTAAAACTGCTTAATGTGATCTTGGAGCCGGTGTTAGTGTTATGCCTCTCTCTTTATATCATAGACTTGACTTGAATAAGTTGAAAACTACTGAACTATCTTTTCAAATGGATGATAAATCTAATTCTATTCCTTTCGGTATTTGTGAGGATGTGCCTTTTGTGGTTGCAAAGCGTTACTATTTTAACGGACTTTGTTATTCTTGATATTCGAGGATGATATAGTATGTCTATTATTCTTGGAAGACCTTTCCTTAATACTGCAGGGGCTATTATTGTTTTGGAACAAAGGCAATGTCACTTTTCATGTTAATGGTAATGAACATACGGTACACTTTCCGAGAAACAACCTCAAGTTCATAGAATCAACTCTATTGGAAAAATTCCATCGATTATATTTGGAGGTTTTGAATTTCCTCTCCCTACCGCCAAGAAGAAATATGACATACTTATTGTTGGGGATGTCCATATCCCGTTGAGGTAACATAGTGTTATTTAAAATTTCTCCGGTACCATGTTAATCGGAATGAGTTTGTTAACAAGACTTGATCAACCTTGTTAGTGGATTTCTTTTGATGAGCATGAGATGGATGAAATTAGAAGCACAACCTTCTGTACCCTCTTTATATTTTCTGTTCTTTAGTAGAAATAAAGTAAAATAGTATTTTTACATGCATTTCCTGATTTATCCATGCAAAATAAAAATATCCCAAAAATAAAAGTCCTCAGAATGCCATGCCAATTTAATATGATTTTTTCAGGAATATTTGAGGATTTTTAATGCAAAAATTACATGGGAGCTGCCACACAGCCACGAGGGTGGAGGGAACGCCCTACCCCACAGGCACGCCCCTGCCTCGTGGGCCCACAGTGGCCCTCCTCCACTTATCCCTGCACCCATCTTCTTCCTCTGCCTCACAAACCCAAAAAACCAACTCAAGCTCGTGTTCCAGCCACTTTTGCTGTGATTTTCGATCTCCTTGCTCAAAGCACCTCTCGCAAAACTGCTTGGGGAGATTGTTCCTTGGTATGTGACTTCTCCATTGGTCCAATTAGTTTTTGTTCTAGTGCTTTATTCTTTGCAAATTTGTGCTGCATAGGTGACCATGTTCTTGAGCTTGCATGTCAAATTTATATGGTTCCAAGTAGTTCTAATGCTTGATATATGCTCTAGGCACTTGTGTGAGTAGGTGCTATCAGTTTTATTGAAGTTGGTTCACTTTTGTTTGAAGTTACTAAAAATTTCAGATTATTTCAGAAATAATGAAGAGACTTTTGAGGGGCTCGTCGAGCGAAGCTTCGAAGGAAAAACAAAAGGAAGA
Organism: Aegilops bicornis; assembly: GCA_021605145.1. Taxonomy (NCBI): domain Eukaryota; kingdom Viridiplantae; phylum Streptophyta; class Magnoliopsida; order Poales; family Poaceae; genus Aegilops; species Aegilops bicornis. The sequence continues at coordinate 706,074,059 of CM038672.1, forward strand.
AGAGCAGAAGCCCAAATTTAATTTGCCTCGCACCGCGGAGGTCCGGCCGTGTGAATGGCCTTCCGATGACTTCTTGAGGAGAGCCGGGATTCATGAGGATTTCTATTTCACTACAAAAAAAGACACATTCGTGACATTTTGGGCGGCGAAATTTTTCTGTCATACATATGACACTTCTCACGGCGATAATTGTTACAAAACCGGTATCATCATAGATGTGGTGGGCTCCTACTTCTATGACAAAAATCATGACAGAAAATGGGCTTTTCGTCCTGGGTGGGCTGGAGGCGCAGCCGCATGACATTCTTTGGGCCGTCCATGACAGAAAAAACCGTGGTAGAAGCGAGGCGAGGAAAATTTCGGGAGTTGCGGTTCACGGTGGGAGGTCGAGGCGGCGATCGCGCGTTTCTCTCATACGTATGTGCGTGTGTGCGAGGCGTTGGCTCTAACTGAACCCGAGCGAGGCGTTGGGCTCTAACTGAACCCGAGCGATTGCACTGCAGGCTACGCGTTACTGAACCCGAGCGATCGATCGATGGCTGTTAACTGAACCCGATGGAGCGATTCCTTCGCTGCTGCTGCTAACTGAAGCCGATCGATTGGATGAACAGTGAGCGTTGCGGGGGGTTTGAACTTTTTTCTAATTCAATGAACTTTTTCAAATTTGATAAACTTTTTTTTCAAATTCATTGAATGTTTTCCAAAACTGATGAATTGTTTTTAAAATTTGATGAACTTCTTTCAAGAGTGATGAATTTTTCGGTCAATTTTGTGAACTTTTTCAAACTCGCTGAACTTTTTACAAAATCTATGAACTTTTTTGAAAAGGATGAACTTTTTTAAAAACCGAAGGACTTTTTCAAAAATGATGAACTTTTTTTCAAGATCGATGAACTTTTTTCTGAAAAAGATGAACTTTTACAAAAATTCATAATGTTTTTTCCAAAATCTGTGAACTTTTTTAAGTTTGTGAACTTTTCTTCAAAAATGACGAACTATTTTCTCAAAATTGATGAACTTTTTTTATGTTTGTGAACTTTTTGTCTCAAAATCGATGAACGTTTTTAAATTCACGTTTTATAAAAATAATTAAAAAACTGAATGCTATATAAATAGCGTGGCCATAGTGGTTAACGAGTGGTTCATGTACCGTTAGCGCTAATGAAAAGTAGATATGTCCGATGGGTGTGGTGGTCAGCTAACGTTGGAATGGCCACGTGTTTGCAGGGGACGCGGTTTCGATTCCTGAAGTAGCCACATTTTTGCGTTCTATTATAGCGATTTTGTCCCCTACGCTTTCCATCGCGGGCCGGCCCAGCAAGGCGCTACTGCGGCGCCAGCTGCGCTTAAAGGCGGGAGTGCTCCTCGCATGACGATTAGTCGAGGCGCTCCTCCGTCTCAAAATGTCATGGGCGGGCGGTCGTGAGACTGGTCGTGAGACTTTTATAGGTGCTCCACAGCGCGACACGCCTGGCGTCTCCCGTGATTTCTGGTTTTGGTTTCCCTTTCTGGTTTTCCTTTTTTCACTTTAGTCCTTATACTTTTAATGTTTTGTAAAATCTCTTGATCTGTTTTGAGATCAGTTTTTCTCTGGTGTGGGCGAACCATCGTGGAGCACTGTTCTTTCTTTGCCGTCGTCTCCGCCCGTCGCGGCCGCCGCTCTTGTCGCGTGGTTACGGATGACCCTGTCCCGGCCGCCGTGCTTGTTGCCTGCTCTTCTGGCGGTCCTTCTTTAGCGTCGACCGCGCTTCCTTGTGATATCGTCGTTCCCTACCGGTTGCCTTCGTGGGTTCCCTGTTTCCCTTTCTCATTTCTTGTTTTGTTCCCATTATATTTCCGGAATATGGAGATTTATGGGGTGAATTCTGAGTGGGGACTACCAACACTATCAGATGTCAAGTTTTAACTGGGTTTTGTGGGATTAGTTATTGATAATCATTGTATTCCTTGCAGTTATGGCTTGTCCTTTTTGCCGTATGCCTGGTGGCCCATGTTCTTCGGTTGATTCTTCTGTAGATGGGTTCTGTGTGGTCTGGATCGGCGTTGTTGGGCGTGTTGTAAGAATATCATTTTATAATTGTTCAACTTTTGGCACACACGCTTATTTCTTTTGGTGCTGCTCATACTGTTTAGGTTTTGATTATGATCCTTGTTTTGATTTGTTGCGCAGTATTTTCCGTGCAGTGTTAGAGCTCATCTTGCTCGTTACATCGAGGAGTGTAGGGCTTTAGCCATAGGAGGGGTGACGAAGATACTGATCTTGCTCTTTAGTGCAACGAGGGTTATTTGTATGGTGTTCTATTTAGTCATGGTCGGTTGAGGAGCAAATTCCATGGTCCTTCACAGGAGCGATTGGTCAGTGATTATGGTGTTTGTCCTCATGACCATTAGGCTTGAACATTATGGAGCGTGGATTGGTATTGATTTTTATCGTGTTGGTCGTGGAGATGCGTTGTCTCCTTTACCGTCTGTTGGTAAGGTTTATTTTTGAGGAAGTTTTTAGCTTGTTTTATTGCACATGATGATTTTTCTGTTCCCTTGAGCATGTGTAATTATATTTTATAGCTCTTGATGGTTTGAGCGACTCCAAGATGGAACTTGTTGGGAGTTGTTATTACACCCGTGGTGTTTTTCTTAATTATCAGCAGATGTATTTCCTGAGGTGTCAACTCTTTGATGATGACTACATCCCTGTTGTCCTTTTGTTCGCAGGATTGATTCCATGAGTGTTAATAGTCATCATATGGTCAGATTTTTTCTACTGTTTTTTCTTTCTTTATGTTTATTTATTTATTTTTATTATATCTTCTATTTATAGTTTTGAATTTTTGTTCTATTTCTGATAGCTTGATGTTTTTTAGGTTATTCCTGGTATTGTTGTGAGGAGTTTGAAGGAGTTTGTGACTTTTCCTAGGACTGGCGTTTTAACCCTTGAAGTTACTTTGGAATCTGGTGATGATGATATATATGTGAGCACTCCTTGCTCCTACTTCATTGGCTTGGGTAGTAGAATGGTGTTCAAACATGAAGGTTTCAGTGATTTTCTCCAGGCATCGTCTATTGAAGTAAACAGCTTGGTGCTGATAACTTTCAAAGAGCGTGATGGGAGGCTTGTTGTTATCTTCAATCTTCTGCCGCAGTGATGTTAGTTATAGCCTTTGAACATAAATGGATTTTGTTTAAAAATCTATGCTACGGTTTAATGTTATCTAGATATATGAAACGATATGAACCAAAGTGTTCATTGCTGTTGTATGTTTGTAGAAGAGGTATGGCTGTGCACCTCTTTTAAAGATGTTTTTTGTACATATGTTATTTAATTGGGGTCATAGTTATCAATACAGTAGAGGCACATGTGTTGTTTACTCTGAGGCACGGCTATGCATCTCTTTTATGTGAGGCACGTGGATTAAGCAAATGAAGGCACAAAATTGAAGTGAGTTCATGCACGGTTGTGAGGAGGCACAGGTATACTGAGAGGTACGTATGTGCAGCACCAAAGTTGTACGGGCGATCACGCGTGCCGAACACGTAGAGATACTATGGGTTTCATGTGAGAGGCACGTGTGTTTGTATCACGTAGAGTTAATGTTGGTTTTATGTGAGGCACGTCGATTTAGCAAAATGGAAGCATGGAATTATATTCAGTAAAAACAAGGTTGTGTGGAGGCACGGGTATCTTGAGAGGCAGCGTCATGCAGCACCAAAGTTGCACTGGCGATCACGCGTGCGTAACACGTAGAGTTACTGTGGGTTTCACGTGAGTCACGTTGATCAAGCAAAGAGAGGCACGGTAGTGAAGTCAGTACAAGCACGGTTGTGTGGAGGCACGGTTTTGAACCCTCTTGCTGCTGTCAAGTTTCTAGAAACGCGGATGTGCGGCAGTAGAGGCATTAGTCCGAATATTTGGTTAGAGGGGCTCGGTTGTGGATGCACAGGTGTGAAGTCTCTAGGGTCCGCAGTTACGTGGCACCACCTGCATGGATTGAGTAGACACTTAGAGAGCCACACTTGTACATAGGTCAGTTGCACACGGTATTGTACTTTTGTGGCATCGTGCAGAATTGGTGTCACGGAGAGGAACCTGTGTGCAATAGCAAGGATGTTCTGAATGGACAGGCGGTGTTTGATGTGAAATGGTTGTGTTGTGTGATTTTCTTTCAATGTGGTTAAAGTAACAAAGTTCTTGTCGCTTGTGTCTTTGTGCGAATGTCCTTCTGCAATATTTCTAAATTGTTCACGCCAATGTTTAATAAGCATTGTACTGAAAGTTTACAACGATATCATCACATATTCTTGTAAATGCACGATGCATCTTGTAAAGGTTGAGTATGAGAATTATAATACAATATCGTGCGACATACCTCTCGTTCTATAATCATGGATACAATATATACTTGCTCAATACTGGGACATAACTTATTAATTGCATTTAGACATGCAAAACGTAGTATGCATTTGTACATGGCGCACCACTGTGTTGAAGTTCAAGCGTAAAATAGCAATATAATACACAAAGCATCTTTGAGCAACAACAAACATATTTACAACATAGGTTCATACAATCTAAATTATGATAATAGTAGTTCCTACTAGTTTAATGTAGACATCCATTTTCTCGCAATTCACCAACCACTGCGCTTCCAGCCGCTGGAAGATCCCTCGTCTTTGTTCTTACGTGGGCGGAGTCTTTATTTCATTGGTTGTTGGTGGAGGTGACATAGCCCGTTCTTGATGATTAGGATTCTACGGCACAACTCGTAGCTAACATACCCGTCCTTTGCCGCGTACTCAAGGTGTATCGGGGAAAGTGGCTTCCACTCCCAGAACTGGTGCTTCTCCTTTGGGAATGATTTCTTCATGTTCTTGTATGAGGGGTCGATGATGGCCGCTGCAAGGTCACCCATGGAGTCCCTTTCTCCACCACCCTTGATGCAGAATAGCCTGCGGATGTCGGCGTGGTGCTCGTGCGCAATTTTGATCCATGCGGGCAAGCATGGTCTTGTCGTTCCTCGTGTCGATGCTAGTGAAAGTTACCGCTTTCCGTTGCAGGAAGTCAACTAACACCTGGGAGCGCTAGGATCTGCAGGAGTGGTATACAAGGAAATGCTCGCGCATGGCAAGTTGGACGACGGTGATCCCTTGTCGTATGTAACTGCTCTTACGTGTGTACTCAAGGTCGAGGCCGACGAACTTGTTCTTCTCCTCCTTTAGCCATTCCTCGTACTTTTTGATGATCCGCTCCATGATCCTTGGGTCGTTGGTGTACACCACCTCCAGTACGGTTGTACTGTGGGTAGTGATGTGTTCGGTGAGTGTTGTTAGTTTCCCGTCGTCCATGGTTGGAGGTGCGTTGGTGAACTGCGGCCGGCGAGAAACTTTCGAGGAATAGGATGCAAATGGAGTCGGAAAAGTGAAAGGGATCTTTTGTCGTGCAAAAAAAGGAAACCGCCAAATAGCAGTTGCTAGTCACCCGGCGGTTCCAGGCGTAGATTTTCGGAAACATGCGACCGCTCCTCAATTAGTGATTTCGTTTTTTTATCTGTTTTTTAAAGATTTTCACTTATCTTGTTCGTTGAATTTTTTTTATTCGTTGCGTTCTTCGTGCGTGATCCATATGTGCATATTCCATCTTTGGCTGTGAAAGTAGTCGTAAGCGGTAGAACACTCATCGGATGCATGGTCGTGCCTTTGTTGTGAAAATGTTTTTTCAATTAACAATCTTCCTTGGTTCGGAGGCAAGTTTTTATGTTATTCGGTGCACAAGTGTGTGTTTAGGAAAAGTTGAAGTAAATATAGTTTGGACATGAAAGCGGAGGCCTGTTTGGTTTTAATTGAGATATGTTTCACTAGATGGTTTGAATAAGTTTGATCACATGGCATTGCTAGAGGTTTTGAATCACAAACTAATTCTTGTTTCCTTTGATTTTTGAAAATGAATATTTTTGTTTTTGGTTTTTGAATTGTGAACTTCTCAAAGGATAAGAACTACATTTTTGAATGAATCATTCCTATAGTTCAAACAATATTTGTTGCAAAGGATCATTCCGATGGTTGAAACAGCAAGTTGAGTGTCCGTAAGAGCTACATAAGTTGCAAAAGATCATTCCGATAGTTCAAGCAAGCACATGGTCCATAATACTCTACCATCCTAACTAGCAAACTTATAGTAATCAGTGTTTTGCTCCTGGAGGCATCATCATGAAACGAGCGTTGAACTTTCTAGGAGATACAATGCTTGCTTCCATTTTAGGTGCTGGTTTCGACGGAATCTACAGAATCGTTGAATTATGATGGACCTGAGCGGTCATGGCACTCTTTGAAAGTGATTAGAACAACGTTCTTTTCAACAAATGATGCAGATGATATGAAGTGTGCGATAGAAGACTTTTCTATTACCATCCTGCTGTCATTTTTGGAGATGTAGTACGACAAAGGAGTGATGACATGTGTAGGTTCATCAGGAGATTCAAGGGTTACCCTGCCATTTGTTGGCATGTCCACCCATCTCTTCAGTGTTGAGACAAGCTCCTCAGAATTTTCTAGAAGAAAATCGAAATTAAATATAAAATAAAACCGTTGATTTGTCACTTGGACAATAAATAAAGAATGACTGAATACGGTGAGTGCACAAACATTAAGAAATTCCATATTGGCAGTAATATAATTGCTGGCATGTTCAGGTTTGTGTGTAAACAGATAAAACAACATATTAAGAGAACAACGGAAGTTTTGTTTTTTTAGGTTTGAATAAATAGGTTCTTTATAATTTTACATATAAGCAATATTACGTCGAGTATTGTTTATATTACATATGAAGCGAAATCGTTTGGTATTTTAACAAGGACAATCGTAACCAACCATGGCGTAGTCTTTGGTGTTAGTGGGAGTCAATACATGGATAAATGAATGACAGCGGATGAAAGTATCTCCGAAAAGGCGTTGTAGAAAGAATCGTGTCTAAATGCGTAGGTAAGCTCAATATCCTTAGAGTAGACACAACAGTGAACATGGTCGAAATCGTCAGAAGAAAGATCGTCGGGAGCTAGAAAAAAAGGATTTTAAAGTTAGATAAAGTTATATCCTACACGGGGTTAATATTATTCAGTTCGATTCATGCATATAAAATTACAGTGAAAGAAGATAAGTTTCTAATATAAAATAGCTACCAACGTGGGGTAAGGAAGCAGCCTTTTGCCATCCCGATATGTTTGTAATTCGAGATTGAGACCCTCGTCTGGTAGTTCAAATTCTATGCGGTCTCCAGCACGAAGTGCATAATCAACCCATAAAGATGTTCCATTCACCACATAAAACTTTGTGTAGTTAAGCCTTATGCTTAAACAAAGCATTGTAAGACCTTCCTTAATGTGTAAGAAGGGCTGGCTCTACCTGCTGTTTACACAATTTTCTTGCTTCTTTCTTTCTCTCTTCAATGTATTCAGCGAGAAAAGCTACGACATTACAAGGTACATACTGGAAAATATAGTGCAAATAACAACCTGTAAGTGTAAATTTGAACTTCGCGTACTATTAATGTTAAAAGTTTTCTTAAATTGGATATGAATTTTGATAAGAATTACAAATAACAACATAATTGTACTATAAATTAATGGATACAGATTTTTGGCATATGTTGACTAATTTTAATTAGAACTGAAGATGCATTATAGTAATCAAGGCATAGGCAGGCAAAACTAATGGACTATATTAATCAGGGCATAGGCAGGCAAACTAATGGAAAATGAAAACACAAGGCAGGTGCGAAGAAGTGGCAGCAGGGGAACCTAGTGTAGGTGCAAGGGGTATGAGTGGCAGTGGCGATTTCTACTGTGTTGTAAGCAACTAATATGCTACTGATGTTTACTAACCATGCGGCTCCAGCAATTTTCATCAAGAATAACTTGAAACTCTGGAGAACTTGAGGGTGTGGTTACATAAGGGCTGCCTGGTTGGCGGCAGGTAGGGCAAATCATACCTAAATAATTCAGATAAACTATGTTAAGGAAACAAGAATATCATAACAATTTAAAAACAACGACTAGCTTCAACTATGTTAGCCATATTGATGGCAGGCAACAACTACAAATTTACAGAAATCTTCTCATCTACTCCTTCCGGAAAAGCAGTATGACAGAGTTTATAACACTTGTTTTTTCAAATGGTTTTATATTCCTTTAGAGAATGAAGTCGTTATGCGGATCTGATGCTTCAATAACTATCAAATGAAAAACCTAAATGTAAAAGCGTAAATACGGATCGGAGCATGCTGCTTATGCATATGCTTTTTACAGGAGAGAACAAGAACGAGGGTTGTGAATGGAGATTGGGGTAGGGGAAGCTTAGGGAAGCACACACAGCTAGCAAATCTCTGAGAGAAGCACGACTTAGAAGTTAATCAAGAGACCCAATAAAAACTCTACAATAACTTGTTTGAAATGAGACATTGTGATGGGAAGAAGCACGAACCCTAGAAGTAGGCGGACGGATAAGGCAGATGGGTTGTGATGGGAAGCTTAGGGCAAGCACCCACGACCAGCAATCTACGAGAGAAGCATGGCTTATAAATTAATCAATTGTGTGCGGGTTAGAAGCATGAACCCTAGAAGCAGGAGATGGAGAAGAAGCCACGAACCCTAGAAGCGGTGACGGAGAAGGCAAAAGAGTTGTGATGTGGCTGAGAGAGTCGGAGCTTATTGAAATATAAAGGAGGCGGGAGAGAGCAAGAGTAGTAATGAGTGTTTCTTGTTTTATTTTTATTCTGCAAAATGGAATGAATGCTGGTTGTAGATGGTGTGCGTGCATTCCGAGGTGTTATGGGGACACGAGATGTTTGACTCGTCCAGCTGCCTCCCATTATAGTTGTCCAGTTGTGCTGCCTCCGAGCGGAGTCTTTTACGTGCCTATCCTGCCTCACATACTTTTTGTGAGGCACGGTTATACATGCTGAAAAGCATACTCGTGCTTCTGTGTTTTAATTTTTTTAATCACATGTTTAATCAGATATGGTTGGGTGTGTCTTTAGGAGAGGAACGGTGATGATGTTATTAGATGCACGGTCGTTGTAGCAGGAGAGGCATGGTCGTCGTCGGGGAGGCAAATTGACGGGAGGCATGATGGTTCCTAATGAGAGGCACTTTTGCATCTGGAGTCACGGTTCGTGACTCAGCTATTGCAATTTTTTTTCTAGGTAGTCGTTGACCCAGGGAGCCACTGTTTTTATGTACGTTGGGTTCAGGCGGGAATATGTATGATAGCCCACAGTTATTTGTATGTCAGAAGCATGGACGTGCTTTTGTTTTGGCAATGTTTTTGGTGGTACGCAGACATAGAGATGCAGGTCCGTTGATATCACTGAGGTTTGTCTTTAAGCAAAGTGGAGGTAAGTGTGTGGCTTTTGTGCTGGCCGAACCATGCTTCTATTTTGTTCAGTCCCCGTGTAGTATTTGTACGACAGGGTCATCTTGTTTGCTTCCTCTCATTGTTCTCTCGGTCAAAAGATGTGCTGGTTACCGATGGGATGGCTATTTATTGTTAGTATTCATTGTGCCAGATACCGTGCTAGAGTTAATCTAGAGGCTCCTTAATTACAGCATGGCAGTCGTGACTTTTGAAGTGCATGGTTTCATAAGCTGCATAAGCACAACCGTCCATTCACACCGTTCCGTTGCAATTTAATGGGCGCATCGTAACCGAGTCGTCTCTCCCCGAGGTTAAGTAGTGGTCTATTCCGGGAGGTTATCGCGTCTTATTCTCTGCAGAGAAGTGCAGTTAGCTCCCATCATCCTCGCCTCGTACGAGAAGCACAGACAAACTCGATTGTCGTCTCAGCCTCGATTCCATGGGCGACTTCAGGAACACTACTGAGTGTCTCTTTATAGATGCTGATGGTAATACCAAGCTCGAGGTGTTGTACACTAACTTGAGCCCTACAAGGTGGAGGATATTCTTACTCTCTATGAGGAATGGCTGCGTGAGGACAGGTAAAAGTTTGTTGGTCTTGATCTGGAGTACACGAGAGGATTATTTTGATCATAGTAGAAAAGTCGCCGTTATGCAACTGGCGATGCGCAAGCATGTTCTTGTCTATCACTTGTGCAAGGCCAGGGCCAGTGCGCGCTGCTCTGAAGGATTTCCTTGGAACAAAGGTATAATTTTAAGCTAGTGTCGACGTCAGGAACGATAGGGATGTTCTCGCAAACAGTTACCTCAAAATCCCAAGAGATTGTCACATCGACTTTCAAGAGGAGCTCATGATCAAAGGAGGCAATCTAAGGGATTCAATGGCAGATTTGGCAGGAGCCGTCATAAACAAATCTTACTTGAGTATGAAGTCGTCTTTTCCACAAGGTCTGCATGACTACTGGGAATGGAAGCCGCTTTCCCTTGAACACCTGAAATATGCGGCAATTGTAAGTGAAAATTTCGTTTTTTATGATTTTCTGTCTTTATATTTTCGTTCTATTGCAACAATAGTACTTTTTCCCCTTTACGTATATCTTCATTCTCATCCTCTTTTTGTTTTAGGATGGGTATGTCAGCTACGAGCTCTATCACCGAGTTCTGTCTATGAAGGACATGATGCATCCTCGTTGTCTTCCCGACCCCAGACGTCGTTGATGCTCCTGAGCAGAACTCCAACTGAGTAGAATGGTCCCGATGGTCTGAGCAGAATGGACTCCTGGAAGACTTTCATTTTTTTTTGTATAATTAATGAGTACTTTTAGACAGTTCAAACCTATAGAGTACCGTCTCATGTTATGTGAATATTATTTCTTATGTTTTTTCATGTTACAAGTTCATTGTTGACGTTTGCGCGAGTTCATGTATATTTAGAGAACCTTTTGAAGTGGCGCATATGTATTGTTTGGGAGAAGCGCGCTTTGTGTTTGGCTTATATTCAGTGCCGTTTGTTTGTGTTTGTATTGTTGTCTTTTACACGTTCGCACTAGAGAGGCACGTCTGCTAACGTACAAGGCAACATTTTAGTTTCGTGTCTCTGTGTGCGTTAGGACCGTGCCTCGAGAATCCGTACATTCGTGTCTGTTCAGGCTTCACTTCCGTGGCTTCTTTCTGTCTATGTACGTACATCCGTGACACATGCCATGTCTGTAACGTGCTGGTGTCACACGGCAGTTTCTCTTCAGACTACACAACCGTGACTCTGCCACCACCACTTTTCGTGCGTCCAGGTGGTTTGTACCCGTGCCTCAACAACTATGAGAAGCCGCAATTCCGTGCCTGTATACGCTGTAATTCCGTGTCTCATGTACGTGCATTTGCGTAACTCAGGCATCATGCTGGCTGTGACTCTACGTGCCTCACGGTGCGGGCGCCCGTCCGTGAGCGGACGCGTATGTATTGTTTGGGAGAAGCGTGTTTTTTGTTTGGTTTATATTCACCGCCGTTTGTTTGTGTTTGTAGTGTTCTGTTTTACACATTTGCACAAGAGAGGCACGTCTGGTAACGTACGAGGCAACATTTTGAGTTTCTTGTCTTTGTGTTCTTCAGGACCTTGCTTCTAGAAACCCGGCATCCGTGTCTGTGGAGGCTTCACTTCCGTGGCTTCTTTTCCGCTATTCATGTACCTCACATGACACACGCGATGTCTCTATGTGGTGGTGTCACACGGCAGTTTCTCTTCAGACTACACAACCGTGCCTCTGCCACCACTCTTTTGTGCGTCCAGGTGGTTTGTACCTGTGCCTCGAGAACGCCAATTCCAAATCCGTACCTGTGCGCCAAAAGCCGCAATTCTGTGCATGTATACGCTTTAGTTCCGTGCATCCTGTACCTACATTCGCTTGTCTCAGGAGACACACTGGCTGTGACTCTACGTGCCTGTGGTGCCAGACGCCCGTCCGTGAGGGGATGCGGTGGTTGTGACTCGTCGTGCCTGTGCTTCTATACAACCTTACCTCTGCACACTTTAAAACTGTGGCTCTTTCACTTCTCCCGTTGATTCGCTGCTTGTATTTGATGTATCCTCACGTGATACACGTCACAAGTCTATGTGTCTGCGGTGTCACATGGCTATCCCTCTTGAGAGTTTGCAACCGTGCCTCTCGAACAGAGTGTTCTTATCGATGCCTCTGCCACGTCTCTTTTTTGCATCCAGAGGATTTGTATCTGTGCCTCGAGAATGCCAATTCGAAAACCATGCTTGTGCGTCGGAGAAGCTGCAATTCCATGTCTGTACGTAGAGGGTGTGTAGCCGTGGCTCGAGAACATCAATTGCAAGGCCGTATTCGTGCCTTGCCAAGCCGAAGCACGTGCCTGTAGAGGCTACGTTTCCGTGCCTTCGTTGCCTGCATTCACGTGTTTCCGGCGAGTTGCTGCCTGTATCTCTACGTGCCTGTGGTGATACCCGTGCCTGTGGAATAGACACGTATGTGCGTCGTGTGCCTGCATACCCGTGCCTGATAGACACGTATGTGCGTGTTGTGCCTGCATACCCGGGCCTCACCTGAAACCAGCCTTGACTATCGAGGGACAGATGTTGTGAATCTAGCTAGATGAGGCACATATGAGTTTTGGCCTTCGGATCTAAGGTGTACAGCTGGCTGTTTGTTTACTTCATTGGATTCTTCCGGCGGTGGTCTATGTTCAAAGGAGAAATTGATGAATGATGTGCCGGCTGTTTGATGTGACTATTCAGTTTGTCAGTTACCATAAAATAAAGTTAGAGGCTCCTCAATTTCTCCACGGCATCAAATATTTGTGCACAGCCGTGACTTTACGAAGTGCATGGTTTTATGAGCTTCGGAAGCACAAGCATCTATTCGTTGTTCCTAGTTCACAAGTTAATGCGCATTGTAACTCAAACGTCCCTCGCCAAGGTTAAATACTGGTCGTGTTTGTCAGGTCTTCACGTCGTATTGTAGCCACAGAACATCAGTCAGTTCCCACCCTCCTCGCCACTCCCCAACCTTGTCGCCGGGTCTCAGGAATCTCCATTGGCACCTTGCTGCTCGTTGCTATGGGCGACTTTTTGAACATCACCGAGTACCATCCTATAGTTCCGATGGTAACACGAAGCTCGGCGTGTGGTACACCAACGAGCCTGGCAAGGTGGAGGAGATCATTGGCTTGGACACCAACGAGGACTGGTTGCGCGAGGAGAAGCACAAGTTTGTTGGTCTCGGCATGGAGTTCACGCGAAAGGATTGTTACGGGCGTAGAAAAGTCGCCATCATGCAACTGGCTATGCGGAATCATGTTTTGCTCTATCACTTCTGCAGGGCCAGGACAGAGTGCCCTGCCCTGAAGGATTTCCTTGAGAATAGAGGTATAACTTTCTCTAGTGTGGGCGTCAGGAATATTAGAGATGCTCTTTTTCAAGATTTCATCAGAATTACAGAAGGGTACCACATCGACATCCAAGAGAAGTTTATGATCAAAGGCGGCGAAGAAAGGGACTCCATGGAGGACTTAGCAGGAGCCATCATTGACGAATTTTATTCAAAGCTGGAGTCATCTTTTCCGGAACTGCTTCGTCACTACTGGGATTGGAAGCCACTTACTTTTGATCACCTGAAATATGGAGCTACTGTAAGTGAAGATTTCATTTTTGTTAGTTTCTCCCTTTGTTGCTAGAACAATACTTGTTTTTTTTGTATATTCATGTTTTCATTTGCTTTTCCTTTAGGAAGGGTATGTGAGCTATGAGCTATACCGCCGATTTCTTTCGATGAGGGACATCCTGCATAAATCCTTTGTCTTCTGATCTCGAGATGGCGAGGGCGTTTACGAGTAGTCCGGTGGAAGTCTTGGCAAGATGGATTGTGTGATGAATTGGTTATTTGATAGTTATTGTATGGGATAATATTACATAGACTGATGAATTTGTAATTGTGGTGGTTTTATTTTGAACGGATGGAGTTGACTTTGTTTGGAAATTTAAGTTTATTTTCGTTCCATTATATTTTTCTTGATTGATTGCCTTCAAGAATATTTTCCTCTATGATTTTTTGCTACAAGTTGGTATAAGATGAGATGCATTAAGGGGAGCACTCAGTTGTGCACTTTCATGATTCTAGGCAGCGCCACGATTAAATGCATTCGGGTGGCATTGTTTTTGTTTTTGGCAAGGCACGCGCTCTGGTCTTATTAGTTTGCTAGCTGCTTCAGTTCTTCTCTCAATATTGTTACCTTTGACAGGTAGGGGCTTTACTTTTTCTTTGTGTTTGTACTGTGTTTACATACGGTTGTTTTTATATTGAATATCTGATTTGTGGTTGTGTGTTTGAAATGTTTTTATGCAGAGCTTGAGTGTGTTTAAGATTCTTCAAATTTTCTCACGGTGCTGTCTGTTTCAATATATGTTGTCTATTTCAATATATGGTGTCTGTTTTAGGGACGGTAATCCAGTGTGATGCTGTGGGAGTATTGTGTTATCGACGGTTGCGTTTCTGTGTTTCAATTATTGTGGTGGTACTTTGATTTTGAAAGGCATGGTCGTGAAGGCATTGGATGCATTGTCGTATGTTTGGCAGAGGCGTTATCCTTCCTTTGGGTATTAAATTCAAAGAGGCACTGCGTTATGTTAGTATGAGTTACTGTCATGGTTGTATGTTCTGTAATATTTCTATGTTAGTCTGCTAGTGAAGTCACGTCTGTCTAGTTAGTGGAGACATGTGCTATGTTATGTTGAGTCAGAGTTCTGTCTGTTGTTCGCAAATGATTTGCTTTCACTTATTTGCTGAGAGTGACTCAAAGGCACGTTCGTGCCTTTCTTTTGAAACGTTTGCTTTCACTTATTTGCTGAGAGTGACTCGTCGTTGAAACTTGCGAGGTCATGGACCTTTTATAGTTGAAGTCACGGTCGTTCTTCTGTTTTGGTATTTTTTCAGTTTAGTCATCTATCACAGGAGGATGGTTCTTCTTTCATTAACTTGAGCCACGGTCGTGCTTCCATGACTCATTTGGCTTGGAGAGGGACGGTGTTAAGCTGTCGAGAGGGGACGGTCCTGTGTTGACTGGTGGTGCACTTGTGTGTGTCGACTTAGTTATGCGTGGTAAGAGAGGCACATTCTACGCTGATAAGAGGCACGACAGTGCCTCTGTGACCCGGATTACTGGAGGTGAGTCATTTAGCTCCTTAAATCGGATGCTTACGAATCGATAGTGTTTTTCCTCTGTTCCAATTGTTTATTTTATTATGTCTACTCGAAGTGAGTGGTGTTCTAGTGCAAGGAAGTGATGTCTTGAATATCATGTTTAGAACTTTTGGAAAAAATATGATTCTTATTTGTAAATGTTTGCTGTTCAGGAATTTAAGACTTGACCATTTGAATGTACAGCTGTGTTTAATGGAATCCATAGCAGATATCTTGGACCGACACAAAAATAGCTGAAACATTGTTGTGATTACATATGAGTCGATATGGCTGAAACAATGTTCGGATGGCTCCAGCTAAATTAAGGCACATTTAAGCAGTAGTCATCTTCTTCCAACTCTTCTTCTTTCGCGCCGGATATTGTGCTTGTCGAGGACGATGCTCGATTGCCTCAAATACATGGATGTGTTGTAGTTGGATGTTATCATTTTGTAAGTTAGTTGTTCTCTCATCGGTTTCACATGGATCTGCAAACACATAACCGTGCAAACTAGTAAAATTTATTGTAAAACTTAATGTTCAGCTGACTTGGATGATCGTATGTTGATGTGTTGTCAATGAGAGTGAACTTACATTATTGATAAAAATGAATTATTATTCAAATTAATGTGCGGCATCAAATGCATGGTGTAAATAGCACTGTCATCCCTGAAAATTGAGAGCATTAATGTCTGTGATTAGAAGGTGAACAGTAGATATGGGATGTGTAGTGGAACAAAAAGATGCATGGTTTAAATGAGGTAGAGCTACAGTTAAAAGAAACTTACTATCTGTCTGAGTTACATACACTCTGCACAGGTTTGACAAGAAAGGAGGCCAATGTGTGAGGATAGTTGTTGTAAGAATAATGGTAAGCTCTTTTGAAGTTTTCGATGACAATGTCCGAGTGTTCCTTTATACCATCGCAATTGATATAAGGACACAGTATTTCGATCGACGCATTGATAGATTCACGATGATTATGTAGATAAAATGTGGATCCTTTCTCACAGGTATTAAGACCTAAAACAATTAACAGGGAATGATATCATTGTAACAAGAAAAACTTGTAGAATCAAAAGGCGAACACTTGGCGAGATAGAGTGAGTAGGGTGAACTCACGATGTTACATTTGTTGGGCAGCCTGTACCCAATAGTTTTTTCCGCAATGTGTTCCTTGAGTAGTTCTGTGCTTGCTCCTAGAACTTTAAATTCATCCTGCAGAAAATTGAAGCTGTGTCACTCTGTGTGGTAGTAGTAGTAGTAAATGTGGTTTGTTATTATTATTTATGAGAAGCAAGAACTTACAAAAGCATCAATGTACATTATATGCTTGTGCACAAATGCTGGCGTTGCGTAGAATTGTTCTTTCATCAGCAACACTGAGTAAGCATCGACCACGAATGAGTTGATATATCCGTATACCTTCATTGACAAACCTAAAGTTCGATGATCGGCCCAACATCGATCGACGGAGAATATCCTCTTGCTGTCAAAAAAAAAACAAATGAATTTTAAATCGTAAGATTTTCTTTTTTAACATAAGAGGAAATGATTAGTATTCAATTTCAATAGTAGAAGAATCGAGCCGAAACACTTGAATATGATAGCTTCAGGCAGAATATATTGCATTAGTAAACGAAGGGACCAAAACTTTACTGTAACAGGAACAACAAATTCATTACCTATCATTTTGCTTGACACGTGGCGTATTGTCGATGATTGTTTCATACACTTCTTTCTCCTCGTTTGTGGAATCTCTTATTTCCAAAAGTTGGCAGTTATCTTGAAGGTCATTCCCTTGGTCGGTGAATCGAGTCTGTTCTAGCTTCGAATGATGTTGATGAAATTTGGAAGACATGACCAGCGGAGTTGATTGACCATTACTAAGTTGCGAACGACCCTCATTATTATTGTTGTTTCTTTGGAACATTAGGCGTTGTGGTTGGTGTTGCATGCGCATGATTCTAATGTTACGGCAGTTGGATCACCGGTTGAGCTTGAAGGAATATCTGTTGGAAAATCTTTGGAGAGGATGGCTGGAATCTGCATTACATTGAACTGTTGTTGCAAGGCACTATAGCTTTTCCCATTAGACACGCCTACGTGTGGTTGCTGATTGTTACGCTCTTGAGGTTGGCGTTGTTGGCCTTTGTGTAGTGCTTTGTTATTACGAGCATCATTGTGTTGGGGGTAGTGGGCATCACGGATAGTGGTTTGTTGCTGGTATTGCTTGTGACTTTTGTTGTTCATCACATATGGTGGCGCTGGCTGTTGTTTGAACCGCCGTTATTACGAGGACTAGGATGTCGGTAGAAGTGGTTTTGATACTAGGAGCTGGTTGGTTGTAGTGTTAGGACAAGGGAGTTCTTTGGTAAACTTTGGGACAAGACAGTTTGAGTTAAACACTGTAGAGTATGGCGTATCAAAGGCATGTGTGAGGTGGCTACCACGACATTGATCGATCTGCCGGTATAGGTGGCTCTGGATAGTTAGAAAGGGAAGATCTAGCTGACGAGCTTGAATTCTTGGCCAAGTGTGAGACAGTATCAGGTTGGCATTGTTGTGATGCTACTTGGTTATGAAAGGGTTGTTTCTTTTTTTGTTCAATGACTCTGTCAAGTTGTTCATAGATAGATGGGTCAGACTATATTTGATCATCATCAATGAATCTACAATTAAGGAGGCCTCTGTGGTTGTCAGCTTGTACAGACTGGTTGTTTGCAGTTTCTGTTGAATTATGTGGAGCCTCCAGTATCCTAACTCGTTTCATAGGAGGCGCTGTACTCTTGTTACCTGGATCTTCTGACTGCTGTAAGGACCTCTTGTGAGATGCCATTTGTGGTTCCGGTTCTGGCGGATGTGCGCTTGTGGTAATAGGGATGCTGTCTGTGGGATCAATAGGTGGTTGCTTCATACACTGTTCATGTTCTTCTGCAATTTTATTGTCTTCTGCATTGACAGATGCTGCAGCAACCAGTTGAGCATCACTAGTGGATGGAATTGCTTTTCCCGTGTCCAGTACTAAGCCAGAACCGCTAGCACAATCATTGGGGACTTCTACTGTAGGAGGAAGAGAGGAAGTAGCTCTTGTGCGTTCTGTTTCAGCAATGTTCTTCTCATCACTCAAAATTGAAACAAGATGGACCTTATCTTCCGGCAGCGAAGAAGAACGTTGTCCAGTGACATTGTTTGATTTTTGTGCAGGCTGGGACAGAGTGAGGCTCTTTGTGTTGGTTGAAGAGTTGTCGTGAGCGCTGTCAGAACCGCTGGACCGTCCAGTAGTTGGTGACATTTTCCCAATGTGATAAACAGGTGCTCCAAGTGTATCTGTTGAGATTGGATCGATCGATGGTGTTTGTCAACCGTAGATTGCGAGGCTGATGTTTTTGTTGCGATGGGTTTTGCTGTTTCCTCCAAGAGTTTTTCGGTGGGCTTGTCGGAGAGTTGTGGTTTGCGAGATCCTGCGGCAGAATTTTGGGTTTGAATCGGTACAGAACACTCAGATGAATTTTCACCTGTCATTATAATTTCCCCGCTCTCCAGCATCTCAGATGTTGACACAAAGGGCTCATGGACCGGCAAGCCATCAAGGCAGTTGTGCAGATGGTTATGCACTTTGTCTAGATGAATGTTGGCTTGTTCATCAATGTCCTCTTTGTTGCGGTCGATCCTGTTCACTTCCAGTAGAAACTTAATCTGGGTTGATGATTTTAGGCGTGAAGATAGGCGAATTTGGGACTGCTCTTTGTAAATGCAGATTCTAGGATTACGGGTCGGGGTATCGCAGCAACTCTTTAAATTTTCTAGGGAGTATGATGTGGCATGAAGGACCTTTGGTCGAGCCCTTCTTTGGAAGAACTTTGACTGCTTGTCATGCTAGAACTTGGAAGTATAGAATATGTTGAAGGGAGTGATGAAAAGTTTCTTTTTCATTTGAGTTGTCCTATTGCAAGTTACAATAAACACCCTGGTCTCTAGTCTTGGTTTCCTTTGCACTAAGATCCCTACCAAGTAAAAGGAGCTTCTCAAATTTCTGCTCGAGAACTAGTTGAAACCGCGAGAAAAGTTCTGTGTACATTTCATTGATAACCCGGCAATTTTCATCTTGGCTTGGAATTGAAAGAAAAACCATCAGATTTTATTAACACCGAGAATGAAAAGAAGTTATTAATACCGAAAATGAAATATATCCTGTGAACTACTATACGTTGTGTCAATAATTGCAGAAAGGGCATGAAATAATGTGTGAGAAGGACACATGGTGTGCTCTTTGGAAGCCTTGACTAACAAAGTCCATGAATCATGGTGAACACATTCCTTGAAAGAGCACACCCGGCGTACCTTACGAAGCATGGTTGATCTACCGTCGCGAGGAAGCAGTGCTATATTTAACACAAAGGCACAACTAATGTACTATAGGAAGCACTTCTATATTTAACACAAAGGTACAATTAACATACTATAGGAAGCACTTGTAGTTTTAACACAAAAAGCACAGATGACGTACTATAGGGAGCACTCCTATATTTAACACAAAGGCACAGTTAACGTACTATAGGAAGCACCTGTAGTTTTAACACAAAAGCATAGGTAACGATACTATAGGTAGCACTTCTATATTTAACGCAAAGGCACATCTAACGTATTATAGGAAGCACTTCTAGTTTTAACACAAAAGCCCAGCTAACGTGCTATAGGAGGCACTTGTATATCTAACACAAATGCACAGTTAACGTATTATAGGAATCACTTTTATATTTAACACAAAAGCAGAACTGACGTATTATAGGAAGCAGTTCTGGTTTTAACACAAAAGCATAGATAACGTCCTATAGGAAGCACTTCTGGTTTTAACACAAAGGCACAACTAAGGTACTATAGGAAGCACTTTTATATTTAACACAAAAGCACAGCTAACGTACTATAGGAAGCACTTCTATATTTAACATAAAAGCACGGCTAACGTCCTGTAGGAAGCACTTTTGGTTTTAACACAAAAACACATCTAACCTCCTATAGGAAGTACTTCTAGTTTTAACACAAAAGCACAACTAACGTACTATAGGAAACTGTCTGGATGACCACGAAAGGACAACTAACATCCTATATGAAGCACTTCTGGTTTTAACACAAAAGCACAACTAACGTACTATAGGAAGCACTCCTGGATGAACACAATAGGTCATGTATCTGTCTCGTAAAAACTTAGGGAACATCATTTCAAACATAAAATCAGGTGCAGAAGCTGGAAATCGCTTACGGAACAAAGTTTTTCTTGAGGCACAAATTCTTCTATGTAGGCTTCTAGTCTGGGCTCATTTGGAAAAATGGCGCCTGAAAGCCAGGTGGTGGTTAGAAAGGCGTGCGCCTAATGTCTTCCAGCTGCCATGTGGAAGGAAACAATTACAGTCAAGTCAAATTAATACATGGCAGCTAAGTCATTATGTTGAGTCAAAAACTTCGCCAAAGGAAAATGATGAAAAGTTGACTCACCGTGTGTTTCCCAAAAATTCTGTCCTTTATTGACAGGCTGTCTATGTGTTAGCATAATTCTTAATGGCCTCTGTGTCCCACATGACAAGTCTTGCAGGAGTGTCAGGTTCCAGGTCCAAAATCTTCGTATCCAGGTACTCAAAATACGTTATCTGCAAGTGGGGAAGAGCTAAAAATTAATCATGTTCTTGTAGCTGCTTGTGGGTATAAAGAAATGTACAAGTTAGTGAGCGGACCACTTTGGAATCAGGAGGCAGCCACATAGGGCGCTGCGAATCCTTTGTCTTTGAAGGTCTGCAGTGATGCCACAGTTTCTCTGTGACAGCATTGGACCAATCATATGATGATGTGTTACTTGCTGGTCCTTCTAGAGTGGATAAGTAGTGCAGGCTAACGCAATCATATGTCGTTGGGCATAGAAATACCGCTGTTGCAAACATCACGAAAACCCTTTGAAACACTTCTCCTGTCAGCTCTAGGGTTATGAGATCAGCTAACTCTCTCGATGTTTGGGCGTGCCCAGACACCGAGTTTCAGACTTAACCTAACATCTGAAAGCTTCTGAGCATTTTCTAGGGATAATCTGCCCGCCCAGTGGAATTCCTAAGATCCGGTGCACGGTGTACGAGTTGATAAGGAATCTGTATCCACTAGGCAGTATGAAACACCTGGAAGGGCAATCAAAATAGCGGACAAGCCAGCGAACGAAACACCTTGGAAGCTCGTGACAGCATAGATCTAGAAGGTATCCAAATCCAATATCTCTGACAAGCTGCTTTTGTGGTTCTGTTAGCTTTTCACAGACAGTAATGAATTTCTGGAAGCTAAGTTTTGTGCTGAACTCTTCTTCGTATTTACCCATTGCAGCAACTCTGTGGACAAAGATAAGAAATGACCTTTAGCAAATGTATTGTTGAACCACATGCTTTTCTGGCAGAAGCTTACATATAAACACCGAGTCAGCAAAACAGAGACAAATATTTAAGGCATGATAAAAGATGCAGCTAGAATGAGAGGCATTGATTTCCAAAGAAATTTCAACGACACACACGAGATGCATGATAAAAAAACACCTACTCCGAGGCAACAAGCTGCTTCTTTGTCCTGTACTCCTCAACAAGCTTTTTGTGCGCTGCACATTTCAACTCGATCCATAGTCTCTCTGTATCTAGTTGGTCATGAACCATGAAATCTTGGGTGACAATCTCCGTGCCATCGACAGACTGAGACTGAGTCTCCGACAGCTGTGGGGTGGAGTCCATCTCATCGAACTCTACATAAGAGGTCGTGAGACGTCATCGTTACCAGGTCAACTATGTAAGACAGTTGTTAGCAGTCCATGTGAGACCATCATCAACAGGTTGGTTAGCTAAGACGGGTTCTAACTCTGAGTTAGTAACTGCTTTGCAAAAACGGACGTAAATCCTTTGGATCTCTGCTATAGATTGCAGATCTATAAAAATAATTTGACCTGTCTCTAGTTGGTTATCTAAGAGGAGTGCTTATGTTTTGCATGGCTGGAGATATAACTCAAGTTAGCAAAACCACGGTAAGCATGCAGTTGGCATGATTAAAGTGAGGTTAGCTGAGTCCTAATTTTAAATCCATAACCCCTCTGCTGTTAAGACGGCGCAACAGTTTGAGCACGGACCAGCTGAAGATAATTGGATCCGGAACCGATATTCAAATCGCGCCCCACCTGCTGTGTTGCGCACATGCGGTGTGTACGCAGCCCGCGGAATTGCTAGCACCGGTAATTTTTTTTGTTCAAACGTTGAATCGGTGGCATAATCATGGTGAGGATGCAATGGATTACCTGAACAGGAGATCCACGACGAGTGAGATGAAGGAGACCGATAATTTTTCAGTGACGAGCGAACTTTGCGGAGGGATCAGGATTGGCTTTCCTTTGGAGAGCTTGCCTGTCGCCACCGATGCTAGATGGAGAGAGATCTGGAACTCATCTGGGGACGACCCCTCAAGTAGTCAAATACTTGGAGGAACTATTTGAGAGCCCACATGTCAGTATGAGTTTGAAGTCCACCTACCACATTTTCTCACCTCAGATGGAGGTACTCCTCGTAGGACTCATGTAAGGCCGACCCCACAAGTTAGTGAGAGACATAGAGGTATTAGTAACTGAGAGCCCACTTGTCAGTGTCGTCGATGGTCAAGTGAAGTCGACCTACCACATCTCGTCACGCCCAAGAAATATGCCCATCTCTCATGCGTTGCAAAACTCACCCCACCTATCAGGTTATTCTTCTCCTGCACGCAAAAAAACAAAGTAGCCTCTCTCTTTTTTCTCTCTCTCTCCCTCTCTGTTTCTCTTTTCTCTCTCTTAGAGATTCAAAATCATTGAAGGGGATCGCTGACAAACTGCAGGGAAGCAGACCCCCCCACAGTTTAGAAAGGTGTTACTTCCGAACAGTCGGTAGCATAAGGTTCGGCAATCAAAGGTTAGTAAAAAACTAATCAACACACCTTTTGCGTGGTGATTCCTGATACACGAGATTCAATTCGTTGATGAATTTGTTGTGGTCGGGATTCATAGAATAAAACTTTTTAGTTTTACCCTGTAGCTTTGATTTGAGTTTTTTTTGTTTTGTATCCTCTCGTCCTTGTAATACGAGGTTGTTACTTTTGTTAGGTTCCATGGTTATCTTTGTGTTAAGTGTTGCGCAAGCAAATTAGCATCAGAGGATCTCACTTTGATTGAGGTTGTAGTTTAATAAAAAATTAATATATGTATATATTTATATATGTCAATTATATAGAACTAAAAATATCTCTGTTGATATCGACTTCGAAAAGTTTCAACACTGATACTGCTGGCTTATAACCATTATATTTATTATGTCTCTTTTTCAGGCAGATGTTCAGGAATGCGTCATCTGGTCAGGACAACAGGGACGGTCAGTCTTTGAACGACATCGGCAAGGATTATGGTAGGCAGGTAATAGTAAGGCAATTGAACATTAGTGTTTGGTCTTTTATTTCTGGGACGTTTGCTGTCAAGGTGTCACCACCGAGAACACCAAATAGTAGATCATTAACAACAACAAAAATGATTTATATATCCTGGATGAATGCTTTAATATCTGTTTATCCTGTGCATCTACTCTGAAGTTGAGTATCGAGAGGTGGAAGAAAAAATTTACTACAAAACAAGGAGAAGATCAAGGATGCAGATGCTGTCAAACACACACATGCCATGCGGGCTGGAATACTTGGAGTCAAGAGTGAGATACAAGTTCTTGGCAAACGTCCCAACCAGGAGCATGGTGTGCAACAGACACCTGCCATGAGGAGCATTCTAAGCAGCAGAGACTCCACTAAGCAGATTGTGTAGGTAATGACGAAAATTTCAAATGCTGGTTTTAACGTATGTGAAAGTTTTAGTCGCACGTGCCTCTAATTATTTTTTGGTTTGAAGACACAGATGCCCACAAAGGCGCAGAGCGGGCGTTGTGACGGCCCAGCGTTTGTAGGCGGTCATAATGAAGAGGTACAAGGTAACATAATTTCCTTTGATGCAAGCAGAAGGATCATTGGCAACAAAATCATTGGTGTTCAAGGATTCGGTACGGCTTGCACAAGCAAGAAGAGCCCAACGACAAAATCAAACATAGGAGCAATAAGCTCTACCATACAACAGCACCAGAAAGCAATACAGGTGACATCATATACGAACGTGCAACAACATTTAAAGCAAATGTATATTTTTTTGTGAGCAATTTTTTATTTGTTTTCGTCTGGTATATTTAAATTGCAGTATCTTCCACACACAGGTGTACGAGGAAGGAAGCAAGTATAACGGTAGTCCACGGATCGATGAAAACATAAGGCAAGGTCCTTTGAAAGGATCACTTGTGGCGTTCAACATAAGGGGTCCTTCCAAAGGATCTCCGATGGCATTCAAAATCGTCAGCGAAATCACCAATGCACGGAGGTTGTCGCCAAGATTTGCTAGACAAGAGAGGCATGGGAAAACAAAGGTGACGTCGGAACTATGCTTTTTCAGTTCAACACACAAACAGTTTTATGGGAGAACATGGTAAAGTGCAAAACAGGAGGATGACTGTCTTGTACGGCTGTATGTGTAGTTGTTCTTTTATATAGGATGTTGTTGTGCCTCTCCGGTTGTATGGTGTAAACAGAAGCACATCTGTGCCTCTTTGTGCAGATGTGTGTGTAGCATGGTCACATTCGTGCTGCTGGGTGTAATGTGAACAGTGCCTCTGGTGTACCGCTTATACTCGGTGAAGAGGCACGCAGGTCTGGTTTTGGTATACCGGATGAGGCCTGATGAGTCATATAAATCTTTTGTTTAGAAATTAAAAAAATGCATATGCTGCTCTGGACATCTAATTCTGTTTCTTGCCATGTGTTCAGGATTTGGCGGAGGGGATAACAGATGAGGGAAAGAAATATCATAGTTCTCCATCCATTTCGAAGGAAACGCAACGTTCACAGCAGCAAGTAGCGTACAACGCCAGCACGGATTGCATGGTAGAAGCAGCACAGTCCCTTGGTTGCACGAGTGCCGGAGAAACAGGGAGCAGCATTGCACAATGCAACATTGGAGAGGCAGACTCATTTATGGATTTGACCATGCCATGCAGAAACGACGCTGCTGCGTGTGATGAACAACAGAGAAGCAGCAGCTCCGCTGTAAGTGGACCTTTGGCTGGCGATGAGACTGATGTCGTCAGAAGTGAATGCGATCAGACGAACGAATACACGGTAGACAGAATCATCATGGTGCCGCCGACCATTGTAGAGAAAGAAATGGACGACATGTTTAAAGAAGGCATACACCCAACGATTCAGGAGGTCACCGAAGCGCTCGAACCAGAGGGTGGTATGGTATTCAGATCATTGGATGAGTGTTTTTTGTTTTTCTGCATATATGCTAGAAAGGTTGGCTTTGCTGCCAAGCGATCAATGAGCAGAAGATCGACATATGATCAGCAGCTTGACAAGCAGGTGTTTCAGTGCACCAAGGAAGGGCAGAATAAAACAACTGAGAGACATGTTAAGGAGAGAAGGAGCAACTGCTTGATCCGGACAAGCTGCCTAGTCCAAATAACATCCAAGAGGGATACAGATAGGAGAGAATGGCATCTGAAGAACGTGCGTCTAGAGCACAACCACCAACTTCACCCATCTGATTGGATCTTTGAAGTTCATGAGATGCTATAAGAAGATGACACCTTAGGAGAAATTCTTTACACAAGTGCTGCAGAAGGCGAGGTTAGAACCAAGGAAGGTTATGCAAATTTTTACTGCCATGGGGAAACTGAGGCGAGAAATTATGTTTGACACGATTGACATAAGCAACATTGCATGCCGGGACAGGGCTGGAGAGCGCGGCACTGATATCACAGATACCATGAAACTGTCTGCTGATATGCAGAGGCGGAGGCTGGGATTCCACCATGTGGAAGAGACAGAGAACAATGTAGTGCGCATCCTGTTGTGGACAGACTCCTTGTGTAAGATGAATTATGATCTATATAGAGATTTCGTGTCTTTTGACACGACATTCTCTACAAATATATATGGCTTTCCATTTGCACCAATTATAGGTGTCGACAACCATGGGTCGACCGTCCTGTTTGGAGTAGGCCTTTTGAAGGATGAGAAAATAGGGTCATTCAAGTGGCTCCTCACGTTTGTCGAGGCAATGAGAGGTAAAGAGCCGAAATACATAATAACGGACCAGGACCAGGCGATGAAGACTGCAATAAAGGAAGCTCTTCCGAGAACGAGGCATGTGTTACTGGTGGCATATTAGGAAGAACCTGAAGGAAAATAACGCAGCAGTGTTTGCACAGCACCCAGGGATGTCTGATGATAATTTCGAATCGTCAAAAACTCACTAGATCAAGACGAGTTTGAGCTTGCCTGGAAAGCAGCAATTTCTCTGCACAAGGCGGAAGGCAACAAACACCTGAACACGCTATGGGAACTCCGAAATTTTTGGGTGTCGGCCTACTTCAAGGACTGTTTCCATCCTTTCTCATCAACAACAACTCGCAGTGAGAGTACGAATTCGATGTGGAAGAATTACGTCGACCACAAGGACACCATAAAAAGGTTTGTTAGTGCGTATCACATGATTCACCAAAATTGCCTCGCCATGCTTGACAAGAAAAGACACCGAACATAAGAGAAGGCGCCATCACTAGAGACGGGTTTTCCGATTGAAAGACAAGCAAGTCAAGTATACACGAATGAAATTTTCAGGAAATTCCAGCTGGAGCTACGGAACCGGACTTACTTCAAGTGCTCTGACATGGCAAAGGGGAGGCAGTATTTAAAAAAAATATTATTGAGCCTGGAGAAAAAGTGTGGAAACCATATCCGAGCGAGGAATTTGACACGTCTGAGTTCAGGGTAGATGTGGATGAGCAAAAAGAAATATACAGTTGTAGCTCCAAGAAAATGAGTAGGGATGGCATTCAGTGCTGCCATGTGCTTAAGGTGATGGAGCAAACATGCATGATCGATCAACTTCCAAAATCCTTTGTCATCCCAGATGGACCAGGAATCTATCGAGAGAGTCTCAAAGTTTTGTCGACAAGTCAAGGTGATAGCATGAGCGTACAAGACGATGAAACTATGAGATTCGCCTCGCTTACGCTGAGTTGTCGAATATCTGTTCAAATGCTTGCAGAAAAGAGAAGGCATAACGTGTGTTGCGTGAGTGTACGGTAGATAGAAAAATAAAAGTCATGGCGGCACTTGCCGAGGAACCAGACACAGGCATTCTTGCCGAAACTCTCAAGAACCCTCCCATGAGTGCCTCAAAGGGCATGAAAAAAGGAGATCGAATCAAAGCTGGTTCTGAGAAGAAAGGAAAAGGTAAGAAAGCCGCATCCAAGTGTGGCCATTGTAGAGTAAAGGGTCACAGGAAAACAAACTGCCCGGATAACCCAGAAGTCCAGGAGAGGACGAGGATTGAAGAGGAGAAGAGGAAATCACAGCAGGAGAAGAGGGCAAGGTCAATGAAATGGCCGACAACACCGACAACACCATCGAGGACATCAAACGGCTCAGGACAATGCACTCCAAGCCCAGGAGGAAGACGTCAGACGCCAGCAACTCCAACGACCCCACTGACAGCAGGGAGCATTTACCAAAGTCTTGCATCTACGCCAGAATCGAACATCACACAAGCCAGGCACACAGAATGCATGCAGGGAAGCCCGGGACAAGGCACGGAATCTGCGCAGTCCATTTTCAGAAAGGAAAGGTCTGAGTGGAGACGTTTTGGTAACGGAGAACAGTACGAATAGAAAAATTAAAAGGTAATAATGCAACTTAAACAGGACGTAAGAAAAAAACAGTGATGACCACAATCTTTTGCTTTGTTTTGATGTATGAATATTAATTTTACAGGTAAATAGGTTGAATAGCTACGCAGAAGGGTGGGGTTGCATAAGGGTCGAGAAGGAAGAATGGATCGCTAAACATTCAAAAACAAGGCCGCATGTGGAGTGATGAAATAGCAAGCAATTGGTGGGGAGGGCGGGCGGTTGTTGATTGTTTATTTTCTTGTGCTATGGTTATAAGAACGGCTTGTAAGTTATTTTGCTGCAGTTATAGAAACAAAACAAATTTAAATAAGAACGCCTGTTGATTCTTTATGTATTTTTTACTCGGCGGACAAAAATATCAGAGGCACAGGTTTCCTTGTTATTTTCCGTAGCCGCGTCGGTTTCTGAACATGGATGTTGTAAGCATACAAGCATGCTTCTCTGCTGCATGACAGAGAGATAAAAATAACCTAAGGGCACAGGCAGCCATGGCCATGCCACCGGTGAGTGTTCAACCGTGACTCTCACGGTTGCATGGTCACGCCCAATTTTTGGAACGAAAACATTTTTAAGCATAGAATCTGGGTCGTGCTTCTAGGGCTGCATAACCGTGGCTTTCGTGGTAACTGTGGCTCGCCTGTTCTCACGCATGTTCTTCTATTATGAATGCATGTCTGTAAGTAATTCAAATAACCGTGCTTGCGATGCGTGTCCAACCGTGCCTCATGTGCCTTCACGATGTGCTTCTGCCATGCAAAGATTTCGAACTGAATGGGTCACGGTTGTGTTTGTTTTTCTGTTTCACAAATGGATATAGTGCCTGGCAGTAGGTTCACGGTGTTTGCTGTGACAGAATCACGTCTTTACATGCTACTAAAACACGTGGAATCACGGCCGCGCCTGTGTGTGGCATGTAGAACAATGCGTTACAATGCCGAAGACAGGACCGTGTGTCTCGTTCTTGAAAAGCCGTGGTTCTGCCATCACTTCATTCACTTGGTTTTGTCCGCGTTTTAGCATAATCATCTGCAAAGCAGAGGCACGGCCTTGAACCTTCTAGTGACTTAATTGTCAACGTGCTCGTGGAAAATTTTGCCGCTTGCAGAGGGAAGATGGCTGTAGAATCGTGCTTCCGGCGTGGAACAGATTCATAAAGACATGCACGCTTTGTGAATGTGTGCGGTAAATAATTAAATCACGGGGGGGGGGGGGCACGCCCGTGCCTGGTCTGCAAGTACAACAATGCATCTCGTACCATCAAAGCCGTGACTCTATTTGATGTTTCAAGTAGCCACCTAGCATTGACTTGTTACTACTTTTGAGTTTTCAGTGACCCAATCGATCTGTCATGATCAGGACTTCTATTTACTGTGTGTGTTCTACTATAAGTTTGAGTCTAATGTTGTACGCCTGTTGCTAAGTTCCATTACTAGTTAATACCATCGATCGTTTACTATTACCAACTTAGTTTATCTCTTGTAGTCCACTTTTTATGCATCTCTCTATATGCGTGCACATGTATAATCTGATTCATTTATGACGATGTTAATTAATGTGCCTCCTCGTGCCTCTTGTACCTGTAAGACCGTGCGTTTGTTATCACTGCACGGCACTTCCTCCGTGTATGTCCGTGACCCTGTGGTGAATGTTTGGGTGGAAACATGCTGCACAGCCTAGAACATAGCATCCTGTAGAACCACGACAGTGCTGCTTCTGCAAATCGAGACGTGCTTGTGCTTTGTTTAAAAGCGTGCCCGTGCTTCACTGTGAAACAACGAAATACAGATAGCCACGAACGTCCACGCCTTTTATATCGAAATAATATACGTAACATCAAGAAAGATGTGTGACGCAACTCAATACGGAACCGTGTCTGTAGGGAGTTCACATCCGTGCTTTTATATTCAAGGAAATAAGATTTTAAAAACAACGTCCCTCACATAGGCCATTTGGTGCCTCTATGGGCTAAACGCCTGTGTGTCTCCGTCTGATAGAGTCACAGGCTAGCATGACTCTATGTAATACCACCGACCATGCCTTCCTGTGACCCGAAACACTGAAACAAAGAAAGGCAGGAATGCCCACGGCTTCATGTGTGCACAAGACATGACTCTCGTTGGTTCAAAAACTTTGGCTGCAGAGACTTCACGTCCGTGCTTTTAAAAACAACGTCTCTAGAACTGGCCATTACGTTAATGTTTATCTGTACCCATAAACTTGGAATGAACGTAACCAAGGAAAGTAAAACACATTTGTTATCAAAGTTACTGACGACACGAGGTAACGAAAGATAAAATAAGAAACTTTTAGTGCACTGCTTAACAGCTTCAGATACGAGGATCAGGGTCGCTGCAGTCTACTTAGTCCGGCGAGACTTCCTTTTTGGTTGCTCGGTGCGAAGTTCCTCGATCTATTTCTTCATAACGTATGATTCTAGTTTCATCTTATCACGCTGAAGTTCGAGCTGCGCCTTCTCATCCATAAGAAGTGCAATGATGGCTTTGTTCTCGTCGTCCAACTTCGTGGATATCTTCACGAAGTCTTCCATAGTATTGAACAGGTTCTTCAGCTGGTCAAAGGAGAAGATGTCAGGTTGATGGCAGGACGCACCCTCAACATGACTCTAGTAGTGCCTATATCTTCCATGCTAGGTGGGTTATTCTCAAGAGGAGTGGACTCCGCTCCTCATTCACGAGAAAGGGCCGGTAACTGGGATGCCCAGTCCCATGATCCAAAAAGATCAAAGCAAATCAAAATAATTAAACAAAACTCCCCCAGGGCTGTTGTTAGTTGGAGGCACTCGTTGTTTCGAGCAAGCCATGGATTGATGCTTGTTGGTGGTTGGGGGAGTATAAACCTTTACCATTCTATTTGGGAACTACCTATAATGCATGTAGTATGGAAGATACAGCCATCTCACAGTTGTTGCGTTGACAGCGAAAGTATGCCGCTCAAAATGTTATTCAATCTCTATTTTAAAATCGAGCTCTGGCACCTCTACAAATCCCTGCTTCCCTCGTCGAAGGGCCTATCTATTTACTTTTATGTTGAGTCATGACCCTCCTATTTAAAGCACCCGCTGGAGAGCACACTGTAATTTGCATTCATTATTATTGGTTTATATTGGGTATGACTTGACTGGATCTCTTTTACCATGAATTACAATGTTTAGTCAGTCCTTGATCTTTAAAGGTGATCTGCATTTATGTTTTGCGGTCTCAGAAATGGCTAGCGAGATACCATTTTGTTATATTATGTTATGATTTTTATTGAGAAAGTGTTGTCATCCGAGTTTTATTATTATGGCTCGTTAGCTGATTATGCTATTCGTATGAGTAATTGTGAGACCTATGTGTTATTGTGAGTATGGTTAGTTCATAATATTTGCTGAAACCTGAATGATGGCTTTGCATGTTTACAACAACAAGAGCAAACAGAGTTTGTAAAAGTTTTTCTTTATCACTTTCAGTTTATGAACTGAATTGCTTGAGGACAAGCAAAGGATTAAGCTTGGGGGAGTGCTACGTCTTGAGCTTGCGTTGGTTTTCCCCGAAGAGGAGAGGATGATGCAGCACAATAGCGTAAGTATTTCCCTCAGCTTTTGAGAACCAAGGTATCAATCCAGTAGGAGGCCACGCGCAAGTCCCTCGTACCTGCACAAAACGATAGCTACTCGCAACCAACGCGATTAGGGGTTGTCAACCCCTTCACGGTCACTTACGAGAGTGAGATCTGATAGAGATAATATTTTAGTATTTTTTGGTATAAAGATGCAAAGTAAAAAGTAAAGGCAAAGCAACTATAAAAGTGATGGAGATTGATATGATGAGAATAGACCCGGGGCCATAGGTTTCACTAGTGGCTTCTCTCATGAGCATAAATATTCTACGGTGGGTGTACAAATTACTGTTGAGCAATTGATGTAATTGAGCATAGTTATGAGTATATCTAGGTATGATCATGTATATAGGCATCACGTCCGAGACAAGTAGATCGAAACAATTCTGCATCTACTACTATTACTCCAATCATCGACCGCTATCCAAAGATGCATCTAGAGTATAAAGTTAAAACAGACTAACACCTTAAGCAAGATGACATGATGTAGAGGAATAAATTCATGCAATATGATAAATACCCCATCTTGTTATCCTCGATGGCAACAATACAATACGTGCCTTGCAACCCTTTCTCATCACTAGGTAAGGACACCACAAGATTGAACCCAAAGCCATGCACTTCTCCCATTGCAAGAACTACCAATCTAGTTGGCCAAACCAAACGGATAATTCAAGAGACTTGCAAAGATAACTCAATCATACATAAAAGAATTCAGAGAAGATTCAAATATTATTCATAGATAAGCTGGATCATAAACCCACAATTCATCGGTCTCAACAAACACACCACAAAAAGAAGATTACATCAAATAGATCTCCACGAGTGAGGGGGAGAACATTGTATTGAGATCCAAAAAGAGAGAAGAAGCCATCTGGCTACTAGCTATGGACCCGAAGGTCTGAAGTAAACTACTCACACTTCATCGGAGGGGCTATGGTGTTGATGTAGAAGCCCTCCGTGGTGGATGCCCCCTCCGGCGGACCTCCGAAACAGGCCCCAAGATGGGATCTCGTGGATACAGGAAGTTGCGGCGGTGGAATTAGGTTTTTGGCTCCTGTTCTGATCGTTTGGGGTGCAATGAGGTATATATAGGAGGAAGGAGTACGTCGGTGGAGCTTGAGGCCCACAAGGTAGGGGGCGCCTGGGGCACCTCCACCCTCGTGACCCTCTCTCGATGCCTTGGCGTAGGGTCCAAGTCTCTGGATCACGCTCGGTGAGAAAATCACGTTTCCGAAAGTTTCATTTCGCTTTGGACTCCGTTTGATATTCCGCTTCTTGAAATACTGAAAAAGGCAAAAACATCAATTTCGGGCTAGGCCTCCGGTTAATAGGTTAGTCCCAAAAGTAATATAAAAGTGGAAAATAAAGCCCATTATAGTCCAAAACAGTAGATAAAGTAGCATGGAGCAATCAAAATTATAGATACGTTGGAGACGTATCGCATCCCCAAGCTTAATTCCTGCTCGTCCTCGAGTAGGTAAATGATAAGAAGAGAATTTTTGATGCGGAGTGATACTTTGGCATAATTTCAATGTAAATCTTCTTAATCATGGTATGAATATTCAGATCCGAAAGATTCAAGATAAAAGTTCATATTGACGTAAAAATAATAATACTTCAAGCATACTAATCAAAGTAATCATGTCTTCTCAAAATAGCATGGACAAAAGAAGTTCATCCCTAAAAATCATATAATTAGGCTATGTTTCATTTTCGTCACACAAAGATGTTCCCAACTTCTATACCCCGATGACAAGCCAAGCAATTGTTTCATACTTAAATAATCTCAAACTTTTCAACCTTCACGCAATACATGAGCGTGAGCCATGGATATAGCACTATGGGTGGAATAGAATATGATGATGGGGATTGTGTGGAGAAGACAAAAGGAGAAAGTCTCATATTGACGAGGATAATCAACGGGCTATGGAGATGCCCATCAATTGATGTCAACATGAGGAGTAGGGACTTCCATGCAACGGATGCACTAGAGCTATGAATGCTCAACAAAAGAAAACTAGTGGGTGTGCATCCAACTTGCTTGCTCATGAAGACCTAGGGCATTTTGAGGAAGCCCATCGTAGGAATATACAAGCCAAGTTCTATAACGAAAAATTCCCACTAGTATAGAAAGACAACTTATGAGACTCACTATATGAAAAAGGTGCTACTTTGAAACACAAGTGTGGAAAAAGAGATAGTAGTATTGCCCTTTTTGTTTATTTTCTTTTTTTTTGGCCTTTCTTTTTTTCTTTTTGGCCTTTCCTTTTTTTTATTTGGGCAATGCTCTAATAATGATGATCATCACACTTCTATTGATTACAACGTAAGGATTACAAATCGAAACTACAACAAGGTATGACTCTATATGAATGCCACCCCCGGTGTATCGGGATGGTGCAATGAATCAAGAGTGACATGTATGAAAAATAATGCGTGGCGGCTTTGCCACAAATACGATGTCAACTACATGATCATGCAATGGCAATATGACAAAAGTAAAGTATGTCATGATGATGATGAACGGAACGGTGGAAAGTTGCATGGCAATATATCTCGAATGGCTATGGAAATGCCATAATAGGTAGGTATGATGGCTGTTTTGAGGAAGATATAAGGAGGTTTATGTGTGATAGAGCGTATCATATCACGGGGTTTGATGCACCGCTAAGTTTGCACCAACTCTCAAGGTGAGAAAGGGCAATGCACGCATCAAGAGGCTAGCAAAGGTGGAAAGGTAAAAGTGTGTATAATCCCTGGACTCAACATTAGTCAAAAGAACTCATATATTTATTGCAAAAAATTAGAAGTCATCAAAAATAAAGTACTACGCGCATGCTCCTAGGGGGATAGATTGGTAGGAAAAGACCATCGCTCGTCCCCGACCGCCACTCATAAGGATGCACAAGCCAGGTACACTTCATGTTTCAAATTTGTTACACAACTTTAACCATATGTGCATACTACGGGATTTCCTAACTTCAACACAAGCATTTCTCAAATTCACAACTACTCAACTAGCACGACTTTGATATTATCACCTCCATATCTGAAAACAATTATCAAGCATCAAACTTATCTTAGTATTCAACGCACTCAAAAGAAAGTTTCACATATCTTGAATACCAAGTATATTAACATTAAGCAAATTACCATGCTATTAACGACTCTCAAAATAATCTAAGTGAAGAATGAGAGATCAAGTTTCTTTAAAACAAATCCACCACCGTGCTCTAAAAGATCTAAGTGAAGCACTAGAGCAAAAATTATCACGCTCAAAAGATATAAGTGAAGCACTATGAGCAAACTATCAAGCTCAAAATATATAAGTGAAGCACATAGAGTATTCTATCAAATTTCAATTCATGTATGGCTCTCTCAAAAGGTGTGTACAGCAAGGATGATTGTGGTAAACTAAAAAGCAAAGACACTAATAATACAAGACGCTCCAAGCAAAACACATATCATGTGGTGAATAAAAATATAGCTCCAAGTAAATTACCGATGGAAGTGGATTTAAAGAGGGGATGCCTTCCGGGCATCCCCAATCTTTGACTTTTTATGTCCTTGGATTATCTTGGGGTGCCATGGGCATCCCCAAGCTTAGGCTCTTGCCACTCCTTGTTCCATAATCCATCAAAAGAATTCACCCAAAACTTGAAAACTTCACAACACAAAACTCAATAGAAATCTCGTGAGCTCCGTTAGAGAAAGAAAACAAAAGACTACTTTAAGGTACTATAATGAACTCATTATTTATTTATATTGGTGTTAAACCTACTGTATTCCAACTTCTCTATGGATCATAAACTATTTTACTAGCCATAGATTCATCAAAATAAGCAAACAACACACGCATAAAACAGAATCTGTCAAAACAGAACAGTCTGTAGTAATCTGTAACTAACGCAAACTTCTGGAAGTCAAAAATTCTACCAAAATTAGAAGACCTGGAAAATTTGTTTATTGATCAGCAGCAATTGGAATCAGTATTTTATCACGTTCTGGTGATTTTTAACAATTCGGGCACTGAGCGCAAAGTTTCTGGAAATTACAGCAAGATCAAATAACTATCACCCAAGAAGATCCAATAGGTTTAACTTGGCACAAACACTAATTAAAAGATGAAACCACATCTAAGCATGGGCTAGATGGATTATTTATTCCTAAACAGAAGAAAAAACAAAAAACTAAAAATAAAATTGGGTTCCCTCCCAACAAGCGCTATCGTTTAACGCCCCTAGCTAGGCATAAAAGCAAGGATAGATCTAGGTATTGCCATCTTTGTTAGGCAATCCATAAGTGGCTCTCATGATAGATTAATATGGTAATTTTATTTTCTTTCTAGGAAAGTGTTCCATGCCTTTCTTTAATGGAAATTGGAATCTAATATTTCCTTCCTTCATATCAATAATTGCACCAATCGTTCTAAGGAAAGGTCTACCAAGAATAATAGGACATGAAGGATTGCAATCTATATCAAGAACGATAAAATCTACGGGCACATAATTCCTATTTGCAACAATAAGAACATCATTAATTCTTCCCATAGGCTTTTTACTAGTGGAACTGCAGGATGCAAGTTTAGAGAGCAATCATCAAAGTCACGGAAATCTAGCAAATCACACAAAGTTTTGGGAATAGTGGAGACACTAGCACCCAAATCACACAAAGCATGAAACTCATAATCTTTAATTTTAATTTTGATAGTAGGTTCCCACTCATCATAGAGTTTCCTAGGGATAGAAACTTTCAACTCAAGTTTTTCTTCATAATATTGCATCAACTTGCAACCCTTTTTGTCACCGGGTAAGGACACCGCAAGATTGAACCCAAAGCCATGCACTTCTCCCATTGCAAGAACAACCAATCTAGTTGGCCAAACCAAACGGATAATTCAAGAGACTTGCAAAGATAACTCAATCATACATAAAAGAATTCAGAGAAGATTCAAATATTATTCATAGATAAGCTGGATCATAAACCCACAATTCATCGGTCTCAACAAACACACCGCAAAAAGAAGATTACATCGAATATATCTCCACGAGAGAGGGGAGAACATTGTATTGAGATCCAAAAGAGAGAATAAGCCATCTAGCTACTAGCTATGGACCCGAAGGTCCCAAGTAAACTACTCACACTTCATCGGAGGGGCTATGGTGTTGATGTAGAAGCCCTCCGTGGTGGATGCCCTCCGTGGAGCTCAAACAGCCCCAAGATGGGATCTCGTGGATACAGGAAGTTGCAGCGGTGGAATTAGGTTTTGGCCCTGCTCGACTGCTTGGAGGTATGTAGGTATATATAGGAGGAAGGAGGAAGGAGTACGTCGGTGGAGCTTCGAGGGGCCCACGAGGCAGGTGCCGCGCCCTGGGGGGGGGGGGCGCCCTCCACCCTCGTGACCGCCTCTCTGATGCCTTGGCATAGGGTCCAAGTCTCCTGGATCACGTTCGGTGAGAAAATCACGTTTCCGAAGGTTTCATTCCGTTTGGACTCCGTTTGATATTCTGCTTTTGAAATCTTGAAAAAGGCAAAAACAGCACTTCGGGCTGGGCCTCCGGTTAATAGGTTAGTCCCGAAAGTAATATAAAAGTGGAAAATAAAGCCCATTATAGTCCAAAACAGTAGATAAAGTAGCATGGAGCAATCAAGAATTATAGATACGTTGGAGACGTATCAGGGAGTTGGTACGTCTCCAACGTATCTACTTTTCCAAACACTTTTGCCCTTGTTTTGGACTCTAACTTGCATGATTTGAATGAAACTAACCCGGACTGACGCTGTTTTCAAGCAGAATCGCCATGATGTTGTTTTATGCACTACTAGAAAAACCCCTACTAATGGCGCATTTAATATGGCTATTAATGGCGCATCTGAAAGGCCATTAATAGCACGCCATTAGTAATTTTACTAATGGCGCACCACCCGTGCGCCATTAGTATAGCCCACGGCGCCATTAGTATCTAGTATACCAATGGCGCACTACATAGAGGTGCGCCATTAGTATCTGGTATACTAATGGCGCACCACATAGAAGTGCGCCATTAGTAACATTTTTTTTTTCAATTTTTTTTAAATTTTTCCAATTTTTTTTTATTTTTTTTCAATTTTTAAATTTTTTTTCAATTTTTTCTTAATCTCAGTTCACTATGGCTTAATCTCAGGTCAATATGCTTAATCTCAGGTCAAATCGCACTCCATGGTCAAACTTCCCGAAAGGTCACCCATCCTCACACTACTCCAGCCCAAGCACGCTTAACTTCGTAGTTCTATCCAACCCCAAAGAACAGCTCACTTCACGTGCACTTGTTGATATATCTAGCATATCAATCCTGTTATACCTTATTGATGTCTAGGACTTTGTTCATGTTAATGACTATGATGAAATTTTGAAAAATATTTCAAACTTCTCGATCATATTACGTATCATTTTTTGAAAAAAATCAAATTGAAATTAGTAATTTTGAAATTAGTAATTTTTTTCTGTTACTAGTGGCGCACCACATTCACGGTGCGCCACTAGTAAGTTTGAAATTTTTTGAATTTTTTTGCCGCCAGATCTTAAAAGCCCCGTAGCTTTTTTTTTCTGTTAGGTTTTTGGGGATTTTGAAAATGTTTAACGGGGTTCCCCCCGGTTAAATTCGGATGTAACTTTTCGAGTAGATGATTTTTCATATAAAAAACTTTTTCATCCGAGTTAGTATGCAAAAGTTATGCCCATTTTTACAAATTTCTAGAGATTTTGCAAATGAAGTCGAAATTCATATTTGCAAATTTTCCCAACAACTAGACCACATATCACATGGGAAACTTATTTTCTTTTATTTTTGACATTTTCATCATTTTCTTTTATTTTTTTAAAACTGAAAAGGCGATCCAGGGGGTGCATTCGGTGGAAGGTGGTTGTTACTAATGGCGCAGTGGGAGTGGTGCGCCATTAGTAGTTCAACTACTAATGGCGCATTACTCCCACGGTGCGCCATTAGTAACTTGGCCACCTTCCACCGACGACGAAAGTTACTAATGGCGCACTGCGGGTGGTGCGCCATTATTAGTTCAACTACTAATGGCGCACCACTCCCACGGTGCGCCATTAGTAGATTTGAAAAAAATCATAAAAAAAATGATATTTTTTTTGATTTTTTTTTAAAAAAAACTTAGTAATGGCGCACCAGTGAAAGTGCGTCATTACTAGTTAAATTAGTGATGGCGCACCACCACAAGGTGCGCCATTAGTAACAAATTTTTTTATTTATTTTTACATTTTTTCGAAACTACTAATGGCGCATTTACGGATGTGGTGCGCTATTACTATGTCAATTAGTAATGGCGCACTATGCACCGGTGCGCCATTAGTAACAAAAATGTTTTTATGTTTTTTTCCAACTACTAATGGCGCACCACACACCAGGTGCGCCATTAGTAATATATTACTAATGGCGCACCGAGACATGGTCCGCCATTAGAATATAGTAATGGCGCACCACATCACAGGTGCGCCATTAGTAGCCATTCCATCTATAGCCCTTTTTGTAGTAGTGATGTGTAGAAAACAAAAGTTCTCGGAATGTCTTGGAAATCCACGGAGGCACTTTTTGGAAAATATAAAAAATACTAGCGAAAGAATCAACACCAGGGGGCTCACATCCTGTCCACGAGGGTGGGGGCGCGCCCCCTGTCTCGTGGGCCCCGTGGACCTCCACCGACCTCAACTCCAACTCCATATATTCACGTTCGGGGAGAAAAAATTCAGAGAGAAAGCTTCATCACGTTTTACGATATGAAGCCGCCGCCAAGCCCTAATCTCTCTCGGGAGGGCTGATCTGGAGTCCGTTTGGGGCTCCAGAGAGGGGGATTTGTGATACGTCTCCGTCGTATCTACTTTTCCAAACACTTTTGCCCCTGTTTTGGACTCTAACTTGTATGATTTGAATGGAACTAACCCGGATCGACGCTGTATTCAAAGAGAATTGCCATGATGTTGTTTTATGTGCGTAAAACAAAAATTCTTGGAATGACCTGAAACTCCACGGATGTCTTATAAAAAATAATAAAAATCCTCGCCAAAGATGAAGACCAAGGCCCACACCCTTTCCACGAGGGTGGGGGCGCGCCTCCCTGGCGCGCCTCACCTCGTGGCCCTCGAGACCCTCCGACGCCAACTCCAACTCCATATATTGGCTGGGAGAAAAATCAGAGAGAAGAAATCATTGCGCTTTTACGATATGAAGCCGCCGCCAAGCCCTAATCTCTCTCGGAGGGTTGATCTCGAGTCCGCCTGGGCCCGGAGAGGGGATTCGTCGCCGTCATTATCAATCAACCATCCTCCATCACCAATTTCATGATGCTCACCGGCGTGTGTGAGTAATTCCATCGTAGGCTTGCTGGACGGTGATGGGTTGGATGAGATTTATCATGTGATCGAGTTAGTTTTGTTAGGGTTTGATCCCTAGTATCCACTATGTTTTGAGATTGATGTTGCTATGACTTTGCTATGCTTAATGCTTGTCACTAGGGCCCGAGTGCCATGAATTCAGATCTGAACCTATTATGTTTTCATGAATATATGTGTGTTCTTAATCCTATCTTGCAAGTCTATAGTCACCTATTATGTGTTATGATCCGACAACCTCAAGTGACAATAATCGGGATACTTCTCGGTGATGACCATAGTTTGAGGAGTTCATGTATTCACTATGTGCTAATGCTTTGTTCCGATTCTCTATTAAAAGGAGGCCTTAATATCCCTTAGTTTCCAATAGGACCCCGGTGCCACGGGAGGGTAGGACAAAAGATGTCATGAAAGTTCTTTTCCATAAGCACGTATGACTATATTCACAACACATGCCTACATTACATTGATGAACTGGAGCTAGTTCTGTGTCACCCTACGTTATGACTGTTACATGACGAACCACATCCGGCATAATTATCCATCACTGATCCGGTGCCTACGAGCTTTCCATATACTGGTTCTCGCTTATTTACTTTTCCGTTGCTACTGTTACAATCACTACAAAATACCAAAAACATTACTTTTGCTGTCTTTACTTTTGTTACCGTTACCACCGCTTATCATATTACTTTGCTACTAAACACTTTGCTGCAGATATTAAGTTTTGTGTGTGGTTGAATTGACAACTCAGCTGCTAATACTTGAGAATATTCTTTGGCTCCCCTTGTGTCGAATCAATTAATTTGGGTTGAATACTCTACCCTCGAAAACTGTTGCGATCCCCTATACTTGTGGGTTATCAAGACCTTTTTCTGGCGCCGTTGTCGGGGAGCATAGCTCTATTCTTTGAGTCACTTGGGATTTTTATCTGCTGGACACTATGAAGAACTTGAAAGACGCTAAGACAACAATTTATCCCTCAACTACGAGGGGAGGTAAGGAACTTCCATCTTGCTCTGCACTTGATTCACCTTCTGTTATGAGTAAGCTAGCGACACCTAAAACTGCTTCTGCTATTCGCTTCGATATGTCGCATGTTATTGATGATGCCACTTCGCTATGCATGATACTTATGATGAAACTACTTCTATGCTTGATACTACTGTGTCCCTTGGTGAATTTCTAGATGAACAAATTTCTAGGTCTAGAGAAAGAGAAATTATTGAAACTGAATAGAATGATGAAAGTGATGATGAAAATATGCCTGCTATTCCTGAGGGTTATCTTTTGACGCCGGAATCTTCGCAGCTATTTTTGCCTCGCCAGTGATAGATATGAACTTAAGAGGCTGCTAGTTAAATGGAGTAAAGAATCTCTTAGAGATAGGATGAGACCTAACCCTGCTTTTGCTAGTTCACCTATCTGTGTTCCTGATAAGGATTATGATTTTTCTGTTGATCCAGATATAATTACTTTGGTTCAATCTGATCATTTTTATGGCTATGAATCTGAAACTGTTGTGGCACATCTTACTAAGTTAAATGATATAGCTGCCCTGTTTACTAATGATGAGATATCGCGCTACTTTTATATACTCAAAATATTTCCGTTCTCATTAAAGGGTGA
Organism: Aegilops bicornis; assembly: GCA_021605145.1. Taxonomy (NCBI): domain Eukaryota; kingdom Viridiplantae; phylum Streptophyta; class Magnoliopsida; order Poales; family Poaceae; genus Aegilops; species Aegilops bicornis. The sequence goes on from CM038672.1 coordinate 706,115,620, forward strand.
TGCTAAGATATGGTTTAATTCTCTTGATCCTGGTTGTGTGCCTAGTCCCGAGGATATGATTTATTACTTCCGCTAAATATTTCCCTGCTCATAAGAAACAAGCTGCATTGAGGGAAATATACAACTTCGCAAATTGAAGAAGAGAGTCTCCCACAAGCTTGGGGAGGCTTCTCAAGTTACTTAATGCTTTGCCCGATCATCCTCTTAAGAAACCTGAAATACTTGATATCTTTTATAATGGACTAACCGATGCTTCCAGAGATTACCCGGATAGTTGTGCTGGTTCTCTTTTCAGGAAAGAACACCGGATGAAGCTGAAATTTTATTGAATAATATGTTGACAAATGAAAATAATTGGGCACCTCTCGAGCCAACTCTGAGCCAGCTCCCGAGCCAATTACTAAGCCTATTCCTAAACCAACTCAAGAAGAGAGGTGTTCTATTTCTCACCTCAAGATATGCAAGAGGCAAAGAAATCTATGAAAGAAAAAGGTATTAAAGCTGAAGATGTTAAGAATTTACCTCCCATTGAAGAAATACATGGTCTTAATTTCATCACTGTTGAAGAAGTGTATGACCTCAATTCCTTATTCACTGAAGAACCTCCTGATCCCGATATCCCGACACAGGTAGTAAAGGTAAATTCTCTCTACAGATATGATAAAGATGAAGTCCCTCCAACTAAAATTGCTAGTCAGTGCTTGGATGAGTTTGATAACTTTATGTTTAAGCAAGATGACTTTAATGCTTATTTTGGTAGACAATTAAAACAGAATACCTTTATGATTAAACGCTTGAGTGATTATATGGCTAATATTAGAGGTGAACTTAAACTTGTTAGCAAACATGCTTCTATGGTTACCACTCAAGTAGAACAAGTACTTAAAGCTCGTAAAGAAGTGCTTGATGAAATGAATAGTAAGAAAATGATTATGATGTTAGAGTGGCTACTAGAACTGGTAGAATGACTCAGGAACCTTTGTATCCTGAAGGCCACCCTAAGAGAATCGAGCAAGATTCTCAGAGAAATAATATTGATGTACCTAGTTCTTCTAAAAGGAAGAAAAGAAAAATGATAGAACTGTGCAAACTTCTAGTGAACCTGTTGCTGAATCACCGAGAATCCAAATGATATCTCTATGTCCGATGTCAAACACAACTGGTAATGAACATGAACCTAGTGAAAATGTTAATGATGATATTTATGATGATGCTCAACCTAGTAATGATAATGATGTAGAAGTTGAACCTGATGTTGATCTTGATAACCCACAATCAAAGAATCAACGTTATGATAAGAGAGACTTTGTTGCTAGGAGAAATGGTAAAGAAAGAGAACCATGGGTTCAGAAACCCATGCCTTTTCCTCCCCAACAATCCAAGAAAAGGATGATGAGGATTTTGAGCGCTTTGCTGAAATGATTAGACCCATCTTTTTGCATATGCGATTGACTCATATGCTCAAAATGAATCCTTATGCTAAATATATGAAAGATATTTTTACAAATAAAAAAAAGACACCGGAAGCTGAAATTTCCACCATGCTTGCTAATTATACTTTTAAGGGTGGAATACCAAAGAAACTTGGAGATCCAGGAGTACCTACTATACCATGCTCCATTAAGAGAAATTATGTTAAAACTGCTTAATGTGATCTTGGAGCCGGTGTTAGTGTTATGCCTCTCTTTATATCATAGACTTGACTTGAATAAGTTGACACCTACTGAAATATCTTTGCAAGTGGCTGATAAATCCACTTCTATACCCGTCGGTATTTGTGAGGATGTGCCTTTTGTGGTTGCAAACGTTACTATTTTAACGGACTTTGTTATTCTTGATATTCCCGAGGATGATATAGTATGTCTATTATTCTTGGAAGACCTTTCCTTAATACTGCAGGGGCTATTATTGTTTTGGAACAAAGGCAATGTCACTTTTCATGTTAATGGTAATGAACATACGGTACACTTTCCGAGGAAACAACCTCAAGTTCATAGAATCAACTCTATTGGAAAAATTCCATCGATTATATTTGGAGGTTTTGAATTTCCTCTCCCTACCGCCAAGAAGAAATATGACATACTTATTGTTGGGGATGTCCATATCCCCGTTGAGGTAACATAGTGTTATTTAAAATTTCTCCGGTACCATGTTAATCGGAATGAGTTTGTTAACAAGACTTGATCAACCTTGTTAGTGGATTTCTTTTGATGAGCATGAGATGGATGAAACTAGAAGCACAACCTTCTGTACCCTCTTTATATTTTCTGTTCTTTAGTAGAAATAAAGTAAAATAGTATTTTTCTGTCTGTTTCCTGATTTATCCATGCAAAATAAAAATATCCCAAAAATAAAAGTCCTCAGAATGCCATGCCAATTTAATATGATTTTTTCGGGAATATTTGAGGATTTTTAATGCAAAAATTACCGCGGGGGAGCTGCCACCTGGCCACGAGGGTGGAGGGAACGCCCTACCCCCCTGGGCACGCCCCCCTGCCTCGTGGGCCCACAGTGGCCCTCCTCCACTTATCCCTGCACCCATCTTCTTCCTCTGCCTCACAAACCCAAAAAACCAACTCAAGCTCGTGTTCCAGCCATTTTTGCTGTGATTTTCGATCTCCTTGCTCAAAGCACCTCTCGCAAAACTGCTTGGGGAGATTGTTCCTTGGTATGTGACTCCTCCATTGGTCCAATTAGTTTTTGTTCTAGTGCTTTATTCTTTGCAAATTTGTGCTGCATAGGTGACCATGTTCTTGAGCTTGCATGTCAAATTTATATGGTTCCAAGTAGTTCTAATGCTTGATATATGCTCTAGGCACTTGTGTGAGTAGGTGCTATCAGTTTTATTGAAGTTGGTTCACTTTTGTTTGAAGTTACTAAAAATTTCAGATTATTTCAGAAATAATGAAGAGACTTTGAGGGGCTCACGAGTCAAGCTCAAGGAAAAACAAAAGGAAGAAGAGCAGAAGCCCAAATTTAATTTGCCTCAAGACTGGAGGTCCGGCCGTGTGAATGGCCTTCCGATGACTTCTTGAGGAGAGCCGATTCATGAGGATTTCTATTTCACTACAAAAAAGACACATTCGTGACATTTTGGGCCGAGCGAAATTTTTCTGTCATACATATGACACTTCTCCGACGATAATTGTTACAAAACCCGTATCATCATAGATGTGGTGGGCTCCTACTTCTATGACAAAAATCATGACAGAAAATGGGCTTTTCGTCCTGGTGGGCTGGAGACGCAGCCGCATGACATTCTTTGGGCCGTCCATGACAGAAAAAACCGTGGTAGAAGCGAGGGCGAGGAAAATTTCGGGGAGTTGCCGGTTACGGTGGGAGGTCGAGGGCCGAGCGATGCGCTGCTTTCTCAGACGACGCTGCTGCGGTGTGCGAGGCGTTGGCTCTAACTGAACCCGAGCGAGGCACTGAACCCGAGCGATTGCACTGCAGGCTACGCATTACTGAACCCCGAGCGATCGATCGATGGCTGTTAACTGAACCCGATGGAGCGATTCCTTCGCTACTGCTGCTAACTGAAGCCGATCGATTGGATGAACAGTGAGCGCTATGGGGTTTGAACTTTTTTCTAATTCAATGAACTTTTTCAAATTTGATAAACTTTTTTTTCAAATTCATTGAATGTTTTCCAAAACTGATGAATTGTTTTTAAAATTTGATGAACTTCTTTCAAGAGTGATGAATTTTTCGGTCAATTTTGTGAACTTTTTTCAAACTCGCTGAACTTTTTTACAAAATCTATGAACTTTTTTGAAAAGGATGAACTTTTTTAAAAACCGAAGGACTTTTTCAAAAATGATGAACTTTTTTTCAAGATCGATGAACTTTTTTCTGAAAAAGATGAACTTTTACAAAAATTCATAATGTTTTTTCCAAAATCTGTGAACTTTTTTAAGTTTGTGAACTTTTCTTCAAAAATGACGAACTATTTTCTCAAAATTGATGAACTTTTTTTATGTTTGTGAACTTTTTGTCTCAAAATCGATGAACGTTTTTAAATTCACGTTTTATAAAAATAATTAAAAACTGAATGCTATATAAATAGCGTGGCCATAGTGGTTAACGAGTGGTTCATGTACCGTTAGCGCTAATGAAAAGTAGATATGTCCGATGGGTGTGGTGGTCAGCTAACGTTGGAATGGCCACGTGTTTGCGGGGACGCGGTTTCGATTCCTGAAGTAGCCACATTTTTTGCGTTCTATTATAGCGATTTTGTCCCCTACGCTTTCCATCGCGGGCCGGCCCAGCAAGGCGCTACTGCGGCGCCAGCTGCGCTTAAGGCGGGGAGTGCTCCTCGCAACGATTAGTCGGGGAGCGCTCCCTCCGTGCCAAGTGTCATGGGCGGAGCGGTCGTGAGACTGGTCGTGAGACTTTTATAGGTGCTCCGCGCGCGACACGCACGGCGTCTCCCGTGATTTCTGGTTTTTGGTTTCCCTTTCTGGTTTTTCCTTTTTTCACTTTAGTCCTTATACTTTTAATGTTTTGTAAAATCTCTTGATCTGTTTTGAGATCAGTTTTTCTCTGGTGTGGGCGAACCATCGTGGAGCACTGTTCTTTCTTTGCCGTCGTCTCCGCTTCGCCGCGCCGCCGCTCTTGTCGCGGTGGTTACGGCTGCCCCTGTCCCGCCGCCGTGCTTGTTGCCTGCTCTTACGGCGGTCCTTCTTAGCGCCGACCGCGCTTCCAGCTGATATCGCCGTTCTCACCGGTTGCCTTCGTGGGTTCCCTGTTTCCTTTCTCATTTCTTGTTTTGTTCCCATTATATTTCCGGGATATGGAGATTTATGGGTAGTTACGGTGGGGACTACCAACACTATCAGATGTCAAGTTTTAACTGGGTTTTGTGGGATTAGTTATTGATAATCATTGTATTCCTTGCAGTTATGGCTTGTCCTTTTTGCCGTATGCCTGGTGGCCCATGTTCTTCGGTTGATTCTTCTGTAGATGGGTTCAGTGTGGTCCTGGATCGGCGTTGTTGGAGGCGTGTTGTAAGAATATCATTTTATAATTGTTCAACTTTTGGCACACACGCTTATTTCTTTTGGTGCTGCTCATACTGTTTAGGTTTTGATTATGATCCTTGTTTTGATTTGTTGCGCAGTATTTTCCGTGGCAGTGTTAGAGCTCATCTTGCTCGTTACATCGAGGAGTGTAGGGCTTTAGCCATAGGAGGGGTGACGAAGATACTGATCTTGCTCTTTAGTGCAACGAGGGTTATTTGTATGGTGTTCTATTTAGTCATGGTCGGTTGAGGAGCAAATTCCATGGTCCTTCCTGGGAACGATTGGTCAGTGATTATGGTGTTTGTCCTCATGACCATTAGGCTTGAACATTATGGAACGTGGATTGGTATTGATTTTTATCGTGTTGGTCGTGGAGATGCGTTGTCTCCTTTACCGTCTGTTGGTAAGGTTTATTTTTGAGGAAGTTTTTAGCTTGTTTTATTGCACATGATGATTTTTCTGTTCCCTTGAGCATGTGTAATTATATTTTATAGCTCTTGATGGTTTGAGCGACTCCAAGATGGAACTTGTTGGGAGTTGTTATTACACCCGTGGTGTTTTTCTTAATTATCAGCAGATGTATTTCCTGAGGTGTCAACTCTTTGATGATGACTACATCCCCTGTTGTCCTTTTGTTCGCAGGATTGATTCCATGAGTGTTAATAGTCATCATATGGTCAGATTTTTTCTACTGTTTTTTCTTTCTTTATGTTTATTTATTTATTTTTATTATATCTTCTATTTATAGTTTTGAATTTTTGTTCTATTTCTGATAGCTTGATGTTTTTAGGTTATTCCTGGTATTGTTGTGAGGAGTTTGAAGGAGTTTGGGACTTTTCCTAGGACTCATGCTTTTAACCCTTGAAGTTACTTTGGAATCTGGTGATGATGATATATATGTGAGCACTCCTTGCTCCTACTTCATTGGCTTGGGTAGTAGAATGGTGTTCAAACATGAAGGTTTCAGTGATTTTCTCCAGCATCGCCTATTGAAGTAAACAGCTTGGTGCTGATAACTTTCAAAGAGCGTGATGGGAGGCTTGTTGTTATCTTCAATCTTCTGCCGCAGTGATGTTAGTTATAGCCTTTGAACATAAATGGATTTTGTTTAAAAATCTATGCTACGGTTTAATGTTATCTAGATATATGAAACGATATGAACCAAAGTGTTCATTGCTGTTGTATGTTTGTAGAAGAGGTATGGCTGTGCACCTCTTTTAAAGATGTTTTTTGTACATATGTTATTTAATTGGGGTCATAGTTATCAATACAGTAGAGGCACATGTGTTGTTTACTCTGAGGCACGGCTATGCATCTCTTTTATGTGAGGCACGTGGATTAAGCAAATGAAGGCACAAAATTGAAGTGAGTTCATGCACGGTTGTGAGGAGGCACAGGTATACTGAGAGGTACGTATGTGCAGCACCAAAGTTGTACGGGCGATCACGCGTGCCGAACACGTAGAGATACTATGGGTTTCATGTGAGAGGCACGTGTGTGTGTAGCACGTAGAGTTACTGTTGGTTTTATGTGAGGCACGTCGATTGAGCAAAATGGAAGCATGGAATTATAGTCAGTACAAGCACGGTTGTGTGGAGGCACGGGTATACTGAGAGACGCGTCTGTGCAGCACCAAAGTTGCACTGGCGATCACGCGTGCGTAACACGTAGAGTTACTGTGGGTTTCACGTGAGTCACGTTGATCAAGCAAAGAGAGGCACGGTAGTGAAGTCAGTACAAGCACGGTTGTGTGGAGGCACGGTTTTGAACCCTCTTGCTGCTGTCAAGTTTCTAGAGGCACGGATGTACGGCAGTAGAGGCATTAGTCCGAATATTTGGTTAGAGGGGCTCGGTTGTGGATGCACAGGTGTGAAGTCTCTAGGGTCACGGTTACGTGGCACCACCTGCATGGATTGAGTAGACACTTAGAGAGCCACACTTGTACATAGGTCAGTTGCACACGGTATTGTACTTTTGTGGCATCGTGCAGAATTGGTGTACGGAGAGGAACCTGTGCAATAGCAAGGATGTTCTGAATGGACAGAGCGGTGTTTGATGTGAAATGGTTGTGTTGTGTGATTTTCTTTCAATGTGGTTAAAGTAACAAAGTTCTTGTCGCTTGTGTCTTTGTACCAATGTCCTTCTGCAATATTTCTAAATTGTTCACGCCTAATGTTTAATAAGCATTGTACTGAAAGTTTACAACGATATCATCACATATTCTTGTAAATGCACGATGCATCTTGTAAAGGTTGAGTATGAGAATTATAATACAATATCGTATGCACATACCTCTCGCTCTATAATCATGGATACAATATATACTTGCTCAATACTGGGACATAACTTATTAATTGCATTTAGACATGCAAAACGTAGTATGCATTTGTACATGAGCGCACCACTGTGTTCGAAGTTCAAACGTAAAATAGCAATATAATACACAAAGCATCTTTTGAGCAACAACAAACATATTTACAACATAGGTTCATACAATCTAAATTATGATAATAGTATTTCCTACTAGTTTAATGTAGACATCCATTTTCTCGCAATTCACCAACCATCGCGCTTCCAGCCGCTGGAAGATCCTCGCCTTTGTTCTTACGTATGGAGTCTTTATTTCATTGGTTGTTGGTGGAGGTGACATAGCCTGCTCTTGATGATTAGGATTCTACGGCACAACTCAGTAGCTAACATACCCGGCCCTTTGTCACAGACTCAAGGTGTATCGGGAAAGTGGCTTCCACTCCCGTAACTGGTGCTTCTCCTTTGGGAATGATTTCTTCATGTTCTTGTATGAGGGGTCGATGATGGCCGCTGCAACGTCACCCATGGAGTCCCTTTCTCCACCACCCTTGATGCAGAATAGCCTCGGATGTCGACGTGGTGCTCGCTCGCAATTTTGATCCATGCACGGGCAAGCATGGTCTTGTCGCTCCTCGTGGTCGATGCTAGTGAAAGTTACCGCTTCCGCTGCAGGAAGTCAACTAACACCGGGAGCGCTTAGGATCTGCAGGAGTGGTATATAAGGACATGCTCACAAGATGGCAAGTTGGACGACGGCGATCCCTTGTCGTATGTAACTGCTCTTACGTGTGTACTCAAGGTCGAGGCCGATTTAACTTGTTCTTCTCCTCCTTTAGCCATTCCTCGTGACTTTTTGATGATCCGCCCATGATCCTTGTCGTTGGTGTACACCACCTCCAAAGACGGGTTGTACTGTGGGTAGTGATGTGTTCGGTGAGTGTTGTTAGTTTCCCGTCGTCCATGGTTGGAGGTGCGTTGGTGAACTGCGGCCGGCGAGAAACTTTCGAGGAATAGGATGCAAATGGAGTCGGAAAAGTGAAAGGGATCTTTTGTCGCAAAAAAGGAAACCGCCAAATAGCAGTTGCTAGTCACCCGGCGGTTCCAGCGAGATTTTCGGAAACATGCGACCGCCTCCTCAATTAGTGATTTCGTTTTTTATCTGTTTTTAAAGATTTTCACTTATCTTGTTCGCTGAATTTTTTTATTCGCTATGCTTCTTCGTATGCGTGATCCATATGTGCATATTCCATCTTTGGCTGTGAAAGTAGTCGGTAAACGGTAGAACACTCATCGATGCATGGTCGTGCCTTTGTTGTGAAAATGTTTTTTTCAATTAACAATCTTCCTTGGTTCGGGAGGCAAGTTTTTTATGTTATTCGGTGCACAAGTGTGTGTTTAGGAAAAGTTGAAGTAAATATAGTTTGGACATGAAAACGGAGGCCTGTTTGGTTTTTAATTGAGATATGTTTCACTAGATGGTTTGAATAAGTTTGATCACATGGCATTGCTAGAGGTTTTGAATCACAAACTGATTCTTGTTTCCTTTGATTTTTGAAAATGAATATTTTTGTTTTTTGGTTTTTTGAATTGTGAACTTCTCAAAGGATAAGAACTACATTTTTTCGAATGAATCATTCCTATAGTTCAAACAATATTTGTTGCAAAGGATCATTCCGATGGTTGAAACAGCAAGTTGAGTGTCCGTAAGAGCTACATAAGTTGCAAAAGATCATTCCGATAGTTCAAGCAAGCACATGGTTCATAATACTCTACCATCCTAACTAGCAAACTTATAGTAATCAGTGTTTTGCTCCTGGAGGCATCATCATGAAACGAGCGTTGAACTTTCTAGGAGATACAATGCTTGCTTCCATTTTAGGTGCTGGTTTCGACGGAATCTACAGAATGCGTTGAATTATGATGGACATGTAACGGTCATGGCACTCTTTGAAAGTGATTAGAACAACGTTCTTTTCAACAAATGATGCAGATGATATGAAGTGTCCGATAGAAGACTTTTCTATTACCATCCTGCTGTCATTTTTGGAGATGTAGTACGACAAAGGAGTGATGACATGTGTAGGTTCATCAGAGATTCAAGGGTTACCCTGCCATTTGTTGGCATGTCCACCCATCTCTTCAGTGTTGAGACAAGCTCCTCAGAATTTTCTAGAAGAAAATCGAAATTAAATATAAAATAAAACCGTTGATTTGTCACTTGGACAATAAATAAAAGAATGACTGAATACGGTGAGTGCACAAACATTAAGAAATTCCATATTGGCAGTAATATAATTGCTGGCATGTTCAGGTTTGTGTAAACAGATAAAACAACATATTAAGAGAACAACGGAAGTTTTGTTTTTTAGGTTTGAATAAATAGGTTCTTTATAATTTTACATATAAGCAATATTACGTCAGTATTGTTTATATTACATATGAGCGAAATACGTTTGGTATTTTAACAAGGACAATCGTAACCAACCATGACGTAGTCTTTGGTGTTAGTGGGAGTCAATACATGGATAAATGGACGGCAACAGATGAAAGTATCTCCGAAAAGGCGTTGTAGAAAGAATCGTGTCTCGTCGTAGGTAAGCTCAATATCCTTAGAGTAGACACAACAGTGAACATGGTCGAAATCGTTAGAAGAAAGATCGTCGGGAGCTAGAAAAAAAGGATTTTAAAGTTAGATAAAGTTATATCCTACACGGGGTTAATATTATTCAGTTCGATTCATGCATATAAAGTTACAGTGAAAGAAGATAAGTTTCTAATATAAAATAGCTACCAACGTGGGGTAAGGAAGCAGCCTTTTGCCATCCCGATATGTTTGTAATTCGAGATTGAGACCCTCGTCTGGTAGTTCAAATTCTATGCGGTCTCCAGCACGAAGTGCATAATCAGCCGCAAAGATGTTCCATTCACCACCGCAAAACTTTGTGTAGTTCGCCTTATGCTTAAACAAAGCATTGTAAGACCTTCCTTAATGTGTAAGAAGGGCTGGCTCTACCTGCTGTTTACACAATTTTCTTGCTTCTTTCTTTCTCTCTTCAATGTATTCAGCGAGAAAAGCTCTGACATTACAAGGTACATACTGGAAAATATAGTGCAAATAACAACCTGTAAGTGTAAATTTGAACTCGCGTACTATTAATGTTAAAAGTTTTCTTAAATTGATATGAATTTTTGATAAGAATTACAAATAACAACATAATTGTACTATAAATTAATGGATACAGATTTTTGGCATATGTTGACTAATTTTAATTAGAACTGAAGATGCATTATAGTAATCAAGGCATAGGCAGGCAAAACTAATGGACTATATTAATCAGGGCATAGGCAGGCAAACTAATGGAAAATGAAAACACAAGGCAGGTGCGAAGAAGTGGCAGCAGGGGAACCTAGTGTAGGTGCAAGGGGGTATGAGTGACAGTGACGATTTCTACTGTGTTGTAAGCAACTAATATGCTACTGATGTTTACTAACCATGCGGCTCCAGCAATTTTCATCAAGAATAACTTGAAACTCCTGGAGAACTTCAGGGTGTGGTTCGCAAGGGCTGCCTGGTTGGCGGCAGGTAGGGCAAATCATACCTAAATAATTCAGATAAACTATGTTAAGGAAACAAGAATATCATAACAATTTAAAAACAACGACTAGCTTCAACTATGTTAGCCATATTGATGGCAGGCAACAACTACAAATTTACCAGAAATCTTCTCATCTACTCCTTCCGTAAAAGCAAAGATGACAGAGTTTATAACACTTGTTTTTTCAAATGGTTTTTATATTCCTTTAGAGAATGAAGTCGTTGTACCGGATCTGATGCTTCAATAACTATCAAATGAAAAACCTAAATGTAAAACGTAAATACGGATCGGAGCATGCTGCTTATGCATATGCTTTTTACCTGGGAGAGAACAAGAACGAGGGTTGACGAACGGAGATTGGGGTAGGGGAAGCTTAGGGAAGCACACACAGCTAGCAAATCTACGAGAGAAGCACGACTTAGAAGTTAATCAAGAGACCCAATAAAAACTCTACAATAACTTGTTTGAAATGAGACATTGTGATGGGAAGAAGCACGAACCCTAGAAGTAGGCGGACGGATAAGGCAGATGGGTTGTGATGGGAAGCTTAGGGCAAGCACCCACGACCAGCAATCTACGAGAGAAGCATGGCTTATAAATTAATCAATTGTGTGCGGGTTAGAAGCATGAACCCTAGAAGCAGGAGATGGAGAAGAAGCACGAACCCTAGAAGCAGGCGACGGAGAAGGCAAAAGAGTTGTGATGTGGCTGAGAGAGTCGGAGCTTATTGAAATATAAAGGAGACGGGAGAGAGCAAGAGTAGTAATGAGTGTTTCTTGTTTTATTTTTTATTCTGCGAAATGGAATGAATGCTGGTTGTAGATGGTGTGAGTGCATTCCGAGGTGTTATGGGGACATGAGATGTTTGACTGGCCCAACTACCTCCCATTATAGTTGTCCAGCTGTGCTGCCTCCCAGCGAAGTCTTTTACGTGCCTGTCCTGCCTTACATACTTTCTGTGAGGCACTGTTATACATGCTGAAAAGCATACTCATGCTTCTGTGTTTTAATTTTTTAATCACATGTTTAATCAGGTATTGTTGGGTGTGTTTTTAGGAGAGGAACGGTGATGATGTTATTAGATGCACGGTCGTTGTAGCAGGAGAGGCATGGTCGATACGTCGGGGGAGGCAAATTGAGGGAAGGCATGATGGTCCCTAATGAGAGGCACTTTTGTATCTGGAATGGAATCACGGTTCATGACTCTGTTATTGCAATTTTTTTTCAAGCAGTCGTTGACCCAGGGAGCCACTGTTTTTATGTACGTTGGGTTCAGGCGGGAATATGTTTGATAGCCCACATTTATTTGTATGTGAGAAGCATGGACGTGCTTTTGTTTTGGCAATGTTTTCGGTGGTATGCAGACATAGAGATGCAGGTCCGTTGATATCACTGAGGTTTGTCTTTAAAGCAAAGTGGAGGCACGCGTGTGGCTTTTGTGCTGGCCGAACCGTGCTTCTGTTTTTGTTCAGTCTCCGTGTAGTATTTGTACGATAGGGTCATCTTGTTTGCTTCCTCTCATTGTTCTCTCGGTCAAAAGATGTGCTGGTGACCGATGGGATGGCTATTTATTGTTAGTATTCATTGTGCCAGATACCGTGCTAGAGTTAATCTAGAGGCTCCTCGATTACAGCGTGGCAGTCGTGACTTTTGAAGTGCATGGTTTCATAAGCTGCAGAAGCACAACCGCCCATTCACACCGCTCCTGCTGGTAATTTAATGGGCGATCGTAATCGAGTCGCCTCTCCCCGAGGTTAAGTAGTGGTCTATTCCGGGAGGTTATCGCGTCTTATTCTCTGCAGAGAAGTGCAGTTAGCTCCCATCATCCTCGCCTCGTACGAGAAGCACAAACAAACTCGATTGTCGTCTCAGCCTCAGTTCCATGGACGACTTCAGGAACACTACTGAGTGTCTCTTTATAGATGCTGATGGTAATACCAAGCTCGAGGTGTTGTACACTAACGAGCCCTACAAGGTGGAGGATATTCTTACTCTCTATGAGGAATGGCTGCGTGAGGACAGGTAAAAGTTTGTTGGTCTTGATCTGGAGTACACACGAGAGGATTATTTTGATCATAGTAGAAAAGTCGCCGTTATGCAACTGGCATGCGCAAGCATGTTCTTGTCTATCACTTGTGCAAGGCCAGGACGGAGTGCGCTGCTCAAGGATTTCCTTCGAACAAAGGTATAATTTTCGCTAGTGTCGACGTCAGGAACGATAGGGATGTTCTCGCAAACAGTTACCTCAAAATCCCAAGAGAGTGTCACATTGACCTTCAAGAGGAGCTCATGATCAAAGGAGGCAATCTAAGGGATTCCATGGCAGATTTGGCAGGAGCCGTCATAAACAAATCTTACTTGAGTATGAAGTCGTCTTTTCCACAAGGTCTGCATGACTATCGGAATGGAAGCCGCTTTCCCTTGAACACCTGAAATATGCGGCAATTGTAAGTGAAAATTTCGCTTTTTATGATTTTCTGTCTTTATATTTTCGCTCTATTGCAACAATAGTACTTTTTCCCCTTTACGATATCTTCATTCTCATCCTCTTTTGTTTTAGGATGGGTATGTCAGCTACGAGCTCTACCGCCGAGTTCTGTCTATGAAGGACATGATGCATCCTCGTTGTCTTCCCGACCCTGGACGCCGTTGATGCTCCTGAGCAGAACTCCAACTGAGTAGAATGGTCCCGATGGTCTGAGCAGAATGGACTCCTGGAAGACTTTCATTTTTTTTTGTATAATTAATGAGTACTTTTAGACAGTTCAAACCTATAGAGTACCGTCTCATGTTATGTGAATATTATTTCTTATGTTTTTTCATGTTACAAGTTCATTGTTGACGTTTGCGCGAGTTCATGTATATTTAGAGAACCTTTTGAAGTGGCGATATGTATTGTTTGGGAGAAGCGCCGCTTTGTGTTTGGCTTATATTCAGTGCCGCTTTGTTTGTGTTTGTATTGTTGTCTTTTACATCGCTCAAGCACTAGAGAGGCACGCCTGCTAACGCATAAGGCAACATTTTAGTTTCGTGGTCTCTGTGTGCGTTAGGACCGTGCCTCGAGAATCCGTGACATTCGTGGTTCTGTTCAGGCTTCACTTCCGTGGCTTCTTTCTGTCTATGTACGCACATCCGTGACACATGCCATGTCTCAGAACGTGCTGGTGTCACACGGCAGTTTCTCTTCAGACTACACAACCGTGACTCGCCACCACCACTTTCGCGGCGCCCAGGTGGTTTGTACCGCGTGCCTCAACAACTATGAGAAGCCGCAATTCCGTGCCTGTATACGCTGTAATTCCGTGTCTCATGTAATGCGGCATTTGCGTAACTCAGGCATCATGCTGGCTGTGACTCTACGTGCCTTCCGGTGTTGACGCCCGTCCGTGAGGGGACGCAGTATGTATTGTTTGGGAGAAGCGTGTTTTTGTTTGGTTTATATTCACCGCCGCTTTGTTTGTGTTTGTAGTGTTCTGTTTACACATTTGCACAAGAGAGGCACGCCGGTAACGACGAGGCAACATTTTGAGTTTCTTGTCTTTGTGTTCTTCAGACCTTGCTTCTAGAAACCCGCATCCGTGGTTCTGTGGAGGCTTCACTTCCGTGGCTTCTTTTTCCGCTTATTCATGTACCTCACGTGACACACGCGATGTCTCTATGTGGTGGTGTCACACGGCAGTTTCTCTTCAGACTACACAACCGCGTTTCTCGCCACCACTCTTTTGTGCGCCCGTGTGGTTTGTACCTGTGCCTCGAGAACGCCAATTCCAAATTGCACTCAGGCGCCAAAAGCCGCAATTCCGTGCATGTATACGCTTTAGTTCCGTGCATCCTGTACCTACATTCGCTTGTCTCGTGAGACACACTGGCTGTGACTCTACGCGTTCGTGGTGCCGCACGCCCGTCCGTGAGGGGATGCGGTGGTTGTGACTCGTCGTGCCTGTGCTTCTATACAACCTTACCTCTGCACACTTTAAAACTGTGGCTCTTTCACTTCTCCCGTTGATTCGCTGCTTGTATTTGATGTATCCTCACGTGATACACGTCACAAGTCTATGTGTCCGCGGTGTCACATGGCTATCCCTCTTGAGAGTTTGCAACCGTGCCTCTCGAACAGAGTGTTCTTATCGATGCCTCTGCCACGTCTCTTTTTTGCATCCAGAGGATTTGTATCTGTGCCTCGAGAATGCCAATTCGAAAACCATGCTTGTGCGTCGGAGAAGCTGCAATTCCATGTCTGTACGCAGAGGGTGTGTAGCCGTGGCTCGAGAACGTTAATTGCAAGGCTGTATTCGTGCCTTGCCAAGCCGGGCACATGCTTGTAGAGGCTACATTCGCGTTCTCGCTGCCTGCATTCACGTGTTTCCGGCGAAGTTGCTGCCTTTATCTCTACGTGCCTGTGGTGATACCCGTGTTTGTGGAATAGACACGTAAAAGCGCCGTGGTGCCTGCATACCCGTGCCTGATAGACATGTATGTGCGTCTTGTGCCTGCATACCCGGGCCTCACGTGAAACCAGCCTTGACTATCAAGGGACGGATGTTGTGAATCTAGCTAGATGAGGCACGAATGAGTTTTAGCCTTCGGATCTAAGGTGTACAGCTGGCTGTTTGTTTACTTCATTGGATTCTTCCGGCGGTGGTCTATGTTCAAAGGAGGAATTGATGAATGATGTGCCGGCTGTTTGATGTGACTATTCAGTTTGTCGCTACCATAAAATAAAGTTAGAGGCTCCTCAATTTCTCCACGGCATCAAATATTTGTGCACAACCGTAACTTTACGAAGTGCATGGTTCTATGAGCTTCGGACGCACATACGCCTATTCGCTGTTCCTAGTTCACACGTTAATGCGCATTGTAACTCAAACGCCCATTGCCAAGGTTAAATACTGGCCGTGTTTGTGAGGTCTTCACGTCAGATTGTAGCCACAGAACATCAGTTAGTTCCCACCTCCTCGCCACTTCCCAACCTTGTCGCAGGGTCTCGTGAATCTCCATAGGCACCTTGCTGCTCGCTGCCATGGACGACTTTTTGAACATCACCGAGTACCATCCTATAGTTCCGATGGTAACACGAAGCTCGACGTGTGGTACACCAACGAGCCTGGCAAGGTGGAGGAGATCATTGGCTTGGACACCAACGAGGACTGGTTGCGCGAGGAGAAGCACAAGTTTGTTGGTCTCGGCATGGAGTTCACGCGAAAAGATTGTTACGGGCGAGAAAAGTCGCCATCATGCAACCGGCTATGCGGAATCATGTTTTGCTCTATCACGTCTGCAGGGACTTGACAGAGTGCCCTGCCCTGAAGGATTTCCTTGAGAATAGAGGTATAACTTTCTCTAGTGTGGGCGTCAGGAATATTAGAGATGCTCTTTTTCAAGATTTCATCAGAATTCCAGAAGGGTACCACATCGACATCCAAGAGAAGTTTATGATCAAAGGCGGCGAAGAAAGGGACTCCATGGAGGACTTAGCAGGAGCCATCATTGACGAATCTTATTCGAAGCTGGAGTCATCTTTTCCAGAACTGCTTCATTACCATCGGATTGGAAGCCACTTACTTTTGATCACCTGAAATATGGAGCTACTGTAAGTGAAGATTTCATTTTTGTTAGTTTCTGCCTTTGTTGCTAGAACAATACTTGTTTTTTTGTATATTCATGTTTTCATTTGCTTTTCCTTTAGGAAGGGTATGTGAGCTATGAGCTATACTGCCGGTTTCTGTCGATGAGGGACATCCTCGCATCGCCATCGCCTTCCCCGATCTCAGATGGCGAGGACGTTTCTGAGTAGTCCAGGTGGAAGTGCTGGCAAGATGGATTGTGTGATGAATTGGTTATTTGATAGTTATTGTATGGGATAATATTACATAGACTGATGAATTTGTAATTGTGGTGGTTTTATTTTGAACCGGATGGAGTTGACTTTGTTTGGAAATTTAAGTTTATTTTCTATCGATTATATTTTTATTGATTCGGTGCCTTCAAGAATATTTTCCTCTATGATTTTTTGCTACAAGTTGGTATAAGATGAGATGCATTAAGGGGAGCACTCAGTTGTGCACTTTCATGATTCTAGGCAGCTTATTACGTCTGTTCCGGTGGCATTGTTTTTGTTTTTGGCAAGGCACGCCTGGTCTTATTAGTTTGCTAGCTGCTTCAGTTCTTCTCTCAATATTGTTACAATCGACAGGTAGGGGCTTTACTTTTTCTTTGTGTTTGTACTGTGTTTCGCATGACGGTTGTTTTTATATTGAATATACGGTTGTGGTTGTGTGTTTGAAATGTTTTTATGCAGAGCTTGAGTGTGTTTAAGATTCTTCAAATTTTCTCACGGTGCTGTCTGTTTCAATATATGTTGTCTATTTCAATATATGGTGTCTGTTTTAGGGACGGTAATCCAGTGTGATGCTGTGGGAGTATTGTGTTATCGACGGTTGCTTTCTGTGTTTCAATTATTGTGGTGGTGCTTTGATTTTGAAAGGCATGGTCGTGGAAGGCATTGGATGCATTGTCGTATGTTTGGCAGAGGCGTTATCCTTCCTTTGGGTATTAAATTCAAAGAGGCAATCGCGTTATGTTAGTATGAGTTACTGTCATGGTTGTATGTTCTGTAATATTTCTATGTTAGTCTGCTAGTGAAGTCACGTCTGTCTAGTTAGTGGAGACATGTGCTATGTTATGTTGAGTCAGAGTTCTGTCTGTTGTTCGCAAATGATTTGCTTTCACTTATTTGCTGAGAGTGACTCAAAGGCACGTTCGTGCCTTTCTTTTGAAACGTTTGCTTTCACTTATTTGCTGAGAGTGACTCGTCATTGAAACTTGCGAGGTCATGGACCTTTTATAGTTGAAGTCACGGTCATTCTTCTGTTTTGGTATTTTTTCAGTTTAGTCATCTATCACAGAGGATGGTTCTTCTTTCATTAACTTGAGCCACGGTCGTGCTTCCATGACTCATTTGGCTTGGAGAGGGACCGGTGTTAAGCTGTCGAGAGGGGACGGTCCTGTGTTGACTGGTGGTGCACTTGTGTGTGTCAGCTTAGTTGTCTGTGGTAAGAGAGGCACATTCTACGCTGATAAGAGGCACGATAGTGCCTCTGTGACCCGGATTACTGGAGGTGAGTCATTTAGCTCCTTCGTCAGATGCTTACGAATCGATAGTGTTTTTCCTCAGAGTTCCAATTGTTTATTTTATTATGTCTACTCAAGTGAGTGGTGTTCTAGTGCAAGGAAGTGATGTCTTGAATATCATGTTTAGAACTTTTGGAAAAATATGATTCTTATTTGTAAATGTTTGCTGTTCAGGAATTTAAGACTTGACCATTTGAATGTACAGCTGTGTTTAACGGGATCCATAGCAGATATCTTGGACGGACAAAAAAATAGCTGAAACATTGTTGTGATTACATATGAGTCGATATGGCTGAAACAATGTTCGGATGGCTCCAGCTAAATTAAGGCACATTTAAGCAGTAGTCATCTTCTTCCAACTCTTCTTCTTTCGCGCCGGATATTGTGCTTGTCGAGGACGATGCTCAGTGCCTCAAATACATGGATGTGTTGTAGTTGGATGTTATCATTTTGTAAGTTAGTTGTTCTCTCATCGGTTTCACATGGATCTGCAAACACATAACCGTGCAAACTAGTAAAATTTATTGTAAAACTTAATGTTCAGCTGACTTGGATGATCGTATGTTGATGTGTTGTCAATGAGAGTGAACTTACATTATTGATAAAAAATGAATTATTATTCAAATTAATGAGCGGCATCAAATGCATGGTGTAAATAGCACTGTCATCCCTGAAAATTGAGAGCATTAATGTCTGTGATTAGAAGGTGAACAGTAGATATGGGATGTGTAGTGGAACAAAAGATGCATGGTTTAAATGAGGTAGAGCTACAGTTAAAAGAAACTTACTATCTGTCTGAAGTTACATACACTGCACAGGTTTGACAAGAAAGGAGGCCAATGTGTGAGGATAG
Source organism: Aegilops bicornis (assembly GCA_021605145.1). Classification (NCBI taxonomy): domain Eukaryota; kingdom Viridiplantae; phylum Streptophyta; class Magnoliopsida; order Poales; family Poaceae; genus Aegilops; species Aegilops bicornis. The sequence continues at coordinate 706,134,531 of CM038672.1, forward strand.
TTGTTGTAAGAATAATGGTAAGCTCTTTTGAAGTTTTCGATGACAATGTCCGGAGTGTTCCTTTATACCATCGCAATTGATATAAGGACACAGTATTTCAATCGACGCATTGCAAGATTCACGATGATTATGTAGATAAAATGTGGATCCTTTCTCACAGGTATTAAGACCTAAAACAATTAATGTGGAATGATATCATTGTAACAAGAAAAACTTGTAGAATCAAAGACGAACACTTGGCAGATAGAGTGAGTAGGGTGAACTCACGATGTTACATTTGTTGGGCAGCCTGTACCCAATAGTTTTTTCCGCAATGTGTTCCTTGAGTAGTTCTGTGCTTGCTCCTAGAACTTTAAATTCATCCTGCAGAAAATTGAAGCTGTGTCACCTGTGTGGTAGTAGTAGTAGTAAATGTGGTTTGTTATTATTATTTATGAGAAGCAAGAACTTACAAAAGCATCAATGTACATTATATGCTTGTGCACAAATGTCTGGCGCTATGTAGAATTGTTCTTTCATCAGCAACACCGAGTAAGCATCGACCACGTAATGAGTTGATATATCCGTATACCTTCATTGACAAACCTAAAGTTCGATGATCGCCCAACATCGATCGACGAAGAATATCCTCTTGCTGTAAAAGAAAAACAAATGAATTTTAAATCGTAAGATTTTCTTTTTTAACATAAGAGGAAATGATTAGTATTCAATTTCAATAGTAGAAGAATCGAGTCAAACACTTGAATATGATAGCTTGTGCAGAATATATTGCATTAGTAAACTAAGGGACCAAAACTTTATCGTAACAGAACAACAAATTCATTACCTATCATTTTGCTTGACACGTGGCGTATTGTCGATGATTGTTTCATACACTTCTTTCTCCTCGCTTGTGGAATCTCTTATTTCCAAAAGTTGGCAGTTATCTTGAAGGTCATTCCCTTGGTCAGTGTATCGAGTCCGTTCTAGCTCGTAATGATGTTGATGAGGCTGGAAGACATGACCAACGGAGTTCAGTTGACCATTACTAAGTTGCGCATTTACCCTCATTATTATTGTTGTTTCTTTGGAACATTAGGCGTTGTGGTTGGTGTTGCATGCGCAGTTCTAATGTTCTGACAGTTGGATCACCGGTTGAGCTTGAAGGAATATCTGTTGGAAAATGCTGGAGAGGATGGCTGGAATACTGCATGCTGTTGAACTGTTGTTGCAAGGCACTATAGCTTTTCCCATTAGACCCGCCTCTGTGTGGTTGCTGATTGTTCTGCTCTTGAGGTTGGCGTTGTTGGCACTGTGTAGTGCTGTTATTCTGAGCATCATTGTGTTGGGGGTAGTGGGCATCACGGATAGTGGTTTGTTGCTGGTATTGCTTGTGACTTTTGTTGTTCATCACATATGGTGAGCGCTGGCTGTTGTTTGAACCGCCGTTATTCTGAGGACTAGGATGTCGGTAGAAGTGGTTTTTGATACTAGGAGCTGGTTGGTTGTAGTGTTAGGACAAGGGAGTTGCTGGTAAACTTTGGGACAAGACAGTTTGAGTTAAACTCAGAGAGTATGACGATCAAAGGCATGTGTGAGGTGGCTACCACCGACATTGATCCCGATCTGCCGGTATAGGTGGGTCTGGATAGTTAGAAAGGGAAGATCTAGCTGACGAGCTTGAATTCTTGGCCAAGTGTGAGACAGTATCAGGTTGGCATTGTTGTGATGCTACTTGGTTATGAAAGGGTTGTTTCTTTTTTTGTTCAATGACTCTGTCAAGTTGTTCATAGATAGATGGGTCAGAACATATTTGATCATCATCAATGAATGCACAATTAAGGAGGCCTCTGTGGTTGTCACCAGGCTGCATCGGTTGTTTGCGCTTCGTTGAATTATGTGGAGCCCAAAGATCCTAACTCGTTTCATAGGAGGCGCTGTACTCTTGTTACCTGGATCTTCTGACTGCTGTAAGGACCTCTTGTGAGATGCCATTTGTGGTTCCGGTTCTGGCGGATGTGCGCTTGTGGTAATAGGGATGCTGTCTGTGGGATCAATAGGTGGTTGCTTCATACATCGCTCATGTTCTTCTGCAATGTTATTGTCTTCTGCATTGACAGATGCTGCAGCAACCAGTTGAGCATCACTAGTGGATGGAATTGCTTTTCCCGTGTCCAGTACTGAGCCAGAACCGCTAGCACAATCATTGGGGACTTCTACTGTAGGAGGAAGAGAGGAAGTAGCTCTTGTGCGTTCTGTTTCAGCAATGTTCTTCTCATCACTCAAAATTGAAACAAGATGGACCTTATCTTCCAGCAGCGAAGAAGAACGTTGTCCAGTGACATTGTTTGATTTTTGTGCAGGCTGGGATAGAGTGAGGCTCTTTGTGTTGGTTGAAGAGTTGTCGTGAGCGCTGCCGTAACCACTGGACCGGCCCAAAGAGTTGGTGACATTTTCCCAATGTGATAAACAGGTGCTCCAAGTGTATCTGTTGAGATTGGATCAGTCAGTAATTGTTTGTCAACCGTAGAGTGCGAGCCTGATGTTTTTGTTGCAGTAGGTTTTGCTGTTTCCTCCAAGAGTTTTTCCAGTGGGCTTGTCAGAGAGTTGTGGTTTGCAGATCCTGCAGCAGAATTTTGGGTTTGAATCGGTACAGAACACGCAGATGAATTTTCACCTGTCATTATAATTTCCCCGCTCTCCAGCATCTCAGATGTTGACACAAAGGGCTCATGGACCGGCAAGCCATCAAGGCAGTTGTGCAGATGGTTATGCACTTTGTCTAGATGAATGTTGGCTTGTTCATCAATGTCCTCTTTGTTGCGGTCGATCCTGTTCACTTCCAGTAGAAACTTAATCTGGGTTGATGATTTTAGGCGTGAAGATAGACGAATTTGGGACTGCTCTTTGTTGTACAGATTCTAGGATTCTGGGTCAGGGGTATCGCAGCAACTCTTTAAATTTTCTAGGGAGTATGATGTGGCATGAAGGACACTGGTCGAGCCACTGCTGGAAGAACTTTGACTGCTTGTCATGCTAGAACTTGGAAGTATAGAATATGTTGAAGGGAGTGATGAAAAAGTTTCTTTTTCATTTGAGTTGTCCTATTGCAAGTTACAATAAACACCCTGGTCTCTAGTCTTGGTTTCCTTTGCACTAAGATCCCTACCAAGTAAAAGGAGCTTCTCAAATTTCTGCTCGAGAACTAGTTGAAACCGCGAGAAAAGTTCTGTGTACATTTCATTGATAACTTCGGCAATTTTCATCTTGGCTTGGAATTGAAAGAAAAACCATCAGATTTTATTAACACCGAGAATGAAAAGAAGTTATTAATACCGAAAATGAAAAATATCTTGTGAACTACTGTACGTTGTGTCAATAATTGCAGAAAGGGCATGGAATAATGTGCGCAGAAGGACACATGGTGTGCTGCGGGAAGCGCGGCTAACAAAGTCCATGAATCATGGTGAACACATTCCTTGAAAGAGCACACCCGACGTACCTTACGAAGCATGGTTGATCTACCGTCGCAGGGAAGCAGTGCTATATTTAACACAAAGGCACAACTAATGTACTATAGGAAGCACTTCTATATTTAACACAAAGGTACAATTAACATACTATAGGAAGCACTTGTAGTTTTAACACAAAAAGCACAGATGACGTACTATATGGAGCACTCCTATATTTAACACAAAGGCACAGTTAACGTACTATAGGAAGCACCTGTAGTTTTAACACAAAAGCATAGGTAACGACTATAGGTAGCACTTCTATATTTAACGCAAAGGCACATCTAACGATTATAGGAAGCACTTCTAGTTTTAACACAAAAGCCCAGCTAACGTATTATAGGAGGCACTTGTATATCTAACACAAATGCACAGTTAACGTATTATAGGAATCACTTTTATATTTAACACAAAAGCAGAACTGACGATTATAGGAAGCAGTTCTGGTTTTAACACAAAAGCATAGATAACGCCCTATAGGAAGCACTTCTGGTTTTAACACAAAGGCACAACTAAGGTACTATAGGAAGCACTTTTATATTTAACACAAAAGCACAGCTAACGACTATAGGAAGCACTTCTATATTTAACATAAAAGCACGGCTAACGCCCTGTAGGGAAGCACTTTTGGTTTTAACACAAAAACACATCTAACCTCCTATAGGAAGTACTTCTAGTTTTAACACAAAAGCACAACTAACGTACTATAGGAAACTGTCTGGATGACCACGAAAGGACAACTAACATCCTATATGAAGCACTTCTAGTTTTAACACAAAAGCACAGCTAACGTACTATAGGAAACTGTCTGGATGAACACAATAGGTCATGTATCTGTCTCGTAAAAACTTAGGGAACATCATTTCAAACATAAAATCAGGTGCAGAAGCTGGAAATCGCTTACGGAACAAAGTTTTTCTTGAGGCACAAATTCTTCTATGTAGGCTTCTAGTCTGGGCTCATTTGGAAAAATGGCGCCTGAAAGCCAGGTGGTGGTTAGAAAGGCGTGCGCCTAATGTCTTCCAGCTGCCATGTGGAAGGAAACAATTACAGTCAAGTAAAATTAATACATGGCAGCTAAGTCATTATGTTGAGTCAAAACTTCGCCAAAGGAAAATGATGAAAAGTTGACTCACCGTGTGTTTCCCAAAAATTCTGTCCTTTGTTGACAGGCTGTCTGTGTTAGCATAATTCTTAATGGCCTCTGTGTCCCACATGACAAGTCTTGCAGGAGTGTCAGGTTCCAGGTCCAAAATCTTCGTATCCAGGTACTCAAAATACGTTATCTGCAAGTGGGGAAGAGGTAAAAATTAATCATGTTCTTGTAGCTGCTTGTGGGTATAAAGAAATGTACAAGTTAGTGAACGAACCACTGGAATCAGGAGGCAGCCACATAGGGCGCCTGCGAATCCTTTGTCTTTGAAGGTCTGCAGTGATGCCACCAGTTTCTCTGTGACAGCATTGGACCAATCATATGATGATGTGTTACTTGCTGGTCCTTCTAGAGTGGATAAGTAGTCTGGGCTAACGCAATCATATGTCGTTGGGCATAGAAATACCGCTGTTGCAAACATCACGAAAACCCTTTGAAACACTTCTCCTGTCAGCTCTAGGGTTATGAGATCAGCTAACTCTCTGATGTTTGGAGCGTGCCCAGCACACCGAGTTTCAGACTTAACCTAACATCTGAAAGCTTCTGAGCATTTTCTAGGGATAATCTGCCCGCCCAGTGGAATTCCTAAGATCCGGTGCACGGTGTACGAGTTGATAAGGAATCTGTATCCACTAGGCAGTATGAAACACCTAGAAGGGCAATCAAAATAGCGGACAAGCCATCGAACGAAACACCTTGGAAGCTCGTGACAGCATAGATCTAGAAGGTATCCAAAACCAATATCTCTGACAAGCTGCTTTTGTAGTTCTATTAGCTTTTCACAGATAGTAATGAATTTCTGGAAGCTAAGTTTTGTGCTGAACTCTTCTTCGTATTTACCCATTGCAGCAACTCTGTGGACAAAGATAAGAAATGACCTTTAGCAAATGTATTGTTGAACCACATGCTTTTCTGGCAGAAGCTTACATATAAACACCGAGTCAGCAAAATGTAGACAAATATTTAAGGCATGATAAAAGATGCAGCTAGAATGAGAGGCATTGATTTCCAAAGAAATTTCAACGACACACGAGATGCATGATAAAAAACACCTACTCCGAGGCAACAAGCTGCTTCTTTGTCCTGTACTCCTCAACAAGCTTTTTGTGCGCTGCACATTTCAACTCGATCCATAGTCTCTCTGTATCTAGTTGGTCATGAACCATGAAATCTTGGGTGACAATCTCCGTGCCATCGACAGATCGAGACCGAGTCTCCGATACGGTGGGGTGGAGTCCATCTCATCGAACTCTACATAAGTGGTCGTGAGACGTCATCGTTACCAGGTCAACTATGTAAGACAGTTGTTAGCAGTACATGTGAGACCATCATCTACAGGTTGGTTAGCTAAGACGGGTTCTAACTCTGTGTTAGTAACTGCTTTGCAAAACTGACGTAAATCCTTTGGATCTCTGCTATAGATTGCAGATCTATAAAAATAATTTGACCTGTCTCTAGTTGGTTATCTAAGAGGAGTGCTTATGTTTTGCATGGCTGGAGATATAACTCAAGTTAGCAAAACCACGGCGCAAGCATGCAGTTGGCATGATTAAAGTGAGGTTAGCTGACTCCTAATTTTAAATCCATAACCCCTCTGCTGTTGAGGCGGCGCAACAATTTGAGCACGGACCAGCTGAAGATAATTGGATCCGGAACCGATATTCAAATCGCGCCCCACCTGCTGTGTTGCGCACATGCGGTGTGTACGCAGCCCGCGGAATTGCTAGCACCGGTAATTTTTTGTTCAAACGTTGAATCGGTGGCATAATCATGGTGAGGATGCAATGGATTACCTGAACAGGAGATCCACGACAAGTGAGATGAAGGAGACCGATAATTTTTCAAAGGATTTGTTTAACTTTATGGAGGGATCAGGATTGGCTTTCCTTTGGAGAGCTTGCCTGCCGCCACCGATGCTAGATGGAGAGAGATCTGGAACTCATCTGGGACGACCCTCAAGTAGTCAAATACTTGGAGGAACTATTTGAGAGCCCACATGTCAGTATGAGTTTGAAGTCCACCTACCACATTTTCTCACCTCAGATGGAGGTACTCCTCGTAGGACTCATGTAAGGCCGACCCCACAAGTTAGTGAGAGACATAGAGGTATTAGTAACTGAGAGCCCACTTGTCAGTGTCGTCCATGGTCAAGTGAAGTCGACCTACCACATCTCTTCACGCCCAAGAAACATGCCCATCTCTCATGCGTCGCAAAACTCACCCCACCTATCAGGTTATTCTTCTCCTGCACGCAAAAAACGAAGTAGCCTCTCTCTTTCTTCTCTCTCTCTCCTCTCTGTTTCTCTTTCTCTCTCTTAGAGATTCAAAATCATTGAAGGATCGCTGACAAACTGCAGGAAGCAGACCCCACAGTTTAGAAAGGTGTGACTTCCAACAGTCAGCGCATAAGGTTCGCAATCAAAGGTTAGTAAAAACTAATCAACACACCTTTATGCGTGGCGATTCCTGATACACGAGATTCAATTCGCTGATGAATTTGTTGTGGTCGGGATTCATAGAATAAAACTTTTTAGTTTTACCCTGTAGCTTTGATTTGAGTTTTTTTTGTTTTGTATCCTCTCGTCCTTGTAATACGAGGTTGTTACTTTTGTTAGGTTCCATGGTTATCTTTGTGTTAAGTGTTGCGCAAGAAAATTAACATCAGAGGATCTCACTTTGATTGAGGTTGTAGTTTAATAAAAAATTAATATATGTATATATTTATATATGTCAATTATATAGAACTAAAAATATATCTCTGTTGATATCGACTTCGAAAAGTTTCAACACTGATACTGCTGGCTTATAACCATTATATTTATTATGTCTCTTTTTCAGGCAGATGTTCAGGAGTGCGTCATCTGGTCAGGACAACAGGGACGGTCGGTCTTTGAACGACATCGGCAAGGATTATGGGAGGCAGGTAATAGTAAGGCAGTTGAACATTAGTGTTTGGTCTTTTATTTCTGGGACGTTTGCTGTCAAGGTGTCACCACTGAGAACACCAAATAGTAGATCATTAACAACAACAAAAATGATTTATATATCCTGGATGAATGCTTTAATATCTGTTTATCCTGTGCATCTACTCTGAAGTTGAGTATCGGGAGGTGGAAGAAAAAATTTACTACAAAACAAGGAGAAGATAAAGGATGCAGATGCTGTCAAACACACACATGCCATGCGGGCTGGAATACTTGGAGTCAAGAGTGAGATACAAGTTCTTGGCAAACGTCCCAACCAGGAGCATGGTGTGCAACAGACACCTGCCATGAGGAGCATTCTAAGCAGCAGAGACTCCACTAAGCAGATTGTGCAGGTAATGACGAAAATTTCAAATGCTGGTTTTAACGTATGTGAAAGTTTTAGTCGCACGTGCCTCTAATTATTTTTGGTTTGAAGACACGATGCCCACAAAGGCGCAGAGCGGCGCTAGGACGGCCCAGCCGCTTGTAGGCGGTCATAATGAAGAGGTACAAGGTAACATAATTTCCTTTGATGCAAGCAGAAGGATCATTGGCAACAAAATCATTGGTGTTCAAGGATTCGGTACGGCTTGCACAAGCAAGAAGAGCCCAACGACAAAATCAAACATAGGAGCAATAAGCTCTACCATACAACAGCACCAGAAAGCAATACAGTGACATCATATACTTAACGTGCAACAACATTTAAAGCAAATGTATATTTTTTTGTGAGCAATTTTTTATTTGTTTTCGTCTGGTATATTTAAATTGCATTATCTTCCACACACAGGTGTACGAGGAAGGAAGCAAGTATCACGGTAGTCCACGGATCGATGAAAACATAAGGCAAGGTCCCTTGAAAGGATCACCTGTGGTGTTCAACATGAGGGGTCCTTCCAAAGGATCTCCGATGGCATTCAAAATCGTCAGCGAAATCACCAATAGTTGTCGCCAAGATTTGCTGGACAAGAGAGACATGGGAAAACAAAGGTGACGTCGGAACTATGCTTTTTCAATTCAACACACAAACAGTTTTATGGGAGAACGGGGTAATGTGGAAAACAGGAGGACGGCTGTCTTGTACGGCTGTATGTGTAGTTGTTCTTGTATATAGGATGTTGCTGTGCGTCTCCGGTTGTATGGTGTAAACAGAAGCACATCCGTGCCTCTTTGTGCAGATGTGTGTGTAGCATGGTCACATTCGTGCTGCTGGGTGTAATGTGAACAGTGCCTCGGTGTACCGCTTATACCGTGAAGAGGCACGGGTCTGGTTTTGGTATACCGGATGAGGCCTGTTGAGTCATATAAATCTTTTGTTTAGAAATTAAAAAATGCATATACTGCTCGACATCTAATTCTGTTTCTTGCCATGTGTTCAGGATTTGGCGGAGGGGATAACAGATGAGGGAAAGAAATATCATAGTTCTCCATCCATTTCGAAGGAAACGCAACGTTCACAGCAGCAAGTAGCGTACAGCGCCAGCACGGATTGCATGGTAGAAGCAGCACAGTCCCTTGGTTGCACGAAAAGCCGAGAAACAGGGAGTAGCATTGCACAATGCAACATTGGAGAGGCAGACTCATTTATGGATTTGACCATGCCATGCGTAAACGACGCTGCTGCGTGTGATGAACAATGAGAAGCGCAGTCTACCGTAAGTGGACCTTTGGCTGGCGATGAGACTGATGTCGTCAGAAGTGAATGCGATCAGACGAACGAATACACGGTAGACAGAATCATCATGGTGCCGCCGACCATTGTAGAGAAAGAAATGGACGACATGTTTAAAGAAGGCATACACCCAACGATTCAGGAGGTCAACGAAGCGCTCGAACCAGAGGGTGGTATGGTATTCAGATCATTGGATGAGTGTTTTTTGTTTTTCTGCATATATGCTAGAAAGGTTGGCTTTGCTGCCAAGCGATCAACGAGCAGAAGATCGACATATGATCAGCAGCTTGACAAACAGGTGTTTCAGTGCACGAAGGAAGGGCAGAATAAAATAACCGAGAGACATGTTAAGGAGAGAAGGGGCAACTGCTTGATCCGGACAAGCTGCCCAGTCCAAATAACATCCAAGAGGGATACAGATAGGAGAGAATGGCATCGAAGAACGTATGCCTAGAGCACAACCACCAACTTCACCCATCTGATTGGATGTCAAGTTCATGAGATGCTATAAGAAGATGACACCTTAGGAGAAATTCTTTACACAAGTGCTGCAGAAGGCGAGGTTAGAACCAAGGAAGGTTATGCAGATTTTTACTGCCATGGGGAAACCAAGGCGAGAAATTATGTTTGACACGATTGACATAAGCAACATTGCATGCCGGGACAGGACTGGAGAGCGCGGCACTGATATCACAGATACCATGAAACTGTCTGCTGATATGCAGAGGCGGAGGCTGGGATTCCACCATGTGGAAGAGACAGAGAACAATGAAGTGCGCATCCTGTTGTGGACAGACTCCTTGTGTAAGATGAATTATGATCTATATAGAGATTTCGTGTCTTTTGACACGACATTCTCTACAAATATATATGGCTTTCCATTTGCACCAATTATAGGTGTCGACAACCATGGGTCGACCGTCCTGCTTTGGAGTAGGCCTTTTGAAGGATGAGAAAATAGGGTCATTCAAGTGGCTCCTAAGCACGCTTTGTCGAGGCAATGAGAGGTAAAGAGCCGAAATACATAATAACGGACCAGGACCAGGCGATGAATACTGAAATAAAGGAAGCTCTTTCGAGAACGAGGCATGTGTTCTGCTGGTGGCATATTAGGAAGAACTCAAGGAAAATAACGCAGCTGTGTTTGCACAGCACCTGTGGATGTCTCGATGATAATTTGAATCGCCAAAAACTCACTAGATCAAGACGAGTTTGAGCTTGCCCGAAAGCAGCAATTTCTCTGCACAAGGCGGAAGGCAACAAACACCTGAACACGCTTATGGGAACTCCGAAAATTTTGGGTGTCGGCCTACTTCAAGGACTGTTTCCATCCTTTCTCATCAACAACAACTCGCAGTGAGAGTACGAATTCGATGTGGAAGAATTACGTCGACCACAAGGACACCATAAAAAGGTTTGTTAGTGCGTATCACATGATTCACCAAAATTGCCTCGCCATGCTTGACAAGAAAAGACACCGAACATAAGAGAAGGCGCCATCACTAGAGACGGGTTTTCCGATTGAAAGACAAGCAAGTCAAGTATACACGAATGAAATTTTCAGGAAATTCCAGCTGGAGCTATGGAACCGGACTTACTTCAAGTGCTCTGACATGGCAAAGGGGAGGCAGTATTTTAAAAAAATATTATTGAGCCTGGAGAAAAAGTGTGGAAACCATATCCGAGCGAGGAATTTGACACGTCTGAGTTCAGGGTAGATGTGGATGAGCAAAAAGAAATATACAGTTGTAGCTCCAAGAAAATGAGTAGGGATGGCATTCAGTGCTGCCATGTGCTTAAGGTGATGGAGCAAACATGCATGATCGATCAACTTCCAAAATCCTTTGTCATCCCCAGATGGACCAGGAATCTATCAGAGAGTCTCAAAGTTTTGTCGACAAGTCAAGGTGATAGCATGAGCGCATAAGACGATGAAACTATGAGATTCGCCTCGCCACGCTGAGTTGTCGGATATCTGTTCAAATGCTTGCAGAAAAGAGAAGGCATATCGTGTGTTGCATGAGTGTACGGTAGATATGAAAATAAAAGTCATGGCGGCACTTGCCGAGGAACCAGACACAGGCATTCTTGCCGAAACTCTCAAGAACCCTCCCATGAGTGCCTCAAAGGGCATGAAAAAAGGAGATCGAATCAAAGCTGGTTCTGAGAAGAAAGGAAAAGGCAAGAAAGCCGCATCCAAGTGCGGCCATTGTAGAGTAAAGGGTCACAGGAAAACAAACTGCCCGGATAACCCAGAAGTCCAGGAGAGGACGAGGATTGAAGAGGAGAAGAGGAAATCACAGCAGGAGAAGAGGACAAGGTCAATGAAATGGCCGACAACACCGACAACACCATCGAGGACATCAAACGGCTCAGGACAATGCACTCCAAGCCCAGGAGGAAGACGCCGACGCCAACAACTCCAACGAATTTAACCGACAGCAGGGAGCATTTACCAAAGTCTTGCATCTACGCCAGAATCGAACATCACACAAGCCAGGCACACAAAATGCATGCAGGGAAGCCCGGGACAAGGCACGGAATCTGCGGAGTCCATTTTCAGAAAGGAAAGGTCTGAGTGGAGACGTTTTGGTAACGGAGAACAGTACGAATAGAAAAATTAAAAGGTAATAATGCAACTTAAACAGGACGTAAGAAAAAAACAGTGATGACCACAATCTTTTGCTTTGTTTTTATGTATGAATATTAATTTTACAGGTAAATAGGTTGAATAGCTACGCAGAAGGGTGGGGTTGCACAAGGGTCGAGAAGGAAGAATGGATCGCTAAACATTCAAAAACAAGGCCGCATGTGGAGTGATGAAATAGCAAGCAATTGGTGGGGAGGGCGGGCGGTTGTTGATTGTTTATTTTCTTGTGCTATGGTTATAAGAACGGCTTGTAAGTTATTTTGCTGCAGTTATAGAAACAAAACAAATTTAAATAAGAACGCCTGTTGATTCTTTATGTATTTTTTACTCGGCGGACAAAAATATCAGAGGCAGAGGTTTCCTTGTTATTTTCCGTAGCCGCGTCGGTTTCTGAACATGGATGTTGTAAGCATACAAGCATGCTTCTCTGCTGCATGACAGAGAGATAAAAATAACCTAAGGGCACAGGCAGCCATGGCCATGCCACCGGTGAGTGTTCAACCGTGACTCTCACGGTTGCATGGTCACGCCCAATTTTTGGAACGAAAACATTTTTAAGCATAGAATCTGGGTCGTGCTTCTAGGGCTGCATAACCGTGGCTTTCGTGGTAACTGTGGCTCGCCTGTTCTCACGCATGTTCTTCTATTATGAATGCATGTCTGTAAGTAATTCAAATAACCGTGCTTGCGATGCGTGTCCAACCGTGCCTCATGTGCCTTCACGATGTGCTTCTGCCATGCAAAGATTTCGAACTGAATGGGTCACGGTTGTGTTTGTTTTTCTGTTTCACAAATGGATATAGTGCCTGGCAGTAGGTTCACGGTGTTTGCTGTGACAGAATCAAGGCTTTACATGCTACTAAAACACTGGGAATCACGGCGGCGCCTGTGTGTGGCATGTAGAACAATGCGTTACAATGTCAAGACAGGACCGTGTGTCTCGTTGTTGAAAAGCCGTGGTTCTGCCATCACTTCATTCACTTGGTTTTGTCCGCGTTTTAGCATAATCATCTGCAAAGCAGAGGCACGGCCTTGAACCTTCTAGTGACTTAATTGTCAACGTGCTCGTGGAAAATTTTGCCGCTTGCAGAGGGAAGATGGCTGTAGAATCGTGCTTCCGGCGTGGAACAGATTCATAAAGACATGCACGCTTTGTGAATGTGTGCGGTAAATAATTAAATCACGGAGGGGCACGCCCGTGCCTGGTCTGCAAGTACAACAGTGCATCTCGTACCATCAAAGCCGTGGCTCTATTTGATGTTTCAAGCAGCCACCTAGCATTGACTTGTTACTACTTTTGAGTTTTCAGTGACCCAGTCGATCTGTCATGATCAGGACTTCTATTTACTGTGCGTGTTCTACTATAAGTCTGAGTGTAATGTTGTATGCCTGTTGCTAAGTTCCATTACTAGTTAATACCATCGATCGTTTACTATTACCAACTTTGTTTATCTCTTGTAGTCCACTTTTTATGCATCTCTCTATATGCGTGCACATGTATAATCTGATTCATTTCTGATGATGTTAATCAACATGCCTCCTCGTGCCTCTTGTACCTGTAAGACTGTGCGTCTGTTATCACTGCACGACACTTCCTCTGTGTATGTCCGTGACCCTGTGGTGAACGTTTGGGTGGAAACATGCTGCACAGCCTAGAACATAGCGTCCTGTAGAACCACGACAGTGCTATTTCTGCAAATCGAGACGTGCTTGTGCTTTGTTTAAAAGCGTGCCCGTGCTTCACTGTGAAACAATGAAATACAGATAGCCACGAACGTCCACGGCTTTTATATCGAAATAATATACGTAACATCAAGAAAGATGTGTGACGCAACTCAATACGGAACCGTGTCTGTAGGGAGTTCACATCCGTGCTTTTATATTCAAGGAAATAAGATTTTAAAAACAACGTCCCTCACATAGGCCATTTGGTGCCTCTGTGGGCTAAACGCCTGTGTGTCTCCGTCTGATAGAGTCACAGGCTAGCATGACTCCATGTAATACCACCGACCATGCCTTCCTGTGGACCAAACACTGAAACAAAGAAAGGCAGGAATGCCCACGGCTTCATGTGTGCACAAGACATGACTCTCGTTGGTTCAAAAACTTTGGCTGCAGAGACTTCACGTCCGTGCTTTTAAAAACAACGTCTCTAGAACTGGCCATTACGTTAATGTTTATCTGTACCCATAAACTTGGAATGAACGTAACCAAGGAAAGTAAAACACATTTGTTATCAAAGTTACTGACGACACGAGGTAACAAAAGACAAAATAAGAAACTTTTAGTGCACTGCTTAACAGCTTCAGATACGAGGATCAGGGTCGCTGCAGTCTACATAGTCCGGCGAGACTTCCTTTTTGGTTGCTCGGTGCGAAGTTCCTCGATCTATTTCTTCATAACGTATGATTCTAGTTTCATCTTATCACGCTGAAGTTCGAGCTGTGCCTTCTCATCCATAAGAAGTGCAATGATGGCTTTGTTCTCGTCGTCCAACTTCGTGGATATCTTCATGAAGTCTTCCATAGTATTGAACAGGTTCTTCAGCTGGTCAAAGGAGAAGATGTCAGGTTGATGGCAGGACGCACCCTCATCAACATTAGGATGAAACTCACCACAATGATCCATGTTTCACAACTAAATCAAGTAGCCGAAAGAAATAAAAAACGAATGAAGCTGAAGCAGAGCGAACTTACAGATGAGGAACACTCGCCAGCCAAGATCTTCTCCTGCGACTGGACACGGTGCTTTGGAGGAGTCTCCTTCTGCACAGCCGTGGCTCAGAGTGTCAGGATAGAGAACAGCAAGATTACTGGATTGCCTGGAGGCGGACAAAAGGACGAATGGGATGTGGCTAGGGTTTCGAGACTCCGTCTGGCTTATTCACGTTTCACAACTAAATCAAGTAGCCGAAGGAAAGAAAAAAGGAAAGAAGCGGAAGCAGAGTGAACTTACAGATGATGAACACTCGCCAGCCTTGATCCCCTCTAGTGTCTGGGCACGGGGTTCCGCAGTAGTGTCCTCCTGTGCAGCCATGGCGGAGAAGGTCAGGATGGAGAGCAGCAAGAGGAATGGATGGCCTGGCGGCGGGCAGAGGGGGGAAGAGGGTGTGGCTAGGGTTTCGAGACCCTGTCCTGCTTAAATAGCCGGAGCCTGGCCTCAGTCTACGAGCCAAAGCGGTGTCACCGGAGGAGACGCCCGTCGGATCCTTGGGTTTCCGAAGCGGTGCCATGTGGCGTTCACACCCGAATACGAGGAGACACCCGTCGAAACGTTGGGTTTCCGCAATTAACGCACGAACGTGACTCCACGTAAAACACAAGCCTGCCTCCCTGAGCATCTTGGCCGTGCCACTCCTGGTGATAGATCAACGGATGCATTTGGAGCACAAAGAGACACGAAGGTGACCTCTGACCTGAAACACCGACACACTTGACGGTTCGTGCATTTGAGTTTAAATCTTACAAAGAAAACAATTGTAACACGGACAGTCGCCCAATTCTATTAGGTTTCCGTAATAATCGCACAATCGTGACTCCAGGTAAGAATAAACCATGCCTCTCCACTGACTCATTCTAAATACAATTAGAAAACATTTGTGCGTGACTCTATGTAATTAGAAAACCTTTGAGGGATGTATGCCCGTGCTTGTGACCCATGACACTGAAACACAGATAGCCACGGACGTCGACGCCCTTATCGAATGATATACTATGGACTGCACGTCCGTGCTTTTAAATACAAGGAATAAACTTTTAAAAACAGGGTCTCTCGTATAGGCCATTCCGTGCCTCACAGAGTAAACGCCCGTGGCTGTGCGTAAGACAAAGGTTAGTGTGACTCTATGTAATACCACCGACCATGCCTTTGCGCGCTTCATGCCCGTGCCTGTGATAATTGTGATCCCGCGTAAAACGCAAGCATGCCTCTCTGGGCCTCCATACCGTGCCTCTCCTGGTGTTAGAGTCAACGGAATCATCTGGAACACAAAGAGGCACGAACGTAGACACGAACTGTTCTACATGCCTATGTGGCATGTAGAACAGTGCGTCACGATGCTGAAGGTAGGACCGTGTGTCTGGTACGTGACAAGCCGTGCCTCTGCCACACTTCATTGCTTTTGTTCGTGAGTGTTTCAGCAGAATCATCTGCAAAGCAGAGGCACAGCCTTGAATCTTCTATTGACTTAAATGCGAACGTGTCCGTGGAGAATTTTGCTCCTCGTAGAGGCAAGATGACTGTAGAACCGTGCTTCCAGCATCAAATAGATTCTTCTATTGAATGTGTGCCGTAAATAATTAAAACACTGATGGGTACGCCCATGCTTGGTCTGCCAGTGCAACAGTGCATCTCGTACCTTGAAAGCCGTGGTTCTATTTAATGTTTCAAGCAGTCACCTACCATTTACTTGCTACGAGTAGTACTTAACCCGGGCCCTCCTATCAAAAAGAAAAAAAGAAGAAGTAATTAATCTGGACCCCTCCGCTCCCCGTCGTGGGTATTTAAGTCGTTTCGTGGATTGACAGGTTGTAATCCATTTCTCTAGATCCACCTCAGTGAGCACTGGTCGTGGGCGGTGCCACCCCAGCAACGGAGGTGGAGATGGAAAGCTCTGCTCGTAGCATCAAGAGGTTAAGAGTGGCGCCACCGGCGACGCTGCCTTCTGGTCGTGTACTCGTCGTCGGAGGGGATGGAAGCGGCGATCGTGCTCCCTCTCGATCCGAGGAGGAAGAAGAGGGATGTCGTGCGGACTGCATCAGCGATCTCGCCGACGGAGTCCTAGGTGAGATCATCTCTCGTCTTCCCATCAAGGGTGGCATCCGTACTCGAATCCTCGTACATCGCTGGCTTCCTTTGTGGCCCATCGCTCCTCTGAATCTCGACTGCCGCGAGATCCCTGCCGCTCATCTTTTTAAGCCTCTAGAAACAGTTCATATCGAGACCATATCTCATCTGTGCGCCTTCACCAAGGAGCGCCTTCGTAAATTCTATTCCGGAACGCGGCTTTGTCGAAATCCTATTGTCAGTCTTCCGGAATCCATTCTGTCCGGCCATGCTGGCTCGGTTACCCGCCTCTCTATTCCGGCGTGCTACCTACAGTGCAGGCCCTCCACCGTTGATGCCTGGCTCCGATCTTGGAAGTTGAACAATATCCAGGTTCTTGAGTTCTACTACCTCTTCCCAGGATTTATGATGCAAGATTTAACTCTATTGGAGCTATGCACTTCAACTACACCCTCGGCACCGGAGTCCGTGTTTCAGTTTTCCTCCTCTCTCCACACCCTCGGCTTTGCTCTTTGCCAAATACCAGAAAATTGCGTAGGGACGTTTAAGCTACCACTGGTGAAAAGACTCTCGCTTGTGGAGGTTGATATATCAGACGCGTCACTGCAAAGCATAATCCATTCTAGTTGCCCTGCACTTGAGTCTCTCCTGCTTGTTTGCAATAGAGGAGGTCGTCGCGTCACAATAAACTCGTCTAACCTTGTAAGAATTGGCATTTGTTGTACACACAGAGAACTCATTATTGAGGATGCCCCTTCGTTTCGACGGTTGATTGTTGATTGTCTGGTTGACGACTGTTCGATAACTGTTGTCTCTGCACCTAAACTGGAGATGTTGGGTGAATTCGTGTTTGTGTCTCCCTCGACGTGTCTTGAGGTACTGACTTTCCTTAATACTGGAACAGAGCTGTAGTTGTTCCGATGTTCGTTCTATTAATTTGATGGTCTATGTTCTATTCTTCATGCAGAATCAGGACTTGGAGGGAACCGCTGTCTCTGCGTCTGAACCGTATCCATGTCGACTCACTTGTGTCGAGGTATTGAGTTTTTATGATACTTCCATCTTAACTTTATTTGTGAGGAAACACGTTTTATTTCATCCAACCTTTATGCTATTAGTTTTGTGATCCATCTTCTGTTAATTTTCATCAAGGGTTTGAAGGTAGCCAGTCTAACAACAATGCGTCAATATGTTAAGACCTTGCTTATCTACATGTATTATAAGGTGGACACCGTCGTCGTTGAATTGCTGCAATGCTTTCCAAAACTGGATAACTCGTTTGTCAAGGTGATGATCTTCAGAAATTTGCATACTATAATACTCATTCCTTTTTGAAATGCTTGTCTTCATTTTGACTGAAATTGATGCACCCGTATCTACACATGATTTATTGTTGTATACATCCATATATAGACAAGTCTATGTCTAACTTCTTGTTACGGAGGTGGTAGAACTAATTGTTTCATTTGGTTTTTTGATGGTCTGTATCTCTTTTTATAGACGCTAAGTATTTTCAACGTATAATTTATATTTTAGGGACCGTTGATTTCTCATGGTGAAAAAAACAAATGGCATCGTAAGTACTGGCAATTTCTCAAACATCACGACATCTGTCTGAAGACAGTATCGCTGGAAGATTATGTTCGCTCTGGGAGTTACGCTGAATTTGCGATGTTCTTTGTTCTTAGTGCAAATGATCTGGAGACCATGACCATTAAGTTTACCTCCCCTCCCGCAGAGTTCACAAGAGTATTTTACGAAAAGCAACAAAGGGTTCTGGAGTGGCATAGAAGGGCTTCTAAACGTGCATGTCTTAGATTATCATCAAGTTACAGCCACGCACGTCCGCATTTAAGAAATAGGAGTGTTGAATACCTGGATTTGACGGTACCGTTCAGGTGTGGATGCTGAAATCAGGCCTTGTGTTAGTTGTCCAGGTGTATGGAGTTATTTGTTGTTGCGTTCTTTTGAGCTTGGGTTTTATGTATACTTTATCAGACAACCATTGTAGTCTTTGCACCGTGTGTAGGCTTGTCTATTTTTGTGTTGCGTGCAGTCATGAAGGAAATATGTGGTTTTGCGGCTTTGTACGGGCCGAAGGACCATAAAATGCTGTGGCACCAAGGTTAAGAGACATAAAGTAGATTTAATGTTTCAGTGGAGAGATGCGCGCTGCATGTGTAACCGTGCTGTGTTGTATGTACGACGGTGCCTGTCTTATATATGTACCTGTCATGCACACAATGCATGCACAACCGTGCCTGTGTTGCAGGTAGAGCGGTGCTTCTCGGATGTACCTGCCATACACACTGAGGAGCTGCAGTTGAGCCTTGCACTGATGGAGCTGCATTTGAGCCGCTGCACTGTTTCTGGTCCTCGTATTGTGGTTATAAAAAACGGCTTGTAAGTTTATTTGGTGCAGTTGCATAAAAAAGCAAATGTAAGCATAACATGTTTTGCTTGTTTAGGTATTTTTATTACTCAGCTGGGAAAATATTATAAGGGTGATAGATTTGTTTGTAAATGTTTGCAGCCCTTTCTTTATGAAGTTGGATGTTGTTACAATACAACCATGTGTCTCTGCTGCGACACATGAGAGATGAAAAGAGCTGAAAGCATAGAGAGCCACAAAAACGGTGAACCAAACCTGTTTTGCAGGGCGTTACGTAGTGCTTCTGGTTACCGCACAACCGAGTTTCTACTCAACATGCCACACCGAAATGCGTCTCGAGGATTCTAGTCGTGACACTACAGACTCACAACCATGCTTTTGACCTTGTCCTGGCATCGTGATGTTCGTTCTCTACTTGAATAACGTGCCTTCTACAGCCACCCTACTATGCGCGTAGCAAAGGAGCACCGCCAGCTGATAAAGTCCTTTTTCTACAACTAAAAGTGTGGCCCTCGTTGCATGACTTCCACGCGTTTGACAGTGGCTCTTTGGTACAGAACCGTGGTTGCAGAGAGTTCTTGACCGTGCTTTTAAGGACAGTGTTACTCGGATCGGTCATTCATTGCCTCACAAAGTAAACAGTGAGGGTTCACATCTGAATCCAATTCTGTTATGTTTCTGCAGTAAACGCACGAACGTGACTCTGCCTAATACTCAAGTATGCCTCCATGGGCTTCTCGTCCGTGCCTCTCCGTCTAAACGAGTCGACGGAATCATTCGGAAAACAGACACAAGCGAACATGACTCTATATAATACCACATGATGCCTTTGGGGATTTGATGCCTGTGTATACGACCCTTATCACTAAAATACAGAAAGTCACAAACGCACATAACCGTGGCTGCAGAGACTTCAAGCCCGTTTAGCTAATGAAATGTATGGTTTGCACAATAAAGTAATGGACGTGACTCTCCCTAATACTAAACTATGCCTCCATGGGCTTCTCTTCGTGCCTCTTCCAGATCAAGCGAACATTGGTCGTAGGCGGTGCCACCGCAGCAATGGAGGTGAAGATGGAATACGCTGCTCGTGGTGTGCCGCCAAGAGGTCCAGAGTGTCTCCGCCTGCGATGCCGCCTTCTTGTGGTGTGCTTGTCGTCGGAGCGGAAGGAAGCGGCAACCATGCTTCATCTCGATCCATGAGCATGACTCCATGTAATACCACCAACCATGCCTTTGAGTGTTTTATGCCCGTGCCTATGACCCTTAACACTGAAACACAGACAACCACGATGTCCAAGCCTTTATTGAACAATATACATAACATCAAGAAAGAAGAGTGACACAGCTCAATAAGGAACCGTGTCCGTAGGGAGTTCACATCCGTTCTTTTAAATCAAAGGAAATAAACTTTAAAAAACAGGCTATCTCACATTGGTCATTCCGTGCCTCACAGAGTAAACGCAACGACCATGCCTTTGAGCGTTTTATGCCCGTGCCTGTGACCGGAAACACAGAAACAAAGAAAGGCATGAACGTCCACGCCTTCGTGAGTGCACAAGACATGACTATAGCTGGTACAAAGAACATTGGCTGCAGAGACTTCACGTTCATGTTATTAAAAACAGCGTCCCTCGAATGGGCCATTACGTTAATGTTCACATATGTACCCATAAACTTGGAATTAACGTGACCCAGGAAAGCAAAACTATCAAAGTTACTGACCACACGAGGTAACGCAAGACAAAATAAGAAACTTTCAGTGCACTGCTTAGTAGCTTCAGATACGACGATCAGGGTCGCTGCTGTCTACTTAGTCCGGCGAGACTTCTTTTTTGGTTGCTCGGTGCGAAGTTCCTCTATCTGTTTTTTCATAACGTATGATTCCAGCTTCAGCTGGTCGCGCTGAAGGACGAGCTGCGCTTTGTCATTCATAAGACGTGCAATGGTGGCTTTGTTCTCCTCGTCCAACTTCGTGGCTCTCTCCAGGAGATCCTCGAGCATGTTCTGCACCTGGACAAAGCAGAAGGTGTCAGATTGATGGCAGGACGCACCCTGATCAACTTTGGAGGAAGCTCGCCACAATAATCCATGTTTCACAACTAAGTCAAGTAGGGGATTGAAAGAAAAAATGGATGAAGCGGAAGCAGAGAGAACTTACAAATGAGATAGCCTCGACAGCCGAGATCTGCTGAGCAGTGTCATCCTGCACAACCATGACTGAGAGTGTCAGGATAGAGAGCAGCAAGAGGAGTGGATGGCCTGGAGGCGGACAAAAAGTAGGAAGGGGATGTGGCTAGGGTTTTGAGATTCCGTCTGGCTTATTCACGTTTCACAACTAAATCAAGTAGCCGACAGAAAGGTAAAACAAATGAAGCGGAAGCATAGTGAAATTATAGATGAGGAACACTTGACATTCTTGATCTCATTCAGTGTCTGGACAAGGGGTTCCGCAGTAGTCTCCTCCTGACTAGCCATGGCGGTGAGGGTCAGGATAGAGAGCAGTAGGAGGAATGGATGGCCTGGTGGCGGGCAGAGGGGGGAAGAGTGTGTGGCTAGGGTTTCGAGACTCCGTCCGGCTTAAATAGCTGGAGCTGGCCTCGAGCGACGAGCCAGAGCGGCATCATGGGAGGAGATGCTCGTCGGACCCTTGGGTTTCCGGAGCGGGGCCATGTGTCGTTCACACCCGAATAGGAGGAGACGCTCGTCGAAACGGTGGGTTTCCGCAATCAATACACGAACGTGGCTCCGCGCAAAACACAAGCATGCCTCCCCCGGCATCCTGACCGTGCCTCTCCTGGTGACACAAACAAACACGAAGGTGACTCTGGATAATTACAGGTCATGCGTTTGTGGGCTTGACAACCGTGCCTGTGACCTGAAACACTGACACACAGAAAGTCGTCTTCATGCGTAAAGGACCGTGACGGTACTAAACATATAAAGTCGCCTTCGTGCATTTGAGTTAAAATCTTACAACGAAAACAATTGTAACAACGACAGTCCCCAAATTCCATTGGGTTTCCGTAATAAACGCACAAACGTGACTTCGGGTAAGAACAAACCATGCCTCCGTAGGCTTGACATTTGTGCCTCTCCGACTGACCGAGTCCATCGACTCATTTGGAATACAATTAAAAAACCTCTGTGCGTGACTCTATATAATTAGAAATCCTTTGAGGGTTGTATGCCCGTGCTTGTGACCCTTGACACTGAAACACAGATAGTCACGAACGTCGACGCCTTTATCAAGAAAGAAGCGTGACGCAACTCAGTACGGAACCGTGTCTGTATGGACTTCACGTCTGTGCTTTTAAATACAAGGAAATAAGCTTTTAAAATCAGCGTCTCTCATATAGGCAATTCTGTGCTTCATAGAGTAAACGCCCGTGGCTGTGCGTAAGACAAAGGTTCAGTTCCGTGGGCTAGACGCCCGTGCATCTTCGTCTGATCGAGTCTCACAGGCGAGCATGACTCTGTGTAATACCATCGACCATGCGCAATAAACGCATGATTGTGACCCTGCCTAATACTAAAGTATGCCTCCATGGGCTGCTCGTCCGTGCTTCTCCGTCTGAACGAGTCGACTGAATCATTCAGAACACAAACACAAGTGAGCATGACTCTATTTAATACCACTTGATGCCTTTGTGGATTTGACGCCCGTGGCTGTGACCCTAATGACTAAAACATTGAAACACATAGTGCAAGCCCGTGCTTTTAAACAACACGCAACAGCAGTGACATATGCAATTATGTCCCTGCACTGTGCCTAACCGTACCTCATGTGCATAACCATGCTTGCAATGCGTGTCAAACCGTACTTCATGTGCCTTCACGCGGTGTTTTTGTGATGCAAAGATTTCACGTGGAATCACGGTCGTGCCTGTGTGGCATGTAGAACAGTGCGCGTCGTATCACTTCACGGCCGTTGTGTGGTTCGTGGCAAACCGTGCGTTTGCCATGGTCGTGCTTGTGTGACAGGTAGAACAGTGCATCTCGAATCACTTTTCTACAAAGGCCTGGTCGTCTGTGTATTTGCTGACAAACCGTAGTTCAGTAAATCATTCGGAACACAAACGCTAGCACAAGCGAACATGACTCTATATAATACCACACGATGCCTTTGCGGATTTGACGCCCGTGCCTGTGACCCTTATCACTGAAACACAGAAAGTCACAAATGTACATAGCCGTGGCTGCAGAGACTTGAAGCCCTTTTAGTTAATGAAATGTACGGCATGAGCAAAAGACCGTTTAGCCATAGAACGAAATACCGTGTTTGCTGTTGGCAAGGTTACAGATTGAGCAAAAAAGGTACGGGCATTGTTTCACCACACCTACGTAAATTCCAAACCGGAAAGTGGCGGCAACATCTCACTCCAGCACTGTTTTCAGCACTTACAAGTGAATGGATCCTTTAAATCCAGGTGCTCAACACATGCGTGCCTTAGATTCAAGTTCCTGTTGTTGCAACTTGGAGACAACCTAAGGCAAGCATGTTTAGAAGCCTTTTTGTCCCACTGAAGCACGTCTTGTTGCTGTTTGTAGAATTCTTCCGTGAAGTCTTCCTAAAGAAGAAACTTGATCCTCATAGTCTGCAGCTATGCTGCGTTGAGAATAAAGAATGTCGCAAATCTAATGCTTTTCTCGCATTGAACATAGCTTTCCAGCGTCAGTGACTTCAAACGAACATCATGATGGTGCTTGCAAGAACAGTCGTTCGCAAGGCTTTCTTCATTAGAGGCTATTTCCTGATTAAACATGAAGATTTGAAATGGTTAAGCTCCATAAAGATGATTCTGCAGGGAGAGCAAGTGAAGGAATAATTCTATAACCTCTTTTGTAATAAAAGTTCTTTTTAGTTTTGTCCTAATACTGGTCCATGACTATATACACCTTTGTCCATTACATAAAAATGCAAGTGACGTTTTTTTTGTTGAATGGAGTTCTACACCATGCATGGTATGTGTTTTACAATTTGTGTGAGAAGCATCACCTCGATATACAAGTTCTCCAAGCTTCGGAAGCGTTCCACCTAGGAAAAGACTACGTGCAGGTCATAATCCATGCTGATAGACAACATCTTGATAGAATGAACCGATGTGGATGTGCTGACTGTCAGCAAACACTTCATGTAGAATAAAACATAATATTAGTAGAGTAAAGGTTGAAATGCATGGAACTTGTTCATACCAATGAATGGAGGTGAAAGTATTGTTGAAAGTCAGTACCTGAATAATTATACGGTCATTTGTGATGCCGGATTCACAGAAAATATTAGATAATTTTCCCATGACCTGCAGTGTAGGTGCAGAGGTGATAACTATCTGCAACTTATTGCAATCACCATCACAAAGCAACCGTTGAAGTGACGAGAAATCTTCTATTACAATTTTCCCATAGTAACCAGAAATGCCGATGCTTATAAGGTTAGGTGAGTTTATTCTGATGCAATGGTGCCTGACTGTCCAAACAAGCAGCAGAGACTCAAGTGTATGAGAAGTAGAGCTGATGATACTTTGTAATGAGACGCCTGATACATCAACATCTACTAGCAAGAGTCTCCTGAGCAGTGGTAGTTTAAGCACCCGTACATAATTGTCTAGTAACTTGCAAAGAGCAAAGGCAATGGTTTGGAGAGAGGAGCAAATCTGAGGGTTTAATGCTGGTGGTGATGGCATGAGCGAAGGGCATGAGAATGGCCCTATGTCATGTTGTCTCAAGCATGGTGGGAACAGGTAGTAAAACTCAAGCACATGGAGATTGTTCAGTCTTGGGGATCGAAGCCAGTCATCGACTGTGGAGTGCCTGCAGTGGAGGTAGGACGCCGGAATGCAGAGGCGGCGAACTGCGGTCTGATGCCCGGAGAGGATGGCCTATGGAAGGTACGAATCATCATAGGAATTATCTTCACCGACATGTTCTCCTCTAAAAAAAGTTCCAGTGTATGTTACACGGACGAGTTCCTCCGGTGTGGCGGAGTTCGCGGTGACCAACTCGAAATGTACTTGATCTAGAGGGTTAAAAAGACGTGGGACAGGGATCTCACGGCAGTCCAGATTCAGAGGAGCGGCACGCCAAACAGGGCGCCACCGACGTGCGAGGATTTGAGTGCGAACGCCTTCCTTAGTGGACAGACGGGATATGATCTCACCGAGGACACCGTCCGGGAGGTCGTTGATGTGGTCCGGACCAGACAGCTCTTCTTGATCCTCGGATCCAGTAGGCGCACCCTCGCCGCTTCCAGCCGCTACTGCCAAACCACCAGAGGAAGGCGTCGGCGGTGGCGCGAGCCTCGCCCTCTTGGTGCTCGGGGCACCGGAGTTGACCTCCATCTCCGTCTCCATTGCTGGGATCGCACCACCTACGAGCGCCGCTTTATGTGGCGTGGATCTGGAAAGTCCAAGATAGAGGGTGTGGCTAGGGTTTCGAGACGCCATCCGCCCGCCTTAAATTGCCGGAGCCTGGCCCCGGGCGACGAGCCAGACCGGCGTCACTAGAGTAGACGTCCGTCGGACCCTTGGGTTTCCGTAGCGGCGCCACGTGGCGTTCACACCCGAATATGTGGAGACGCCCGTCGAAACGTTGGGTTTCCGCAATCAACGCACGAACGTGGCTCCGCACAAAACACAAGCATGCCTCCATCGCCATTCCGACTGTGCATGTCCTGGTAATATAGTCAACGGATGCATTTAGAACACAAAGAGAAACCAAGGTGACTCTGGATAATTACACGTCATGCATTTGTGAGTTTGACAACCATGCCTGTGACCTGAAACACTGACACACAAAAATTCATCTTCGTGCTTAAAGGATCGTGACGCTACAAAACATATAAAGTCGCCTTTCGTGCATTTGAGTTAAAAATCTTACAACAAAAACAATTCTAACAAGGACAGTCGGCCGAATCTATTAGGTTTCCGTAATAAACGCACAAACGTGACTTCGAGTAAGAACAAACTATGCCTCCGAGGGCTTGACGTCCATGCCTCTCCTTTTGACCGAGCCCACCGACTCATTCGGAATACAATCAAAAAACCTTTGTGCGTGACTCTATATAATAGCACGCCATGCCTTTGACGGCTGTATGCCCGTGCTTGTGACCCTTGACACTGAAACACAAACAGCCACGAACGTCGATGCCTTTATCAAGAAAGAAGCGTGACACAATTCAGTACGGAACCGTGTCTGTATGGACTACACGTCCGTGCTCTTAAATACAAGGAAATAAGCTTTTAAAAACAGTGTCTCTCTTATAGGCCAATCCGTGCCTCACAGAGTAAATGTCAGTGGTTGTGCGTAAGACAGAGGTTCATCTCCGTGGGCTAAACGCCCGTGCATCTTCGTCTGATAGAGTCACAGGCTAGCCTGACTCTATGTAATACCACCAACCATGCCTTTGAGCACTTCATGCCCGTGCATGTGACCCGAAACACTGAATCAAGGACGAGGCGGCTGCCGCGGGCTCCGCTATAAACGCACGAACGTGACCCCACGTAAAACGCAAGCATGCTTGTCTGGGCCGCCATACCGTGCCTCTCCTGGTGATACAGTCAACGGAATCATTTTGAACTGACCCCACCACTCAGTGGCGGAGCTAGCCGAAAAACTATAGGGGGGCGAAACACAAAGGATCATTGTCTGGGGGGCCAAATGCTAAAAAATTTCTAATCTAAGTCTCCTTGAAAAAAATTTCTTCAGAAATTGGTCAAAGGCTGGGGGGGGCAGCGGCCCCCCTGGCCCCAACATAGCTCCGCCTCTGCCTTCACTCTTCTCCCCTTCATTCCCGTCCCAAGTTTTGTTTCGACGGGTGTCTCCTCGTATTCGGGTGTGAACGCCACATGGCGCCGCTCTGGAAACCCAAGGGTCCGAAGGGCGTCCCCTCCGGTGATGCCGCTCTGGCTCGTCGCCCGAGGCCAGGCTCCGGCTATTTAAGGCGAACGGACGGCGTCTCAAAACCCTAGACACACCCTTTTCCTTGGTATTTTCAGATCCACACCACATATAGCGGCGCTCGCAGGCAGCGCGATCCCAGCAATGGAGACGGAGATGGAGATCCACTCCGGTGCACCATGCACCAAGAGGGCGAAGCTCGCGCCACCGGCGATGCCGTCCTCTGGTGGTTTGGCAGTAGCGGCAGGAAGCGGCAAGGGTGGGCCTACCGAATCCGAGGATCAGGAAGAGCATTCTGGTCCGGACCGCATCAGCGACCTCCCGGACGCCATCCTCGGTGAGGTCATCTCCCGTCTCTCCACTAGGGAGGGCATCCGCACTCGGATGCTCGCACGTCGTTGGCGTCCTGTTAGGCCGACCGCTCCTCTAAATCTTGACTGCCGTGAGATCCCTGTTGCTCGTCTTTTTAACTCCCTAGAAACAGTTCATGTCGAGATCATCAGTAGGGTCTCTGCCTACAACGAGGAGCTTGCTCGCAAACGATACATCGGAACTTGGCATCAGGGAAAAACAGTTCCTGGTGATGGTTCTTGCCTTCCAGAGTCCATCCTCTCCAGCCATGTGGGCGCAGTTCTCCGCCTTTGTATACCGGCGTGCTACCTCCAATGCAGACCCTCTACTGTCCACGCCTGGCTTGAGTCCCCCAGATTGAACAATCTCCAGGTGCTTGAGTTTTACTACCTGTTTCCACGATTTGTGAAAGAAACTGTCAAACTATCGCACACATGCTCTTCATCTACGCCCTCACTACCGAAGTCCGTCTTTCGGTTTTCCTGTTCTCTGCGCACTGTGAGCTTCGCGTGTTGCCAGATACCAGACCATTATGTAGAGGTACTTGAACTACCACTGGTCAAGAGACTTTTGCTTGTTGAGGTTGATATATCAGACTTCTCGTTGCAAAGCATGATCAACTCTAGTTTCCCTACACTCGAGTGCCTGCTGCTTGTTTGCAATAGAGGAAGGCATCGGATCACAATAAATTCCCCTAACCTTGTAAGCATCGGCATCCGTGGTGAGAAAGGAAAATTCATCATAGAGGATGCCCCCTCACTTCAAACGTTGATCCACGATCTCCAGAGCAATAACTTGGAGGTATTCATCATCTCTGCACCCAAACTGGAGACATGGGCAAATTCAGGATCTTGCTTGACTCCACAGGTCTTATGGTACTGACATTTCACAATAATTCCAGCTGCATTTCATTGAGAAAGTAGTTTCATGTCATCCAACCTTTTGTTCTAATAATTTTATGTTTTATTTTCCATGTTATGTGAAGGGTTTGGCGACGGCCAGCCTATCTACAATGCGGCAATTTGTCAAAACCTTGTTTTTGGCCATGACTTATAAAGTGGACCTGGTCATTCACTTGCTTAAGTGCCTTCCAAACCTGGAGAACTTGTTTGTTCAGGTGATGATTCTCACGCCCAATGAAAAGGTCATATCGTGCATAGTGCATCACTCCTTGCATCTCAAAAAGCTTATCTTACATTTTGTTTGCAATGGATACACCCTATGTCTAGGCATGTTTTTATTATTATTATACATACATCCACATCTAGGGAAATGTTCGACAAACTGATTGGGACGACGGTCATGGAATTTATCGTTAATTTTGTCCTTCCATAAATCTTGAGTATCTTTCAACCTTTATGTGTTTTCAGGGAGGAAACGTTCCTGATGGCGCAAGAAATTTTTGGCGTCGCAAGCACCGTGCATTTCTCAAAGAACACATCATTCATTTAAAGACAGTAACGCTGGAAGATTATGAAAAAAGTGGGAAGAACACTGAGTTTGTGAGGTTCTTTATTCTGAATGCAACGGATCTAGAGACCATGAGGATTAAGTTTCGCTTTCCCTCAGACTTCATGGAAGAATTTTATGAACAGCAACAAAAGTTGTTCCTGCGGGAGAATAAAGTTTCCAAACGCGCCCATCTCAAGTTATCAGCATGCTGCAATCATCTGTGCTTGGATTTGAAACACAGGCGTGTTGAATGCCTGGATTTGTCAGATCCGTTCACTTGTGCCTGCTGGACACAGGGCTGTAGTTAGTTCCTCAAGCTAGTACAGTTAGATGTTGTTGCGCCAATCTGATTCTGTGTTATGTCTAAACATGGCTGAAGCCTTTTGCACCGTTTTGTAAGCTTGTTATAACAATGCTTTTGTGCTATGCACCCGCTGTTCTGAAAATTTGATAGTTTTATGTCACTATCGTGATGCTACAAAAACATTCGTGTGCGGTCGTCGACCAGGGAACAAAAACATTTGGAAGAGAAGAGGCACTGCCTTGCCTGTTCTGCAAGGAACGTGCATCTAGTGCATGTAAACCAGTGCGTCTGCAGTGACCAGACGGCACTGCCTCCTTTCGTGGCAGACTGTACGTGCACATGGCCGTGGCTCTGCTTAATCTCAAACCGTGCTCCCAGCGACCTCAGACTGTACGTGCCTTTCGTGTAAACGCATGTCCGTGAACGAGTTTATGTCTGAGTACAAACAATCGAGTCGGCACTGGCGTGCGTCGGCTTCAGGAGTAAGCGTGACTCTGTAGATTGTAGATTTTATGTGTGTCAGTGCTGGTGCGGTGCTCCTGTCTGACATAGGACCGTGCCTTTGACAAGTCAGTGCCACATCACCAGAGGCATGGTTCCCCATGCCTGCCAAAGCGACATCTGTGCCTTGCTAGATTACGGTAACCCATGTCTCGTGGAACGGTCCAAGACGAAAGATTGCCGGATGCGCCTCGCTAGCAGCATGTTTCTTTGAAATATAAAAATATTCAGGAGATCAATATTTGATGTGTGTAGACCGTCACACACCCTCTGAAAGATTGCAAAAATGAGATACATGCCTTTAGTCAAGTAACCATGTCCAAGCATAAACTTATACTAGACGAGTATCCCTTGCAACATTTTAAAAGAAGGCAACTGCTAATGATCATTCTTCGAGGATTTCCTTGATCATCAGGAGGTCATCAGTGTTCGCAAACCCTTGCCCGAAAAGATCACATATGACGCTTTGCATCTTCTTTCTATTATCCTTCAGCTTATGCACCTCCTCCTTCAGAAAATCCATGTCCAGCTTAATCTCACCCTTGTCGTCCTTAAGATTATGAATGGCACTTGTGAGAGATCTCTGAATGAGCTTGACATCTTTATCAACGATACCCATCTGCTTCTTCTGCCTGTCAATCTTCATGGTAGTTACATTAGTCCTTTCCACAGCTGCAACAAGATTCTCGAGCTTAAGGTTCACTTGTTCAATATCCATTTTAAGCCTACTTATCTCTTCATCCTTTGCTTGCCTATCATCATTGCTCTCATCTAACATCACCCAGAGCTTGAGTAGGCACCTCTGCATAATGGTAGGCCATGGGCGGTCAACCCATTCGAGGACTCCACAGTTCACGCCTCTCTGCGAACAAAAAAGGAACAAAAATAAACAGAGACTATTAATACACTGCTGCAGAAGCTCTGGAATATAACAAAGTTCACATATACTTAGTTCATAACCTCATTCAACTAACTATGACCCGTGTTTGTGCAATGTGGCACTTCAATGCTTAGGTACCCACAACACTAATTATGGTGCTTCGCCCACCCTGTCCGCGGAGTTGTTTCATAATTGTACTTAGTTTATTTTAAGCCAGCTTGAATTAATATGGAGCTACCTATGCAGACAACTTATTTAGAGAGTTTTTTTTGAAGAATATACTGACTATTAAACAGAAGTCCCATTTGTAAACAAACATGAGAGTGTCTAGATCACTTCTTTTGTGTTCAATGATGTAAAATAAGTAGTGACCTTTACCCTTTTATGTAAATTAAAAGGACTACACAGTGTTTCCTACAATCAACCGGAAAACACAAGAAGAAATCAGTCTTCTTTGGTAGACTACAAGTACTATATCCAAACAGTTTGATTCAACAAGAAAGTAACTCGGATTTTCGAAAGTGACTAACTTTCACAGCACAGCCGTAGAACCTCCTCCCCATGTCACTTCCTTCAAAAGCCACACACCTGAGAGGCTTGGTATCGTGGAGAACACAGTAGAGAGGATGGTCGAGCTCTTTGCCACAAAAATCATGGTCTTCGATGGTGTCAGGGTTCTCCTACAAGGACACATGAATGTTTAGAGCTCAGATCTTTTGTTTGGAAAACAAACCCCAGTTCAACGCTCCGCATGTAGCAGGAAATAACCTACATAGAAATCAAAATCCAGTTCAAGGAAGTTCAAGCCTTCCTTCCTCCCCTCTTGTCTGAACTTTTGTGTCGACATGGCCCGGAGGATGTGAGCAGATGCGATGCCGTACGCGGCATTGAACTCGAGAGGAGAGAGAGGGAGAGAGAGAGGGGAAGAGATATAATGATAGAGCAAGAGGGGAAATGAAAGCGAGGGACTTCGACATGGTCCGGCTCGACCAAATACTCCACCTACTCGCCAGACCCGCCAACCCCACCCCCCCACGCCCCTTTTTCTGCGCTGCGATGGCAAGGAGCCATTTACTATTGTCAGTAGTTTCAGCTTTGGCGAGTGAGTACACAAAATTACTTCCCTCTCCATAATTACTCAATAAATACATCGTTTTTTGCGTCTTCCCTCCCGAGTCACTTGCTCTTCCGTTCCCCTTCTTTGGTTCCTTCTGTCTTTCGTGCTTCGTCTTCCTCACTCTACAGTCCACATAGATGGATCTACGATTCGCCCACTTGCTCTGAAATATAGTAAATTTATCCCCTCTGCTTAATACTTACGCGTTGCGCACTGTGTGTTTTTAGATGGATTCTTGTTGTATGTTACCCTTTTAATTTTAGTTTTTGAGTTAATATCTTACCCCTTTGAAGAGGTTCTATAGGGGAATAATCTTGGAGGACAACAGTTGATTTTTTTCCAGCTAGTTCGCTGCAAGAGCTTGTAGATTTGAAGAGGTCTGCGTGTATTCTTTCATTTTTTACAGAGACACTAACTTCAAGGGATATCACCATATCAGCATTCGCTCCGCTCTTTCGTTCTTACTCGTTGAAACAAGCGTGTATCAGTGATATACAGTCCTTTAATTCTTTGTACCATTAGCGGGGTGTTGAAATAAATTTTTCTTTAATAATTAATGAACCCGAGTCTTATATATTGTTACATCTCGCAGACAAAGATGGCGTGTGATGTTTGCAGGAACCTCAACTGTCCCGGTGTTGAATCTGATGTTGCCCAATCTTTCTTGATTGTGTCTTTGCCTCGTTGTTATGAGTCATGCCTGGTAAGTTTTGCTACCAAATCACGCGTGGCCAGTAAAAAACCTTCGTCACTGTATTTGTTGCAGTTATCTTTATTCCGCAGTCAGCAACCACACGTATTCCTTAGGAGCAAACTATACTGCACATGCTTGTTTTTATTTTATAGGCCTTGATGTAATTAGAAGTTCAATTGTTTTGTATAGGTTTAATTAAATGTCATAGATGGTGCCTGTGCCCGTGCCTGAAAGCCAAGAAATTTCAATGAAAAAAACTCTTTCATGCATTTTTTCTTCTGAAAATCAGTAAAACATTTATATACCTTTGTCTTAATTTTAATTTTATGCAGTATGTCCCATGCTACTACCGGAACCAGGTCCTTTCTTTGATCTCTTTATGGAAAGATGAAGCTTTCGAGGATGGTTTTGAAGACGAAGATTTTGACCTTGTGTTCGGCACTACTGAGGAATTGTCTTACAAGATTAAGTTTACAGATGGCAACCATAGGTCTAAGTTTCATGGACCTGGATGGGAAAAGTTGATACGTGATTATGATCTGTTTTATGGTGATATTATACAACTGGATTTGCAAGCAGAAGATATCTTATTTCCCATTGACTTGATTTTGAGTGAATCTCGAGGAGGTCACAAAGCGTTTCCCAAACCTTCCGTTGGTATGTTCTGACCGCTTATCAATATTTGTTCTGGTTTAACATTTATCTATTATAATTTTACTGTGGCATGCCGTTGATATTTATGTGCTTAATCTCTATGATATAATGTATTCAATCTTTCTTTGTACTCACAATGTAGTTTAAAACAGTAATTTCCCTTTTAATAGCCAATATTCGTTTATTTTAGTTTTAACTGCTCTATTCATTGCACATAGTGGCTATTACATGGTTGTATTTATTTAGCCCTTGAAGGCCTCAGTTTATCGGAAAGGAGCTACATAGACGAGACATTCTACACCCGAGGCATAAAACTTTCCTATATCGACATGGCTTGCATGATTAAACTAGTCCTAAATGCTAAACACATCCCTGCCATTACCTTTGTGCACCGTCTATGTTTCACCAACGTTCACACAGACCGTTTGGTACGTCGTTGTTTCTTTCTCTAAACCACAGTCAACATGCGTGTCTTCGTAATCTAATGCCAGAATAATTTGTTATTGTACAGAAAATCCCAGCTATTGTTACCAATGATCTTAGGATGAAGCTTGGATATTTGCCTCTCAAGGGCAGCATCAGGCTTGTACAAATTTTCAGCAGCGTTGATTTGCCTGGCACCTACTGTATACACAAAGATGGAAGGATGGCGATCACCGGGATTTCTGCTTTTGCAGATGCAGCTAGGCTGACAGTTGATTGCGTTGTACTCATCAGTATCCAGTGGCACACTGTGCGCGTGCAGGACTCGCGCTCACTTGTGATCACCGGTCTTTACAAAAAAAAACGGAATGACGCGATATGTGTACGGTGATGGAGGGATGGTATTACACCACATAAATTTTAACTACTATGGTATTAAGTTAAGTATCGTATATGTGTTATTTCAAACTATGAATGCAGTTCAAATGCTCATAGTACATATCTAATAGAACTTATCAGTTCAAATTCTTATTTAGACTATGGTACTGAAAGCAGATGCGATCCTAAACGTGGTTGTCGTCGCTGTTGTTGTTGTTGTGGGTGTGTCTCTCAGTTCGACATGTTTGCTCAGAGAGGCACTTGAACCTAGTGCAGGTTCAGTCTTGTGTTAAGAAGACTCATGGTCATGCCTCTGTGCTATGATTAGCTTAGCTAACTTTGTGCAGTAAGAGAGGCACAACCGTGAAGTTAGTGAAGGCACGGTCATATAGTATAAGAGGGGACGGTTGTACCTCCCAGTTGTCATTATTTCAGCTGAGTCGTGTACTAGGATAGGCACGTTGGTCGAGCAAGCGGAGACACGGTCCCATATTAGGAAGAAGACTTGCGGTCGTGCGTCCCATGTCAAAAAGAAGAGTTGTGATCGTGCGTCCTTGTTTAGTATGTTTGTAGCTAGTGACACGCTGCTCGGAGAGGCATGTGCGTGAATCAAGTGGAGGCATGGAGTACGAGTTGTTGCCACTGTCCGATGTCACTATTCTCGCAACCACATCACTTAAAAAAATACTACATTTTTTTTATAAATGGTGTTTTGCAACACCTCCGTCCTCCAAACCGTCTTTCTAGATCCATCGCACCCGTCGCTCCTAGATGGAGTCCGATGCTTCTAGTACCAAGAGGGCAAGGTGTTGGAAATATGCCCTAGAGGCAATAATAAAATGGTTATTATTATATTTCCTCGTTCATGATAACTGTCTATCATTCATGCTATAATTGTGTTATCTGGAAATCGTAATACATGTGTGAATACATAGACCACAACATGTCCCTAGTGAGCCCCTAGTTGGGAGAATGATGTGATGGACAAGACCCAATCCTAAGCATATCACAAGATCGTGTAGTTCGTTTGCTAGAGCTTTTCCAATGTCAAATATCTTTTCCTTAGACCATGAGATCGTGTAACTCCCGGATGCCGTAGGAGTGCTTTGGGTGTACCAAACATCACAACGTAACTAGGTGACTATAAAGGTATACTACAGGTATCTCCGAAAGTGTCTCTTGGGTTGATACGGATCGAGACTGCGATTTGTCACTCCGTATGACGGAGAGGTATCTCTGAGCCCACTCAGTAATGCATCATCATAATGAGCTCAAAGTGACTAAGTGGTTGGTCACGGGATCATGCATTACGGTACGAGTAAAGTGACTTGCCGGTAACGAGATTGAGCGAGGTATTGGGATACCGACGATCAAATCTCGGGCAAGTAACATACTGATTAACAAAGGGAATTGTATACAGGATTACTTGAATCCTCGACATCGTGGTTCATTCGATGAGATCATCGTCGAACATGTGGCAGCCAACATGGGTATCCAGATCCCGCTGTTGGTTATTGGCCGGAGAGTCGTCTCGGTCATGTATGCATGTCTCCCGAACCCATAGGGTCTACACACCTAAGGTTCGGTGACGCTAGGGTTGTCGAGATACTAGTATGCGGTAACCCGAAAGTTAACATTTGACAGCAAACTACGCAAGACAACGATCATCTCCACGACTTGCTGGAGATACGACGGTTGTTAAAAATATAACTGCTGATTTTATTTTTATTTTCTATATAAAGAAAACCACGATCAAGAACACACGATGTGCACAACCGCATCCACAGTGAGATCATGCACTCCTTTGCCACTTCCCCGCCCTTAAATTTAGACTCCCACCGTGGCCTTCTCACACACAAAGAACAAAAATCGCCATTGCGCTCCCACTCATTGTTCCCCACGAAAAACAAGGTTGCAGGAGGACCAAATGCTCCAGGCCATGGTATTCACCAGGGAATTCACGGAGGTGCAGGCCCACGGCAACACAAAGTTGCACGTGATCCACACCAACGACTTGCACAAGGCGGCGACGACCATTGAGCAGTACGAGCGACACGTCCAGTTCGAGCGCCACAAGATCGTCGGAGTTGATGTGAAGGGCACCAACGACCATGGCGAAGATCAGAAACCCGCCCTCGTCCAGCTCTCCGTCGGCAAGGATCATCCGGTCCTGCTCTTCCAACTGAGTGCGGCCGACAAGAACTGCACCAAGTTTGACAACTTCCTCGCGGACCCCAGGTACACGTTTGTTGGCTTCTCCATCGACGGCGACATAGAGATGCTCGGCCGCGTCGGACTGGAGATCGCCCACTTCGTCGACATCCAGAAGGAATGGAGGGTGCCTACAGCTACCAAGCCTCTGGACTCCCTTGGGGACGTCTCAGGCATCCTTGTCCACGACGTAGAGCTCACCAACGCAGAACGCAGCCGCTGGGCGTGCATGCCCCTGTCCATGACGCACATCAAGTACGCGGCAAAGGACGCTTACGCTGCATACGAGATATGGTGCCGCCTCACCATCATCCAGGAAGGGCTTCGCCGGGCAAAACTCGACAAAGGAGCAGACCAGGAAGCGCGCTAGGTCCTGTGGAGACTACGACTACTGAGGCAGGTGGTCCCGGCCAACAAAAGTATCTAGAACATTGCTCATGCCATTCTAGATTTCTCATTAGATTTGCTTTCCCTCAAGACTGCCGTTTGCTTGTTATAAATTTAGATTTGCTTGTGTCGCAGTTAACCTTGTAGTTTGCTTGCAGTTTACATGTCTTTTGCACAAGTTTATTTCCAGTGCACCACAATAGGCACTCATGTGCCTATGTTCCTCTGATACCAAGGGGACCGTGCGTAACTTGGCTTCACGTCATTTTACGCAACATTCTAGACGTCAACCAAAAGATTCACCTTCTCTCTAATATGTTCATTAATGAGGCCTAATGTCTTCAAAAACACATGGAGCTCATAGTCCATTCCCCCCGCAATGAAAATGTGTCAGTGAAAGCTTCTTTAAAGCAGAGGCACACCTTCACGTCCTTGCATCACGATCCTTTTCACGTCCGTACCTTGCTTAGAATCACGTCTTCGTGCCTCCAGTCAGTTACGTGCATGCCTCTACGTCGGGTAAAACCGTACCTCTGTCGTGTGTAACATGTTAAGAAAGTTGCTGACAACAAAAACATCAGCAAACCGAGCATTACGTCCACCCCACTGGCACTAAACGTGACATCATCGAAAACACAAAGGCAGGAGCGTGCCTTACGGCCAGCTTCTGACGTATCGGGTCTGTGAAGATTTGCTTCCTTCTTAATATGGGACGTGACTAGCGCAGAGGCAAAGGCTCCATCCTTCACCTCCGTGCCTCAACAAGAACGACGATCGTGCTTGTAACAGTAAAGTGTATAGATGATACATTAAGGAGACATTAGGGACCACCTTGCACCTATTTCATACGTGACCGTGCCCGTTCCGTCGGCACATTCATGCCTCTCACAAAAGTAATTGCCGTGCCTCTGCCACACAACATATAAGTGAAAAACAATTCTTTCTACACTTATAAAACCCGGAATGTCCTGGATAAATGTCGAATCCCATCTTGCGGTAAAATCATGCAAGACGGTGCTTCTCAGAAGCACATCTGTGGCTTTTTTGTGCATGTTGTTGAGTGCCTCTCTAGAATATAACCATGTTGAAACCATATTCAAATCTCACCACACTAAAGTCTCTAGAATCAAATATGTTCCCTAGTTGAGACGTTTATTTTGTTGAAACTGCAATCTATAATAAAACAATACAGTGTAATAAAACATACGCCTTCCGACCCAAATATGGTACTTGAAACTGCAATTTGTAATAAAACATACACCTTCCATCACAAATTAATTCGCTTAACCCTGTACTAACCAGTACAATGTGAATTGTACTGCAATGTTGACACATTTATTTTGGGACGGGGTAGTACTACTACCTAAGAAGAAAACACGATTGCTTGACATGGAAACGAAACTGTCTCCATTCTGACATTGATGATTGCTTGACATTGTTCAACCTTTACAGACACACAAAACATGAAAAGCATAAAAACCACGGAAAAGCAAACATCTACCAACAAAACTATACTACTCCCCGTCGTCGGAGATGTCCACTATCTCCATTCTTACATCAACGTCGTTGGCCACCAACTCCTGCTCTGCATCCAGCTCATCGAAGAGCACATCGGTTTTCGCCTGTTCTTCCCGGAGGAAGCGCCGGTTGGACTCCACATACGCCTCATCTTGGATGGACTCTAGGATAGCGATCTGCTCCGCCATCAAGGCCGACTCACCGAGATAGAACTCCGCCTTGTCTTCCTCGTCACCCCACTCCTCGTCATCCTCGTCTTCCTCATCACCAGCCTCCTCGTCGTCCTCGTCATCTCCCTCCTCGTCGTCCTCGTCATCCTCGTCCACGCCTTCCTCGTCGTCCTCGTCATCCTCGTCCAAGCCTTCCTTGATGTCCTCGTCATCCTCGTCCAAGCCTTCCTCGTCGTCCTCGTCATTCTCGTCCACGCCTTCCTCGTCGTCCTCGTCCACACCTTCCTCCTTGTTCTCCTCATCCTCGTCCATGCCTTCCTCGTCGTCCTCGTCATCCTCGTCCACGCCTTCCTCGTCGTCCCCGTCGTCCTCGTCCACACCTTCCTCGTCGTCCTCCTCATCCTCGTCCATGCCTTCCTTGTCATCCTCGTCATCCTCGTCCACGCCTTCCTCGTCGTCCTCCTCATCCTTGTCACCGCCTCCTCTTCCTCCATCACATCTCCCCCCACTAGATCACCCCCCTCCACTTCCTCCATCACATCTCCCCCACTAGATCAACTCCCTGCATGAGCTCCGACGCATCCCCCTCCACTTCCTCCACCTCCCCAATCTCCTCCGGCCCCGGCGAGTCTGGAGACATGCCCGCTGCGACCCGAGCGGCGCGCCTCGAATGGATGTCCTCCTGCAACTGAAAGCGACGCTTGGGAGTAAGGATCGCATAAGTAGTTATCTGGTGCCGAACCATGGCGGGGAACGTCACAAACGAAAAGAGGAAAATTGAAAGTGCGTTATGTCGACTAGAGGGGGGGTGAATAGGCGATTTTTATGAATTCTTCACTGAGGAATTTGCTGGTGAGGAAATTCCTTAACGAAGAACTATTAGCAGCGGAATAAGTACTCAGAAGTAAGCATAACAGAATACACGCATGGTCATGATGATGAAATGAAGACTAGCACAGAGTCTGAAAAGCGTAATCACAGGATAACACAAGATGAAGACAAACAGATGAAGAAATTGAACTGAGGAAATTGAGAAAGTCTTGATCAAAGTCTTCAAACACAGATATGAACAAACACTCAACACAAAGTAATGAGGAAATGAAAGGGTTGAGGAAATAGAACCAGTTAGGTTGGTGAAGACAATGATTTGGTAGACCAGTTCCAAGCTGCTGTCTCGGTTATGCGTCTGGTTGGAGCGGCTGAGTATTTAAACTCGAGGACACACAGTCCGGACACCCGGTCGGTGAGCACGTAGCTCAGGACACCAAGTCCTCACCGTATTCTCCTTGAACTAAGGTCACACAGACCTCGTCCAATCACTCGTGGTAAGTCTTGAGCGACTTCCAAACCTTCACAGACTTGGTCACTCGGCGATCCACAATTCCTCTTGGATGCTCTAGACCATGACGCCTAACCGTCTGGAAGAAGCACAGTCTTCAAAGGTAACAAGCGTCGGATCCACGCAGGATCAATCTCTTGATGATGCTCAATCACTTTGGGTTTGTAGGGGTTTGATTTTTGGGTTTTTCCTCACTCAATGATTTTCGCTCAAAGTCCTCAGAGGATGGGTTGCTCTCAAATGACAAGTGTCAAGTTTCTCTCGGAGCAGCCAACTAGCTAGTGGTTGTAGGGGGCGGCTATTTATAGCCTAGGGAGCAGCCCGACATGATAAGACATAAATGCCCTTCAATGATATGACCGTTAGGTGGATAAGATATTTTGGGACAGTCAAGAAGCACAAAGAACGGTCAGAAATTTGAATCTCAAATTCCTCGGGGCTATCATGTTCCTCACTGTAGGCCATCCAGCCTTGGCGAATTCCTAACTCCTCGGTCAGAACAAATTCCTCGGCGACCGGAAGAACTTCGTCCTCTGTCCTTTGAAGAAATTGACTGAATCGTATGAGATTTCCAAAGGCTTCACTCGAAGGGATTGGTAGGTGTAGGATTTTGAGTTGAGCATCACATGGAAATTTTTCCTTAGTATTTCCTCGACCCCTTTAACAAAGACGGTGTTTCCTATGACTCAAGAAAGAGAAAATGAAACTACGAAAACAAAAGTCTTCACGCTTCATGTTCCTCAAATGAATACCAAGTCTTCAAGGTCACACCAATTTCTTCACTTTCAAAGTCTTGAGAAAGTCTTGAGAATATCAAAGTCTTCATCGAAGAACTTCATTTTTAGGGTCGACTTTCTCTGTAAATATCAAACTCCTCATAGACTTATAGACCTGTGTACACTCACAAGCGCATTAGTTCCTTAACCTATAAGTCTTCAATACACCAAAATCACTAAGGGGCACTAGATGCACTTACAATCTCCCCTTTTGGTGATTGATGACAATACAGTTAAGTTTTCAACGGGATAAACATATGAAGTGTAAATATCGACCTTTGAGGAATTTGATTGCAAGATATATAAGAACTCCCCGAAGATGTGCATAGTGAGGAATTTGCTTTTGAGGCAATGCACATTTGAAGAGTTGAATCATGGAGATCTCCCCTATATCTTGTAATTTATACACGCATTTGACATATAATATGAAGAATTTGAAATGCATGATGAAATATGGTGCTTGATGTAATTCAGCATGCGTGCGATAACATTAATGAGGAACAAGCATGCAAAATAACACATCAAGAGTATCAGAGCTCAAGAAGCTCAAGAGAATCAGAGCATAGTGCATCAAAAGTATCAAAGCACCATCGGGTTTAAGATTACAACTCGATCCAATAAAAGTTTCAGAAGAAGAGAGTTGTAACTTAACAAAAATAATTTGTTGTATATGGGCAATAAAATAGATCTGCTTGAAGACTAACTCAAATTTCTCCCCCTTTGTCATCGAATGACCAAAAGGATCGAAACTGAGGACTAACGCTCCTGAAGAATTTCAAGTTGAAGAAGGAGCGCAAGCGTTGTTGGGGTCGGTTGTTGTAGTAGGACCTGCCGCGGTGTCGTCCAAGTCTTCATTTTCATCAATGTCGCACGATGAAGAATAGGAGCTGGCCACCAAGGAAGGAACTTTGACCTTCTTGTATTTCTTCGGAGGAGGTGCAGACCAGTCAAATTCATCCTAGAGTCCCATTGACGACAGTTCTTCCGCACTATAGACATGTGAAAGAACAGCCCATCGGCGTTTGAAGGTTTCATGGAGGTAGTAGTGGTTTTTCTTCACTGCATTGTGTGTTGAGGTCATGTTGTGAAGAATTGAACCAAACTGACGCTTGACCCATTTATGATTGCGATCAACCTTCTGATGAAGACTGAGGAGTAACTCACGATTAGTCATCACCCTGGGTGCAGTAGCTTGAGGACTTTGCTTGACTGAGGTATTTGCGGC
The DNA here is from genome assembly GCA_021605145.1 of Aegilops bicornis. Classification (NCBI taxonomy): domain Eukaryota; kingdom Viridiplantae; phylum Streptophyta; class Magnoliopsida; order Poales; family Poaceae; genus Aegilops; species Aegilops bicornis. Next base: position 706,175,916 of record CM038672.1, read on the forward strand.
AGAGTCATGTGTGGCAGAGTCATCATTGGTGGAGTAGGATGCTGCTTTGCGAAACTGTCCATCCAATGGATGAATGCCTTCATCGATCACAGCAGTAGCCTTGCCCTTGTCATCAGCTGAGGTAAATGTCCGTTTGAGGACTTCAATCGGGGGCAAGTAGCTGTAGTGGTTCAGAGTATCAGCCTTGTAATTGAGTGAAGACCTTGTCCTGATGAATCTCATTATCCAAGGCGCATAAGGCTTCAGCTCAAATGGTGACATAGCAATGTTTGCGAGTCCTCATGAAGAAATCATGGAAGTTGACGGAACGTCATGGATGATGTTGAAAAGCATATTCTTCATGATGCCAACGACTTCTTCATCATTTGAGTCGTGGCCTTTGATGGGACTCATTGTCTTCGTCAGAATCCGATAGACAGTCCGAGGCACATACAATAATTCCTTGACGAGGAATTTGGTTCTTGGGGCCTGCCTTGGCTTCAAAGGCTTCATCGGCACTTGCATATAGTGATTTGAAAGTTACTGGTTTGTTGTAGATACAACGAGCACCATCAAGTGGAGGACTGAGTGGTAGAGCACGAAGCAATTGATTCTTTGGTGCCTTGTAGTGAGTATTTTCAGACATCCAGTCTAATACCCATGAGTTCACGTCTTCAGCGTCTCCGGTGATGTGCAGCGTTGCATAGAATTGAAGAATGAGTTCTTCATTCCGATCCACGAATATCGGTGCAGAAATTCAGAAGTCCTGCATCGTGAAGAACACTGAGAACTGGCTCAAAGCCTGGCAGAGACTCCATGTCCACATGAGGAATATGAGCATGATCGAAGACTTTGTCTTTGTTGAAGAGCACTGAGTAATAGAAATTGGCTTGGCTGCAGTCCAGAAACGCCTCTTCCTTATGCGAGCAGAATCATATGGATTATAGTTAGTGAAGAATACGTGCTCGGCAAAGAAATCTTCAGCCTTGAACTTTTGTTTGCTTGAGAACGGATTATTTTGCTTGGGCAGAGGGGTGTCGGTGAGTTGCATCACCACCTCAGGAATCGCGAGCTCACGTTCTTCAGGCTGAGGGATTTCTTGTTCCTCAACAGGTGCAGTCTGAGGATCAGCAGCAACAGGTTCATCAGCACTAGTGGCTGGAATTTCTTCATGCACAAAGCAAGTGGGTTGAGTTTCTTCAGAGTCCATTTGAACTGTTGGTGCAGGGGAATGAGGAATCTGTTGGAGCGGGGTGAAGAGAGGAGTATTGGGATGCTGACTTTCCCAAAAGTCATCATTCATCACAGGTGTGGTGCACCCTATATCCACATCTTCATCTTCAATTTCCTCAACACTAGCCTCTTCATTGTGAACCGAGGCATAGGTGAGGAAATGACTGGGGTTGAAGGGATTGCGTCCACTTCAATTTCTTCATCAATCTGCTCTGGCGAAGCAGCAGTCTGATGTTCTTCATCAGATCCGATTGGGATCTCGTAGTCTTCTCCATAAGGACCAAGGTCCTTTGATGGCATGGAGGACATCGGAACAGCATCAATTGGATTTTCGAGTGAGCTGGTCATTGGCTTCATTTTCTTGAGTCAAGAATTTGACACAGCTGATGCCTTCCTTTTCTTCACTGCAGCTCGTTCTGCAGCCTTGGTTTTCTTCTCATCAGAGGCAGATGGAAGAATTGGAGTTGGTGTTGGCGCACGAGGAGCTGAGGAATCTGGTTGAATTTCTTCAGGCGCAACTGATGCAGTTGCCCTGTCTTGTTCAGTTTCTTCAGGCGCACCACTAGTGGATGCCCTGGCAATTTCTTCAGCGGCTGGAATGGGATCATCAGCCCTGGAACTAGCATTTTCATCAGCCGCCTGAACTTCATCAGCGGTGCTGGCATGTTCTTCAGTCGGCTGAGCTGAGGCTTCAGCCTGAGGAATTTCATGTTGCGTTGGGGCAGCAACATTGGTGAATTTCTTCGTCAGATTGACGAATCTGACCTTGGCTCCTTGCCAATCAGCATAATAAGAATCAAAGTTTTTGCTGAGGTCTTGAATTTCAGTCTGGACCTTGAGAAGTTCCTCAGGTGTCATTTTGACAACGTTTTTCTTCAGGAACTTCTCCTTTCTGTATTGAGCCTTCTTGATCTCTCTTGCCTTTTCAAACTTCCATTTCTCTTCAGGATGAAATGGGTCAACATATGACTTTGTCCAGGGTCGATGAAAATCAGGCATAGGGGTGTTTGGATCCTTGTGCCGAGATCAATATAATCGAGGATTTTCCTCGGATCCAACAGCAGTTGCACAGATGTGCCTTTGGCTCTAGCGGCCCTTTCTTGGCGATCTCTGATGATTTCCGCAAGTTCATCATCAGAAGCTTCATCATCAGAAGGCACATGGAATGCAACCTGTTTCTTCTTTGGACTTGGCCGAGGACCTCGTCCAGCTGTTGCTTTGGTCTTCAGCAGAGTCGGGCCAGATGATGAAATTGGTGCTGCTGAGGAACTTGCTGAAACACCAGAGGCAATCGAGAAACCAGCAGTCCTTTGACATGTAGCCAGATGCACAGGAGCTGAGCACTTTGAAGGAGCTATTGAGGACTTTGGTGGAGCTGTAGGAGTGTGAGGAATTTTCCTTGAGGGCGCTGCTGAGGAACTTGGCCGTGAGGGCGCTGATGGTGAAGCACTTGGCTTATGAGCAGGCTTCTTTGGCATGGATTTCCTTTGTTTGACCGAGGCCTCGATGAGCGATGGCGATGGCAGAATCCTCATTGAATTCCTTCACTGCCTCCTTGGCTTGTCTTGCCAATTTAGCTTGGCGCTTAGCCCATTCTTCAGGAAAGTCCTCACCATGTTTGATGCTTGTGGGATCAGCTACTTGGCCAGGTGCCAATGGAGCTCTTGGGCATGGAGGATTGAGAGCGAATTTCTTGATGTACTTTGGAGTCACATATCTGTAGTCCCTCCATTCCCTTGCCCATCTCCGTTCAATCTTCTGAATGCCCACCTTGCGCTGATTTTTGTTTTCTTTGCCGAACTTGGCTTCATCAGGTGTGCAATAATCAGCATAAATTTCCTCAGGGATTTCAAACGCAGTCATAACCTCATGTTTCTTTCCTCCTTTCTATGGCTTCTTTCCTTCTGCCATATTCTTCAGCTGAGGAATTTGAACAAACGAATTCTCTGAAGAAGTATGCAACTTTTCTTCGAGGAACGCTGCAAATGAGTTAAGTTGATGAGAACCTAGTGATTCAGCAGCGGACATGAGTACCTGTGAACAGAGTATAGTTGCGAGGAATTTGGAGAGGTCATATGCGTTCTCAGAAGGTTTTCAAAAAGAACAAGTTTTGAGGATTTTGACTAGATGAGTTTTGAAGAATTTCACTAAGCGTTCTTTGTCTTAGGTTCCAGAGTTGTACAGATCGAGGATCCACACAATTGAGGAATCTTGAAGAAAAATGATTGCTTAGAGAAATGAATCAAGAGCATATAACTAGTGAGGTGTTTGTGTGTGAGGATTTCAAGAATAAAACACCTTTGAAGATTTTGTAGTGTAAAATTTGGATCAACGAGGGTAGTAAAAGTAACTTTTATTTACCCTAAATGAAGAACACGCATTTAACCTGGGTGTTGTAGATGTGAAGCTCGTCTGTTCAGATCTTCCACGCCCTAACTTGGCGGTGGAAGACAGCTACGGTGGCGGCGGAGTGAGGATTTCCGCAGTCGGCGTGAGTACGACGGCGACGAGGTCGAGGCAGTGAAGCTCTTCCTCACCGGCGATGATGGAGTAGCGGCGGCGCTAGAGTTTGAGGAGCTCGAACGGGAGAGAGAGGTCGAGCGAGGTAAAAGAAGTGAGGATGGAGAGAGGGGTATTTATAGAGGTAGTGAAAAACTGTTCGCCTGAAGATTTAGGACGAACGTGCCCCTGACCATTCTCCTTCTCACGACATGTGTCACCCACGTACTGTGTAGTGGAGATCGTGTACGATCGTGGGTGAGTAGAATAATGCATCATGGGATGCGGAACGGTTTGAGCGGCAAAACCGAAAATTTGGATAAGATCAGTTTTAAAGTTCCGTTCGCAACTTCTTCAGCTGACCAGGACACAGTGAAGATTTTGAACGAGTTTCAAACAGAACGCACATGAAGAATTTGTGAATAGATTGGGTTGAGTATAGCATAGAGGGGGAAGGGTCCGATCACATTCACTTAGCAAAAAAAACAGCTTGAAGAGATAACTATAAGTGAAAGCTGTAGAGGACATAAACTCATATATATATAGCCAATGAAGAAAAACGAAGGAACCAGTGAAGATTTTGAAAAATTGAAGAATTAGAAAAACTGAAGAATTTCAAAACTGAGGAAAAACTCAAATTGAAGATTTTCAACTTTGGTGGTGGCGTGACCCACCGTATAAGAATGATGATTTCAGACACCGCGTACAATTGTCGTAGGGTTACGAGAATCAAATTCTTCATTAATTTCTTCACACTTAGAGTGTTATTCTTCATTGATTGAAGAAAACGTTTCTTCATGTGTTGCACATCTAAGTCATCAATTTTGCATAAGTGTTAGGATGTGTTTCCTTATCAAAGAACATTCGAAGATTCTAATATATTTAGCTCACACCGCAACTTGCTAAATTTCTACTCATCCAAGGGCTTAGTGAAGATATCAGCTAGCTGTTCTTCAGTCTTCACGTGCTCGATGTAGATGTCGCCCTTCAACACATGATCACGAAGAAAATGATGACGAATCTGAATGTGCTTTGTCTTCGAGTGCTGAACTGGGTTGTGAGCAATCTTGATGGCACTCTCATTGTCGCAGAGGAGAGGCACATTCTTCACGTTGACTCCATAGTCCTTGAGTGTTTGCTTCATCCAAAGCAGTTGAGCACAGCAAGAGCCAGCAGCAATGTATTCAGCTTCCGCAGTAGACAGTGATACGCAGTTCTGTTTCTTCGAGGACCAACAGACCAAAGATCGTCCGAGGAAATGACAAGTGCCAGAAGTTGACTTGCGGTCCACATGATCACCAGCATAGTCAGAGTCAGAATATCCAATGAGATCAAAAGCAGAGCCCTTGGGGTACCATAATCTAAGTGTTGGTGTGTGAGCTAGATATCGAAGAATATGCTTCATAGCCTTATGGTGTGATTCCTTCGGTGCAGCTTGAAATAAGGCACACATGCAAACACTAAGCATTATATCTGGCCTAGATGCACATAAGTACAGTAAAGAACCAATCATGGAGCGGTATACCTTGTGATCGAAGTCAATACCATTTTCATCGATTGCATAGATGGCCATTTGTGGGCATAGGAATTTTGACGCCTTTGCAATCTTGCATGCCGAATTTCCTCGTAACATCTTTGAGGTATTTCTCCTGAGATATGAATATGCCATTGCGCTGTTGATTTAATTTGAAGACCTAAGAAGAATTTCAACTCTCCCATCATAGACATTTGATATTCTTCACTCATCATATAGGCAAATTCATCACTATAACGTTGGTCAAGACAACCAAAGATAATATCATCAACATATATTTGGCACACAAACAGTTCACCATCATAAGATTTAGTAAAGAGAGTAGGGTCGAGTGAACCGGGTGTGAACCCATTCTTCACGAAGAATTCCTTCAATGTATCATACCACGCCCGTGGGGCTTGTTTGAGACCATAGAGGGCCTTATTAAGTCTGAAGACTTTGTCAGGATTCTTTGGATCTTCAAAACACGGGGTTGAGCAACATATACTTCTTCCTCAAGCTTACCATTGAGGAATGCAATTTTCACATCCATTTGATATAAGATAATATCATGATGATTAGCATAAGCAAGTAATATGCGAATAGCCTCAAGTCTAGCAACAGGTGCAAAAGTTTCATCGAAATCAATTCCTTCAACCTGTGTGTAGCCTTGAGCTACCAGTCGTGCCTTATTCCTTACCACAAGACCATTTTCATCTTGCTTGTTGCGGTAGATCCACTTTGTGCCAATGATATTATGCTTGCGAGGATCTGGACGTTTGACCAGTTCCCAGACATTGTTGAGCTCGAACTGATGTAATTCTTCTTGCATAGCCTGAATCCACTCCGGTTCCAGAAATGCTTCATCTACCTTAGTGGGCTCTGTGATAGAGACAAAAGCATAGTGCCCACAAAAGTTAGATAAATGTGAAGCTTTTGAGCGTGTGAGAGGACCTGGTGCTTCAATGTCATCGATGATCTTCTCCACTTGCACTTCTTTTGCAACGCGAGGATGAGCTGGTTGTCGTCGAGGAATTTGATCATTTTCCTCAGCACCATTGTCTTCAGCATTATCTTCAGGTGCATCAGCTCGACGTTCTTCGCATACAGGAATGAATTCTTCAGCAGATTCTTCAGTAGGAATGACATCCTCAGTTGCCTTGAACTTGATAGAATCCTCAGGTGCTGGTTCATCTAACACAGAAGGTAGGTGCTCTCTTTGCGAGCCATTAGTTTCATCGAACCACACATCTGATGTCAACAATCTTGTGAAGAGCAATGTTGAAGACTACGTAGGTGTGGGAGTCCTTTCCGTAACCAAGCATAAAACCTTCATGTGCTTTCGGTGCAAATTTAGAATTGTGATGAGGATCTCTAATCCAGCATTTAGCAATCAAGACTTTAAATAACTTACATTGGGTTTCTTGTCAGTGAGGAGTTCATAGGCAGTCTTCTTGAAGAATTTGTGAAGATATACTCTGTTGATGATGTGGCACGCAGTATCAATTGCATCAATCCAAAAATGACTAGGCGTTTTGTATTCATCAAGCATAGTGCGAGCCATCTCAACAAGAGTTCTGTTCTTGCGCTCCACGACGCCATTTTGCTGAGGAGTATAAGGAGAAGATAACTCATGAGTAATACCAAGTTCATCAAGATAGGCATCAAGACCGGAATTCTTGAACTCAGTTCCATTGTCACTCCTGATGTGTTTGATCTTCACACCAAAGTTAGTTGAAGCCCTCGAGGAAAATCGTTTGAAGACTTCCTGCACTTGATTTTTGTAAGTAACAATGTGTACCCATGTGTAACGATAGTAATCATCAACAATAACAAAGCCATATAGAGATGCATCATTAACGACAGCTGAGTAATGATTGGGACCAAAGAGGTCCATGTGAAGCAATTCGAAGGGACGAGTAGTGGTCATGATAGTCTTTGCTGGATGCTTGACCTTGGTCATTTTTCCAGCTTCATAGGCTCCGCACAAGTGATCCTTGAGGAATTTGACATTTTCAATGCCAATGACATGCTTCTTCTTTGCAAGCGTGTGAAAATTCCTCATGCCTGCGTAACCAAGTCGCCGATGCCATAGCCTTATACGAAGCTTTTGCAAGTAGACACACGGCTGGTTGTGGTCCTCAGAGAGAAATCAACAATATACAAGTCTCCTCTCCTAAAGCCTTCGAAGACTTTGGAATTGTCAGCTTCCATAATCACAACACAACGATACTTGCCAAAGATAACAACCATATCAAGATCACAAAGCATTGAGACTGACATGAGGTTGTATCCTAAGGACTCAACAACCATGACTTTGTCCATGTGTTTATCCTTAGAGATCGCAACCTTACCAAGACCCAATACGACTTTTGCCTTTGTCAAAAAGATGATATGCTTCAGATGTGGCGGTGATAAGGGAACATCCATCAATAGATTCTTGTCACCAGTCATGTGATTTGTACATCCACTATCGAGAACCCACTCAGTGGCTTTGGGTTGATCATCCTGCAGATGAATTAGTACAACTTACGATCTCATATACGTCATCAGTGAAGAATATGATATCAAGTTCATCGAGATGAATTTCATCACCAAGATTAACAGATAAGCGGTATGAGGACGTGTGAAATGAAAGTTCATTTCATCATGATTAGCCTGCGTCCTTTCAGGCAATTTTGTCAGGTCCCCAGCAAATTCTTCAGACGTTAAGGCACGTCTGGAGACTTGACCCTGCAAAAGAGATTAGTTCCTTTTCTTCACCACCCACATCTGAAGGGGTGGCAAAGAGTTCATCACTCTGCGAGCACCATACGAGAATGGTGGCATAGAAGCCAAACCATTTCGTTTCACATAAGAGGGGTTAGGGTAAGCATATGAATAAGCAAAGAAATTCTTCGAGGACTTATGAACATATTGGTTTGAAGAATAATGCACATATTCATAGCCCTTAGCTCTACCCTGCGAAACAGAGTTGTTAGCACGATCATAATCATATGAGGACTTTGATCCTTTTGAGGAATTTGATCCACGTGAGGAATTTGGTCCGTATGAGGACTTGGATCCATATGAAGAATTTGGTCCATATGAAGAATTTGATCTAGGGTTCCTATTCTTCATGTGTGGTGTCATGAGGACATTCACCGAAGACTTTCAAGGCACTTCTTGGGAACCCAGATTTTCTTCATAGGGGAACCGTTCCTGCGATTAGTGCCAACATATCTAGCAAATACTTCACCATTCTGATTTTTGAACAGTTTATAGTTGGAGTCAAATGACTCATCAGAAGAATGAGGAGATTCGCATGTAAAGCCAGATAAGTTAGATGGATCAACTGGAGGTCCCTTTGCAGCAAACCATGAGGTCTTGGGATACTGCTCAGGCTTCCAACATGTTCCATCAGCATTGAGTTTCCTCTCAAAGGCAATACCCTCTTTCCTAGGGTTCCTGTTGAGGATCTGCTTTTTAAGCACATCACAAAAAGTCTGATGCCCTTTGAGGCTTTTGTACATGCCTGTCATATACAATTCCTTCAGCCCTGCACCGTCAGTGATACTAGCAATGTCCTCAGATGAGGAATTAGTGATAGCAGAGGCAAGTGAAGAATTTGTAACAGTTGAAGCATTTGAACATTCAGGTGAAGAATTAGCAGATTCATGTTCAAAGCACTTTAAGCATGGAGGGACAAATTCTTCCTGAGAAGTGCTGATTTGTTGAGCAAGTAATGAATCACGCTCCTTCTGAAGATCTTCATAACTCACTCTTAGCTTCTCAAGGTCTTGCTTTCTTTGAAGAAATTCATAAGAAAGTTTCTCATGATCAGATAAGAGAGTGTTATGATGACTTTGAAGGCTGTCAAACCTAGACTGAAGTCTCTGAAGATTTTCAGTCAGGGCTTTAGTGCGATCCATTTCTTCACCCAACATATCATCACTTTTGTCTAGCATGTTTTGAACCTTTTCCAAGGCATGTTGTTGTTTGGTGGCAATGCAAACAAGTTTGGTATAGCTAGGTTCAATATCATCATCAGATTCATCATCATCAGATTCACAGTCACTAAATTCAGTTGAGGAACATTCGGTTACCTCGTCACCCTTTGCCATGAGACATGATGCAGACGATGATGATTCTGGCTCAAAAGTCATCGTTTTGAGAGATTCCTTGAAGTCCTCAAACCAGGGATCATGACGGGTTCGATGACCTTCATAAACGTCGGAGATTCGGTCCCAGATAAGGTTTGCATTGCAAAGATGCATAATGTGCCTGAATTGATCTCTGGATAGGCAGGAACGTATGATATCCTTCGCCATGTAGTCAAGTCGAGTGTATTTGCGAATATCGTCTGCATTCGCCGACTTGCATAGATCAGTAAGACCAATCTCAGTGACGGTCCACAGCTCGCTGTCCCTTGCCATGAGGCACTTCCTCATCATGGCCTTCCACTTGGGATAATCATGACCGTCAAAATAGGGCATGTCACTTTCTTCATACCTCGTCATCCTCGTCCAAGCCTTCCTTGATGTCCTCGTCATCCTCGTACAAGCCTTCCTCGTCGTCCTCGTCATTCTCGTCCATGCCTTCCTCGTCGTCCTCGTCCACACCTTCCTCCTTGTCCTCCTCATCCTCGTCAATCACTTCCTCGACTTCCACGTCATCCTCGCCCACGCCTTTCCTCGTCGTCCCGCTGCCCTCGTCCACACCTTCCTCGTCGTCCTCCTCATCCTCGTCCATGCCTTCCTTGTCATCCTCGTCATCCTCGTCCACGCCTTCCTCGTCGTCCTCCTCATCCTTGTCACCCCCTCCTCTTCCTCCATCACATCTCCCCCCACTAGACCACCCCCCTCCTCTTCCTCCATCACATCTCCCCCACTAGATCAACTCCCTGCATGAGCTCCGACGCATCCCTCCACTTCCTCCACCTCCCAATCTCCTCCGCCTCAAGTAGTCTGGAGACATGCCCGCTGCGACCCGAGCGGCGCGCCTCGAATGGATGTCCTCCTGCAACTGAAAGCGACGCTTGGGAGTAAGGATCGCATAAGTAGTTATCTGGTGCCGAACCATGGCGGGGAACGTCACAAACGAAAAGAGGAAAATTGGAAGTGCGTTATGTCGACTAGAGGGGGGGTGAATAGGCGATTTTTATGAATTCTTCACTGAGGAATTTGTCGGTGAGGAAATTCCTTAACGAAGAACTATTAGCAGCGGAATAAGTACTCAGAAGTAAGCATAACAGAATACACGCCTGGTCATCATGATGAAATGAAGATTAGCACAGAGTACAGAAAGCGTAATCACAGGATAACACAAGATGAAGACAAACAGACTGAAGAAATTGAACTGAGGAAATTGAGAAAGTCTTCAGTCAAAGTCTTCAAGCACAGATATGAACAAACACTCAACACAGTAATGAGGAAATGAAAGGGTTGAGGAAATAGAACCAGTTAGGTTGGTGAAGACAATGATTTGGTAGACCAGTTCCAACTGCTGTCTCAGTTGTACGTCTGGTTGGAGCGGCTGAGTATTTAAACTCGAGGACACACAGTCCCGGACACCCAGTCGCTGAGCACGTAGCTCAGGACACCAAGTCCTCACCGTATTCTCCTTGAACTAAGGTCACACAGACCTCGTCCAATCACTCGTGGTAAGTCTTCAGGCGACTTCCAAACCTTCACAGACTTGGTCACTCGGCGATCCACAATTCCTCTTGGATGCTCTAGACCATGACGCCTAACCGTCTGGAAGAAGCACAGTCTTCAAAGGTAACATGCGTCGGATCCACGCAGGATCAATCTCTTCAGTGATGCTCAATCACTTTGGGTTTGTAGGGGTTTGGTTTTTGGGTTTTTCCTCACTCAATGATTTTCGCTCAAAGTCCTCAGAGGATGGGTTGCTCGACAAGTGTCAAGTTTCTCTCGGAGCAGCCAACCAACTAGTGGTTGTAGGGGGCGGCTATTTATAGCCTAGGGAGCAGCCCGGCATGATAAGTCATAAATGCCCTTCAATAATATGACCGTTAGGTGGATAAGATATTTTGGGACAGCCAAGCGCAAGAAGACAAAGAACGGTCGGAAATTTGAATCTCAAATTCCTCAGGCTATCATGTTCCTCATCGTGTAGGCAATCCAAGACTGGCTAATTCCTAACTCCTCAATCAGAACAAATTCTCAATGACCGTAAGAACTTCGCCTCTCACATCAAGAAATTGACTGAACTGTATGAGATTTCCAAAGGCTTCACTCGAAGGGATTGGTAGGTGTAGGATTTTGAGTTGAGCATCACATGGAAAATTTTCCTTAGTATTTCCTCGACCCCTTTAACAAAGACGGTGTTTCCTATGACTCAAGAAAGAGAAAATGAAACTACGAAAACAAAAGTCTTCACGCTTCATGTTCCTCAAATGAATACCAAGTCTTCAAGGTCACACCAATTTCTTCACTTTCAAAGTCTTCAGAAAGTCTTCAGAATATCAAAGTCTTCAGTCGAAGAACTTCATTTTTAGGGGTCGAATTTCTCTGTAATATCAAACTCCTCATAGACTTATAGACCTATGTACACTCACAAACGCATTAGTTCCTTAACCTATAAGTCTTCAATACACCAAAATCACTAAGGGGCACTAGATGCACTTACAAAAATGGATGATTTCCTAAGATTGCCGGCGAAAGAGGGAGAAGCAGGATGATGTCAAGTGGTGGCGGACGCCGCTCTGCTTAAATAACTGCTTCTTGACCTCGGGCGATGAGCCGGAACGGTGACACGCGACGTTCACTCCACCGACGGATGAGACGGCCGTCGGTCCTTTTGGATTCCGCAGCGCCGACACGTGGCGTTCACTCTATTAAATACCTCCACCTCCTCCAGAGCGGCGTCACCGGAAGAAACGCACGTCGGACCCTTGGGTTTCCGGAGCGGCTTTCACACCGAATACGAGGAGACGCCCGTAGAACGGTGGGTTTTCTGCAATCAACACACGAATGTGACTCTGTGTAACGCATAACCGTGCCTCTACTGACTTCATAGTTGTGCCTTTCAGTGCGAACGATTCAACAGAATCATTTGGAACACCAAGACAAACTAACGTCACTCTACGCAATGCGACGTCGTGCCTTCCTGGGACCCATAACCATGCGAAGAATATACCACACCAGCGTCTCTTGAATAGGCCATTCCATGCTTCACAGAGTAAACAGTGGGTATTCACATCTGAACCAAATCCGCTGGCTCTCCCCAATTAAAGAACCTTGTGCGCTTAACGGCAGTGCCTCTCCGTCTGATCAGCCGACGGAATCATTCGGAACGCTAACACACGGGAGCGTGACTCTATATTATATGGCAGCATGCCTTTTAGCGCTTCACGCCCGTGCCTGTGACCCTTAACACTGCCACGAACGTCCACGCCATCGTCAGTGCACAAGTCATGTCGCTACCTGGTACAGAACCATACCTGTAGTTACTTCACGCCCGTGCTTCTATTAAAAGAAGCGCCACACAACTCAGCACAGAGCCGTGGCTTTTAAGAACAAGGAAATTACGCTTTTAAACACCTCGACTCTCGAATCGGCCACTCGCAAAGTAAACATTTAGCGTTAACATCTAAACCCGTTCCGCTTTGTTTCAACAATAAAGTTGTGAAACATGACTCCCCGACAGACCCAACCATGCCCTCATGGAATTCATGTCCGTGCCTCTTCTTCTGAATGAGTCAACGTAATCATTTCGAACACAAATACAGGCGAACGAGACTCTACATAAAACCACGCCATCTGGAACACCAAGACAAACTAATGTCACTCTACACAATACCACGTCGTGCCTTCCTGGGACCCATGACTGTGCAAAGAATATACCACACCAGCGTCTCTCAAATAGGCCATTCCGTGCCTCACAGAGTAAACAGTGGGTGTTCACATCTGAACCAATTCCGGTGGGTCTCCCCAATTAAAGAAAGAACCTGACGGTGCCTTTGTGCGCTGAACGCCCGTGCCTCTCCGTCTGATCGAGTCGACGGAATCATTCGGAACACAAACACACAGGAACTTGACTCTATATTATACATCAGCATGCCTTTTAGCGCCTCACGCCCATGCCTTTGACCTTTAACACTGCCACGAACGTCCACGCCATCGTCAGTGCACAAGTCGTGTCACTACCTGGTACAGAACCATAGATGTAGTCACTTCACGCCCGTGCTTCTAATAAAAGAAGCGCCACGCAACTCAGCACAGAGCCGTAGGTTTTAAGAACAAGGAAATTACGCTTTTAAACACCTCGAATCTCGAACCGGCCACTCACAAAGTAAACATTTACCATTAACACCTAAAACCATTCCGCTTTGTTTCAACAATAAACTTACGAAACGTGACTCTCCGACACACCCAACTAAGCCCTCATGGCATTCATGTATGTGCCTCTTCTTCTGAGCGAGTCAACGGAATCATTTCGAACACAAATACAGGCGAACGTGACTCTACATAAAACCACGCCATCTGGAACACCAAGACAAACTAACGTCACTCTACACAATACCACGCCGGGCCTTTAAACACCCCACGCCCGTGCTTCTAATAAAAGAAGCACCACGCAACTTAGCAAAGAGCCGTGGCTTTTAACAACAAGGAAATTATGATTTTAAACACCTCGACTCTCGAACCGGCCACTTGCAAAGTAAAGATTTAGCGTTAACACCGAAACCCATTCCGCTTTGTTTCAACAATAAACTTATGAAAGGTGACTCTCCGACAGACCCAACCATGCCCTGATGGCATTCATGTCCGTGCCTCTTCTACTGAACTAGTCAACGGAATCATTTCGAACAAAAATACAGGCGAACGTGACTCTACATAAAACCACGCCATCTGGAACACCAAGACAAACTAACGTCACTCTACACAATAAAACGCCGTGCCTTCCTGGGACCCATGACCGTGCGAAGAATATACCACACCAGCGTCTCTCAAATAGGCCATTCCGTGCCTCACAGAGTAAACAGTGGGTGTTCACATCTGAACCAATTCCGGTGGGTCTCCCCAATTAAAGAAAGAATCTGACGGTGCCTTTGTGCACTGAACGCCCGTGCCTCTCCGTCTGATCGAGTCGACAGAATCATTCGGAACTCAAACACACGGGAAAGTGACTCTATATTATACGATAGCATGCCTTTTAGCGCTTCACGCCCGTGCCTGAGACCCTTAAGACTGCCACGAACGTCCACGCCATCGTCAGTGCACAAGTCGTCGTCCGCAGCTATATTCACTTCATGTCCGTGCTTCTAATAAAAGAAGCGCGACGTAACTCAGTACAGAACCGTGGCTTTTAAAAACAAGGAACTTACGCTTTTAAACAACTCGACTCTCAAATCTCACAAAGTAAACACCTAGCGTTGACATCTAAACCCATTCTGCTTTCTTTCCATGATAAACGTATGAACATGACTATGCGAAAGATGAAACCATTCCCCCAGGGGATTCACCTGCGTGCATGCCTATTTTTCTCAACGAGTCAACAGAAACATTTCGAACACAAATACAGGCGAATGTGACTCCATATAAAACTACACCATGAATCTGTGAGATGCAAGCCTGTGTCTGTGACCCGAAACACTGCAACACAGAAAAGCCACGAACGTACATGCCTTCATCAGTACACAAGTCATTACAATACTAGGTTCACAACCGTGGATGCAGAGACTTCACGTCCCGTGCATCATAAGTAATGGCGCCTAATTACAATGATACTCGAAACCAAAATACATTTTGTTTGCAAGGTAGCTGACAGCGAAATTTCACAAGACAAGGTAAGAAACTCCACTCCACTACTTAACAATACCAGACGCACACAACAGCCAGGGACGCTGCTGTATACCTAGTCCCCACCGACCTTGTTGCTAGTTTGCTCCTGGCGTAGTTCATCAATGTCCTTCTTTAGTGCCTTCATATTCTCGTCATGTCGCTTCACAGCTGCGGCCGATTCCTGCAACGACTGGATGTGCTCTTCAAGGAGATTTCTCGTCTCAGCCGTAATTTCTACAATCCTGGCATTCGCCTTCTCCAAATCTTCCTTTGTTTCCTCGCAAAGCTTCTTCCACGCGTCGTGATCTCCAGCAGCTGCTCGTACGTTTTGTCAGCCTTTGGAATTGAAACCAAAGTATTCATCTCATCGACCAGGTTATTGAGAGTAACTAACAAGGACCTCACAGCACTTGCCGTCGCCGCCCCGCTCACCATTCCCTT
Source organism: Aegilops bicornis (assembly GCA_021605145.1). Classification (NCBI taxonomy): domain Eukaryota; kingdom Viridiplantae; phylum Streptophyta; class Magnoliopsida; order Poales; family Poaceae; genus Aegilops; species Aegilops bicornis. Next base: position 706,191,369 of record CM038672.1, read on the forward strand.
CTGTTTCGAGCCACAGCTGCTCCCCAATTCTACAGCACGGGACTTCTGTTCAAGACCATGAAGCAGACTAACCCTACCTCCAACCGACTGTAAATCAGTATCAGCAAGACACACCCGCATCAAATTAGGAGTCAACTGACCACAATAATTCATGTTTCACAAACTAAATCAAAGCATCCGAAAGAAAGAAAAAACGAATGAAGGAGAAGCAGAAACAGGGTGAACTTACAGACGAGGGACCCTCGCTAGCCGGGATCTCCTCCCGCAACAGGGCACAGCCGTCCGGAATAGTCTCCTTCTGCCCATCCATGGCGGAGATGGTCAGCTAATAGAGATGAGCAAGAGGAATGGAAGGCCTGGCGGCGAACAAATGGAGGAGTAGAATGTGTCTAGGGTTTCGAGACTCCGTCCTTCCGCCTTAAATAGACGGAGCCTGGCCTCGGGCGATGAGCCAGAGCGGCATCGCCGGAGGAGACGCCCGTTAGACCGTTAGGTTTCTAGAGCGGCACCACGTGGCGTTCACTCCCGAGGTATGAAGAGACGGCCATCGAACCATTGGGTTTCCGCGATAAAAGCACGGATGTGACTCTTGGTAAATCATAACCATGCCTCTTCGCGCTGCACGGATGTGCCTGCCGTTGCGAACATTTCAACGGAATCATTTGGAACACGAAAACAACATAACGTGACTCTTCACAATACCACGCCGTGACTTCCTGGGACCCACCACCGTGCAAAGAATACACCACAACAGCTTCTCTGAAACAAGCCATTCCGTGCCTCACCGAGTAAATAGTGAGTGTTCACACTGAACCCTTTCCGTTGGGTTTCCGCAATTAAAGAAACAATGTGACTATGGGTAAGACCAAATGGTGCCTTTCTGCCGGGTTTGCATCTGATCGAGTCAACGGAATTATTCGGAACAAAAGCACAGACGAGTGTGACTCTATATAATACCACACCATGCCCGTACCTTCTCCCATCTAATTGAGTCCACGCCTCTATCGAGTAATATACGAAACATCAAGAAAGAAGCGTGACTGTGCTTTTGAAAATAAGGAAACAAGCTTCTAAAAACAGCGTCTCTCACATAGGCCATTCGGTGCCTCACAGATTCAACAGTAAGTGTTGGCGTATCAACCCATTCCGTTGGGTTAAAGAAATGAACTTGACTGTGCGTAATGCAAAGCTATGCCTCTGTGGGCTCACCGGCCGTGCCTCTCCTTCTGATAGAGTCACGGAAGCACTCGGAACAGAAACACAGGGGAGCGTGACTCCATATTATATGGCAACATGCCTCTTAGCGCTTCCCACCCGTGCCTGTGACCCTTAACATTACCATGAACGTCCACGCCATTATCAGTACACAACTCATGTCGCTGGCTGGTACAGAACCGCAGCTCTATTCACTTCACCCCCGTGTTTCCAATAAAAGAAGCACGACGCAACTTAGTACAGAACCGTGGCTTTTAAAAACAAGGAACTTACGCTTTTAAACAAATCGACCCTCGAATCGGCCACTCACAAAGTAAACAGCTAGCGTTAACATCTAAACCCATTCTGCTTTCTTTCCATGATAAACGTACGAACGTGACTATGCAAAAGACGAAACCATGCCCCCATGGGATTCACCTGCGTACGTGCCTATTTTTCTGAACAAGTCAATGAAATCATTCCGAACACAAATACAGGAGAACGTGACTCTATATAAAACCACACCATGAATTTGTGGGGTGCAAGCCTGTGTCCGTGACCCGGAACACTACAACACACAAAAGCCACGAACATACACGCCTACGTCAGTACGGAAGTCATTACAATACTAAGTTCACAACCGTGGCTGCAGAGACTTCCCGTCCCGTGCATCATAAGTAATGGTGCCTAAGTACAATGATACTCGAAACACAAATACATTTTGTTAACAAAGTGCGCAGCTGACAGCGAAATTTCACAAGACAAGGTAACAAACTCCACTCACTGCTTAACAACACCAGATGCACACAACAGCCAGGGACGCTGCTGTATATGTAGTCCCCACTGACCTTCTTGCTGGTTTGCTCCCGGCGCAGTTCATCAATCTCCTCCTTCAGCACCTTCATATTCTCGTCATATCGCTTCATAGCTGCGCCAATTCTTGCAACGACCGGGTGTGCTCTTCAAGGAGATTGCTCCTCACAGCCGTAATTTCTATGATGCTGGCATTGGCCTTCTCCAAATCTTCTCTTGTTTCCTGGTAGAACTGCTGCCACTCGTAGGTGACCTCCAGCAACTCCTTGTACGTTCTGTCAACCTTTGCAATTGAAACCAAGGCATTCATCCCATTGACCAGGTTAATGAGAGTAGCTCCAACTGACTGTAAATCAGTATCAGCAAGACACACCCACATCAAATTAGGAGTCAGCTGACCACAATAATTCATGTTTCACAAACTAAATCAAAGTTGCCAAAAGAAAGAAAAAATGAATGAAGGAGAAGCAGAAACAGGGTGAACTTACAGACGAGGAACCCTCACGAGCCGGGATCTCCTCTGGCGACAGGGCACGGCGGTCCGGAGTAGTCTCCTTCTTCCCAGCCAGGGCGGAGATGGTCAGTTAATAGAGATGAGCAAGAGGAATGGAAGGCCTAGCGGCGGACGAAGGGGGGAGTAGAAAGTGGGTAGGGTTTCGAGACTCCGTTCTTCCGCCTTAAATAGCCGGAGCCTGGCCTCAGGCGACGAGCCAGAGCGGCGTCGCCGGAGGAGACGCCCGTCGAACCATTAGGTTTTCGGAGCGGCGCCACGTGGCGTTCACTCCCGAGGTACGAAGAGACGCCCGTCGAACCGTTGGGTTTCCGCGATAAACGCACAAATGTGACTCTTTGTAAATCATAACCATGCCTCTTCGCGCTGCATGGATGTGCCTCCCATTGCAAATGGTTCAACGGAATCATTTGGAACACGAAAACAACATAACGTGACTATTTACAATACCACGCCATCACTTCCTGGAACCCACCACCGTGCAAAGAATACACCACAACAGCTTTTCTCGAACAAGCCATTCTATGCCTCGCCGAGTAAACTGTGAGTGTTCACATCTGAACCCTTTCCGCTGGGTTTCTGCAATTAAAGAAACGGACGTGACCGTGGGTAGGACCAAACGGTGCCTTTCCACAGGGTTTACATCTGATCGAGTCAACGGAATTATTCGGAACACAAGAACAGATGAGCGTGACTCTATATAATACCATACCATGCCCGTACCTCTCAAAACTAATTGAGTGGACATGACTGTGCGTAATGAAACGCTATGCCTCTATGGGCTCACCGGCCGTGCCTCTCCTTCTAATCGAGTCTTTATCGAGTAATATACGAAACATCAAGAAAGAAGCGTGACTGTGCTTTTGAAAACAAGGAAACAAGCTTTTAAAAACAGAGTCAACAGTAAGTGTTGGCGTCTCAACCCATTCTGCTGGGTTAAAGAAACGAACGTGACTGTGCGTAATGAAAACCGATGCCTCTATGGGCTCACCGGCCGTGCCTCTCCTGCTGATCGAGTCTTTATCGAGTAATATACGAAACGTCAAGAAAGAAGCATGACTGTGCTTTTGAAAACAAGGAAACAAGCTTTTAAAAACAGAGTCAACAGTAAGTGTTGGTGTCTCAACCCATTCCGCTGGGTTAAAAAAATGAACGTGACTGTGCGTAATGAAAAGCTATGCCTCTATGGGCTCACTGGTCGTGCCTCTCCTTCTGATTGAGTCTTTATCGAGTAATATATGAAACATCAAGAAAGGTGTGACTGTGCTTTTGAAAACAAGGAAACAAGCTTTTTAAAACAAAGTCAACAGTAAGTGTTGGCGTCTCAACCCATTCCGCTGGGTTAAAGAAACGAACGTGACTGTGCGTAATGAAAAGCTATGCCTCACCAGTCGTGCCTCTCCTTCTGATCGAGTCGACGGAAACACTCGGAACAAAAACACAGGGGAGCGTGACTCCATATTATACGGCAACATGCCTCTTAGCCCTTCACGCCCGTGCCTGTGACACTTAATAGAACCACGAATGTCCACGCCATTGTCAGTACACAAATCATGTCACTGCCTGGTACAGAACCGCGGTTGTATTCACTTCACGCCCGTTCTTCTAATAAAAGAAGCGCGGCACAACTGAGTATTAAAACCAGACACACACAACAGCCAGGGAGGAACGCCAGCTCGTATTAAAACCGTGCTTTGCATGACTACACTTCCGCGCCTCTTACAGGGGATCATCTCCTAGGAAGACACGCCTGTAAACACACACAACCACACCCGTGCCTATCCATGTGAACGAGCAACCGGAATCATATGGACCACAACTACGCACGTGTGACAAAAACGTGATCCCCGCGGCCCCACGAAGTGCCCCTGGTGGAAGTACAACCGTGCTCCTACTGCTAACAAGCGACATCCATGCCCAGAGCCTACTCATCTACATGTACCAGCGAACGAAACAACATGACGACAATGCAACGCATAAATGATTTACATATTCATGTAAGTACAAAAGGCCACATGCGCCAACGCAACAAAAACACACGCTTCAAGCTCTCTGCCTATACTCCAGCAACGTTCTTGATCGGCTGGTGGGCGAGCGCATCCTCAATCTGCTTCTTCGTCGCCTCATTACCTTCCTTCACAGAAGCATACGAATCCTCAACCAGGCTCTTGTACTTGACGAGGACCTCAGCCTTCTCATCCATAAGCTGATCCACTTCGCCCGACAACTTCTGCACCAATGCATGGCTCTGCTCATACAGATTCTTCCAGCGGGCGGCCTCCTGATCCTTCTAGTGGAGATCTTTGAGTAGCTTCTCATTCTAACACAGAGATCAAAATATGAGAGTAGTGGACTTCTCCACAGAGGCATTGCTCTGCTGCACCAACTTCTCCAGGCGAGCGATGAACTGCTGCTACTTAATTAGCTCATCGAGCACGTCGTCGCTGGCTAAGGAATTCAGTACTGCCATCTTGCCGAGATCGTCTCCATGGCGAATGCGCTTGTGGGAGGATTTGCCTCCACGCGAGAGATCGTTCGACACCTGTGCAGGATATCCCTGCCGCCGCTACAGCGTAGCGGCGGCACCTCTCCCTTCTTTCCGCGGCTTTGGTCCTCGCTGCGTGGTTGCTTGAACACCCAGAACCCCTCTTACCTGCCATGGCGCAAGCAAGGAGCTACCAGCTAGAAAGAGGTGCCTGTCTCTGGAGAATTGTGGACGTGGAGTGTTCCATGAGTAGGTACCTTTTTATAACAGATGCACACCGGTCAGACGGTCAAACAGAGTAACCGACGCCTCAAATTCTCACAATCTCTCTTAAATACCTCGAACTCTACACGCCTCGGAAACACAAGTACTATCACTTCGTCTCCCCATGCGTTCGTCCACACTACAACCACTCAACTTATTTCAAATGGTACATATATATTCAACAAACAACATCTGAAACACAATTAACTTACTGTGTACGTTTGTCTGTATTCCAGAGAAATTACTGTCGAATTCATACTATTATCCATTGCCATTTTTTTAATGATACTTATACCAAAATCTTAGTATATCCGCGAATTAACTTGCACGCTTCTCGAGGTGACACCTTAGTGAAAACGTCTGTAACACACGCAGGCACGAACATGACGCTCTTTAATAACAAACAGTGCCTCCCTGGAACGCACCACCGCGACTCTCCACAAAAAAGGAACGAGTTGACAAGGAAAACATTTCCATACACAGCGTCAGGAGTGTGCCTGTTGCATTAGCAACACAGTGCCAACTCGGCTTCACTTCCACGCACCTCACAGTGACTCGCCAGAGAAAATGCATGTAACACACGCGTGGACAAACGTGACTCTGGCTAATAACAATACTTGCCTCCGCCGTTTTCACGTCCATTCCTCTGCAACTGAACGAGTGAGCGGAATCATTTGGAAATACCAAAAGCATACAACCGTGGTAACTTGACTCTGACCAATGCGTTAACATGCTTCCCATGAGTTCATGTCCATGCCTCTCCAAATGAACTGGCGAGCGGAATCGTTTGGAACACAAAGAACCATGAACGTAACTCTGAGTAACGCCAAGCCATGCCCCTGTGGATCACACAACAACACTAAAATCAAAAAAATGCTAACGTCCCACCGACTAACAGTTAAGATGACAAGCAAAAAACAAGCTCATGGAAGTACATAGAAAGTTTCACCAATCTTGATGTCGAAACGGACGGTCGAAGATTCAAGACGCTTCGCCATTTCCGTAGGAGGGTGAGCGCTGGTGGCCTCACTTCCATGCGCCTCGCCGTGGAAGGTCATACAAAACGTCTGTAACACGCGCAGGCATGAACGTGACTCTGGGTAACACCAAACCATGCCCACGTGGATGTCACCACACTAAAATAGAAAAATGCTCCCACAGTTGAGCAAGCAAGGAAAAAAAACAAGCCCATCGAAGCCCACAGAAAGTTACACCAATCTTGATGTGAAACCGGACGGTCGAAGATTCGCGACAATTCGACCATTTCCCTCTCTCCCTCCACTACTTTCTTCCGTTTGCTTTCGCACCGAAAATCTTGAACACTTCACCAGTTCCCCTCTCTCGAACACCCTCCTCTCTCCTTCTGCCCGCATTGTCCAATCCAGCAGACCAACCAAAAATCCAAATCGCGTTCGCCTCACCCACCAGCCACCATCCACTTCGAGATACAGACAGTCGGTGGGTGCCCGCGAAAGCATCAAAAACCTCTCCCGGCGGCGGCGGCGACTGACGGCGACGACCCCTGCTCGCGGCGGAGGTACCAACAGAGAGCAAGGAGAAAAAGCAGCCGATGGATGCGACGAATCCCTCACAAGCAATCGAAGGTAAAAAAATATTAATCCATCACATTCCATTATCGCAGTTCGATCAAAGCGATTTCCCCCATTTTTGACGGACATGAACCCTAACCGCCACACAAACCGTGTTTCCAAAAAGTCTGTTTAGAATTTTCTAGAAAAATTGAAATAAGGTAGACACGCGTGGAATAAGAAACTACCCCTATCCGCCGCAGAAATCTACTCGCAAGATATTTGCCTAAAATGTAGTATACATGCCAGAACTATCTAGGACACCGCTCTAGATTCAAACCATGAGAGCATCCTTAAATTCAAAACCTGGTATTTACAGGAGATTCTATATATCCGTTAATTGTATCTGTTTCAAATTATGTGCCTCTCTCATATCAACATCCGTGCTCCAATAATAGATCTAACTGTGTGCTTACAGCGTGAAACAATCTGTGCCTCTCCGACAATGCCGTTTTTTTGTCCACGGGATGCATCTCCTCTTTTTGCTGTGAAATTAATTTTTTCTTCTACTGTTGCTAACGCCCAGGCATTTTTACGTAGCAAGGAATGGTAATAAAGAAAACAGGGTACCTGCAGAACTGCCTGCCGTGCAGCAAGGTACTATAAAAGGCTCACACAATCCATATAACAAAAACTCTATAGCAGCAGCAGTAAGTTAACCCCTTACATCCACACAATCCTGGGAAATTGCACTTCGATGAAATTTTTCACACACTATGTGATTATCTTACCCTCTAAACCTTACAATTATATTTACAGGATATTGTTTGTAGTGTTTTTTCCCTATAAAAAAAAGACTTCCCCTCACTGATATGGACTTGACAGCAGCCATACTGCTCACACCTGACCCTAATTTCTATCACTGATTGGCCAAACCAAGAGTTAGGAGGAAGACTTGATATAACAAGAAAACAATGGATTGATCGCCTTTTCAGCTGAGGAAATGAAAGAAAAGGGCTCTCTTATGAATCTATGTAGATTAAGTTTCAGATTCTTTTTGTGCAGTCATAGCAGACATGGTTTCAAAACTATATCCCATTTATTTCGATTTTGCTACATAATCCTTTTCTTACATAATCATCATGAAGGTGACGGAGGTGCAGGAGGAGATATTGAAACGATTTTGTCTGAACTTAATAGTGCATATCCAGAAAAACCACTCATCTCTCCTGACCCGTCAGAAAAAAGAACGAAGCGGAACATGGACAACGAAGCACCCGAGCAAGTGCCAGCACCAACTTCGAGCAGGGAGCTACAAAAAGAGAGGCCATCAGAAACCAAGACTGCCGTTCCTCCTAGAACAAAAAGACAAAAGATAAAGGACAAAACTCAACTCATCAGCGACAGTGCTACCTTGCAGCAGCAGCAGCCAAGACCTCTAATGGTGCTCCCGCCAGCAGTTACAGGGGTCAAGAATGAACTAACTAAAACCAAGAAGAAAAACAAAAGACAACGGTTGGAAGAAGACGAGGATGATGCCAGCAAAGAGTCAGAGCGTGATGCTGCCGACGACGACGATGTCACAAAACATGATGATGATCTCATTCGTACAGAGGGCGATGACGCCGCAGGGGACAACGGTGGCGCATAGAGGACAACAACAATGATGTAAAACACATTTTCTCTACAGAATTTTCCTACCGCTTTTCACCCATGAAAACCAAACCATCCTCTATAACAAAACACTCTTTTTCTACACAGGTAAAACCAGGACAGAAGCGGACAAAGAGAATAAAGACAAGTGGAAAAGAATTGGCAGCACCAACGGATGATGAACATGAGGCAACAACAAATAAGGACAAATGCAAAATCAAGGCAGGAGCAACATTTGATCAGGTTAATAGAGCATGGAACTTACTAGAAGAACGTCACTGGCAAGATGTTAGGACGGCCGGTTTTGGAAGCATAGAGGAATGCCAAATAAAGCACTCCATCTACAAACCGCTTGCAGCACACATCTACGACAACCTGGACATATAAAGCATGAAAATAACATTCGGTGAAGCTGGTCAGCAGAAAGAAATCAAGATTACCAAGGAAGCTATACACAAGGTGTTTGGATAACCAAACGGCACGGAAAAGTCAGCACCAAGGCCAGCGAAGAGCCCAACTTCAATGAAAGAACTGATCACAGAACTTGGCCTGAAGAAAATGGATTTCCATCACGATGATCTGTTTAAAGAACTACAAAAAATTGTGAAAGTAGATGACCAACAATCAAACAGGAAATCAGTTAAAATATTATCCTTATTTTTTCCACAACGTTGTGTATGGAACAATCTCCCCTACCTTCAGCAAACAAGCCATTATGGTCAAGGACTTGGACTATCCAGAAATGGCAAAGATGGATTTCTGCGAGGTAATCGTCGAAAGTATTAAGGAAGGAGCCAAGATATGGCAGAAGCACAGGTTGTTGCCTCAGAAAGAAAAGAACAAAAAGCATCTCAATGGTTTGGTACATGGACCAGTAATAATGTACCTCGACTCCCTGCTGCTGCCGACCGACACAATAGAAATGCGCAAGATTGCTAAGACAATGGACAAGACATCATTACCGCGAGCAAACCACCTAAAAGAGAGTGACCTAAAGAAAATAGCTAGAGCAGACATGAAAAGGGACGGAAATGCACGACCAGATGACTATGAATTTGCCAAGATAAAGGTATAGCCCTATTGAATATATATGCATTATCCCTTATAAAAATGGTTTTCAGTCTAACTAATTCCATTCTGCCGAAACAATGCAGACATGGAAAGGAACAGCAGAGAGGATCTTCTATGCCAGCACAGCAACACCTTCGTATTCAATATAGATGATACCAGCACAGCAACAGGAGCACAAGCAGACGACCAAGCTACTACCACCTCCAACCAAGCGCCAGGATGAAGCACATGTCAGCATGAGTGGAAGCAATGAAAGAGTCACAAGCACCAGCACAGGATCATATGAAATATTCGGAAGGATAGAAGAAATGTTGAAACAAGTACTCGACGAAACAAAACAGATACCGGGAATAAAGACCAGGGCTGGACACCAATGCAAAGAACAAGAGGAGGAATTAGATGAAAACATGAAGAACTCAGTGGTGTAACAGACAATGGCCCTGATTGATTCTCTCGAACAACTTAGAAAATTTCAGGACATTGTTTGCAGAGTGAGCTTACCAGAAGAGACGACGCTGAAGTTGCAGGATGGAGCAGACGCAGGAGCCACAGCTGCACTAGTACATGGAAACCACACGAAAGACGTCGTAGCCACAGCAGAACCAGGAGGGAGGAGAAAAAGGAAGAAAAGAATAACAAAATCAAGAACACAGACCTCGAGAATTAGCCAGAGGGAGACAAAATAATATAACAAGGTGCAAAAAGAGCAAAGCAAGGAGCACGTATCAACCAATACAGCAAGTGCCGAAGGGCAGCAAGAACAAGGTAGAAAAGTAGCTGCAGAAGCAGAGAATCAAGATGAGAAACAGGTAAATGAGAACAAACACATCGCCCATGTTACTCGAAAGCGATGCTTTCAAACTTGAACTTAAAAAATCTGTCTTCGATTCTGTCAGGGACACGGCAACAGAACGCCACCGAAACATAAAGGCCAACAGCAGCATGTCGTCAAGAACACCGAGCAAGAGGATGGAAGCAATAGAACAAGCAACCCAACAACAGATGATGCTCCCTCAAGAGCGTCAACAGGAGCAGTACAAGAGACGAACATGATCGGAGGCAGCAAAGACGTGAGTATAAAAAATCATTCACTTCTTTCTAAAAAGTCTCTTCTCTCTAAACTACAAATGGTCTTGAGTTAACTGACAAATCTGCAACAAAATATACACTCAGCCGGACAAGTATCATATTAACGCTCCCGCAAACGAGGCACGGGCTGATCTAGCATCGACCGTTAATACCACGGCACAAAAACAAGAAGAAAACAACAAAGAAGAGGTAAAACTTCCAAACCCACTTTGCCCAAATACCATCAACTCATATTGTTTCATCTATCAGGTATTACAAGCACAGCAAAGAGAAGAGGATGCCCATGCAAAACAGAAAGTTGATATAGAAGAGCTCTTCAGCACAAGAGCATTTCAGATGACCGATACAGGGGAGAAAGCCTCAGACACTGCACCTGGTGACACACCCAAGGCTGGTATACAAAGCAAAGAAAAAGTGGACGCAGAAACGGATATCCCAACCACCGGCGCAAAGGTAAAATTCAACAAGAACCATTTTTCCAAAATTTATAAGAAATGTACTGCCCAGCACAACCTGTCACAGTAATACAAGAATTACAAGCAATGAATCATGCTTTTCCTTTTTCATGAAACGCAGGAAACAAACGAGGACGGTCATGCCGAAGAACAACAAGGAGTACAAACAGAACAAACCAAAAAATAAGGGTAAATGGTGATTAAAATGGTACCCAGTACGCCGACCAAAGAGCAGTCTTCACGTGACAAACACAACTGAGAAGACATGCCACCAGCATTGAAGACCAACGAGGTAAAGCTACACGCACCAGCTCCTACAACATTAAAACAAAAAAGTTATGCATGCACGGATGTAGTCCAAACTTTATTTACATTTTTTTATTGAACAGAAGAAAGAAACAAATGAAGCAGAAGATGTGCCTCAAGAAGCGATAGAAAGTGCTGCTACCACTCGACAATGTACAAAAACTCCAGTAGACAGAGAAGAAGTGACAGGAACGGCAAAAGATAGATTGAATGTAGAGGTCAAGCTACAAAACCTCTTTCTATATCATATAAAAAATATGCACCCACCAGAAAGAAACACAGACACATTTTAATTACTTTTTTGTGTTCTGACAGATGCTAGAAACAGAGGAGAGCACCAATATTCAAGACCAACAAACACAACAACATAAGGGAATGGAACAAGCAGAAGATGTTCTTCCAACAACGGACATCGTAATCGCCGTAGACCAAGCTAGAAAACCTTCGCTGTGCGAGCAAGAAATAACAGGGAAGGCAATGTCGACGCAAAAGATTGAAAAGGTGAAGTGAGATAACCTACTATTAAGGAAATTAGATATTTGAGTGAACAAAGATACAAATGCAATCTCATTTACCTACATCTATCTCTCAACAGCCACAAGACAAAAACGACGAGACCACGGATGAACAAAACGAAAAAGATCCAGAGGAGCTCCAAAAACCTCCACTCACCGAAGAAAAGCTCGAAGAGGCAGCACCGGCGGAAACGACTGAAAAGGTGAAGCTACAAAAAAAACGTTCAAAGACACACTAAACATTTGAGTATTTTTCTTAGGGAACGGACACTAAACAACAATGAAAATAACGATCATATTTAATTTTTTTGAACCACACTTTTGCATGATAACGCAGAAACCTCAGCAAGACACGCACGCAGACACAAGCAAAGAAGCAAAGGGCCACGGTGCATTGGAAAACCATGCAGCAAACATTCTAGAGAGAGAGTCAGACAACAACAAGAAAAAGACCGCACCATCAGACAAGAAACATTGTGCTGTAAAAGATGTTGCCGCCACAAACACGACGGTAAGCCAGGACGGCACTCAAATAGAACGTGAACCATTGATCATATAAAACCTGGCCATCGAAGAAGGCATAAAAGATGAAGGGATCGAACGCCAATACAACAACGTCATGACAACGAATAAGGACAAAGGGTAAGTTCATGTTACCACCAAAGAATTATATTATTCCAATGATTTCCTCCCTTAAACATTTTACATGTATACCTGGCCATCAAAGAAGGCACGAGATTTTTATAAATACAGAGACGTCAACAGTAACGGTCAGCCTCATGGCAGAAAGCTTCGAGACTAGAAAGGCAGTGCGCAGCGAAACCATGGTAGTCATGCTACAGATGTTGAAAAAGCAATTCAGGGGCACAAAGAGAAAGATTCCATCAACATACAACACCGTAAGTAAACCTCAAGTTTCAACAATGAATATCACTCTATCGATCAATCAACCTTTCTGTACAATTGTATTTACAAATCTCTTTTACGCACATGTGACAAAAAAGCAGGCATCAATACGCATGGCCAACCACGAAGATCCATTGGAGTTCAAAAATAAAGATGAAGCACCCGTCAGAGACAAGACAATGCCTAAAAGGCTTAAAAGATTCCTTGATCTGGAAGAAGGAGAGCAACTACAAGATTTCGACATAGTAAGGATATCTCATGTTACAGATAAGAAATACAATCTCGGAACTATGATTCCGTCTACCGATCAACAAATCATGACTAAATCCAACAAGGATCCCTTATTTATTTATTTTGCATTTTGCAGTTCTTTCTACCAGTTTGCATAGGCGGGCCTGTTCGAGAAGGAGCTGTGGGCCACTACTTCGTTGTTACAATAAACATGAAAAAAGAGTGCTTTGAACTCCTTGACTCTTTGCCAGTTGAATATCAAGGTACGATGGATTACTTCAATACAGTAACAAGCAGAGTAAAGAGGATATGGAAGCAAATAAGCAAATTGCTCCAGCTGTCTCCAAGTAGTATTGACCATTTCGAAAAGGTCAAAATGCAGGTGCCACTTCAAGGAGGAACGTAAGCACTAGAAACCTTTCTCCTTTTCCTTACTCACTGTAAAAATTAAATTATTAATGCAGTCCATAAAAAACATAGGCCGTTAGGACAACTTCACCTAAACTGCCCAACCATCTTTGGACAACGACAATAACCAATCATCCTTCTACCTGCAGACTCGACTGTGCGTTCTATATGTTCATGAACGCAAAGCACTACACCGACGGTGGAGAAACAGTGTACCTAACAGAAGAACAAGTCCCGGAGTTGAGGAAGAAAATTCTCTATCAAATAATCAGCCAATACAGAGATACGGCCGCACTGTCATTAATCAACTACACCAAAGGTTTCTCTTTCTGAAGACAACAAAGTAAAATTCTACTTATATAATTTTCAGAGACACACCAATAAGTTTTTATTTTTTATTTTAATAGATATGCTGAACTCCGAGGTCGATATGGAAGACAGTGAAATGCAACGAATACATTGTGACATAATTCAAGAAGAGATTCCTCCAACTCCCAAGCACATAAGGACGAGCGCTCAAGAGATACAAGTTATTGACATTAAAGACACAAGCAGCGACGAGGAGAAAGAAGATTATCATGTGAGCAGCGAGGATACTACCAAGGCGTCTGAAGAAGCACTCACGGAAGAACAAGACCAGACAGATGCTGATTTACAGAGGGAACAACACGCACAGCCAGACCCTGATTTACAAAAGGAAGACGAACAGAAAGATCCACTGATAGAACCAGACAGACCACCCCCAGGTAAAAAGACAGAATACATAACAGGCTCTCCTTTAGAAGGTGATAACAGGATAAAGAGCGTACTAACTCGCCAACAAGAGCTTTCCGAACAGAACAAGAACCCTATTGACGAAGATCGCAAACCAGGAACATCACCCGAGGTGAAACATGCACAAGAAGAAAAAAGCAGAAAGAGAAGGATTTAACAGAAAAGATACTTGAATAGAGGAAACGCAATGTTGTAGTCTCAGTAGAACCGAGCATCCAACACAACAGCACACAAAAGGAAACACCAACACCTAGGCAGCCTAACGAGGAGGCGCAGTTAGGTCACGACAAGAAAAAGGCAAGGCATCTTGCAAGAGTACAGACAAATTCCCCAAAACCCTCAACGATTCAATCATCAGAGATCAGCTCAACAAACATAATCTCAATTAAGAGGCCATTCAAACTACCAAGCAAATAACCTGGAAAGTCAAGGTTGCATCACTTGTTCCAGGAGATTTCATTTACAAAGAAAAGGCCATACAACTCGATAGATATCTGATGAGCCGACAAGGACAGAGAGAATGCGCAGGCTAAGCAGATTCTCCTAGTTCCATGGAAACAATTACAGAGAACTACAGATTCTCTAACATCCAACTAACAATTCACTCACCTACTTCCAAACCCTCCTTGCAGAAAAGTGCTATATAAATATAAAAGCTCAAACCGAGAAGACTGCATTTCAGCAAAATCCTTCATCGAACAAGCAGGAAAAGAAGAAACATAGATGGAGGGCTCCATGCTAAACGCGTTACTGGAGGAATGGACAGAACGAGAACAATTCAACCCAGACGACACAACTGTACTCCCTGCAGGTTTAGCAAATGTATGCATACCTCACCCACAAAAACACCACCGCCATTACTACGATAGAATATTTAACTAAAACCACACTCTCTTTCTTGAAGCTGGTGCTCGGTCTCAATTATGATAACGTAGAGCTATCAGAATTCAACGAGGATGATGCACTAAAAGGATTTGAACTCCTTGTGGGAGGTAAAGACATCCTCCATTCGAAGATGGTAAGTTCAATATTATTACTTAGCACATGACCTATTCTCTTTGAGCTTCAACGATAAAATGAAATTCAATTTTTACATCAACAATGATCTCCTCTCTCAACGTAGATCATGATACCTCATCACACAAACAACCACTACACGCTCTATGTACTGAACAGTACAGAGATAGCATCGACATCCTTGACTCACTGAACTACGTAAACTACGCCGATTTGTCTTAGAGTCAACACCACGTGCATCGATAAGAACTGGTACTGTTGGGGATGTAACTATTTGTGTAAGCCGCCCAGTTGGGGCCGGGTTACGTAAAGAGATTACCAAACAGAAGCCCAATACCAAGCTTGAAGATGGCGGTTCAATAAAGGGTCTAAGGGATTTGAGTTCTTGAAGGGCAGCTTCGAAGGGCTCATGTCACTACCGGTTTTTCAATAAAAATATTTATTGAACAACCGACCTATGAAGTCCAATATGAGAAAAATCCTCCATACTGGTAGACAAAACTTTGATACAATAAGCCAGTAGCATTAAAATATTAGAGGGGTCGGGCTGAAGATGCCCAGCCATTTATTACAAACACGCCAATAATTATACATGATGGCGGATATGACACAATGGTGTGGGGTGGAAATACTACTGACTCGAGATATGAGTGGTTGGTGGAATAACACAGTGGGGTGGTTAATAAGACTATCAAGATCGGGCGGCTCATCGAAAGGCCGAGGTGAGGCTCGATGGATTTATTTGGGTAGCGGAAGCGGATATATCAGAATGACTAATCCAGGGATCGCACGAGACTGACTGGGATTCCTCTAGGCGTCGGACTCGCTATCGAACTCTTCATCCATGAGATCGCCTTCGTCAGAATCTGGCCAAATCAACAAGCCAGGTGAGTACTTTGAAAGTACTCGCAAGACAGTTCAGACAAAAGATATAACAAATGAATGCATGAATGCGACATGATTAATTTTAACAATGCGCAATTAAATTGGTATAGCAAGGTAAGTAAAAAGGGAATCGTCGGTAGTCCGCTCAAAAACCCAAAGAAGATAAACTCAAAACCGATCGGGTGTCTGGAGCGACGCCTTGAAGGGTGAACAAATAAGTAAAGCATGCCACAGTCGGGCGTCTAAGCGACACCTCATAAAGGGCTTATATTGAAAGAAAATACATGCGTGCCGCAGTCGGATGTCGGAGCGACATCGCAGAAAGGGCTTATAACAAAAGCAAATAATAACAATGCCGCAGTCGGACGTCTGAGCGACATCGCAGAAAGGGCTTATAACAAAAGTAAATAATAACAATGCCGCAGTCGGACGTCTGAGCGACATCACAGAAAGGGCTTATAACAAAAGTAAATAATAACAATGCCGCAGTCGGACGTCTGAGCGACATCGCAGAAAGGGCTTATAAAAAAATAATAACAATGCCGCAGTCGGACGTCTGAGCGACATCGCAGAAAGGGCTTATAACAAAAGTAAATAATAACAATGCCGCAGTCGGACGTCTGAGCGACATCGCAGAAAGGGCTTATAATTCATTATTCATAACTGACAAGAAATGGTCCTCACGGAAAATATTCCTCACAAGACAATAAGCTGGTGAGTCCATTCAAATGGAAATAAACATATAACACTCTTATGGTTATCAGGCGTTCTGTCACTGAGACTGACATTTGACAAGATAAGGTGAACACGGTACTCGGACATGAATAAGATGAATTCAAGAAATTTGACTCTGCAGAGTTTGTACCAAAATTGTCGACAGCCAACGGATTTCCGTAGTCACGAAGGACTAGTTCCGTTTACGGTATTTCGGAGGAAACACAGCTAACTAGTACACACCCATCATACCTCACGTTGCCAGGAATCACCCTAGACAGCGTTTAAGAAAAACTTTGAGACGGGGAGATCACAATCTCGAATAGCATGGGATCAAATTTATTTACGCTGGCAGCTCTAAGGGTGCCCCTCTCGGTCCCAACCGAAACACCTTGCCCCCGACCGGATGAAAGGCTTTAATCCAGGGTCATGGAACCTTCATCCCGGCCTCTCGATTTGGTGTGTACCAGGAAGTGGTTTGCAACTTACTAAGTCGTATCCCTTGCGGGAAACAGGTGGTAGTACGAAAGGGGAGACGGACGGGAATCTGACTGATTTATGCTGACACTGGGTCAACGATCTGGCATAAGCCTCGCATGCTACAACACTGCCATCTTACCCATACTCATGCAAACTCATGGCCATGCAACATTTTTCCAACAACTCATGGATTTTCCGAACTCACTTGCCTCAACTCTTACGAGATAAACTATCATCGAAATGCTCATGAACGTGCCATGATACGAAAATAATGCAAACATGCCCAAACACTCATCATATCAAAAGTTCAAACATTGCTTTCCTGGTTCGGAGTAGTCGGGGTCTAGCTCGGTGAAGTTCGCGGTTCCGTCACCTCCTTCGGTATCTACGGTACACAAAACACACACGCTAACGTAAATAGCGTGGGGTACAGAAAAGTAATCCAAATATTTTTCAAATAAATACTATAAAAAACTAGACAAAATTTTTAAGAGGACAGAAAAAGAATCACCCACAAATTCCTTTCTGTTAAAAAGTTATAAGAGTTTTGGTCCAAGGACCCATCTGTAATGAAACAGAAAACTCTCAGGGGCATAAACAAAAAAGCGCAGAAAAACGGTTCAGAGTAGAAAGCGTATTTGCCAAAGTACGCTTTCAGAAAACGATTCAAAAAGAATA
This sequence comes from Aegilops bicornis, assembly GCA_021605145.1. NCBI lineage: Eukaryota > Viridiplantae > Streptophyta > Magnoliopsida > Poales > Poaceae > Aegilops > Aegilops bicornis. The sequence goes on from CM038672.1 coordinate 706,209,347, forward strand.
GCAGAGAGGCTGACGGGCGGGTCCCACCCGTCAGGTTTAAATTTTGAAACGAGAGAGAGACGGGGCTCGTCGGCGCCCGAGAGTCATGTGGTCGCCGCCGGCGGCGATCCACGGCGAGGCAGGAAGATCGGAGGGTACCTCCGTGTTCAGGGCGTCATTCCGTGCCGGTTGGTGGTGGTGGTGGTTGCCGGTGAGCACCACGTCGACGGCGGCTCCTGCTCCGTCGGACGACAGTTCGGGTGGTCGTGCGTCTCGTCGGAGAGTGCTGCGGCGGAGGAATTGAGGAAGGGGTTAGACTTGTGGTAGCATGAGAGGGCAGCTGACGGGATTTGGGCGTCGGGGACGACCTCACTAGAGTGAATTGAGGTGGAGGCCGAAGCAGAACGGGGCGGCCGGAGTCGAGGAAGAAGAGCCCCTCGAGGCCCTTGCAGGGGCTTGACGAGGACTAGTGAGGTGGTGGAGGTGTGCGGGGGCGAGGGCGCGCTCGAGGGTGCTATATATAGCCGGCCCAAGGCGGTTGCCGAGAACGGGGTTTTCGGCGAAGTTTACGGCGGCGCAGGGCATTGATCGGGGAGGTTCAGGGGTTGAGCACCGTCGTGGGGGTTCACTGGTTCCGTTTAGGTGCTAAACGAGCCAGGATTGGGTGCTTAGGGCGTGCTTTCGAAACGGGCGGCGCGGGCCCGTCGGCAGGGAGCACGCGTTCTGTGCTTTCCGCCACGGCGACAGTGCCACGGGCGCGGCGCTGGCAAGGCAGGGACACGCGGAGAGCTGGGGCGATGGGCGGCGCCGGTGGCGTGGCGAAGCGGTTTCTGCCCTCTCGCCGCCACGGTGGCGCGCCACCGCAGGAACTTCCAACGCCGGCGAGGCTCGTCGCCACCGACGCCAGGAATCGGCCAAGCGTGCGTGTGGGGTGCTGGACAGGGGGAAGAGGCCATGTGCATCGTGCCAGAGTGCACTGTGGCCGCGTGACCGAAATCTGACGAAGAGAAGTGACACTGAACTCTGAACTTCTCTGAATCTCTGAAAGTGCAATTGAAACAGTGTAGGTCAGGTGTTCGACAGAATGATTTTGGTATGAGGGAGGCTCTGCTTGAGCTGATTTTTGGTGGAGGGGCTTCTCATTGCATCTAGAGGCTGCCTGAATTTTTGTGGAATTTTTGGAGCAGAGAAGATATGAATTTCACCAAATTTGACAAATCTGGTCCAAACTTGCAGAGACTGAAATTTGAAATTTTTTAAAGAAGAGGAGTGGATCTTGATTGTTCTAGGTTGTGGGTACCAAGGACTATCCAGGGAGTTGGTTTGAGGTCAAAGCTCAAATGCATTTAGGTACTTGCTTTGCAAATCACCTAGGCTCAAAATAATGGACAGAAAAAGATTTGGGAGGAGAAATAAATGAAATAAAATTCAGAAAAGGGTTGAACTTGTTGAGACAGATTGTTTGGATTGCCCAAAGTGGAAGGAGAGATTTTTGGGAAGATTTTACCATGTGGTTCATGGTAAAATCATGAGTGGTTTCAATATTGGAGAAGATGCAAAACTCCTAGAGTTTATTTTTTTTGAAAGAGAATAAACTCCAAAGATTTTTCTTGAAATTTTGAGAAGTGGGCAATCAGAAGAAAATTTAAAAACCAAACACCAGAGTTGAAGGAGATGCCAAAATAAAATCCTTGCTAGAGGGAAAAAGTTTTTGAGAGAGATTTTTGGAAGGGTTTAGAAGACCTTCTTCTAATCCAACAAATTTTTTGAAGAAAACCAAAAGAATATTTTTGGAGTGTCACAACACCTACCCCCTTAGGAAAAATCTCGTCCCCGAGATTCCAGCTGGTCCTCAAATAAATGTGGGTGCTCTGTTCGAAGGAAATCCTCTCTTTCCCAAGTGGCTTCACTTTCGGTGTGGTTGCTCCACTGAACTTTGAAGAACTTGATGGTTTTCTGTCGGGTCCTCCTTTCAGACTCTTCCAAGATTTTTATTGGATGCTCCCGATATGTAAGGTCTGGCTGCACGTCAATGTTTTTATGGGGTACTTGTTTCTCTGGGTTGCTTACGCACTTCCTCAATTGGGAGACGTGGAATATGTCGTGGATGCCGGATAATTCTTCGGGTAAGTCTAACTGTTAGGCTACCGTTCCTCTTCGTGCTACTATGCAGAATGGTCTGATGAATCTTGGTGCTAGCTTCCCTTTAATCTTGAATCGATGCAGGCCTCTCATAGGGGATACTCATAGGTACACAAATTCACCGGGTTCAAAATTGACTCCACAATGCTTCTGATCGTAATAACTCTTCTGTCGACTTTGGGCTATCTTGAGTCGGTCCTTAATCACCTTGACCTTATCTTCAGCCTCTTTGAGCAAGTCTGGGCCGAAGATATGGCTGTCTCTGGTTTCCGACCAATTTAGTGGGGTGCGACACCTTCGCCTGTACAGAGCTTCAAATGGTGCCATTTGCAGGCTGGCCTGATAACTGTTGTTATATGCGAATTCTGTGTATGGTAAGCTCTCTTCCCAACTGGTCACATAGGTGAGGACACATGCTCTCAGCATATCTTCTAGAATCTGGTTTACTCGCTCGATCCGCCCATCTGCAGGGGATGGTATGCGGCATTGAATGCCAGCTGAGTTCCCAGAGCTTGTTGTAAGTGATCCCAAAATCGGAGACGAATTGAGTGCCCCGTCCGAGATTATTTTCTTTGGGACTCCATGTAAGCAAATGATACGGGAAAGGTAGAGCCTAGCAAGCTTCTGAGTGGTGTGGGTTGTCTTCACGGGGATGAAGTGTGCTACTTTAGTCAGTCTATCAGTGATGACCCATATGGCATCATGTCCGTGTCGTGACCGAGGTAGTCCAACAATAAAATCCATTCCAATCGCATCCCATTTCCATTTGGGTATCTTATTTGGTTGCAATAGCCTAGCCGGTTTCTGGTGCTCGGCCTTGATGCGTTGACAAGAGTCACAACATGCAATAAACGTGGCTATGTCTCTTTTTATACCATGCCACCAAAATGTTTCCTGAAGATCCTTGTACATTTTTGTTCCTCCAGGATGGATTGAATACGGAGCGGTGTGTCCTTCAGCCAAGATTTGCTGTTTAAGGTCATGGATATTTGGTACGCAAAGTCTATTCCCATACCACAATATTCCTTGCTCATCGATAACGAATTCTGAGGCCTTGCTCAAATTCATCTTCCGTTTTATGCCTTCAATGCTGGGGTGTATACGTTGAGCCTCTTTAGCATTCTCTATCAGGGTAGGCTGTAACTCTAAGTTCGACACACTGCCTTCGGTGACTACCATCAGATTGAGCTTAGCAAATTCCTGCTGGAATTCAGGTCTCAAGTTTGGCATGCTGTCGTTGTTCGGACTAGGGTTCCGACTCAGAGCATCTGCTACAACATTTGCTTTGCCTGGGTGGTAGTGGATTCCAACATCATAATCCTTTACTAATTCCAACCAGCGTCGCTGCCGTAAATTTAGTTCTGGTTGTGTGAAAATATACTTGAGGCTTTTGTGGTCCGTGTATATTTCACAACGATTTCCAAGTAAGAAGTGTCTCCATTCCTTGAGTGCATGAATAACTGCTGCTAATTCCAGGTCATGAGTAGGATAATTTTCCTCATGCTTGCGAAGTTGTCTGGAAACATATGCGACAACCTTGCCTTCTTGCATTAATACGCACCCGAGGCCCTTTCGAGATGCGTCACAAAATACCTCAAAATTTTTGTGTATATCAGGCACAATTAATACTGGTGCTGTCGTCAGTTTCCTCTTCAGTTCTTGGAAACTTTTCTCGCAAGCTTCCGTCCATTCAAACTTCCTGTCTTTCTTGAGTAGTTGCGTCATTGGCTTTCCTATGGTGGAGAATCCTTCAATAAATCTTCGGTAGTATCCTGCCATTCCCAAGAAACTTCGGACATCCGTCACGCTGGCTGGTGGCTTCCAGCCAAGTACGGCCTTGACTTTTTCCGGGTCTACGGCGATACCTTCTTGGGTCAGGACGTGGCCAAGAAAACCTACTTGCTTTAGCCAAAATTCACACTTGCTGAATTTAGCGTACAATTGATGATTCCTGAGTTCTCCAAGTACAATTCGGAGATGTTCAGCGTGCTCTTCTGGTGTTTTGGAGTATACCAGAATATCATCGATAAATACCACAACAAACTTGTACATAAACTTCATGAATACTTTGTTCATGAGATGAACAAAATATGTGGGGGCGTTTGTTAGTCCGAATAGCATTACGGTGAACTCATACAATCCGTATCTGGAGGTGAAAGCTGTCTTGGGAATATCTTCAGTTCGCACTTTCAGTTGATGGTATCCCGACCTCAAGTCAATCTTTGAGAACACCTTGGCCTGAGCGAGTTGATCGAATAAATCATTTATTTGTGGCATCGGATATTTGTTCTTGATTGTGACCATGTTTAGCACTCGATAGTCTATGCACAATCTCAGTGTTCCATCCTTCTTTTTGGCAAACAAAATTGGTGAACCCCAAGGTGAGGAACTGGCTCGTATATACCCTTTTTCCAATAATTCCTTTATTTGCTTCTTCAGTTCTACCAATTCGGATGGTGCCATTCTGTATGGTTTCTTGTATATGGGAGCGGTTTCGGGTGCTTGCTCAATGCTGAATTCTATCTCTCGGTCTGGTGGCATGCCTGGTAGCTCTTCGGAAAATACATCTGGAAACTCGCACACTACTGGAACCTTGCTCAATTCAGAAATATCCACCTTGTTCAATCTCGGTTGCCGAGATATTTTTCTTTCCTTGGCTGAAACCTTTATGGTCTTCCGTGGTGGTGGGTGAGAATTACGGTCCTGTTGAAGCAGTCAATAAAACCTTTGTTGGTGGTTAACCAATCCATCCTTAAGATGACATCCAGTCCTTTATTTTCCAACACGATAAGATTTGCGTGAAACTTCAACCCTTCAAACTCGATAACCACACCCTGGCAATTATTCTGGGTAACTTGCTTAATTGCAGGGGACTTGACGATCATAGATTTTTCCAAGGGAAGCATCGAAAAATTATTTTGCAAAGCAAAACTTTTCGAAACGAATGAGTGAGAAGCTCCAGAATCAAACAAAACCATGGCAGGTATTGTGTTGACAGGACACGTACCGAGTACGATATCTGGGGTGTTCTGTGCTTCCTATTTGGTCACGTGGTTCAGATGACCCTTCCTGTGGTTGTTATTTGGGTTGAAATTGTTGCGTTTTGGCGCCGAATTATTGCTTCCGTTGTTCGGCTTTGGGGTCGAGTTCCTTGGCTTGGGGCACTGCTTGGCATAGTGCCCTTCTTCTCCACAAGCATAACAGGTAACGCCTGGGCGGTATGTGAACTCCTTGTCCCTTGCATGGAAATTCTTGATTGGGCGTGAGACGCTTGTCGTGGGTTTGGGTGTCCAGTTTTTTAGAACATCTGTCTTGCTGCTGTGGTTGCGGGCGTGATTAGTCTGGTCCCTCTTCCGCTTGCGGAAATCTTCTAAGATGCGTCTCTCATTTTCCAAGGTAATGGCCTTATCCACCAGCGTCTTAAAATCTGGAAAGGTGTGTACGACCAATTGGCATTTAAGTGCGGGTGTCAGACCATCTAGGAATTTCTCCATCTTTTTGTCTTCCGACATACGCTCCTCGTTGGCGTAGCGAAGACGATGAGAGTAAACTGACTGTTGTATTCGACACCGTCATTGTCCTTTGCTTGAGGTCATAAAATTCTCTCTTTTTGATCTTGATAAGACTCTTAGGAATATGTGCCCCACGAAAACCTTCTTTAAATTCCTCCCATGTTATATTATTTTCGTTGGGGTGCATGTGTAGGAAATTTTCCCACCACGATGCGGCTGCTCCAGTGAGATAGTGCGGAGCATAAAGCACTTTCTCAAGATCTGAACACTGGGCAATGATTAATTTTCTTTCCATGTCTCGAAGCCAGTCCTCGGCTTCAAGAGGTTTGTCAGTGTGAGAAAATGTTTGGGGACGTGTCTTCTGTAGCTCAGTTAAATTTGATTGCTGCTGATACTGTCCATGGTGATTCCCCATATTGATGACTTGGTTCATTATTTCCTGATGTTGCTGCTGACTCTGTTCATAAAGACGGCACATTTGGGAAAGTGCCGTTTCACTGTCCTGTTGACTTGTCTGCCCCTGTGTGAAATTGTTGCCTGGGGGTGTGCCATAATTTTCCTCTGTCGGAGTTGGCATGGAGCGCGTCCAAGGATGAGACATAGTTCACTCTGGGGATATATTTTGAAACACTCATAAGGAAAGAAATTGAGCCGCAAAAATCAATAAATTCAAGAAGACGGAAAAAGTCGCAAATGCTCCAAGACTTTTCAAGAGAATAAACGTTTGCGCACGGAGAAGGACTGTTCATTACATAACTTACACGCAAGCAGCAATTATACAATACATCACTCAGGATATGCGTACATAATCCTGACATGTTATTTAGGCTAGTGCACTCCTCCAGTTCCTACATGATGCGCAAGCAAGCTACTTCTCACAGCCTATGTACATATAAACATATCATACAAGTCGGTACATCGCATGGCGGCTAAGCGTACTTAGTCGGAGATGGTAAGGATTTCCCTTGGCCTGCCAAGGGTGAGGCGTAGTGAGGCTGGGGACTCAACCTCCTCTTCGGTGATAGGCTCCAGACGTGAGGTGCTGCGCTGAGTTGGTGGAGCAGGTGCCCTGTGCGGGACAACTCGAACATGAGCGGGCACGAGGGGTGGTGCAGAACGAACCGGAGTAGGCGCAATGACATGGTTGAACTCCTCCATGATAGGCAGGCGACAAGTAGTGGTAAGAGCAGTAGGAGCAAACGATGCTGATGACGAGACGAAAGTCAGTGGCGGTGCGGCGCGCAGGAGGTCCCTCCTGTTGGCGGCACAGCCATGGACTGAGTCCATGCGGGCAGCTACAAAGTCGTCCACCAGGTTGTCGAAGGCTGCCTCCAAAGCCCGGAGATACTCGATGAGCATCTCAAAAGCTTCGTCCCGTTCTCCACGGGGGCAAGAGAACGCGTAGTGGCAGGTATATGGCACGTGACATAGCAGGTAGCGGTAGCGACGAGTCTTCATTGAAGGAAGGATGTCCCTGAGACGAGCTATCGCCTCACGGGCTGCCATCTGCAGTGCATTCTTCTCTGTGGGCATGGCTCTCCCCAAGAACCGGTAACGCTCAACTCGCCCTCCCTTGAATTGCACCGCGGCTTGGTGCATGGTTAGACGGTCATTGACCTTGTGCTGAGAGAGTGAGAAGATTGGGCGCACAGCTGGCCCCATCGCGACTTGGACGATGAAGGAGAGAAGCTTGACGAACTCATCGGGCATGTTGGCGAACATCTACGACTCGCAGTTGTTGCCAGCCATCTACAAAAGTAGGCAAAATCCTGAGTGGTCAAATCATAAATTTATGCTGACTGTCAGAAATTGACTACATTTGTAAAGAAAAAAATAATCAGCTCTATCCTGCTAATAACCAATTAGCGATCGCACCTAGTGGCTTCCTACAATCAGCCTGGCTCTGGTACCAAGCTTATCACGACCGGTTTTTCAATAAAAATATTTATTGAACAACCGACCTATGAAGTCCAATATGAGAAAAATCCTCCATACTGGTAGACAAAACTTTGATACAATAAGCCAGTAGCACTAAAATATTACTGGGGTCGGGCTGAAGATGCCCAACCATTTATTACAAACACGCCAATAATTATACATGATGGCGGATATGACACAGTGGTTTGGGGTGGAAATACTACTGACTCGAGATATGAGTGTTTGGTGGAATAACACAGTGGGGTGGTTAATAAGACTACTGCACTGGCGGCTCATCGAGCATCGAGGTGAGGCTCGATGAATTTATTTGGGTAGCGGAAGCGGATATATCACAATGACTAATCCAGGGAACGCACGAGAGTGACTGGGATTCCTCTAGGCGTCGGACTCGCTATCGAACTCTTCATCCATGAGATCGCCTTTCGACAAGATTCCGCCAAATCAACAAGCCAGGTGAGTACTTTGAATGTACTCGCAAGACAGTTCGGACAAAAGATATAACAAATGAATGCATGAATGCGACATGATTAATTTTAACAGTGCGCAATTAAATCGGTATAGCAAGGTAAGTAAAAAGGGAATCGGTGGTAGTCCGCTCAAAAACCCAAAGAAGATAAACTCAAAACCGATCGGGTGTCTGAAGCGACGCCTCGAAGGGTGAACAAATAAGTAAAGCATGCCACAGTCGGGCGTCTAAGCGACACCATCGCATAAAGGGCTTATAACAATAGTAAATAATAATAATGCCGCAGTCGGACGTCAGAGCGACATCACAGAAAGGGCTTATAACAAAAGTAAATAATAACAATGCCGCAGTCGGACGTCTGAGCGACATCGCAGAAAGGGCTTATAACAATAGACAATAATAACAATTAAGAAGTCGGACGACTGAGCGTCATGGAAGAAAGGGCTTTTAAAAAAATTAAATAATAACAATGTCATGATCGGACGTCTGAGCGACATCGCAGACAGGGCTTATAACAAAGTAAATAATAACAATGCCGCAGTCGGACGTCTGAGCGACATCACAGAAAGGGCTTATAATTCATTATTCATAACTGACAAGAAATGATGCTCACAGAAAATATTCCTCACAAGACAATAAGCGGGTGAGTCCATTCACAGGGAAATAAACATATAACACTCTTATGGTTATCAGGAGTTCTGTCACCGAGACTGACATTTGACAAGATAAGGTGAACACGGTACTCGGACATGAATAAGATGAATTCAAGAATTTTGACTCTGCAGAGTTTGTACCAAAGTTGTCCACAGCCAACGGATTTTCGTAGTCACGAAGGACTAGTTCCGTTTACGATATGTCGGAGGAAACACAGCTAACTAGTACACACCCATCATACCTTACGTTGCCAGGAATCACCCTAGACAGCGTTTAAGAAAAACTTTGAGATGGGGAGATCACAATCTCGAATAGCATGGGATCAAATTTATTTACGCGCGCTCTAAGGGGTGCCCCCCTCTCGGTCCCAACCGGAAACACCCATGCCCCCTAACCGGATGAAAGGCTTTAATCCAGGGCCATGGAACCTTCATCCCGGCCTCTCAATTTGGTTTGTACCAGGAAGTGGTTTGCAACTTACTAAGCCGTATCCCTTGCGGGAAACAGGTGGTAGTACGAAAGGGGAGACGGACGGGAATCTGATTGATTTATGCTGACACTGGGTCAACGATCTGGCATAAGCCTGGCAAGCTACAACACTGCCATCTTACCCATACTCATGCCAACTCATGGCCATGCAACATGTTTCCAACAACTCATGGATTTTGCGAACTCACTTGCCTCAACTCTTACGAGATAAACTATCATCGAAATGCTCATGAACGTGCCATGATACAAAAATAATGCAAACATGCCCAAACACTCATCATATCAAAAGTTCAAACATTGCTTGCCTGGTTCGGAGTAGTCGGGGTCTAGCTCGGTGAAGTTCGCGGTTCCGTCACCTCCTTCGGTATCTACGGTACACAAAACACACGCGCTAACGTAAATACCGTGTAGTACAGAAAAGTAATCCAAATATTTTTCAAATAAATATTATTAAAAACTAGACAAAATTTTGAAGAGGACAGAAAAAGAATCACTCAAAATTTCCTTTCTGTTAAAAAGTTATAAGAGTTTTGGTCCAAGGACCCATCTGTAATGAAACAGAAAACTCTCAGGGGCTTAAACAGAAAAGTGCAGAAAAATGGTTCAGAGTAGAAAGCGTATTTACCAAAGTACGCTTTCAGAAAACGATTCAAAAAGAACAGCAGAGAGGCTGACGGGCGGGTCCCACCCGTCAGGTTTAAATTTTCAAACGAGAGAGAGACGAGGCTCGTCGGCGCCCGAGAGCCGCGGTGGTCGCCGGCGGCGATCCACAGCGAGGCAGGAAGATCGGAGGGTACTTCTGTGTTCAGGGCGTCATTCCGCGCCGGTTGGTGGTGGTGGTGGTTGCCGGCGAGCACCACGTCGACGGCGGCTCCTGCTCCGGCGGACGGCGGTTCGGGTGGTCATGTGTCTCGTCGGAGAGTGCTACGGAGGAGGAATTGAGGAGGGGGTTAGACTTGTGGTAGCATGACAGGGTAGCTGACAGGATTTGGGCGTCGGGGACGACCTCACCGGAGTGAATCGAGGTGGAGGCCGAGGCGGAACGGGGCGGCCGGAGTCGAGGAAGAAGAGCGCCTCGAGGCCCTTCCAGGGGCTTGGCGAGGACTAGTGAGGTGGTGGAGGTGTGCGGGGGCGAGGGCGCGCTCGGGGGTGCTATATATAGCCGAACCGAGGCGGTTGCCGAGAACGGGGTTCTCCGGCGAAGTTTACGGCGACGGTGCCACGGGCGTGCGCTGGCAAGGCAGGGACACGCGGAGAGCCAGGGGGCGATGGGCGGCACCGGATAGCGTGGCGAGCGGGCTCGGGCCCTCTCCGGCCGCCACGGGTGGCGCGGCCACCGCAGAAACTTCCAACGCCGGCGAGGCTCGTCGCCACCGACGCCAGGAATCGGCCAAGCGTGCGTGTGGGGTGCTGGACAGGGGGAAGAGGCCGTGTGCATCGTGCCAGAGCGCACTGTGGCCGCATGACCGAAATCTGACGAAGAGAAGCGACACTGAACTCTGAACTTCTCTGAATCTCTGGAAGTGCAATTGAAACAGTGTAGGTCAGGTGTTCGACAGAATGATTTTGGTATGAGGGAGGCTCCGCTTGAGCTGATTTTTGGTGGAGGGGCCTCTCATTGCATCTAGAGGCTGCCTGAATTTTTTTGGAATTTTTGGAGCAGAGAAGATATGAATTTCACCAAATTTGACAAATCTGGTCCAAACTTGCAGAGACTGAAATTTGAAATTTTTTAAAAGAAGAGGAGTGGATCTTGATTGTTCTAGGTTGTGGGTAACAAGGACTATCCAGGGGAGTTGGTTTGAGGTCAAAGCTCAAATGCATTTAGGTACTTGCTTTGCAAATCACCTAGGCTCAAAATAATGGACAGAAAAGATTTGGGAGGAGAAATAAATGAAATAAAATTCAGAAAAGGGTTGAACTTGTTGAGACAGATTGTTTGGATTGCCCAAAGTGGAAGGAGAGATTTTTGGGAAGATTTTACCATGTGGTGCATGGTAAAATCATGAGTGGTTTCAATATTGGAGAAGATGCAAAACTCCTAGAGTTTCTTTTTTTTTGAAAGAAAATAAACTCCAAAGATTTTTCTTGTAATTTTGAGAAGAGGGCAATCAGAAGAAAATTTAAAACCAAACACCAAAGTTGAAGGAGATGCCAAAATAAAATCCTTGCTAGAGGGAAAAAGTTTTTGAGAGAGATTTTTGGAAGGGTTTAGAAGACCTTCCTCAAATCCAACAAATTTTTTGAAGAAAACCAAAAGAATATTTTTGGAGTGTCACACCTCAAGGGATACGCAGTGGGCCGGATGACCAAGAGTCGTCGCGGCAAGATCTACATCGACAACGAAGGCTGGGGCCCCGAGGCCGACTCAATTGAGTACGGGTACCGGGTCCCCTTTGGCGGAATCCACGTCTTCATCGGCCGGATTGGTGAGCCGGGCCCAGAGCCGGACAGCTGCACCGACCTCATTGAGACGGCTCAGCGTGCGAGACCCGCCCAGATTCAACCTACCATGAAGCGTGCCTTTGTGGGCTGTGTTCATGGAGAGGCACTTTCCGGAGGATCTAAAGATGGCGAAGAGATGGCCGTCCCATCAGATGATGATTCGTCCTCCGGTTCAACAGATTCTCTGTATCAGGTCCAAGAAGGCTTGCTAGGGGGCTGTTCTGACGACTCTAGCATTCCAGATTGCTATGAGCCGCCAAGCTGGGCAGGACTCTTCATGGCTGGTACCCAACCCGGCCAAAACTCGACGGCTGTGACAGCAATGACGTCCGGGTCAGGAGCGGCCGGGGCAGGAGGCCCCGCGCTCCCGCCGGCTCAGGTGCTGATAGATCTTATGGACAAGTTGACGGACCTGTTAACCACCACAGTTATTCCTGCAAATCCAGATGAGCATAACGCGGAGGTGGCAAAGGTGCGTGAGGAGATAGCCACGGCCAAGGAGGCCTTTGACGGCCGAGGACACCAAAGCTAGTCATGAGCGGGCGTCTTTGGATGCACGGGCGCAGCGACTCCAGTCAGAGGCTTTCCAGCTTAATATGAGTCTGAATGCATCCAATGAGGTGATGAGAAGGATACATCAGAAGACCCAGTCCCGTCTGCCTCCGGTTTACAATCCTCGGAATCTTTTCACGACACCCGGAGCTGGTCCTAGTAATCTGCCCGAAGCCAATCAATTTATGACACCCGGAGCAGGAGGGCCGGTTCAGCCTCGAGAGACGGCACCTCTTCACGGGAGCATGGCCCCACCCCGATACATACCGACACCTCCGGGCCACTTTTCCAACCTCATGGAGAACTTGATAGCAGCATCGGCACGTCTGGCGGCTCTTCCAGTGGATGGTGATGACCCGACGGCGGTGGAAACCCGGAGGGTTAGGGATCTTCTTCAGACGGCCTTGGCATAGCAAGAGACCTATTCTTACAGCAGGGACAGGATTCATTCCACTCCTCAGCCTTGGATAGCACCTCGTCCAAACCGGAGTCCGAGTTACAGCAGGCACATGGAGTCAGAAGCTTTATCAAGCAATGCCCAGCGTCGTAACCAACCCGGCGGCTATAACCCGGTGCAGGATCGATTGCGTCAGGAGGATGAACGGGCGGCTCAATTAGTGGCTCAGCAGACGGCATATGATGGTCTCCCAGAGTATCCAATGACTTCTGTTGGAGCAGGGGTGGCCACTAGAACCGGTGGTGTCCCTTGTCTGGTGTCGGCTCTACGAGATGTACGTCTGCCCAAGGATTTCAAGGGACCTCGAAAGGTGCCGAATTACACGGCCGACTTACAGTCGGGGGCATGGATTGAAAGTTATGAGATGGCCATGGAGTTATTGGAAGTCAGCGACGCGGCAATGGCTAAGTATTTCACCATGATGTTAGATGGAATGGCCCGATCTTGGTTGAAAAGTTTGCCTCCCAATTCCATCAGTTCATGGGCAGAGTTAAAGGCCCGGTTTATCCAGAACTTTAAGGATACTTGCAAGCAATCTATGTCCATTGTGGATTTGACCAATTGTAAGCAGGAGGAGGGTGAGTCCACAACTCATTGGGTGCGCCGGGTCAAGGAAATAATACTTTCATCTGATAAGATGGATGCCGGCTCTGCAGTACTTATGCTCCATCGGAATTGTCGTTTTGTGCCGCTGAAGCAGAAGCTGGGGCGCCTTAAGCGTGATTGCAATGACATGGGTACACTGATGGTGGCTTTGGTTAAATATGCCTATTCTGATACTACTGATGATCCCGCGTCTGAGGAGGAAAAGACAGGGAAAGGAAAGAAGAACGGCAATGGAAAGGGTCAGCAGCAACAACTAGTAAGTCAAGGTGGCAACAAGCGTAAGCCGGACGGTAACCTGGCGTTTGTGGGCAATGCTAATGCCCAAGGTAATAACAAGAAGCGTAAGGGGAGAGCACCTCCTCGATCTGGTGGCTCAGGTCCATCTCTTGAGCAGCTTCTGAATGAGCCTTGTCCAAGACACGGTACTCGGGAAAATCCTGCCACCCACTTATGGAAGGACTGCGCGATCATGAAGGCTTTCAAGAATTCAAATATGTTTGATGGCAATCACGGATCAGGCGGCGGTTCAGGAGCAGGTGGTTTCCATGGCCCGGGTGGCGGCTCAAGTTCCGGTTTTCAAGGTGGTCAAGGTGGCTATAATCAGCAACAGTCTGGTCAAGGAGGACAAAGAAGCAAAGATCGGTCCAAAGTTATCAGAGCCATCCAAAACAGTTGAACGGTGGGCAATACCATTTGTTTACCACTAACTTGTGTAAACGTGACCAGAAGGTTCATAAAAGGGCTGTGAATTCGGTTGAACTGGCGGTTCCCGTTATTTGAGGTGGTCAGAGCAGCCTATCATTTGGAGTAGAGAAGATCACCCCCTCCGGGTTGATAACCGGGGTCAGTTGGCCTTGGTGGTGGCCCCTCAGGTTGGTGGGTATAAATTCACTAAGGTGCTCATGGACGGCGGAAGCAGCATCAATATTCTCTATTATGAGACCTTTCACGTATGGGTCCGGTGATAAGGACTTGAGGACGTCTAACACTATTTTTCATGGGGTGGTACCTGGTAGGTCGGCATATCCTGTTGGAAAGATCGAGCTGGAAGTGGCTTTTGGAGACGAATATGATTCTAGGGCCGAGAAGCTGACGTTTGAGGTAGTCAAAATCTGGACCATATCACGCTCTGTTTGGACGGCCGGCTTATGCCAAGTTTATGGCACGGCCGTGTTATGTTTATCTGCAGCTCAAGATGCCGGGTTACAAGGGCACCATCACTGTCCATGGGAGTCGAAAGGTGGCCTTGGAATGCGAGGAAGGCGATGCAGCTTATGCTGAATCCATTTGTGCTGAAGAGGAGCTGAAGTTTTATCAAACTAATGTTGAACCGGAAGATATGACCTCTTTGAAGAAGCCAACCACAGAGCAAGACTCGGCGTTGAAATTTAAGTCGGCTGTCGAGACAAAACTGGTTGATTTCACTCCAGGCGACTCTTCCAAGCAGTTCAGCATCAGTACTAATTTGGATCCCAAATAGGAAAGCGCGCTCATCGAGTTCATCCGTGAGAACCGGGACATCTTTGCATGGAAACCTTCTGACATGCCGGGTGTCCCGAGAGAACTTGCTGAGCACACTCTTAATATTGATCCAAAGTATAAGCCGGTCAGGCAGTTTCTCCGGCGATTCAATGAGGAAAGGCGAAAGGCTATAGGGGAGGAGGTCGCTCGGCTCTTAGCGGCCGGGTTCATCGTGGAAGTTTTTCACCCGGAGTGGTTGGCTAAGCCGGTGCTTGTGCTCAAGAAGAACGGCACCTGGCGGATGTGTGTGGACTACACGGACTTAAATAAAGCTTGTTCTGCTGATCGCTTTGCTCTACCCCGCATTGATCAAATCATCGATGCCACAGCGGGTTGCGAACGGTTGAGTTTTTTGGATGCTTACTCTGGTTATCATCAGATCAAGATGGCAGTTAAGGACCAGGAGAAGACGGCTTTCATTACTCCATTTGGAGCCTTCTGCTATGTGTCTATGCCGTTTGGGCTCAAGAGTGCCCAGGCGACTTATTAGCGGTGTGTGCAGAATTGTCTCCACAGTCTGATTGGGCGCAATGTTCATGCTTATGTGGATGACATTGTGGTGAAATCCAGAGAGAAGGAAACCTTGATTTCCGACTTAAAGGAAACCTTTGATAATCTCCGGGTCTACAAGATGATGCTTAACCCGGACAAGTGTGTATGTGGTGTATCTGCAGACAAACTTTGGGGATTCCTTGTCTCAAACAGGGGCATTGAAGCTAACCCGGAGAAAATCAAGGCGATTACCTCTCTAGCTAAACCGGCGTGCATTAATGATGTTCAGTGACTGGCGGGTCGCGTTGCTGCTTTAAGTCAATTCATAAGCCGACTAGGGGAGAAGGCTCTACCGCTGTATCAGATGATGAAGAAAACAGACACCTTCGTCTGGAGTGAGGCTGCTGATGCTGCCTTTGAAGATTTAAAGAGACAATTGGCTGAGCCGCCGGTTCTCGCAGCTCTGATTGATAAAGAGCCTTTGCTATTGTATGTTGCTGCTAACTCACGTGCTGTTAGTGTGGCCATTGTGGTGGAGCGTAAGGAGACTGGCAAGGAGCATCCAATTCAGCGGCCGGTTTATTACATCAGTGAGGTGCTCATAGAGTCCAAGCAAAGGTATCCGGATTGGCAGAAACTTGTTTATGGGGTGTTCATGGCAAGCCGGAAGCTAAAGCGATACTTCTGGTCATCCTATAACTATGGTAAGTTCAGCCCCTTTGGAGATATCATCGAGCAGGAAGCCACAGGAAGAGTTGCCAAGTGGGCCATCGAGCTTGGGCCTCACGGTTTGAAGTATATGTCACAGACAAATTATCAAATCTCAAGCCCTAGTGGACTTTATCAATGATTGGACGGAGTTGCAGGCACCAAAGGAGAAGCCGGATAACACATATTGGACTATTCACTTCGATGGGTCCATGCAGTTGGAAGGCTCGGGCGCTGGAGACGTTTTAACTTCCCCCCGAGGTGACAAATTTTGTTATGTGCTCCGGCTTATGTTTCCCTGTACTAACAATGCAGTTGAATACGAGGCTCTGCTCCATGGCCTCCGGATGGCGAAAGAGATGAATTTGAGCCGGGTAAGATGCTTGGGCGATTCAGACCTCGTCGCTCAACAGGTGTCAGGCATGTGGGATTCTAAGGATCCCCTCATGGCGGCTTATCGTCATGAAGTTGATGCGGTGGCTGGGCACTTCAAAGGTTATCAAGTAGAGCACATTGATCGAAGGAAGAATGAGGCGGCTGATGCTTTAAGCCGGCTGGGGTCTCAGCGTAAGCCGGTGCCGCCTAATACTTTTTTTGACATTTTGCATAACCCTTCTGTCCGAGTGCCTACAGAGGAAGAGCTTGCAGTGCCAGACCCGGAGGCGCAGCTGGTGGCGGCTCTCCATGCCATCCCGGACTGGACGATTCCGTACTTAGCCTATATGACCCGGGGAGAGTTGCCTGAGGACGAGACCTTGGCAAGACAAATCATGAGGCGGTCCAAATCCATGACGATTGTTCATGGCGAGTTGCATCACCGCAACATCACTAGGGCGTTTCAACGTTGTGTATCACCTACGAAGGGTCAGGAGATACTTCGTGATATTCATGAAGGTGATTGCGGTCGTCATGCCGGTTCAAAGTCTCTGGTAGCCAAGGCTTTTCGTCATGGTTTTTATTGGCTGACAGCTCATGCTGATGCGGAGGATCTGGTCAGCAAATGTGACGAATGTCAAAAGTTCTCACGACGAGCTCATGTGCCGGCTCAAGAATTGAGGATGATTCCAATTACTTGGCCGTTTGCATTCTGGGGGCTTGATATGGTTGGACCTTTCAAAAGGTCTAAAGATAAGAAGACACACCTATTGGTGGCAGTGGATAACTTCACCAAGTGGGTTGAAGCAGAGCCGGTCAGTAAGTGTGATGCAGCCACGGCGGTTCAGTTCATCAAAAAGGTGATCTTTCGTTTTGGTTTTCCGCACAGTATTATAACTGATAATGGTACTAATCTCTCCAAGGGTGCCATGGAAGAGTTCTGTCAACAAGAGCACATCCGGCTTGATGTTTCGGCTGTTGCTCACCCCCAGTCTAATGGTCAGGCAGAAAGAGCTAATCAAGAGATCTTGAAAGGTATCAAACCCCGGCTCTTAGTCTCTTTACAACGAACTCCGGGTTGTTGGGTGGAGGAGTTACCCTCTGTGCTATGGAGTATCAACACAACGCCTAACAGGTCTACTGGTTATACACCTTTCTTCATGGTGTACGAAGCAGAGGCGGTTCTGCCAAGTGACATCCGGCATGATTCACCACGAGTGGCGGCTTACGTTGAGGCGGATAATGAAAAAGCTCGTCAGGATGCACTTGACTTGTTGGATGAAGAGCGAGACTTGGCGATAGCCCGCTCGGAGATTTACCAGCAAGACCTGCGCCGTTATGACAGCCGCCGGGTTAGAAGCAGAAATTCCAGGAAGGCGATTTAGTGCTCCGCCTCATCCAGGACCAATCTGATATGCACAAGCTGTCCCCTCCTTGGGAAGGACCTTTTGTGGTCAGCAAGAATCTCAACAACGGGTCATATTACCTCATTGATGTTCGAGAGCACAAAGACTCACGTAAGTCGGAGGAGGAGACCCGCCGGTCGTGGAACATAGCACATCTCCGGCCCAACTATACTTAAGCCACCGGCTTTCAGAGTATAATTGTTTTTCTTTTTTAGCAATGTATATATTATATAAAGCAATAAAGCAGGACCTCTTTCCTTTCCATCCTACAAGGTTTATGTGCCTTCTTTACTGTGTGATGGAAGCGACTAACGAGGCGGATCATATCTGAATCCGGTTTTCCCTTTGGTCCGGCTTATGATCATAACTGAATCAAGCCATGGTCACTTGGGGGCTTCCTGTTCAAACATAGGTCGTATTCGAACCAAAGAGAACATAGTTGTCGATACCCAATTGATTGGCACACTGCCAAACCCACTTGGGGGCTTCTTGATCATATTTGAATCATAGCTTAACCTCTTTGGGTCTGACATGGATCGTATTCGAATCAGCGTCATTAAACAACTCTCATGGTCACTTGGGGGCTTCCTGTTCAAACATGGGTCGTATTCGAACCAAAGAGAACATAACTGTCGATACCCACTTGATCGGCATCGCCAAAGCCATTGGGGGCTATATGATCGTATCCGAATCTTAGCTTAACCCCTTTGGAACGGTTCTACTGATCGTATTCGAATCAGAGGCCTTTGAAAATTAGGTTTACCTTATTCTATAAGAGTGAATAATATTAAGGGCCAGGTAAACATCATATGTGCCAATTTTCAAAAGTTAAGTATAACTGTCTATTTTTTGGGAACAGGTAAGCCGGTAATGTACGCCTTAAACCGGCTGATACTTATGATGTTTTGGTTCATACTCCGGGTTAGTCTTATTTTACACGACCCCGGATGTGGTGAGATGCCAAAGGAATTTTTTGTTTTCATACACAGAGTAAAGCAAAAAGCTTTTGGATGTTAAGAAGCAATTCAAGCAAGCCGGCAGTGCACAACAATAGCGGCTTGAGACATTGTTAAACACCGCAAACATGCGCGAAAGCATGCCACAGTTAAGAAGTGTTTCTACCCTATTACAAGACTCCCCGAGTCTGAATCATGAGGCATTATTTTTTCAAAGACTTAGTGCCAGGCGGGTTACTCCTTTGATGGACTTGATGACTCCGGGTTATCCTTCTCCGCCTCTTAAATGCGCTGCTTTGTCCTGGAAGGTCGACGAGGTCGATCAATGCCGCTTAAGGCTTCAAATTCAGCTTCATCATCTATTAAACTGGCGGGTCAACTTCAGGAGCAAAGGTATGCTTACGAGTTGGAGGGATCAGGCTGACATCATCATAATGAGGAGTTGGAATCCTCCGGTTGTCGTTGTCATAACCCGGCTGGTACTTTGTAAGATCAATATCGTTGCTGATAATGGTGGCCACAGGACGTACGACTCTAACACAGGTGGTGAAATCTGATTCATTGAATGCAGAGCCGTCCTCCTTTAAGCTAGGGTATCCAAGAGCAACATCGCCTAAGTCTAGCTCTGGAGCTAACGCTTTGGCCCGGCTTAAGGAGACTATGGCCCCGGCTCTACCAGATGCTTGCCTTAACTCCTGAATCCGTTGAGGTAACACGGCAAGCCGTTTGAGTACATCCTGCAGGAGATAAGGAGTATCATTTGATAAAGCCACAACGGCCAAAGCACGTTGTGACCCGGTGTACAGCTGTTCCACTAGAGTGTACACCGCCTTAAGCTTGATCAGCATATTCTGCTTCAGGTTGGTACTCCTGGGACCTGCGTTTATGCATATAAGATTAAGCCGGAGATCATATCTGAAACAGTTATCAAATGAACCATGGTGATGTTCAAAAGTTACACATAGTAACTTACCAAAAATTGCTGAGACCATTTGGGATATCTAGTTTTTTAAGCCGGACAATTCGGCAGTTGCTTCTGCTGTCTCGGCCCGGGTCACATGTGCAGATTTTTCATCCGCCCAGTCCTTCTTCTCCGCGTCAAAATCCTTCTTCAACTTTTCTTGCTCAGAGATACTGAAGGCGAATTTGGAGTCAGCTTTTTGAATCTCAAGGTCTTGGGCCGCCAAATGGTCTTCGGATCAGCAATCTGCAATTCAAATTGATCGGTGGAGACCTGCAATAACGCCGGTTGCTGGTAAGGTTATGGTAAGGTATTATTAAAGTCTCAAGCACTTTACAAGTAAAGACCCTTGACACTTGGGGGCTAATGTATGCTGAAGAAAAATTTACTTTATAATGTCAGATTATGCATATTAAAGTCTCAAGCACTTTACAAGTAAAAATACTTGACACTTGGGGGCTAATGTGTATCGCTTCTTTAAAAAGTTGCTATATTACAGCCGGGTTAAATATGCTTTCTTGTAAACCGGGTGAGCTAACAGTAAGCCGGTATCTAAGTCTACGGCGTATTTACCTATAAGCAGTAGACTTGGGGACTGGTACAGTAAGTAAGATTCAGGAGAAATGATATAAGTTATACCACAGATTTATGCTGTATCTGTTTCACCATGTCAATTTCAATGTCGCGACTGTTATGCACTTGATTCAGATAGCCTGAGACTATATCGCCAATGCTTAAGTGGGCATAATCAGCGATGTCCTGTTTGGTCTTCCGGCTTTTGACAAGTTCTTCCTTAGCGGTACACCTGGCAAGAACAGTAGGCCGCCCCGGCTCAACATACTGGCTTTTCAAGTATTCAACTTCCGGTTCAGCCGTCCGGACCAGGCTAGGAATTTCCGGTTTGTCGGAGTTATCAAGAGTGTTTTCTTGAGGCGGGTCGGAAGATGGTGTCGGAATTTCATGGGCCGGCTCAGGAGGAGGCTGATGAGTAGAAGCATCAGGGGCAATGGTTCCGGGTTCCGGCTCCATTGCTACCAGGTCTTCAATCGGCTTATTCTTCTTTGCCCTCTTACTGGGCTTCGCCTGCACACTGTGAATAAAACAAAAGGGATGAGTAAGGCAAAGCATGAGGATAACAAAGGTACATTACCCAGGGGCAGTCTTGAAAGCCGGCATGTTGGATTGCATAGACTCGCCAGAAGAAGGAGAGGTATCCTGATAATTGGAGTCAGATGAATTGAGAGGCCGACGAATTAAACCCGCCAAAGGATAAACAGAACGCAGCGTAGAGGACCTCGATTCGACGCTTCACCTTACGTCAGGTAAGCCGGAAGAGAGCTCTACATCCTTACTTGTCCGGGTTTGCCTCCGGTTCTCAAGCTGTTGTTGCTTCAAAAGAAATTGAGGATCTTGATAAGCTAAGGGATGTGAAAATCTTACTTGCTGGGTCACCCGCCGGGTTTTGTGCTTTGGCAAAGGCTCTGAGTCGGAGGAAATTATAGTTACCTCTTCGTCATGAGCTTGGCTGTTTCCAGTGTCTTCCTGAAAGGCGGAAATATCAATAAAATAGTAACAAAGGAGTTAAAGAGAATAAGAGATTACCTCTTCATCATCTGAAGAAGAGTCATCCAATTTGAGTAATTCAGAGGCACTGGGTTTCTTCTTCTTTGAAGTCCATGTCTTGGCGTTTTTCCTTTAATTTTTCTTGGCTGCTCTGGCTTGTTGGGCGGCCTCGTGGTCATATTTGACTTTCCAGAAATCATCACTGGCCTGTGGAAAAGATAAGGAATTATAAGTACAAGGAGGTAAAACATATTAAAGAGTATTTATTAAGATTAGTAACTTACTGCAGGGGTCGGGTTCTTTTTGCAGAAGGGAAGTAACCCGAAGGTGTTGTTGATAACAGTACCCTCCTTCAGCAGTGACTGGGTTGTAGCATCTCCTATGTCATCTGGTAAGTCATCAGAACTGTGGCGCATTGGGTCGTTCTGTTCGCCTGTATAGGTGCACATTAAGCCGGAGCGGCGGCTTACGGCTTAATGGGAGTATACGCCAAGTGACCCAGACCCGGACCAAGTCAATGCCGTTTAGACCATTTCCCAGAAGAGCTTTAATCTTCTTGATGGTGGGGTTGAGCGGCAGACGTTCAACGGCGGTCAGTTTATCCGCCAGCAGGTGGTTGGACTCAAGTCGCAGGGCGCGAAAGCCGGGCAGAGGCGGCTCATCAGCTGGAGAAGTATCCTGACAGTAGAACCATGACTGGTTCCAAAATTTGGGGTGACTCGGCAGCTCAGCATAAGGAAACAGACATTCTCTCTGTCGTTGGATCGAGATACCGCCAAGTTCAAGACTCGGCCCGTTGGCGCGCTCATTCTGCTAGTACAAATAAAACAGTTCTCTGAATAAGAGCAGGCTTGGCTCCTCTCCCAGGTACACCTCACAGAAGACTTGGAAATTGCAAAGATTGGACACAGAATTGGGTCCAATGTCTTGACGTCTAAGGTCAAAAAATTTAAAACTTCTCTGAAGAACTTTGAGCCGGGAGGGGCAAATCCCCGGCTCATGTGATCCGTGAAAACTATTACCTCCCCTTCTTTGGGTTGAAGCCTTTCTTCGGATGGGTCAGGGACGCGATAAGACATGATTTCCTTCTTTGGCAAATGGCCAGACTTCACAAAATCAGCCAGTTTGCTTGTGGTGACAGTGGATGACACCTAGTTGCAGGTTACAGGAGCTTTGGTTGACTTAGGTGCCATGACAACAGATTGGCCTATTGCAAAATAAGAAGTTCCGGTTCAAATTTTAACCCGGAAGAAAATATTCAAATTACTGAAGGTAGCGGCTTAAAGGGGCCTAATGACATAAGGATAATTGGGCAACATTATTTAAGCCGCTACAAGTGTTAGCAACAGTTCAAAAGTTTTAAAGACCTGAGAAGGCGCCAAGGTTCACAGATCAAGTGGGATGCGTTTAAACCGGATATTTGAACAGTTATGTTAAAGGCATTTAACATAAGAAGTTTTCCGGGTGATAAAAACCTAAAACAAGTGCAGAGAAGTTCAGACACTCGAAAGAAGCTTCTGAACAAAGGAAAAGGGATCTATTTGCATATAAAATGGGGGTGAAACAGCTACCGCAGTAGTTCTATACCATCTGACGATCAGAAAAGGGCGTCGGGGGTGAGATCTATCCAGGGTTTGTAGCGGGTGGCGATGAACACCGACGAACTCGACGAAAACTGTAATGCAGATCTAAGACAGGAAAGAAAAGGGACTTACAGATGCAGGGCTGCGGCGGAGGTTCGTCGCGTTTCTCTGATCAGATTCAGGGTGATGCAGCGGCCTGAGTTGATGAAGACGAGGAACTCGGCGGCGGCGGCGGCAACGGCGGAGCTCGTGCGACAGGGAGAGAGCGAGCGGAAGAAGACGACTGGAAGGGTGAAAATGAAACCTAGGTCGCGCCTATTTATAAGGAGAGCATAACTGAGACGGCATGGGAAACGAGGAGATAAGAATTATTATCCAGTGGCCCCGACGCCTTGAATTCCAAAACGGACAATAAAGACAGAGATCCGTTGAGCGATACGGCGGAGTAAAAAGAAAAGATGACGTCATGACGGGTTAACACGGATCCAAAGAATGACATCATGGCGGGTTAAAGTAAGTCTTCTGCGCAGTCAGAAGACTGAAGATTTATGCTTTAAGTTATTTTAAGATTGACATGAACAGGTTCAAATCAATCTGGGGCCTAATGTTGGGGATGTAACTATTTGTGTAAGCCGTCCAGGTGGGGCCGGGTTACGTAAATAGATTACCAAACAGAAGCCCAAGACCAAGCGTGAAGATGGCGGTTCAATAAAGGGTCTAAAGCCCACAGGCGACTTAAGGCCCGTAGTGGTAAACCGCCATGAAGGCATGACTTGTATCATAAGGTAGAATTAACTAGTCACCGAGCCGGACACTGTTTATGAGCCGGCCGGGACTCTGTAAGCCGCAGGGCGTCAACCCGTGTATATAAGGGGACGACCCGCTAGCGGCTTAGGGCAAGAAACAACCAATCGAGAACCGGGCATAGCGTATCTCGCTCCCTGGTCATCGAAACCTCAAGCAATACCAACCCAACTAGACGTAGGCCTTACTTTCACCGTAAGGGGCCGAACTAGTATAAAACCTCTCGTGTGTTTTGTCCCGATTAACCCCTTTAAGCTTCCTAGTTGCGATGGCTCCACGACTAAGTCCTTGCGAGAGGACATCTTCCATGACAATTCCACGACAGGTACGTACTTTTTGTACATTGATTTGCTCTTTTCCTCATGATAGTATGATACTCTTACTTTTCTCAATGCCGCACCCAAACAACAAAACCATAATGCAATAACAGATGAGAAGGATGTCCGTGCTGATGAACAAGCACCACAAACTAAAACACAAGAACGAACCAGATTGGGAAAGGATAGCAGAAAGGCCTCACAGCGTCTGCACACCAAAGCAAGAAGGAACACAATGCGGTCACTTCACGGGCCAATTTGCGAAATACTATAATGGGAAAGAACTGGTCAAGGACAGAGAGATTTTTCATGTAAGTTACCACTACATACACGTCAAATAACTTGATTTCTTTATTACCGTAATTAGTTTATTAACAATTGTGAACAACACGTAACTATAAACCATACATTTTCACATGCCTGCAGCCCAGCAAGGTCGATGCCGAATGGAAACCGGAGTACGTATACACACTCATATTCGGTAAAACCAACCAAATAAAGGACCATCAACTTCCTGGAAAACTCAAAGATTACAAACCAGAGACTACAAACCTTTTTTCACCCATGAAAGGTAATATAACTATTTTCATTTTTACCATCAGTCAACATTACTAGAGCTTCAAATATTTCTTTTAGAAACAACAGCCATAATTTTTTATCTGCTTTGACAGAGCGAGACGTAAAAAACCAGCATCAGTCAGAGAGCAGCAAGAAATACCCGCAACACCGGCATTCGTTTCTACACGTGGATAAGGCAAACGAGCTCTACAACATAGTCATGAGTGACACATGGCAGGATGAATTGAAAAGGTAACTTGGTTCCTTTTACACCTGAAATTAGTTAAAGTTAGGCAGCAATCACACAAATAAGAAAGGAAACTGGAAAGAACCTTAAATTCCTGTTTATCAGCTTACTTAGTTAATGACTTTCTCAACAAAAATTTCTTCTACTGCCCTGTATGTAAGCAGAAAAGTAGTATTCTCGAGAGATCAACCACAGAGCAAAAGCACAACTCTTACTGGATCAAAGCTAAAGGAAATATTTGGGCCTGCAAACAAGAAAAAACGTCAAGGAATGGAAAAGAAGGTGCTCAATGAGTTAGCAGAAGCATGGGAAAGGAACAACCAAACTATACCTAAAAGACATAGACTATTATTAGGCCCAAGCTTTGCAGAGGTAAATTTCAAAAAAAATCACAGTGATCATATAAACTCATCTTTTTCGAACTATTGTTTAATCTCTTGGTACCGATCTATTTTTTCTAACTCGTTTTTATCATTTTTTATTTGTTGCCTGCAACATATTCTGGGTTTAAAGGATAAAAGAAAATCTATGAAGAACTTTAGAGATGATTTCACAAGAGAATTGGTTCCTTTGTTCCTTAAGAAATGTCAATCAGAGAAGCTCAAAACAGCAAAAATGGTAATAGCGTTTTCCATACAACAAAATAAAAATAAGCATTTCAAACAGAATACTATATTCTAAACTCTCCTCTAACAATAAAACTTTTGTACCACAGGTATTCATGCCATTTGAAAAGGAAGACCGATACACACTATTCGTGCTCGACAGATATAGAAGGAAGCTTCAAATCATCGAACCTGAAGAAACCTCTCTTGAAGAATTGAAGAGGCAAGAATACCTGAAAAATCAACGTGATCGACACGTGCATGATGGCAAACTAATTAAGCAGATTGCTAACATGGAAAACAACGAAGCCATCAAAGAAAAGGAGCATAACAAATACCACAACCATAAAGACAAACTGGTAAGAATTGTAAATAACGCCATCTTTCAGTTTTACAAATTACACTACATGTCTCTCTAAAACAAAAACAAAATGCAATTCCCAGGTTCCCAGGTTTAAAGAAGTATACGAAATATTACTGGGTGAAAAATTCGAAAAGGAAAAGACTAGATGGGATGTTCAATTTTTACAGGGCGTTCCAAAGGTGAACAAAGGTGAAACCCCGTTTGCTGTTCTAAGGTTCGCGCATCTCTTTGATGGCAACCACTTCGTCGAAGAGATAGATAATTTCGACGTAACTTTTCGCTTAAAACTCGCAATAGATCTGCTAGATATCATACAATTGCATGACCTAATACTGGTGTGTTTTTTCTCCTTTTTTCGCTGAACTTTTTATTGGATGGCATGGAACAATGGAAAGCACAACAACTGTGCATGCTACTATTTAGTGATCAGAATACAATCGAACCCAGCGAAATGGGCGATGAGATTAGAAAGATATATGACGACATCACGGAATAAAAAGTTGTTCATAAGTGAACGAGCCTAGCTCCATCGAAACATCAGAAGACGGTTTAACCGCACATCATACTGTAATAATGAAGCACCAGACTATTTTTATTGATGTAGTTCCTTGATTCTTCAGTAACCAAGCATTCGAACACAAGCCGGTGCCGCTAGACACTTCACAACTATCAATCCAGGCGGTTGATGACGATGCCCCATAAAGCCCCAAGTCTGTATGTCGGGGATATACCCCGCGGCGTAAACCGGCCGGAAGTATAACCCGGCCGGACTTGGCGGTTTATTTGAAGACCCCGCTGACACTTGGCGATTCACTAGCGACCCGCTTGGACCTGGCGGTTTACGATTTATTGGTAACCCGGCAGGCGGGTCAGAGGAGTGACAAGACCCGGTGGCCCAACGGGCTGTCCATGAAGGCCGGTTCATACTATGGTGGGCCGGTTTAAGAGGAAGACATAAAGAATATTCTCCTACAAATGAAGCAAGACTAGGACTCCACTTGTAATAGAGTAATCCGAATCCAACTAGGACTAGTCATGTAAACCGTCCCTTCAACATATATAAGGAGGGGCAGTGCTCCCCAAAGAGGGACAAGAGACAAGCAAGAAGAAACAATCTCTATGGCTAGACACAAAGAGCCGGTTTACCAGCGACTCCCTCATGATCATAATGAGACCTAGTCACAAACAGCATGTAGGGTTATTACCGAATGATGTTTTTCGGGGCCCGAAGCTGTCTAAATCCTTGTCTTGTGTATTGATCCGCCTCGCGTCTCTCCATTCCGACCATCCCATTCAACTACGCATAGATGCGTTGACCTCACGACTAAGTCCTCACACTAGGACAGGATATCTGCCGTCATAATTCCACGACGGTTGGTGCCCACCGTGGGACCTGCGTACGGTGATGTTGTTCTTGGAGGGAGCTCTCGAGAGATCGAGGAGCTTGCGATCGTCAATGAAAAAAATAGTAATCGATGAAAGTTCAAGAAGTTAGGGTTTTGTGCGTGCTGCCGCACATAACTCGAAAGGTAGATGGATTTTTTGGTGTGCCGTCGTTAAGTCACGTGTTGTTAAGCCGACCGAGAACGGTAGGATTTTCTAATGCGGCTGCAGATGTTTGTCCGCCGAAACCATCAAAGTTGCAGGCGTTTCTGTCCGAGTCGCCGAGTTGTTGCCTCGGATCAAGTCAAAGAGTGCAGACAAGCGCATCGTTTCCATTACGTTGAGCATCAACTCGTATGTTTTCAAGTACTAATACGTTACTTATAGAAGACAAAGAGAGTACGTTTCGGATTAGTACGTCATTAGAGGCCAAGTTAGTTTTTTCTTTGTCAACTCTGATTACTACTACAAGGAAGCTACGAGGAGGTTAATTCCAGGGTGAAGGAAAGGAAAAATTGCCAAGTCAGGGCAACCGACAGCGTCCCTGTTGCTCGTATGAAGCAGATTACCTACAGCGACGCGGAGACCGCCGTTGACTCGCCTGTCGGCTCGCACGTCTGTGTCCTCGGATCCATTGACGCCGCCTCGGCTGGCTTTCGCCGGGGCACCTCCACAGCCACGAGTTGGCCTCCAATGCTTCTGTATCTGAGCTGCTGCCGCCGTCTGATGTTTTCCGGTCGCCGCGCTCGACATGGCTCGTGCGCCTCTGGCCGCAGATGCTCTGATTCAGCTACTCCGTCGGGTCGCCGGCTGCCTCTGGGCCTGCCCCCGCCGTCTCTGCCGCCTTGAGGCCGCCGTCCCTCACCCGTGAACCGCCCGCTCCGGCGCGCCTGCGCCTCCCGCTGCTGTCCGCGTGCGCCGTGACACTCGCCTGCGGCCCCGGCCGCTGCGCCGATCGCCGGCTCTGCTCCCGGGCCGGCTCCGTCTCCCGCGCTGCGCCCTTGCACCAAACTGCTCCCGGGCCAGCTCCGTCTCCCACGCCAGCCCAACGAACCTCGGTCAACACCAACGCATCAGACCACATGCTCTGACTTGGAGAAGGACACGCTATGAGTCAATCGATCCAGCCACGACCCGGAAGCAGACACCTCTACGGACTCATGCTCCACTACTCTAAATTCATTGGGTTTGACCGGCTCTAAGTGACACCTGATGCTATTCATTGGGGATTAAGATAACACTTGTTGCAATCTGTATAAAGGCCATGGTCTAGAAGTACTAATACAGACGATTCACACTTCCGTCTGCTATTTTCATCATCAGTACAAAAATGCCGGCGTTTCTACAAAACTTCAAATATCATCCGTCTGCATCAGGCTAGACGGCAGGTACACGGACCACGCTCCAGCAGTCGCAGATAAAAGACAAAAACAGCGCCGCTTAATAAATGTGATCAAATACTATGTGGCACTGGATCTGCAGATGGAGCTGTCACTTAAACAAAATATCCCTCCTTTATATTTTTACCAGTACATTTTTTTAATTCCTGTTGGCACCATTACGTTGCCCTATGATGTTTTTATACACAGGTAAATTATTCATTACAAAAGTATTATTATATCATGGAGATGGAAGCGCGCCAACATCATTCGGCACAGGTGGGCGTCCGTGTCGCGTTACTCAATGGGCAACTGGACCGGCTTACAACACCGCGGCCAACTCGCCTGTGATTAACTTCAGCTTCACCATAGTGATCATCAACTCCGCGGCGGTTAATTTCCGGCCTGGCATATGAGGTGAAATCCATCCAGCATATTTTTTATTACATGTTGTTTTCTTTAAAAGAACGACGAGCGGAGTGACCCGCGCATTTGCGCGGCTAGATATTTACTCTTGTTTCTCTTGTTCTCAACTGTTATTCGACTCACTAAGTTGCCTTTGACAGTTCTCAAAAAAATAATAGTGTAGCCAATAATATGTCCTCAAATATAGGACTTAGACTTGGATGGATTAAGTATTTAATGTTTTCAAACAATATTTTGGCATGTGAGAACTAAAAATCAATGGCATTGAGGACCCCAACCCGTCTTGTAAATTCATTTGGCCTTGATGGTTATTTCAACATACTTTTGTAATGTTTTTCCCTTGATGTCTATCTATTCTCAATTAATTTCTTTCAAATTTTCCACCAAGAGTATACATCGATGACATGTATAAATTACATCTACTTAAATCATTCTCTTAAAAGAATGCAATCCTCTAGTTATGTCTCTATTCTGTTCTCCATTGCCGGAAAAATTACATTCCTCATTCGCCTTCATCCGTGTATCCCTTGTATGTTCCATTATGGACGGAAATTTAAATATTAAAGATAAAGTACTTTATTGTTATTTTCCTTATATTTTATTGTCGGCCACATTTTTCCACATAGAGAATTATTTATTGGTGGAATATACTCAAACCATTTCCATCTTCTCTTCAAATTTTATTGTTCGTCACTAACCTTATTGCGTTTGTCACATTTTATTAGCGTAGTGTCATCCATCTAGATGCTATCTCGGTTCTCCATCTATTACCTCTTGTTGAGCGACCATATATTCATGAAAATGCTTAGGCATTCTTTGGCATTCATTGTTATGATAGCTATCTTTTTACAGTCCAGCGTTGTTTTTATCTATCTGATGTGTTTTCTCTAGATTTCTACTTTGACAATCAAAATATTGTCTTATCTCTCTGATGTAGGGCTCAGTGACACATATAATTATATGGCCGTCGACCGGATCATTATTTATTTCCATATGTCATGCTTGCATGTTTTATAACTGGTCCATATATATGCATGCACTCCTCGATTTTTTTTCCAATGTACCACTCTCCTGTCACTTTCGACGGTAATTGTCGGTTTATTTATGCGACAATGCATTTCTGTCTTAATTTTTGGTACCTCTTATTATACAGATTACCTTATGACATAAGTTGGTACCTAGAAGAAACTCATGTGTGTTATTTATTAAGATCTGTTACGTCTTCTAGATTATGGTGCTCTAATAATGTAGTAAGAGATTGCAATAATATTCTCTAATAACTTCAGTTATAAAGTTATAAGCTCATCGTATTGTAGAACATAGTTTAGCACATCTTTTTAGTATATGGCACCAACAAAATTTGATCCCATCAAAATCGAGATCGTCAATTCTTTTGCCCTTTGTTTTGTTAGCATGGGCTCTATGATATGCATGCTTGTGTTTCGGAGCATCACGTGGTTGATGGAAATAGTCTAAATCTCACCATTTGCATCTACGTCCATGTGCAGGTACCACTCGCACGTTGTCTCACGCTTATCTTTTCTCTAAAAAAAATCCAT
This sequence comes from Aegilops bicornis, assembly GCA_021605145.1. Taxonomy (NCBI): domain Eukaryota; kingdom Viridiplantae; phylum Streptophyta; class Magnoliopsida; order Poales; family Poaceae; genus Aegilops; species Aegilops bicornis. Next base: position 706,239,794 of record CM038672.1, read on the forward strand.
CCTTTGCATGTACGTGCATGCCAGAATGATTAATTTGCTACAATCCTAGATAACATCATCTTTTTTGGGGAAACCTAGATAACATCATGGGACGTTGTTTTCTGCTCGGCTTCTTCCATATAGATCGCTGTCGTTCTTCATAATGCGTTTATGTCTTTTTTTTTTACGGGTGATACGCTTGTCTTTTATCATAAAAAAGTACGTCCATGTCTGATTGCCTCTTGAATAGACTTGTTTGCAGAAAAGGCATGAGTTGATGTAAGACGTGCCAAATAGGACTTACGTGACGTGCCAATTTTTCTTTACGTGACTATATTTATATGTAACATTACATCTTTTAAATCTCAACCATTAGTATAAAAAATTGACGATCAATATAATTTAATCTATGTGGACGATAGTGAGGAATTGTTTGACTCTTGTTTTAATAATAATATAATACTCCCTCCATTACAAAATGTAGTGCCTATAGATTTTTGTAGATGTATCCAATGAGGAGCATTTGGTATTCTAGATGTACCTATTTTTCTCTATAAACATGGTCAAAGTTTGTAATGTTTGACTTTTGTAAAAATCTATAGGCACTACATTATGAAACGGAGGGAGTAATAGATTATAGTTACGGTCCCTAATATAGCCGACAAATATGATAATTCAGAATAAATAGGCCCACATTGATTTTTTATTTTATTTTATTTTATTCTATTTTAAGAATAATTTTGAAAAGACATGCATATTTTTTCTAGGATCATGTAAGATTCTTCCTACAGCTCAAAATAAAAATGTAAGATTTTGCCCTGCAAAGATGTTTTTTGTCCCAAGTTTTTTTGTCAGTAGGCACACGTTGAGGTATTAACGGGGTGCTATTGCTTCTTTTGGGTTAAAATACAGCGTGGCAGTTTCTAAAAAGAACAGCGTGGCACTGAGACGTACTTTAGTTAATGGGCTTTAGAAAATACGCAGAATAAAGCATGACGTGTAAGCCGCTTCAATTTGGACTCGGATATGAACTGAAACGCTTTTGTAGTTATGGTAGCCCTGTAGCTGTACTTTTCCTTTTTTTTTGTGTTTGCTTGTTTTTTTTTTGAGCATCAGTACAGACACAAGCGCTCATATCCACGCGCATACACTCATCCCTATGAACGCACACACGTACACCCTACCCCTATGAGCACCTGAACGTCTCCTCCCACTGAAAGCGCATCGCCGGAAATCCTGAAATAAATCCAGGAATAATGCAAGTACCAGGATTTGAACCCTGGTCGGTTGGGGATACCACTGTCCACCTAACCATCTCAACTATAGGTTGATTCGCACGCTTGTTAGCTTCCCATCACACGTACGTGCTATGCACATGCCGATCCGAACTCTTTAAAAAATCTTGTCTTTTCTTTCCAACTTTTTATTCATGTTTCGAACTTCTTTTTTTTTTGAAATGGAACACTACGATTCCATACCTTAACCCGGTCCAGCCAAGCTGCTGGCCCGTCGCACACTTACATCGTCTGGGAGGGCTTCAAGCCAAATCTCCCTATCAGTAGTGCTCTTTGCACCAAATGTAGCTACAGCATGCGCTAAAGCATTACAACCCCTTGGGGCAAAAGAGAACGAAATTCGGCTAAAATTCAGACGGGCAAACTCGTGAATATCTTTGAATATGATGCCTTCGGCCGCCCGGTCTGCTTCCCTGGTAGTCAGTGCCTTCACCAACTCTTTGCTGTCCGACTCGACTTGCACACGCGTCATGCCCCACGCGGACGCCGCCTCATGGCCGCCGCACACGCCTCTGCTTCAGCTTGCAGCGCTGATGCTACATGTTTCAGATGGCCAGCTCCAGATCCTCTTACGTCCCCCGCACTGTCTCTGACTACAAACCCCCAACCCCCGGTGCCATGTGTCGCATGGTATGCCCCGGCGCAGTTAATTTTCAGGATATCCCCCACAGGTTTCGTCCACACCTGCGCTGGCTGTGTTCCTTGTGTGCCTCGAGGCTGTCGGCCGAGCTGCATGGACTCTGAGGCCCAATGGCTGATCTCTGCAGGTAGACTGTCGAGGGGAATGTTTTTGTCATCTGCATTAACCTTATTCCTCCAGGTCCACCATCTCCACAGTAGGCATGCAACGAGCATTTTTTTATCCTCTGGTAGACGCAGCGTTTCATGCATCACCTCCATGGCTCCCCTACATGCGGTAAGCTGCTCCCTCAACTGCTCCAGTTGCAACGCTCGCCACACCTTCCTGACTTGCTTGCACCTCAGAAACAGGTGAGCCCCGTCCTCATCAAGTCTCTTGCAGCAGACGCATAGCGTTTCACACTCCACACCTCGCCGTTTTATGCTACTCTTCAAAGGGAGACTGTTATGTGCAAAGCGCCATAAGAAATGTTGTATTTTTGGCTGGCATAGCAGCGCCCAAATCTCTTTCCAGACCCAATCAAAGTGGGCTGGTTCGGAAGCCCCCGGACTGTGTAAGTCACGTTGTTGCACATACAGTTTGTAGGCTGACTTCACCGAAAACTGGCCCTTGCTGTCATGAAACCATGCATAGAAATCTTCAAAATCCTCCCTGATTGGTGTTGCTAGGATAGTTGTGACTTCTTCTTCCTGGAATATATCTCTTACCAACAGCTCATCCCAAGTATGCGTTTCCGGATCGACAAGCTCTCTAACTTTGGTGAGGAGGCAATTACCCCGAAGGGTAGCAGGAGTCCTTTGCCCTTCCCGATTCAGCCATGGATCTGCCCAAATGTTTATTGAACTGCCATCCCCCACGCGGTAGATCAAGCCATCTTTAAGTAGCGCTACTCCCTTCAGAATACTTCTCCAAGTATATGAGATTCCCGAGTGTGCCGTTGCCTCCAGGATGGTAGTGTTTGGGAAGTATCTAGCTTTCAGCACTTTTGCACAAAGAGACTCCAGGGCTGTTAGCATCCGCCACGCTTGTCGTGCCAACATAGCTATGTTAAACCCATAGATATCCCGGAATCCCTTCCCCACTCCTTCTTCGGTTTTGTCAGGATCTCCCAACTAAGCCAATGCATCGTGTTGGGTTTCTCTTGCTTTGCCCACCAAAAGCGGCAGATCATGGATCCAATCTTTTCACAAAGGGTTTTTGTGAGGTCAAAACAGGACATTGCAAAGGTCGGTATTGCTTGTGCGCAAGCTTTGATCAAGACATCTTTCCCCATTTTGGACAGTAACCTCTCTTGCCACCCTTGTATCTTCTGCCAAATTCTGTCCTTAAGGTATTCAAAAACCTGTTTTCGAGCTTGGCCCACATAGACAGGGAGGCCTAGATATCTCTCAGACCTGGCTTCAGCCCGGATATGCAGCCTATCCAGGACCTCCTTTTTCTGACTTTGTCTAGTGTTCTTACTAAACATCACCAAGGATTTATCAAACTTGACAACCTGCCCCGAACAAACCTCATAAAGTTGTAGAACATTTTGCAGAGATGTAGCACTCTCACCTGAAGCTTTAATGAGTACTAGTGAATCATCCGCAAATAATAAATGGTTGAAGCTCGGTGCAGCATTGCAAATCCGAATTCCTCTCAAGGAGCCATCCACCTCCGCCGCGTTGAGTAACGCGGAAAAACCTTCCGCACAGATGAGGAACAAATACGGAGAGAGGGGATCTCCTTGTCTGAAACCACGCTGTGGTATAATCGTGTCAGTACACACTCCATTGATCTTCACTTTGTAGGAGACTGAGGTCACACACAACATGATCCTATCAATCCACAACTCGTTAAAGCCCATCTTCCTCATCATTTTCTCCAAAAAGTGCCATTCGACTTGGTCATAGGCCTTACTCATATCAAGTTTGACTGCCGCATATCCCTCCTTCCCCTTTCTTCTAATTTGCATATAGTGTGTGCATTCATAGGCGAGGAGAATGTTGTCTGTGATCAATCGTCCTGGAACAAAGGCGCTCTGGTTAGGAGATATCACATCGGGCAAGATCTGTTTGACACGATTTGCAAGAATCTTGGAGACTAGTTTGTATACTACGTTGCACAGATTGATTGGGCGAAGATCTTTCATACTTTCCGGGGTTTTTTCCTTTGGTATCAGCACAACACAGGTGTCATTCCACCCCTCAGTCATTGGACCTCCATGCAAAACAGCCAGAACTTCCTCCACAATTTTGTCTCCCACAACATCCCAACATTTCTTGTAAAATATAGATGGCATCCCATCCGGTCCGGGGGCCTTCAGGTCGCCAATGCTCTGTAAAGCTTCAAACACTTCCTCGCGATTATACTCTTTCATTAGTAGCTCGTTCATGTTGGGTGTGACTCTAGGGTGAACACAAGCCAACAATTCCTCCTGTCGGGCACCTGCATGGGAAGTAAACAGATTTATGAAGTAGTTAGTGACCTCTTCCTTCATCTCCTCCTCCTTCTCCACTACTCTTCCATCATCCCTTCACAACTTCTTAATCCTATTTCTCCTTCTTCTTTCAGACGCCGCTGCATGAATTTTTTTTGTATTGCGATATCCGCCCTTCATCCAGTTTACATGAGCCCTCTGTTTCCAATACGTTTCCCGCTGTTCCTCTAGTCGGCTCAACTTGAAACACAACATCTGTTCACACTTCACTTGCTCCAGACTAATACCCTTTCTTCTTCCTTTTCCAAATCCTTCTTAAGCCGATGTATACGTTTCTCCAAGTTCCCCAGTACATTTTTACTCCAATCAACCAGTTCCTTCAAGACTCCCTTGACCGCCCCAGCTACCTTCTTTCCTTCAGCTTCTGTCTCCTTCTCCCACGCATTCTTCACCAGTTCATTATACCCTTCCTCTTCCACCCACCCCGCTTCAAACCAGGGATTATGAGCATGACGAGCTTCTCTTCGAACAGCTGCAGCACGTACCTTCTTATTCACGTACCTTTGTACGTGCCAGGTCCATATATTACTTTAGGCGTGTAACGTAATATCTTTAAATCTCAACCGTAAAAATTACTGATCAACGATTTGTATTTTCTTAGCGTATGTGGAAGAACGTGGTGTCTTGTTTGACTTCTGTTTTAAATAAATAATAGATAATAGATAATAGAAGATAGAAGATAATAGATAATAGATAATAGATAATAGATAATAGATAATAGATAGATAGATTACTCTGGCCTGTGATGTTTTTTGATACAGGACAATTGTTGACTACATCAACACGACGTGGTTGACTCGTCGGTCCGTGCGGTTTTACAGCGCCCGCAATTGACTCGCCCGTCTGCACCGGCTTACAAACGCCACTGACAACTCGCCCGTCCGCTTTCGCGGCCAGTTCACGCGTCCGTGCCGGCTTACAACGAGGAGGACAAACTTGCTCGTCTGCGCCGGTTTACAACACCGCGGCTGACTCATCTCTCCGTGCCGCCTCTGATACTTCCGTCGTTTTTGCAGTCCGTCTCTCGCGACCAACATACCGGGCCACGCCTGTCTACATGAGCTGTTTATTGAGCATGAGCAAGTCACAGCTTGGGTAGCCCGGTTTTCTTTCAACAAATGGAGGCAAATTATCATATACTATCAACCGCCGCTGCACTGGATGGCTCAACGGGCAGGCGCACAAGTCGCCGCCACTACAGTTTGGTTAACTTCAAATCGCTAGTTGAAAGGAACCATTGGCTGAGTTGCTGACACGGCTCATACGGGATCATTTATAACCCGCCGCAATCACCTCAACCTTCTGTGGATTTACATCGCGTTATCAAACCAATGATATATACCTTCTGCTATGGTCAAAGTGCGTAGAATCTCAAGACAACTCCTTGAATCGTCTTAAGACTCGGGGGCTACGATGACATGACTCAGCAAATCCTTCCAGTCTCAGCAAATTTAAGAACCCCAGGACGATGGAGGGAAAGACAACCCGGTCCCGGAGGCTACTGTTATATTAATGAAAATTGAAAGGCCCTCAGAAAATTTCCGGCTTAGAAAGTGTATGACAGTTGCAAAATCCCGGCTCAATGAAGAAGTTCCGGGTCATCAGAAAGGATTCCGGTTTACAATCCGGCTCAAGGGAAGTCAGTCTCACTGAAGCTCTCAAATATCCGGTTTACAATCCGGTTCAAGGGAAATCTGTCTCCCACAAAGCTCTGAAGCTCTCAAATCCGGTTTAAAAATGTCCGGTTCAAAAAGGAATTAACTTCTCGCAAGTTCGAGTTTAAAGGCCGTCAGAAAATTTCCAGCTGAAAATGAAGATTCCGGTTTAAGATCCGGTTCGAGGGAAAGATGTCTCCCATAAAGCTCTGACGCTCTCAATATCCGGTTCAAAATCCCGGTTCAAGAAGAATTTATCTCTTGCAAAAAGTTAAAAGTTGCCGAAGAGGACCTGTTGCCCTGATGTGCGGTTCAGACATGGGTATCATGCCTTATTGGCTTATCATATTATTGATCACTTGGGGGCTTGGTCGTACTCGAACCATAGCTACACCTCTTGATCGGTGCAATGCCACAACATCACTTGGGGGCTTGGTCGTATCCGACCCACACTCACACCTCTTGGTCGGCTCAAAGCCAAATCAGCCTGGGGCCAAAGAGAGTGTTGTAAAGCAACAACTCAAACACAGGCACCCACTGAGCACAGCTCAAAACGTTACTTGGGGATTCTTTGCTATCACAATGAACTTAGAATATACACTTGTAATGGGATATCAAGCCATGGCTTGGAAGCCTTGTGTATACACCTAAAACCCCAGGTTAACCTGCCTCTTTAAGTAAGTCACCCTTGAGTAAACCTGGTATGACCCTTCGAACTTTGACAAGTTACTCTAAAATACAGACCCTGAACTTGTCAAGTTAAAATGATGATTGGTTAAGGATTGAGGACCATCTTAAAAGGCTTTGCAAAAATGCTTTAACTCAGTGGCCTGGCAGCCCATGAAAAACCTCAAATTTGGGGCCTGGCAGCCCGTGAAAAGCCTCGACTACAACGGTTTTATTTGCATTTGGTTAAGTTTTTCTTTCTTTTGACAATATTTGTGATATTTTCAAACCGGTGTTCATCAACCCGGTTAGGCTGTCAACTCCAAGTTGTCAGTATATGATCAGTTATAATCCGGAGACTACCAGCCCGGTCTGGTTTCGACTATAAGTCGCCAGAATTGAATATGGATAAACCGGTGTTTATCACAACCCGGAACGGTTTTATCATAAACCGGCACAATATGGGAGGAGTTATCAGTACTCAAAATTTGGGTTATCACCCTTACTACAAAAAGTTGGTAAACCAACGATGTGATTCAATGTCACAGGTATGATATATTTCATATTTAATTATTCTTAAGTGCAGCCTTGGTTATAAACCACTTATATGTTGGGCATTATGACCCGTCCGGCCGTAAACCGCCAGGACACTTTAAACTTGTTGTATGCAGAAACAGGTTGAATAAAGCATGATTATAAATCACCAGTGTTTATTAACCCGGCCTGGCTTTCGACTATAAGTCGCTCGTATGATGATAATTTATAATGTGTTTGTTAACCCGACCTGGCTTTGGACTATATATAATGTGTTTGTTAACCCGACCTGGCTTTGGACTATAAGTCATCAGTATATATTTGGATGGGACCATTGGAATCATGCGCTTATAAATCATTGGGGTTATATTATTCAAATAGCCAAACTTGACTGAATTTTCATTATGATATTGAATGAATAAGGTTTTCATACCGGATTATATTATCTTGAATAGCCAACATGGCTGGATTTTTATTTTGGTTATTAATAACCGATATTATTAAGGATTTCAAAGTCGCTTTAGCGCAATGGCTATTATTTTATCAAAGGATATGATTTATTCTACAATTGAAGGAATAGTCCTGAGTCGCTGCAGGCTAACGACCCGGCACTTGGGGGTACATTATTTAATTTGAGATTATATCAAATATGCAAGTCTCATGTCGCTGCAAGCATGCACCATGACACTTGGGGGCTAATGCAAAGTCATTTTTTCATCACCTTATTGAAGACCCGACTCATCACATTGTAATGAGCCGGCCCTTGGGGGCTACCAATTGCTCCTGTCAACAATTCAAAGTACACAAGTCTTAATCTATTATATTGAAGGATCCACTGCTCAGTTGGTAAAGTACAAAGCTCTTAACCTTGTGGACGTGGGTTCAAGCCCCAGGATGGGGGTTACATCATATGATGTTATTTTAAATGAAGTATATATAAAGTCCCAGCTCAATATTATCTTAGTGAGCCGGCCCTCCGGGACTACACATCACTGCTCAAATCTACATGATTATATTTACAAAGTCCCTGCTCATTATTGCATAATAACCCGGCCCTTGGGGGCTACACTGGTTGAAGTTTTTATCAGCGTAAGGCAATTTCAAGTCCCAGGTTGCTGCAAGCAAGACAACCCGGCACTTGGGGGCTACATAATATGGAGTATTCAGTTTTTACTAAGTGAATGGGATAAACAAGATGGATTTCTTCAAAAGTGCCAGTATTTATATTGAAGCAAGACTTAAACCATCACTTTGTTCTGCTCAAGACTTGGGGGCTACAGCTAATATGGATATAAGAGAGAAATATCTTTCAATTTTCAGTTTTGAGCAAACCAGATTGACCCGGTGTCTGCAACAATCATGACCCGACGTTATCAACAATCATGACCCGACATTACCAATAATCATGACTCGGCGTCACCAATAACTATGACCGGGCGTAGGCAACTATTATGACCCGGTGCCATCAATATTTATAAAACGGCAATTTTGGCAATGATAAACCGACAAGTTCTACATTTTCAAACCGGCTGATATCAGTTGAATATTTGAAGACAAATATTTTTTCAAATCAGAGCATTGAAGCCGATTCAAATGGATTATTTATTTACAGAATATCTTCTACAAGCAAATTGATTATGAAGCTGGTCTATTGACTCGGATTTTTCAGAAGGAGGAAATGACAATGACTTAAGGATGATCGGATGCCGGCTTACAAGAATATTTAACCCGGAGAGCAACCTGTCAAATTCGTTCTTGTGTTTATGTTGCAGGATCAGTTTAACATGGATAAATCCAAATTAAACTTGGGGCTAATGTCGGGGATACACCCCGTGGCATAAACCGGCCGGAAGTATAACCTGGCCGGACTTGGCGGTTTATTTGAAGACCCCGCTGACACTTGGCGATTCACTAGCGACCCGCTTGGACCTGGCGGTTTACGATTCATTGGTAACCCGACATGAGGGTTAGAGGAGTGACAAGACCCGGTGGCCCAGCGGGCGGTTCATGAAGGCCAGTTCATACTATGGTGGGCCGGTTTAAGAGGAAGACATAAGGAATATTCTCCTACAAAGGAAGCAAGACTAGGACTCCACTTGTAATAGAGTAATCCTAATCCAACTAGGACTAGTCATGTAAACCGCCCCTTCAACATATATAAGGAGGGGCAGGGCTCCCCAAAGAGGGACAAGAGACAAGCAAGAAGAAACAATCTCTAGGGCTAGACACAAAGAGCCGGTTTACCGGCGACTCCCTCATGATCATAATGAGACCTAGCCACAAACAACATGTAGGGTTATTACCGGATGATGTTTCCCAGGGCCCGAAGTTTTCTAAATCCTTGTCTTGTGTGTTGATCCGCCTCGCGTCTCTCGATTCCGCCCAACCCCTTCAAGCTACCGTGTAGATGCGTTGGCCTCATGACTAAGTCCTCACACTAGGACATCTGCCGTGACAATTCCACGACACCGTCCCTATACGTACGTGCATCACGTCGACACGCCGTGAGTCTAAATACTACTCATCGTGACCGCCGGTGACTTTGATGTTTCACAAACATTCCCTCTCTCTGCAACTGTGTGCTGCCGAATGGCACCAACCTACAGCATGAATCTGGCGTGAGTACAAACGTGACTCTCTAAATGGGTATTCAAAAAATGCATGTGGTGTCGCCGACTCGCGCCGTTAGAGACCTCATACTTGTGCATCCACAATGGTGCCTTCCTACCTCAGTATTAGCAAGCAAGCCTCTCCTACCACACCACCATGCATCCAGAGGGTTAAGGGACAGTGATGCCTCTCAAAGCCCCACACCACTCCATGCCCGTGATGCCAGACATGCGTGACTCACTAGAGGCTTCACAACTGTGACTTCCTAACTGCGTATTCGGAAGCATCCCTCTGGTATCACACTTTTGAACATCCACAGGATTGATAGTTGTTCGCAACAACAAAAACCCCACTTCCGTGCCTCTTGGGTCTTCACCTTCGTGCCTTCTGTAACTGCATCCACGTGCCTAACGTGTCACGCCCCGCGACTCTTACATGGTCGCGGTACCACACCCATGTCTCTTCACAAACGTCACAACAGTGCATCTCTAACCGAACATTCCAACACATGGCTCTGAGACCACACTATTGTGCACCCACAACGTTGATACCCGTGCATCGAGAAGTCGCAATCCCGTGCCTTGCGTACCTGGATCCAGGTGCCTCTCTCACATGACACTTGCCATGACTCTTACATGCCCCATGGTGTCGCACAACCTTGACTCTGCACACTTCCAAACCGTGAACCTGCAACAGTGTATTCGGAGCTCAACTCTGCTACTCCGTCCACGTGCCTCTGGATGCTTGTGATGCCTTCATTTCTGTAGAGACTTCCATTCCGTGCCTTCGGCCCCTGTAGTAACACATGTCGGTGGCTCTACAGACTGCAAACCTGTGCCTCTCTAACTGCGTATTCCGACCCATGCCACTCCTGCCAATCCTCAGGAAGTCGCGCTTGTGTGCACAACTAAACTGTACTAAGCGTAAAAAGACTGCTTTGTATTTTGTTGTTTTTAGAGTAAAAAGCAACATTACTACTTCAAAATCACATGATTGCTGAATAAACATAGTACTTAGCAAGCTAAATAACTTGCTCAATCACATAAACAAACTACAACTTGACATAAGGAAACTTGTTTAACCTGATACAGATGACATTAGAAACTGCTTTGTTCTAACCTAAGTAAACTACGAACCTGATACAATAGAAAGGACAAGCATAAACACAAGAACCTCCACGACCAGTTTTCTATGTTTTCGTCATCTCTAGTATCCGTAGTAAGGATCTTCATAATTCTTCTCTGCCTCTTTTGCACTCTCCAGACCTTCTCTGATGTTTTCAATTCTCTTCCACGACCCGTAGGTGGCGTACGCATCTATCGCTGCATACTCAATGAGGTTATTTGGCAGTGGGTTGATCCCCCACAGTTTATGGTCTTCAGCCCTATCAATCTTATCCTTCATCTTTTTGTAGAGTGGGTGGATTGTTGGAAATATGCCCTAGAGGAAATAATAAAATGGTTATTATTGTATTTCCTTGTTCATGATAATTATCTATTGTTCATGCTATAATTGTATTAATTGGAAACCGTAATACATGTGTGAATACATAGACCACAACATGTCCCTAGTAAGCCTCTAGTTGACTAGCTCGTTGATCAATAGATGGTTATGGTTTCCTGAACATGGACATTGGTTGTCATTGATAACGGGATCACATCATTAGGAGAATGATGTGATGGACAAGACCCAATCCTAAGCATAGCACAAGATCGTGTAGTTCGTTTGCTAAGAGCTTTTCTAATGTCAAGTATCATTTCCTTAGACCATGAGATTGTGTAACTCCCGGATACCGTAGGAATGCTTTGGGTGTACCAAGCGTCCTACAACGGCTGGGTGGCTATAAAGGTGCACTATAGGTATCTCGAAAGTGTACATTGGGTTCTTGTGAATCGAGACTGGGATTTGTCACTCCGTATGACGGAGAGGTATCTCTGGGCCCACTCGGTAATGCATCATCATAATGAGCTCTTGACTAATGAGTTAGCCACGGGATCATGCGTTACGGAACGAGTAAAGAGACTTGCTGGTAACGAGATTGAACAAGGTATAGGAATACCGACGATCGAATCTCGGGCAAGTAGCATACCAATAGACAAAGGGAATTGTATACGGGATTGATTGAATCCGCGACACACTACTAGGAAAAGGCCTACTAATGGCGCACCTAATTTGGCCATTAATGGCGCATTAGTGGTGCGCCATTAGTGCCACGCCATTAGTATATTTTACTAATGGCGCACCGCTGGTGCGCCATTAGTATCCTCAGATGCGCCATTAGTATATACAACAGTGCGCCATTAGTATGCCTCCCAGGGGGCCATGTATACCCAGGTGCTTTGGCATACTAATGGCGCACGACAACAAGATGCGCCATTAGTAACTTCGGCATACTAATGGCGCACTGTTTAATGATGCGCCATTAGTATCCTTTGGCATACTAATGGCACACTGTGATGTGATGCGCCATTTGTATGAATATTAGGTTTTTATTTATTTATTTTTTCTGTTTTTTGCACGGGTTACAAAATGTTTAATTGGACAAAACATAGACAGCACACATCAACAACAGATTCATCGAATACAATAGAAGATTAGTCTCTGAATACAATTCATCATATTAGTCTCCGAATACAATTCATCATATTAGTCTCCGAATTGAAAAGACCGAACAAAGATAGAACATTATATTACAAGTCTCGAGACCGCGAGTAGCGAGTTTGTCTTCACATTACAAGTCGATATCGATCATCTAAACTACCATCACATAGAAGAGAGCTGCGGTCATCACGATGAGCATCATCACGATGAAACTCGTCTTCATCCGGTTCCTCCAACGCTCCCTCCCCTCTCCTACTAGATAGCGGGCGTATCTAGATTCGTCCTCGGCCCTAGTGGTGTACCCTTTATATCTGTTACCGCTGAATCGGTGAACCTGTCTCCGACACTCCTCCCGATCAAATCGTAGACTACGGGAACCTTACCCTTGTACCACGACATCTGACGGCATCGCTATGCACTAGCCAAGCGAAGCGTTAGTACCAATTCACAGACAATACATAAGCAATATATAAGTATGCAACATAACGATCGGAAGAGAAAAGCAAGACATTAATAGCATCGATTACATCTAAGTTGAACGACTCTCGAAACCAAAGAGACATACTACAAGTTCATTAAAGTTTAATTACAACATGAGCCAATCGATGTTTCCGAACTAGACATAGCATCACTGCTTTCGACTCGACTCAAGGGACCGGAGCGTGGATGAAGCCTTCGTCTACCGTGGGAGTCATGAAATAACGGGCGTTGTCAGCCTGCATTTGTAGCATTGTGTCGATGTCCTTTGTTGGACGGTTGATTTACGAGGTAGAACTGCCGCGAGGTACGAAGGACATCTTGATGGATGATTTCCGCAAACTCCATTTGGATGCGAAAGGATTCTTGTCCGATGTCGCGTCTGGATTGCCGACACGCTCGCGGCCCAATCTTTGAGTTTACTCGGTAGCGAAGTTGATGATGGTCGTCACGATCACCTGCATGTGATGGATGGTGTAGTAGGCACCCTTCGACCGTCGGTGGCTGCTTGGCAGCGAGCGTCGTATTGTGGGAGAACACGTGCTTGCCGTGCCACGAATAGGCCTGGTGAAGGTGCCTCCAGATTAGGCGTGGCAGGAGAACATCATCAAGAACCTTCTTGACATTTGTGTAGTCTACGTTCGTGACGGTCCGGGTCGAAATACGTGGCCATGGAATATTTGGGGCTTAGGAGGATGGCGTGCAATGTGTGTCACCGCAGAAAACACGGAATGTTAAAGAAAAATGATCGAAATCTAAGAATTCATATGGTACGGGCGGTTGAGGGAGGCCTTACTCGGGAAAGTAAAGCACGAGGAAGTTATCCTTATCTTGGTTTGCGAATGGCGCCTTCGAGGTAAGAACTTCGCGACTTGCGGTCCCAGCGCTGCCCAAGATCTTGGCACGCATGTAGAAGGGGTCGACTATCACGATGTCCGGGGTCTTGTCGCGAATGATCCGCATCTCCATACTCAGCGAAAATAGCTGAGCGAAGGTGTAGTGCAGCGGATGAAGGTTCAACATAGCGTGGATGTCATCAAACCGCAGGACGATCGTACGCCCGATGGAGTTATCCACAAAGCCCTTGCCCTCTGGCACCTTGGCCACAAAAACCGGGTATGCCACATCCTTATCTACGAGACGCCGCTTCTCCAAAGAAAGAACAACATCATGCGAGACTCCGCATAGCACCGATTGCAGCATTGAGCATATTTGTCGGTAGCATCGCCCTACCCGCCACATGCACCCTCCTCGAGATATCCTCGGTGAAGGTGGCCCGTCCTGAGCACGGATGCATTACGGTGCCGGCTGGCCCGCACCCTTGTTAGTCTTTCTTTTGCGTGCCTTCTTCTTCTCCTGTAATGGGACCGAGTTCTGCTCACAGACCGCCTTCTTGAGTGTGTTGGGGCTGATAATATTTCGCACCTCGCCTATCTGAGGCTCGGTGAAGTCGGCAGTTGGAGGCGTCTCCTGAGAGCTGAACGGCAGACGACGCCTGTTGCAACTTGGCTTCTCCGCGGTACCAGCTAGATCGCGCACGTCTTTTTTTGGGTTGGGTTCTTGAGAAGGAGGCCCCATGAAGTCGCCACCATACCCATGATCGGCAAAATCTTGATCGGCGTTGGCAAATGTATCGTCGTCGTCGTCGTTACGATCCTGTGCCATATGCATGTTTGGATCCGATGTCATAGGGATGTCCGGCACCGTTGCGGCGGTCTAGCCATGGGGCCGACTTGGCGCCGCACGCGACTTGCGGTGTTGTCTTTGGGGTGGTGTCCCCGCCCCAAACGAATCTGGCTCTTCGCCAAAGCAGGGCCAGCTCAGGCGGCCGAGGGTCATCACGTCATCGCCGTCGGCCCCGGCCAGGTCGAATCGGAGGTAACAACTCGTCGCAGCCTGGCAGCACCGAACCAGTTGAACCCTAAACAAGTTTGGTGGCATCCGGGTACCGTGGAACAAGGGTTGCCGGTTGAGCGATTTTCCCTTGGCGACATCGACCAACTCGTTGTTCACGAAGTGCGAGGAGAGTGCAGGCGTCGGCGGCGCCCTGCGAAAACATGTAGGGCATCGGGGATGCCCGATCAAAACAAGGAGATGAAGTCCTCGGCGAGAGAGGCTTAATTAGTTACCGTGATGATGGCGTCGAGCTCGGCTAATGTCGAGGCACCGCCAACGGCGGCGTGCACGATTGACGGAGGGGCCGCTTGCTGCAGAGGTGGCGGTCGGCGTACACCCGGGTGCATTAAGCTCCCGTGCCGGCGTCGGAGACACCAATGCTGCCTCCGCCGGAGACACCAATGGCCCCGCCATCGCGTTCAACGAGTTGCTGGCCGTGAAGCTAGGAATCGGGGGCGGCCCCTGTTGGCCGCCCGCAATCCACGCACTCAACCCCTCGATCAAGGTAGGCACAATGGCGGTGATCGTCGCTCCGAGTTGTTGTTGCACTTGCTCTTGGACAATCTCCGGAATCCGCGCCACATGCCTTGAGTTCTTGAACCTCGCGGCGCTGGCTTTCCGAGTTGGTCTTTTTCTCCTTTCGCCCACCGGTGTTATAGTATGGCGACCATTTTGTCGACAAGCCTTTGCGGCCACCACGACCAGGTGGCGTCGACTTCTTGAGCTTATCCTTGTTCTTCATTACATTCAACGCCCTATTTAGAGTGGTGTCCCAAGGGTTGCTCTTAGTCGACCCAGCGCTACTGCTTTTCGATGCGCTGCGGAAGGAATTTGAACCATTTAGAAATTTGGCTTCATTAATTAGAATGCAACCATATGGAGCTAATTACGCGGGGGTGTATTCCTTACCAGAACAAGCTCAAGCGCCCTGGTCTTAGGATCCGTGGAAAGCTCCTTTGTTTTCCGGTCCTTTTTGTACCGGCCACGACAAAGTTCCTGATGCTTGTCACCGTATTTATCGAAGAGGGGCGGTAGGCCTTGCTCGGCACGGTCCGCCTCCTCCTTGTCCCATATAGGCTCCGCCACTCTGTAACCGCCGGGACCGAGTGTGTGTTCCCCTAAGTTCAGCTCCCACATTTCTTTCCCCTATTGACTTGATTCGGAGTTTTCGGTGCTCGAGCAATTGATCTTGAAGTCGTTGTAGTCATCTTCGGTGATCGAAGGATTTTTCTCCTTGATCTTCTCATAACCCTCACCTTTCTCGATCATTCTCTTCACATTGCTTTTCCAAGTAGACAGGGCCTTGCTCATCTTCGTGAGGGCAGCATTGTTCACTTTATTACCTTTGAGGCTTGTGTTTTCAAATTCAGTGGGGAACTTGTATCGTTCGTGCATCTTCGTGAAGAGGAGGTTGCGCAAATTCCCTCGGTCAGGATGCCTCAGGTTCTCGGTGTTGATCGAGACGGTGCTCCGGAGAATGCACCCAAGCTGAAGCGAGTACCCCTTGACTATTCGTTCGGGCGCCGTTGGATTCCCGTCGGAGTCCACTTCAGTAACTTCCTCCTTGAGGGTGCGGAGCACGGTCGGGCGCCGGTCCTTCCGTTGCCTCTTCGGTTGGCTGCCATCTGTGCGTGCGCGCCATCATCAGTGGTGGCATCCTCGGCGACACCATCAGTGGTGGCATCAGTGGGGTCATCCTCGGCGGTACCATCAGTGGTCTCAGGATCGGTGGGGAAGGCAGCGTCCTCATACAAGTGAGGTTATTCCTCCATCTCCTGGGACAGCTCCCAGAATGCCTTGCCGCCCGAACCCCCGGCCTCATCATTGTTGGCCATGTTTCTCTCTAAATAGGAACAAAGTTTGGTCAAGAAGTTGGTTATTGTCAAGGAACAAGATCATGGTCTCATCATTTAGGGTTTGTCGACACCGAGGCATCCTAAAATCTAAGCTTTTATCATTGAGGGTTTTTCGACGCCGAGGCACCCTAAAAGTCTAAGCTTTCATCATTAGTCACAAGTATCCCGGCCCATGCATTAGTCACAAGTACCCCATATGTCCTATTTTTAGCAAAGTCATGCTAAAATTCACGGAAAATTTCAGCATGACCTTTGCTGAAAATAGGACATATAAATACCAATTCTTTGGAGCGGAAGTTAATCGACATTCCAGCAAACTCAAGGGCCTCTCGGGTGGACAAGGCAAAAAAGGCCTTCATCACAACATGGAAAATACATTGGCATGTGAAGAGGTGAAACAATATATGCATCTCCAAGCAGTATCATTCAATATTTTGGACAAACCACTACAAGCAATACTGGATCAAAATAACTTTGCTGTGTATTAGAGTTCTGCTTGCTTTTATTGTTTCCACCCTTTAATGTACGTGGTTTATAGTGTCCTGCAGAAAAGCTCTGCTTTTTGAGTATGTGTGAAGAGAAACTTTCCTAGTATTTACTCCCTCTGTTCCAAAACACTTGTCGTTGTTTTAGTTCAAATCTGCATTAAAACCAAGACAAGTATTTTGGAATGGAGGGTGTAGTAACAACAAGTACTACCTCTGTTTTTAAATGTAAGGCGTTTTGACAGTTTAGTTGAACTGTGAAAACATCTCATATTTAGGAACAGAGGGTGTATAATTAAAGGAAGGTCATTCGTGTTACGAGCAGACACAAGACAATGCATAATTGTGCTAGTAGTAAAACACAGAATCTTGCAAAATCAAAATACTTTCTTATTAACTGCAAGTGGGGAACACCAGGAGCAGAATTAATTGGCGGCTGCTCATGTCTAACAGCCCTACGGCAGCTGAGCACGAAAGGCAGACAAGTCTCACCAGATGAAATAAACGGGTTTCTAGTAAGTGTGTAAAGAGTGATGATTCTTCTATAGACATAGTAGCAGTTTCTAACATATTACACTGACAACTGAACTGTCACAAGTAAGAGACCTCATTAGGCTAAAAGCCAAAGCCCACAAGTACTTGTGAACTGAATCTTGCAAGTCCAAACCCATTGCTTGAATCCAGAGAAATAAAATTAGAATGCTCCTTTGGAAGAATAAACTCACACTAACACATAATTATTACCGATAGGCTAACACCACACATCTTCAAATAATTCCAATATAATGAATTTGAGTAGAGAAAATGTCATTTCAATTACAACCAAATCCATTTACAGTACAAGTCTAAGAAAAGCTACAACACATCTTCTAACCATGAGAAGTAACCAACAAGCGGGGAGACAAGTACAATAAAAGAAGACATGTCAGAAAACAGCTCAAAATCCCCACAGCCCAACACAATGAATACCAACTGACCTCAAAGTCTGGCGGCGAAATAACGATAGATTGAAATAGTTGAGTACTGTTGAAAAATGACAGGTTAAAGCGAGCTCAAAGTCTGCTGACAAAATCAATACCAACTGATTGATCGTGGCCGCCAGTTTATAATCAACGGAACTATAAGATTTAAAAGAAAACCAATTAAATAGGTAGTCGGTAAGTCGATCGGCATAAGCAACGGTTCACACGTCACCTATAGAGGACAGTAAAAGTACACTAATAAAACTCAGGAAAGAAGAAGTAAAAGTACCCTCAAAACAAGTATTAACAGACTAATCTTGTGTACATTTGGAAATAAGCAATAAAGCTAACCGGGGATCTGGAAAATGCACGGCACATGATTGTGATCTAGTAGAAATTGATGTATGTGCCAATGAAAGAGAAATAGAGTGACTCATCATATTATATGAGAGTTACCAAAAAAATGTTTGTACAACTGCAAAGAAATAGTTAAACAAATCAGATTGTGAAGCAAGCTTGCTTCATCTTCATGTCTTTCAGAACCTAGTGCATTGGGCATGCCTTTGAGCCACACAAAAAAAATCTACACCTAAGAAACATTATTTTCGCAAAACACACATGATCTTCAACACTGCTAAAAAATATCTCATAGCACACAAGATGCCCCGTTGACCGTGGTCACTGCTAAACCATGTTGATAAACACACCGGTGCCATGGTGGAAACTATGAACATAAAACAAGATGGTAACTATTTTTGTGTGTCGCTACACTACCAAATACCAAGCCTTTGGATACATCATACACACTAATCCCACAAAAAAAGCACTTTCTTCAATGGACCGAGTTTCTCTTCTTCCTCAACAAACTAAGAAAAATAGGAAGACACAGTGGATGACAAGCAAGCTGTTGCTACATATGGTGGACATCACTATAACTGATTAAAATTTTCTCTTTGTGTATGTCGCTGATTAGCTCAAAGGCATGTATGAAACATCCTCTGTTTTACGATGTAACAGAATGAGGCTTCAACAGTCACAACCACACAACGTGAAGCAACAAAGAAAGTGATAATTGGGTAGTTATGAACACGGTCATTTCAACAAGCATGTTCGGTGCACATATGTTCTTGCAAAAAAGATCGGTTGAGATTCACTAGTGACCAACATCAGTGAGAGGTCGAGGAAGGGGTCATAGAGAGCAGCTACGAACCTTCGCCGGTCTGCAGCTGCAGGGAGACGAGGAGCGACGAGGCGGTGCTATGGCCGTGCGACGGCGTCGGTGAAGGTGCGGCCCGGTCTGGGCAGGCGGGCGCGGGTGCTTCACCGGGCGGCCGACGGGAGAGGCAAGGGAGGCGGACGCGGGCGGTGGCGAGCTGGTACTTGCGGACGAGGCGCGGAGGCGGCGTCGAGGCGGCGTCGAGGCGTCGAGGCGGCGTCGGGGCGGCATCGAGGCGGCGGGGCAGCGGCGACGGGAGAGGAGAGGGGAAGGGGATCGAGGGCGAGGGCGAGGGAGAGAGAGTGGACCAGGTCGGGAGAGGAGAGGGGAAGGGGATCGAGGGCGAGGGCGAGGGCGAGGGAGAGAGAGGAAATATGGATGGGGGCGGCACAATACTAATGGCGCACCACCCCTCGGTGCGCCATAAGTACATACATACTAATGGCGCACCTCGCCTCGGTGCGCCATTAGTATTTTTTTTTTTGATTTCTGCTCGAGCCAACAGGTTATCTTCCACCTGACCTGATCCACATCAAGTTCCCTCTACTAGCTCGACTGGTCAGCAGCCAGTTCTCACACCAGGAGGTCCTGGGTTCGATTCCCAGGCTCCACATTTTTTTATGCATTTAAAATGCTGTTTGATACTTACTTGTGTTTAAATATGTTCAAACTTGTTTAAATCATAACAGTAATATTTTTTATAAGACAGTAATATTTTTTAAAAAATATCATCAAACGGTAATGCCGGTGGAGCGGGGGAGGGTGCGGGGGGTCGGCGGCGGCGGTTGAGTAGGGGAGGGGTGCGGGGGGTCGGCGGCGGCGGTTGAGTAGGGGAATCGAGGGTGCTTGGTGGCGAGGGGGACCGGATCTGGCGAGGTGGGATAGCGATCGAGATGGAGGGGGATCGAGATCGAGTGTCCATGAAATTTAAAATATTCATGGTTGTTCAAAAAGTGCCCATGAAATACAATCGAGAAATGAAGGCTACGATTTAAATACAATCGATCTTAGCTAGCTAGCTATCTGTTCACAATCTTATTGCCCTTCTTTTTCGCAAATGGAGTTCTTCTGTGGAACGGACGTCCTTTAGGTAGGGTGGTCCTGCTTCCTCTTGTGGTGTATGCTACTACTTCATCATCGTTGTCATGTTCGATCCTCGGGTCGCCGTACTTTTCGAAGTCTTGCTCATTGGCTACTCCATCCATTCCGATGATCTTCCTTTTGCCTCTCCTCACGACAACACGACTGGGCTTTGACGGGTCGGTAATGAAGAAGCATTGGTCAACTTGGGAAGCCAGTACCCATGCTCATTTTTTGCAGTGACGTTTGCGCCCGCGGTCTTGGATTTGGCTTCGGTTATAACCATGGTGGTGAAATACCGGTCTTCTTATAGGACGCTCTTCGCCCATCTGACACGGAACATCGGGACCTTCTCTCCAGCGTAGCTCAGCTCCCAGATCTCCTTGATCCTTCCGTAGTATCTGTCCTTGTCATTACCGGTGTAGGATTCCATCGTTACCCCGGAGTTCTGATAACCATCGCTCTTCATGTCCTTGGCCTCGGTGTAGAATGTGTAGCCGTTGATATCGTGACGCCTCATAGGTCATCGGTTTGTGCTCAGCGCTGTGACAAGGCGAATATGAGTTGTTCTTCCGCGGAAGAATCCTCATGTAAAGGGTACGACGAAGCTTACTGCTTGAACCAACGCGTGAAACATGAGTTGTGCTCTTTGATTATATCTCCGTCCAGTCCTCTGTTGGCCTCGGTCATTGTACGTCTTCTTAATAAAGGTTTTGTGCTCTACCACCCAAGGATCGACCACGTCTATGTGTTGTAAGCGCGACTAGGTTTGCTCTTTCAAAGTCGGGCGAGTCGACCCTCTAAGTTGACATGCATTTCGCGGCGACCCTCACGGTGACCCCATCCAGCGAGCCTGCCGAGGTGCTGCTGACGGGCAGACCAATGGGGTTCTCAATGCCTAGATAATTCGTGCAGTAGGAGATGCACTCTTCGGTCAGAAAGCCCCTGGCTATACTTCCCTCTGGACGTGACATGTTGCGAACGTACCCTTTGATGACACCATTCATCCTTTCGAACGGCATCATGCTGTGCAGGAACGTCGGCCCAAGTTGGATGATATCCTCCACTATATGGACCAGCAGATGCACCATAACATCGAAGAATGCGGGCAGGAAGTACATCTCAAGCTCGCATAGTATCACCACGATCTCTTCCTGTAGCCTTCTGAGTTGCCTCACGCCAATCGACTTCCGAGAGATGACGTCGAAAAAGTTGCATAGGCCAAATAGCGTTTCCGCAGACGTGCGCGTCCATGATCCCCGGATTGCAGCTGGAAGTATCTGCGTCATCAAGACGCGTGACAGTCGTGAGACTTCTTCCCACTGAACTTCTGCTTCGCTGGGTCTAGGTATCTGCTTATCTTCCCCGCGTTACCGTAAGGAAGTTTTACTCCTAGGAGGCAGGTGAAAAACTGCTCGATCTCCTCCTGACTTAGAGTGAAGCACGCGGGAGGGTAGTCATTTCCGGTCTTCTTGGCCTTTTTGCCTTTGTGACGACTTACTGTGTCCTGCTTCGCCTCATCATCATCATCATCATCATCATCATCATCATCATCATCATCATCATCATCATCATCATCATCATCATTAGTGTGAAGCTCCTGCCTGATGCCCATTGATTTCAAGTCTGCCCTTGCTTTCGGCCCATCTTTGGTCCTCTCTGGCAAGTTGAGCAGGGTACCAAGCAGACTCTCGCACACGTTCTTCGTGATATGCATGACATCAAGGCTGTGAGGCACACGGTGGATCTTCCAGTACGGCAAGTCCCAGAAAATAGACCTCGTTTTCCATACCTTCAGCAGCGGCTCTGGCGCCTTTCGCTTCTTTCCCGGCTCTGGCGCCTTTTGCTTCTTTCCCGGCAGTGGGCAGTCTTTCCAATTTTTCAACAGCTTGTCTATTTCCTCGCCGCTCCTCGTACGCGGGCGTTGGGTTCGGTTTCACCATCAAACAGATCCTTGCGTTTCCTCCATGGGTCATCGTCGCGAAGCCACCTTCGATGTCCCATGAACACGGTTTTCAAAGACCAGGGATCTCTATCTAGCTGGCGAGACGTTGTGTCATCCATGCACCTTACGCATCCAGAAAATCCATGGACTACCTGCCCCGCGAGATATCCATAACCGAGATAGTCGTGCACCGTCGTGAGCGGTGCGGCTCTCGGAGGAAATATTCTTTCTGCGGTGTCCCACGTATTGGCTGGCGTTTTCCACAGCGTGTCAAGCTCCTCTTTAGCAGCCCAGATACAGATTGATGTCGTTCCCTGGTTGTTTCGGCCCTTCAATTAGCATACTCATGTGAATGTACTTCCTCTTCATGCACAACCATGGAGGGAAGGTTGTACATCCACACAAACACAGGCCAGGTGCTATGTGTGCTTCTCTGGCTGCCAAACGGATTGACTCCATCGGTGCTCGCGCCCAGCACGATGTTCCTTTGATCCTTCCCAAATTCTGGGTCTTCGAAGTTCAACGCTTGCCACTGGCTCGCATCCTTAGGGTGACTCAGCATCTTGTCTTTTTTATCTATCTTCGGATAATTTGCGTCATCTTCTCGCTTCTTCTCCTCCCTATCCGGCGTGCCAACGCAGGAGCTTTGCTACCTTAGGGTCCGCGAAATACCGCTGCGCATTTAGAGTGATCGGAAAGTACCACACCACTTTTCAAGGAGCTTTCTTCCTCTTCTTGTATCGAGTGGCGCCGCAAACCCGGACATATGGTAGACTCCAGCGTGCTCGTCCCGATAAATGATGCAATTGTTCATGCACACATGGTATTTCACGTGCGGTAAATCCAGAGGACACACGATTTTCTTAGCCTCCTCCAAACTGGTGCGGCACTTGTTCCCCTTGGGAAGGCGTTAGTGCGAGAATGACATGTTCTCGTCGAAGCATGCGTCGGTCATTTTGTGTTTTACCTTCATCTCCGTAACCATGGCGTTACTTTCAGGTGGGTATCCTCGGCCTGCATCCTTCATACAATGGAGTAACCGCGTCTAACTCAAGTTGATCCATCTTGGCTTTCTCTCGGGCGGCAGCTCTTGCGTTATCCGTGCGCTTGAGAAGCAGCTCTTGAATATGAGGGTCCTGCACCCAGCCCATCGATGGTCCAGCGTAAATGCTCGCTCCGGCATCATCATCTTCATGATCATGCCCGTCGTCTACTCCGGCATCTTCCTCATCATCATGTCCTGCATCTTCTAGATGATGACTGTGTACAGCATCACTGTCGTGATCATCTCCCGGGGATTCTTCGTCTTCTCGCCCGCCCGAGCCGCTCTGGTTGTCTTGCTGCCCTTCCTCATTTCTTGCCCGGCCCCCATGGACGACTTCGTAGTCATCTTCATCACCTTGCCACCGATAGCCATCCATGAAACCACGCAAGAGCAGTTGGTCCCGCACCTGCCGGAATCCGGGTCCGCATAATAAGGCTCTTGAGCTTGCATCTTCGACACGGACATCTTATCTCCGTCTCGTTCTTTTGAAGCATCTCGGCATTCGCGGACCTCAAAAACCTATTCACGATTCCTTCGGTCATCGTGCGGACCATGGTCGCTGCGAGTAGAGCAAAAGCGATATTTTAGAACCAAGAAAAATTTGGCATGACTTTCCTAAAAATAGGACCAAAAGAATGCTTAATGCCAAAATTCTCGCTTGAAGCGGAAATGAATCAACATTCCGGCAAAATATTGGCAACTATCGCATTTCAAATACCGGTACACCTCCAAACACAAACACATATGCAACACCACAAACATATGCAACACCACGAACATACATAGATCTAGCTAGGCCATAAAAAGTGCATGTGCACATTGTTGTAGGGAGAACAACATAAATATAGCAACCCCCCTTACTTACCTATCAAAACAAGGTAATTTAACCACTTAATTTGAATGAACCTATGGTGGCAATGAGGTGAAAATGAGGAGGCACCCGAGACAAGGAGGAGGTGGAGAGAATGAAGTGGGGAGAAAGTGAGTGTGGGTAGGGGAGAGGCTGTCCAAAATATCTTGTTGCTGCCCACTTACTAATGGCGCACCAACCCTACATGCGCCATTAGTAATCCAAATTACTAAGGGCGCACCTTCTTGTGGTGCGCCATTAGTAGTTTTGCAAAAAAAAAACATACTAATGGCGCACTGTTCCACGGTGGAACAGTGCGCCATTACTAGTTTTGCAAAAAAAGGAATAAAAAATATAATAAAAAAAACAACATTAGTGGCGCACTTTCCGACAGGTGCGCCATTACTAGTTGTAACTAGTAATGGCGCACTGAGTCTGGATGCGCCATTAGTATGTTTGGACAGGCGCACTAGTTAAAAAAAATCATACTAATGGCGTACCTCGGCCCAGGTGCGCCATTAGTAGTTTCAACTCCAATGGTGTATCAGAAGGTGGTGCGCCATTAGTATATACTAATGGCGCACCGCTTGTCTGGTGCGCCATTAGTGTCAATCCTATCTATAGCCCTTTTTCTAGTAGTGACATTGTGGTTCATCCGATGAGAACATCGTGGAACATGTGGGAGCCAATATGGGTATCCAGATCCCGCTATTGGTTATTGGCCGAAGAGGTGTCTCGGTCATGTCTGCATGGTTCCCGAACCCGTAGGGTCTACACACTTACGGTTCGGTGACGCTAGAGTTGTTATGGAAAATAGTATGTGGTTACCGAAGGTTGTTCTGAGTCCCGGATGAGATCCCGGACGTGACGAGGAACTCCGGAATGGTCCGGAGGTGAAGATCGATATGTTGGATGAAGAGTATTGGAGTCCGGAATTGTTCTGGGAGTACCGGGTGACGACCAGCGTGACCGAAAGGTGTTTCGGAGGCCCCGGCAAGTGTTGGGGGGCCTTATGGGCCAAGGGGAGGGGGCACATCAGCCCATTAAGGGGCTGTGCGCCCCTCCCACCCCATCTAACGTAACGTGGAGAGGTGGGGGCACCTCCCCTAGGGCAGCCACCCCTCCAGTCTTGGGGGGCAAGTTTCCTAGGGGCGGGGGCGCCCAAACCCATCTAGGGTTTCCCCTGTGGCCGCTGCCCCTCCCCTAGGGAACCCTAGGGCGCCTCCTCCACGCCCCTTCCCCCTATATATAGTGAGGGAGAGAGAGGGCAGCCACACCCTTCCCCTGGCGCAGCCCTCTCCTCCTCCAACTCCTCCTCCTCCTCCTCCGTAGTGCTTAGCGAAGCTCTGCCAGAGAACCACGAGCTCCATCGCCACCACGTCGTCGTGCAGCTGGAGTTCTCCCTCAACTTCTCCTCTCCCCTTGCTAGATCAAGAAGGAGGAGATGTCCCTGGGCTGTACGTGTGTTGAACGCGGAGGCGCCGTCCGTTCGGCGCTTCCGTACGACTCCATCAACCGCGTTCTTGTAACGCTTCCACTTAGAGATCTTCAAGGGTATGAAGATGCACTCCCTCTCTCTCGTTGCTAGCATCTCCTAGGTTGATCTGGGTGACACGTAGGAATTTTTTTGAATTATTACTACGTTCCTCAACAGTGGCATCATGAGCTAGATCTATGCGTAGATTCTATGCACAAGTAGAACACAAAGTAGTTGTGGGCGATGATTTGTTCAATTTGCTTGCCGTTACTAGTCTTATCTTGATTCGGCGGCATTGTGGGATGAAGCGTCCCAGACCGACCTTACACGTACACTTACGTTAGACAGGTTCCACTGACTGACATGCACTTGATGCATAAGGTGGCTAGCGGGTGTCTGTCTCTCCCACTTTAGTCGGATCGGATTCGATGAAGAGGGTCCTTATGAAGGGTAAATAGAAATTGGCATATCACAGTTGTGGCTTTTGCGTAGGTAAGAAACGTTCTTGCTAGAAACACACAGCAGCCACGTAAACACATGCAACAACAATTAGAGGACCTCTAACTTGTTTTTTTAGGGTATGCTATGTGATGTGATATGGCCAAAAGGATGTGATGAATTATATATATGTGATGTATGAGATTGATCATGTTCTTGTAATAGGAATCACGACTTGCATGTCGATGAGTATGACAACCGGCAAGAGCCATAGGAGTTGTCTTAATTTATTATATGACCTGCGTGTCAATGAAAAACGCCATGTAATTAATTTACTTTATTGCTAACCGTTAGCCATAGTAGTAGAAGTAATAGTTGGCGAGACAACTTCATGAAGACACGACGATGGAGATCATGATGATGGAGCTCATGGCGTCATGCCGGTGACGAAGGTGATCATGCCGCGCCTCGACAATGGAGATCAAAAGGCGCAAGATGATATTGGCCATATCATGTCACTTTATGATTTTCATGTGATGTTTGTCATGTTTACATCTTACTTATTTGCTTAGAACGACGGTAGCATAAATAAGATGATCCCTCGTTAAAATTTCAAGAAAGTGTTCCCCCTAACTGTGCACCTTTGCGAAGGTTCGTTATTTCGAAGCACCACGTGATGATCGGGTGTGATAGATTCTAACGTTCGCATACAACGGGTGTAAGCCAGATTTACACATGTGAAACACTTAGGTTGACTTGTGAGCCTAGCATGTACAGACATGGCCTCGGAACACAAGAGACCGAAAGGTCGAATATGAGTCGTATAGTAGATACGATCAACATGAAGATGTTCACCGATGATCACTAGTCCGTCTCACGTGATGATCGGACAGAGCCTAGTTGACTCAGATCATGTATCACTTAGATAACTAGAGGGATGTCTATCTAAGTGGGAGTTCATTAAATAATCAGATGAACTTAATTATCATGAACATAGTCAAAAGGTCTTTGTAAATTATTTCGTAGCTTACGCTTTACTTCTACTGTTTAAGATATGTTCCTACAGAAAATTTAGTTGAAAGTTGATAGTAGAAATTGTGCGGACTGGGTCTATAAACTGAGGATTATGGCTTATGTCCTTAATGCACCGCTCGGTGTGCTGAACCTCGAGCGTCGTCTGTAGATGTTGCAAAACATCTGACATACACGTTTTGATGACTACGGGATAGTTCTGTGCGTAATGCTAACGGTTTAGAATTGTGGAACCAAAGACGGTTTTGAAACGTCGCAGAACATATGAGATGTTCCAAAGACTGAAATTGGGATTTCAGACTAGTGCCGACGTCAAGAGGTATGAGACCT
The DNA here is from genome assembly GCA_021605145.1 of Aegilops bicornis. Taxonomy (NCBI): domain Eukaryota; kingdom Viridiplantae; phylum Streptophyta; class Magnoliopsida; order Poales; family Poaceae; genus Aegilops; species Aegilops bicornis. The sequence continues at coordinate 706,267,342 of CM038672.1, forward strand.
CTGACAAGTTTCTTAAGCCTACAAACTAAGGGAGAAAAGCTCAATCGTTAAACATGTGCTCAGATTGTCTGAGTACTACAATCACTTGAATCAAGTGGGAGTTAATCTTCCAGATGAGATAGTGATGGTTCTCCATAGTCACTGCCACCAAGCTATTAGCTTTGTGATGAACTATAACATATCAGGGATAGTCATGATGATCCTTGAGCAACTCGCGCTGTTTGACACCGCGAAAGTAGAAATCAAGTAGGAGCATCAATTGTTGATGGTTAGTAAAACCACTAGTTTCAAGAAGGGCAAGGGAAAGAAGGGATACTTTAAGAAATGGCAAATTGGTTGCTGCTCTAGTGAAGAAACCCAAGGTTGAACCCAAACCCGAGACTAAGTGCTTCTGTAATGAGGGGAACAGTCACTGAAGCAGAACTACCCTAGATACTTGGTAGATGAGAAGGCTGGCGAGGTCGACAGGAGTATTTTTGAATATACGTTATATTATTGTGTACTTTACTAGTACTCCTAGTAGCACCAGGGTAATAAATACCGGTTTGGTTGCTAAGTGTTAGTAACTCGAAATAAACGGTTGCGGAGACTAGCTAAAGGTGAGATGACGATATGTGTTGGAAGTGTTTCCAAGATTGACGTGATCAAACATCGCACGCGCCCTCTACCATCGGGATTGGTGTTAAACCTAATTAATTGTTATTTGGTGTTTGCGTTGAGCATAGACATGATTGGATTATGTTTATCGCAATACAATTATTCATTTAAGGAGAATAATGGTTATTCTATTTATTTGAATAATACCTTCAATGGTCTTGCACCTAAAATGAATCTCGATCGTAGTGATACACATGTTCATGCCAAAAGATATAAGATAGTAATGATAGTACCACATACTTGTGGCACTACCATTTGAGTCATATTGGTATAAAACGCATGAAGAAGTTCCATGGTGATGGATCTTTGGACTCACTCATTTTTGAAAAGATTGAGACATGCGAACCATGCCTATTGGTAGATATCCATGAAGAAACTCCATACAGATGGACCGTTTGGACTCACTTGATTTTGAATCATTTGAGATATGCAAATCATACCAAATGGGCAAGATGAATTAAAGGCCTCGTTTTAAGTAAGATGGAACAAGAAAGCAACTTGTTGGAAGTAATACATTTTGATGTGTGCAGTCCAATGAGTGCTGAGGCACGCAGTGGATATCGTTATGTTCTGACTTCACAGATGATTTGAGTAGATGCTAAGTATATTTACTTGATGAAACACAAGTCTGAATTATTGAAAGGTTGAAGTAATTTCAGAGTGAAGTTGAAGATCGTCGTGACAAGAGGATAAAATGTCTATGATATGATCATAGAGATGAATATCTGAGTTACGAGTTTCACGCACAAGACATTGTGGAAATTGTTTCACAACTAATACTGCCTAGATAACCGTGTGTCCGAACATCATAACTGCACCCTATTGGATATGGTGCATACCATGATGTCTCTTATCGAATTACCACTATCGTTTATGGGTTAGGCATTAGAGACAACCGCATTCACTTTAAATAGGGCACCACGCAATTCCATTGAGACGACACCGTATGAACTATGGTTTAGAGAAACCTAAGCTGTCGTTTCTTAAAAGTTTGGGGCTGCGACGCTTATGCGAAAAAGTTTTAGGCTGATAAGCTCGAACCCAAAGCGGATAAATGCATCTTCATAAAATACCCAAAACAGTTAGGTATACCTCATATTTCAGATCCGGAAGCACAAGTGTTAGTTTCTAGAAACGGGTCCTTTCTCGAGGAAAAGTTTCTCTCGAAAGAATTGAGCGGGAGGATGGTGGAGACTTGATGAGGTTATTGAACCGTCACTTCAAATAGTGTGTAGCAGGTCACATGAAGTTGTTCCTGTGGCACCTACACCAATTCAAGTGGAAGCTTATGATAGTGATCATGAAACTTCGGATCAAGTCACTACCAAACCTCATAGGTCGACAAGGATGTGTACTACTTCAGAGTGGTACGTAATACTGTCTTGGAAGTCATGTTGCTAGATAACAATGAACCTACGAGCTATGGAGAAGCGATGGTGGGCCCGGATTCCGACGAATGGCTCGAGGCCATAAAATCCGAGAGAGGATCCATGTATAAAAAACGAAGTACAGAATTTGGAAGAACTACTTGATGGTCGTAAGGCTTTTGGGTGCAGATGGATTTTAAAAGGAAGACGGACAATGATGATAAGTGTCACCATTAAGAAAGCTCGACTTGTCATTAAGATGTTTTCCGACAAGTTCAAGGAGTTGACTACGATGAGACTTTCTCACTCGTAGAGAGCTAAGAGTCTGTTGGAATTATATTAGCAGTTACTGCATTATTTATGAAATCTTGCAGATAGGATGTCAAAACATTGTTTCCTCGACGATTTTCTTGAGGAAAGGTTGTATAGAACCAGAAGGTTTTGTCAATCCTGAAAGATTCTAACAAGTATGCAAAGCTCCAGTAATCCTTCTAAGGACTGGAGTAATCATCTCGAAGTTGGAATGTACGCTTTGATGAGATGATCAAATATTTTGGGTTTATACAAAGTTTATGAGAAATTTGTATTTCCAAAAAGTGAGTGGCAGAACTATAAATTTTTTGATGAGTATATGTTGTTAACATATTGTTGATCAGAAATGATGTAGAATTTCTGGAAATCATACAGGGTTATTTGAAAAGTGTTTTTCAATGGAAAACCTGGATTAAGCTACTTGAACATTGAGCATCAAGATCTATAAGGATAGATCAAAATGCTTAATACTACTTTCAAATGAATACATACTGTGACAAGATTTCGAAGGAGTTCAAAATAGATCAGCAAAGAAGGAATTCTTGGCTGTGTTACAAGGTGTGAGTATTGAGTAAGAGTCAAGACCTTGCCCCCTATGCTTTAGACGTAGGATCTACAGTATGCTATGCTGTGTACCGCACCTAAAGTGTGCCTTGCCATGAGTCAGTCAAGGGGTACAAGAGTGATCCAGGAATGGATCACATGACAGCGGTCGAACTTATCCTTAGTAACTAGTGGATTAAGGAATTTTCTTGATTATGGAGGTGGTAAAAGAGTTCGTCGTAAAGTGTTACGTCGATGCAAACTTTGACACTAATCCAGATGACTCTGAGTAGTAAACTGGATTCGTATAGTAGAGCAGTTATTTGGAATAGCTCAAAGTAGCACGTGGTAGCTGCATCTACAAGGTGACATAGAGATTTGTAAAGCACACACGGATCTGAAAGGTTCAGACCCGTTGACTAATAAACTCTCTCACAAGCGAGATATGAACAAACCCCATGGGTGTTGGATTCATTACAATCACATAGTGATGTGCACTAGATTATTGACTGTAGCGCAAGTGGGAGACTGTTGGAAATATGCCCTAGAGGCAATAATAAAATGGTTACTATTGTATTTCCTTGTTCATGATAATTTTTTATTGTTCATGCTATAATTGTATTAACTGGAAACCGTAATACATGTGTGAATACATAGACCACAACATGTGCCTAGTAAGCCTCTAGTTGACTAGCTCGTTGATCAATAGATGGTTATGGTTTCCTGACCATGGATATTGGATGTCATTGATAACGGGATCACATCATTAGGAGAATGATGTGACGGGATCACATCGTGTAGTTCGTTTGCTAAGAGCTTTTCTAATGTCAAGTATCATTTCCTTAGACCATGAGATTGTGTAACTCCCGGATACTGTAGGAATGATTTGGATATACCAAACGTCACAACGTAACTGGGTGGCTATAAAGGTGCACTACAGGTATCTCCGAAAGTGTCTGTTGGGTTGGCACGAATCAAGACTGTGATTTGTCACTCCGTATGACGGAGAGGTATCTCTGGGCCCACTCGGTAATGCATCATCATAATGAGCTCAATGTGACTAATGAGTTAGCCACAGGATCATGCATTACAGAACGAGTAAAGAGACTTGCCGGTAACGAGATTGAACAAGGTATAGGGACACCGACGATCGAATCTCGGACAAGTAGCATACCAATAGACAAAGGGAATTGTATACGGGATTGATTGAATCCGCGACATTGTGGTTCATCCGATGAGATCATCGTGGAACATGTGGGAGCCAATATGGGTATCCAGATCCCGCTATTGGTTATTGGCGGAGAGGTGTCTCGGTCATATGCGCATGGTTCCCGAACTCGTAGGGTCTACACACTTAAGGTTCGGTGACCCTAGAGTTGTTATGGGAAATAGTATGTGGTTACCGAAGGTTGTTCAGAGTCCCTGATGAGATCCCGGATGTGAAGGGGAACTCCGGAATGGTCCGGAGGTGAAGATAGATATATTGGACGAAGGGTATTGGAGTCTGGAATTGTTCTGGGAGTACCGGGTGACGACTAGCGTGACCGAAAGGTGTTTCGGAGGCCCCGGCAAGCGTCGGGGGGCCTCATTGGCCAAGGGGAGGGGGCACATCAGCCCACTAAAGGGTTGTGCGCCCCTCCCACCCCATCTCACGTAACATGGAGTGGTGGGGGCGCCTCCCATAGGGCAGCCAGCCCTTCCGGCTTGGAGGGCAAGTTTCCTAGGGGTGGGGGCGCCCAAACCCATCTAGGGTTTCCCCTGTGGCCGCTGCCCCTCCCCTAGGGAACCCTAGGGCGCCTCCTCCACCCCCCTTCCCGCTATATATAGTGAGGGAGAGAGGGGGCAGCCACACCCTTCCCCTGGCGCAGCCCTCTCCTCCTCCAACTCCTCCTCCTCCTAGTGCTTAGCGAAGCTCTGCCGGAGAACCACGAGCTCCATCGCCACCACGCCGTCATGCTGCTGGAGTTCTCCCTCAACTTCTCCTCTCCCCTTGGTGGATCAAGAAGGAGGAGACGTCCTTGGGCTGTACGTGTGTTGAACGCGGAGGCGCCATCCGTTCGGCGCTAGATCGGATCTTCCGTGATTTGAATCGCCGCGACTACGACTCCATCAACCGCGTTCTTGTAACGCTTCCACTTAGAGATCTTCAAGGGTATGAAGATGCACCCCCTCTCTCTCGTTGCTAGCATCTCCTAGATTGATCTTGGTGACACGTAGGAATTTTTTTGAATTATTACTATGTTCCCCAACATGGATCACGCTCCCTGCAACATCAGCCAAAGAGTTGTACCTCTTTCTTCCCTGGAAAGAAACTCTCCATTTGCGCTGGATGTCGATGTACTTGTCGGGGTTGATCTTCAAACCAGAACTTCGCAGCATCTCTTTGTCACCTTCAATACTGAAGCCAGCAAAGGTGTAGAACCTATCCTCCTTCAGCAACGGGCGCAGGCTCTTGGGCCAGCAAGGGGGATGACACATTTAAGGTTGATCCATCAAGTATCGATCAAGTACATGCTTATATAGTACGTATAATTCATGGACGAAAAAAATTCAGAAACTGCTATGCAGAGTTCAGAAATAAAATACAAGCACAACATGTTATTTTTATTTTTGGTATTTACACTTTAATCAATTACATATCTACTTCTTAGCCACGTTAACACATCAATTAAAGAAACTGAACTACACTAGAACATGAAATATAGAAACTACACTAGAACAGAAAGTACACTAGAACATCAAGTTCAGAAAATAATCTCGTACATCAAATCCATAAATTAATCTAGTGCATCAAATACATAAACTGATCTGGTGAGTCAAGTTCAAAATCTATTCTGCTGCATCTACTTCAGAAACTTCACTGATACATCAAGTCAATAAACCAATTTAATCAAATTTCAGGGTGAAAAGCTAATTAAACAGAAGCATGGAGAGGTTGAAACTGTAGGATGGTTCACCATTTTGTTGCCGCGGTGATGTGATATACCAAATAGAGTTCCTCCACGCTTAGAACATCTTGTCGGCTTCCTCAGGATTGCCGCAGACCCTCTTCAGGATCCTGGTGATCATCTTGTCGGCTTCGTCAGGATTGCTGGTGCATACGACATCCAGCTTTTCCTTGCCGTGGATGTCAACCTCCTTGAGGTGCACTTTGTAGTCATGCTTCTGACCGGGGACCTGAACATCGTCGACGTTGGTGCTCTGGTCTGACGTCTCACCACGGGGACGCTTGGCAGATGGTTCCTCCGCCATTACGCTCCTCCAGCGATGGCCTCCTTGACATAGAGATTGTGAGGAGATGCTAGTTGAGATGGAACGACAATAGTGTTTTCGGAATTAAGCGGCTATGGAAGCGCAGTTGCCCTTTTGTGCCAAGGTCTGGGTCATGGAGGAGGCGGTTGGACGCGGCCTCGTCGTGGTTGTGAGGGCGGAAGACATGCGCTCGTCGTTGCTATGCGTCGAGACAACTGCCGAGTGGCAGTGCTCGCGGTTGCCTGGAAAAAGCAACCGTCAAATCGTCTGATTAAGCACGTAACAAATGTTATTGCTCGCACCTTCCCCATGCACGCCGCTACTACCACACAACCAATGCTGCACAGACTTCACACATGTGGACCCACAACCGATACTCTCTGAGTACTATTCGCACTGATGCCTCTACTACCAAACTTCCCGACGCATCACTCTCACGTGCCCGTGGTGACACACGCTCGTAACTCTAAAGACTTCACAATTGTGACTCTCTGAGTAAGTCTTCAGATGCATGCCCCTGCCACCACACATTTGTGCATCCACAGAGTTGATACCAGTGCCTCTATAATTCCAACGCCGGTGCCTGTAGAGCCTGGTGTTCCGTGCCTCACATGTCTATTAAGATGCTATAGCGAACAAAAAAAAGCCAGGAGACACGAATCTTGATACTAAAATCAGACCGTCGAAGATTACAGATGGTTCCATCAGTTCCATCTCTCCCACCTCCACTACTCTCTTCCTTCCTCTCTTCCACAGCAAAATCTCGAAACATTCCACACTCACATAAGGTATCCTCCTAGGCTCAGTACACGGGCCCAAATTCCAAGTAGAGTTCCCCTCGCAAAACAACCGCCACCATGTTTCTCCAACCACCCTCCCACTTCGAGATACACACCGTCAAACGGTGCGCCCAATAACACAAAGTACCCACCTGACGACGACGAAGCAAGGACTTCAACACCGTCGGCGGAGATCACAACAAAAAAAGACGAACAGACAAAATAGACCAATGGAAGCGAGAAGCCGGACACAAGCAATCGAATGCAAATAACAATCTATCCCATTGCATTCCCCGAGGTAGATCTTAGTGATTTGTCCATTTCCAGGGACAACAACCCAAGCGACCACAAAAAGCCGAGTTTTGCGCTATCCAAAATCAACTTGTCTAAAAAATTGAAGTACCGTACACACGACATTTAATAGAAAGGCTACTACTCCCCCTACGGAATTTTCACCACACTATATGTGCTTTAAAGTACTACACATGCCACATCACTAACTATAATACCTCAAACGATTCAAATACTGTGAGCATACTGACACTAGTAGAAAAGGGGGCTTTCGTCCAGGCCAGTTTAGCCCATTAATCCCGGTTCAATCCAGAACCGGGACCAATGGAGCTATTTGCCCCGGTTCGTGAGCCCAGGGGGGCCGGCCGCCACGTGGGCCATTGGTCCCGGTTCGTCCGGACCTTTTGGTCCCGGTTGGTGGGACGAACCGGGACCAATGGTCCTGTTTCCTGGCCCACCACTATTGGTCCCAGTTGGTGGCATGAACCGGGACCAAAGGCTTCGCTTTAGTCCCGGTTCAAGCCACCAACCGGGGCTAATGGTTTTGCCTATATATAGCCCCTCGCGCAAGAGCAGAGCACACTGCTCTGTTTTTTCTGGCCGAGGGGGAGAGGGCTTGGTGGTGCTCTAGCTCACCTCCTATGCACACAAGGTGTTCGATGGAATGCCCGAGCCACACTACTTAAGGTTTCTCCTCTCCAAGCTCGACCGCCAAGCTCCATTTTCCTCAATATTTATCTAGGTTTAGCGTTCCGTCACGCCCCGTCCCCGTCTTCATAGACGACGATCACCCGCGCCGCTCTCATCGCCGGCACCACCGTGGTGAGCCTCTTGTTCTTATCTTCTTTACGAAAGGAAAAATACTATTACTTGTTTGTTTAGATAGATACTTGTATTATTTTCTTACTTTTATTATTGCATCTTATATAGTGCGATGGTTTTGGTATCCGCCCCGTCGGCCCTCGTCACATCTATGATTCGGATGTGGTATATATTATCTTTTCATAACTATTGGTTCATTTATTGTTTATGAAAATTATGCCGACCAACGTGACATAGATTTTATTTATCTAGGAGGTTGTTGAACCGGAAATTCCAACCGACCCTATTGTCGAGAGGTTAAATTTAGTTGAAGAACAAAAAAATTTCTTGAAGGAAAAAATAAAAAAACTTGAGGAGGAGAAGATGATATTGGAGTTGCATGTTGCGGATGTAAATCGATGATCACAAGATCAAGATGGATGCAATGCGCTTGAAGATGAGAAAGATTAGAAAATATGCCATTCATACCGAGGCTTGGTATCATTATGTCGTTGGATCAGTTGTTACCTTGGTTGCGATTATGATCGCATTTGTTTTCGCATTGAAATGTTTTACATAGTTTCAATGTATGGTTTAATTAATTTAGATGCTCTGCAGAGCTTTATGTTGTTAGATGAGAACTATGTATGTACTTTGGTTTTTATGTGATGATGAACTTCTATTAATTTGGTCACTTAATTATCTACTCATGATGTTCTGTAATGATTTTTGACACACTTAATTATATATAATGCACGCAGATGAACCGGCATTGGATGTACGGTGACAGACACACCTCCGAGTACATTAAGGGCGTGCATGGTTTTCTCGAAGTGGCTGAGGCAAACAAGCAGAATAGTTTTATGTGTTGTCCATGCCCTATATGTGGGAATACGAAGTCCTACTCTGACCGGAAAATCCTTCACACCCACCTGCTTTACAAGGGTTTCATGCCACACTATAATGTTTGGACGAGGCACGGAGAAATAGGGGTTATGATGGAAGGCAGTAGTACGATGACAACTATGTGCCCCTGAATACGGTGATGATACTGAACATCAAGATGCACCAGACGATGTGCACGATGGTCCTGCAACGGGCGAAGCAGCTGAAGATCAAGAGGAACAACACGATGTGCCCGATGATGATGATCTCCGCCGGGTCATTGTCGATGCAAGGACACAATCACGAAAGTCAAAAGGAGAAGCTGAAGTTCGATCGCATGTTAGAGGATCACAAAAAGGGTTGTACCCCAATTGCGAAGATGGCAACACAAAGCTCGGTACCGTACTTGAATTGTTGCGGTGGAAGGCGAGAATGCTGTGCACGATAAAGGATTTGAGAAGCTTCTGAAAATAATGAAGAAGAAGCTTCCAAAGGATAACGAATTGCCCGTAAGTACATACGCAGCAAATACGGTCGTATGCCCTCTAGGATTGGAGGTTGAGAAGATACATGCATGCCCTAATGACTGCATCCTCTACCGCGTTGCCTACAAGGATCTGACGCATGCCGGTATCACGGTGAATTATGATATAAGATCAGACGAGATGACCACAGGGATGTTGATGGCGAGCCTCCGGAAGAGGGTTCCTGTGAAGGTGATGTGGTATGCTCCTATAATACCACGGTTGAAACGTCTGTTCAGAAACGGAGAGCATGCCAAGTTGATGCGATGGCACAGTGAGGACCGTAAGAAAGGCGGGAAGTTGAGAGCACCCGCTGACGGGTCGCAGTGGAGAAAAATCGAGAGAAAGTACTGGGATGAGTTTGCAAAGGACCCAAGGAACGTATGGTTTGCTTTAAGCGCGGATGGCATTAATCCTTTCGGGGAGTAGAGCAGCAATCACAGCACCTGGCCCGTGACTCTATGTATGTATAACCTTCCTCCTTGGATGTGCATGAAGCGGAAGTTCATTATGATGCCAGTTCTCATCCAAGGCCCTAAGCAACCCGGCAACGACATTGATGTGTACCTAAGGCCATTAGTTGAAGAACTTTTACAGCTGTGGAATGGAAATGGTGTACGACGTGGGATGAGCACAAAAAGGAGGAATTTGACCTAAAGGCGTTGCTGTTCGTGACCATCAACGATTGGCCCGCTCTCGGTAACCTTTCAGGACAGACAAACAAGGGATACCACGCATGCACGCACTGTTTACTTGACACCGATAGTATATACCTGGGAAGCTGCAGGAAGAATGTGTACTTGGGCCATCGTTGATTTCTTTCGACCAACCATCAATGTCGAAAGAAAGGCAAGCACTTCAAAGGCGAGGTAGATCACCGGAAGAAGCCCGCCATGCGTACCGGTGATCACGTACTTGCTATGGTCAATGATTTACACGTAATATTTGGAAAGGGTCCCGGCGGACTAGCTGTTCCGAATGACGCTGAGAATCACGCACCCATGTGGACGAAGAAATCTATATTTTGGGACCTACCCTACTGGAAAGACCTAGAGGTCCGCTCTTGATTGACGTGATGCACGTGGCGAAGAACCTTTGCGTGAACCTGCTAGGCTTCTTGGGTGTGTATGGGAAGACAAAAGATACACACGAGGCACGAGAGGACCTGCAACGCTTGCACGAAAAAGAAGGCATGCCTCCGAAGCGGTATGAAGGTCCTGCCAGTGCGCTCTTCTGAAAGAAGAGATAGTAATATTCTTTCAATGCCTGCTCAGTTTGATGGTCCCGGTGGCTTCTCGTCGAATATAAAGGGAATAATAAATATGCGGAGAAAAAGTTCCGAACCTAAAGTCTCATGACTTCCACGTGATTATGACGCAGCGCTTCCGGTTGCATTGAGGGCTTCTACGGAAAAGCGTCCGATTAGCCATTGTGAAGCTATGTGCATTCCTCAATGCAATATCTCAGAAGGTGATCGATCCAGAAATCGTACCAACGCTAAGGAGTGATGTGGCGCAATGTCTTGTCGGGTTTCGAGCTGGTGTTCCCACCATCCTTCTTCAATATCATGACGCGCCCTAGTTCATCTAGTCGACGAGATTGTCATTACGGGGCCCGTATTTCTACACAATATGTACCCCTTTGAGAGGTTCATGGGAGTCCTAAAGAAATATGTTCAGTAACCGCTAGGCAGGAAGGAAGCATCTCCATGGGCCATCAAACGAGAGGATGTCATCGGGTTTTGTGTTGACTTCATTCCTGTCCTTAAGAAGATAGGTCTCCCTAAATCACGCTATGAGGGGAGACTGACTGGAAAAGACACGCTTGGAGGAGACTCAATAATATGCAGGGACGGATATTCTTGGTCTCAAGCACACTACATAGTTCTCTGAGAACTCTACCTTGGTGACCCGTATGTCGATGAACACAAGAACAGTCTGCGCTCCAAACACGAGCAAAGGCGACGATCGGATTACATGTGAACACATCAGGACTTTCAGCAGTTGGTTGGAAACACGTCTCAGAGGTGACAACACTGTTTGTGATGAGTTGTACTTGTTGTCCAGGGGACCATCTTCGACTGTAATGATTTTGAAAGGATACGAGATAAATGGGAATACATTTTACACGATTGACCAAGATGAAAAGAGCACCAACCAAAACAGCGGTGTCCGCTTTGATGCAGCAACCGACAAGGGAAATGACACATATTATGGTTACATAGTAGACATATGGGAACTTGACTATGGAGTAGATTTTAAGGTCCCTTTGTTTAAGTGCAAGTGGGTCAATCTGGGGAGGCGGGTGCAGGTAGACCCACGATGCGGAATGACAACAGTGGATCTGAAAAATCTTGGGTACACTGACGAACCGTTCGTCCTAGCCAATGATGTGGCACAGGTTATCTATGTGAAGGACATGTCTACCAGACCGAGGAAAAGAAAAGATAAGGAAGCGAATACATCATACAATGAGCCAAAGCACCACATAGTTCTTTTCGGGAAAAGGGACATCACGGGAGTGGAGGGCAAGACAGGACATGTCTCAAGACTATGAAAAGTTTCATGAAATTCCCCTTCAAAGTCAAGGTTGACCCAAGCATCCTGATAAGCGATGAAGATTATCCATGGTTACGGTGCAATAAGCAAGCGACACAAGCGAAGAAAAAGTGAAGACTTTCTCCGCATAACTATTATGATGATACCATGCCAACTTTGTAATGCATTTAGTATGATACCATTGTCCGTTTTGTACATGCACATGCTATGCCAACTTTTTCAGAGTTTATAATTTTTCTAAAACTAAAAGCAAAAAAGAATTAAAAATAAAGCAAAAAACAACAAAAACTAAATAATACAGAAAACATAACAAAAAACTGAAAAAAAATAAAAATAGCAACAATAAGTATTTTGTTGTAAGTAGAAACAAAATAAAATAAATAAGGCAACAAAGAAAACAAAAAAGAGTTTCCAAATTTGAAAACTAATGGCACTAACAGAAAGTTTATAATTTTTCTAAAACTAAAAGCAAAAAGAATTAAAAATAAAGCAAAAAACAACAAAAACTAAATAATGCAGAAAAGCAGAACAAAAAACTGAAAAAATAAAAATAGCAACAATAAGTATTTTGTTGTAAGTAGAAACTAAATAAAATAAATAAAGCAACAAAGAAATCAAAAAAAGAGTTTTCAAATTTGAAAACTAATGGCACAAACAGAAAGTTTATAGTTTTTCTAAAACTAAAAGCAAAAAAGAATTAAAAAATAAAGCAAAAGACCAAAAGAAAAATAAACCAAAACCAAAATAAACTAAATAAAGCAAGAAATAAAACAAAAAAAAAGTGCCACCTACTGGGCCCCCACGGTCTGAATACGACTAGAAACCCTATGGGCCAGGATTCAGGCCCGCGGAAGGCCTAGTAGGCCCACAGGCACAGATTGCAGAGTTAGGCCCGAAAGCCTGCTTTAGAGAGGAGCTCGAGAGGAAGCCGCACCGCACCTTATAAACAGGTGCGGCTCCTCTCAACTAGCGAGTGGGACTAAACTTTGGGCGGCAGGGCAGCGAAGGCCTTTGGTCGGTTGGTGGCACCAACGGGACTAAAATAACATTAGTCCCGGTTCGTGGCACAAACCGGGACTAATGCTTTCTAGTCCCGGTTGGTGCCACCAACCGGGACCAAACGCCGCTTCCGCCCTTTGGGCTCTTGAAAATTGGCCTTTGGTCGGTTGGTGGCACCAACGGGACTAAAGGGCATTAGTCCCGGTTTGTGCCACGAACCGGGACCAATGCTCTTTCTATATATACAGGACTTGTGAAAATTTCACATCTCCCTCGCCTCCCTAGCCGATTGCCCCCGCCAGGCTGCCCAAATCATGGCGCTCCTCGTCGCCGTCGCCGCCGCCGGCCGCCATCCCCGTCTCCCCGTGCCCCTGCCCCGCGCCCGAGCCCACGCCGGCCGCCGCCCCGTGCCCCTGCCCCGTCCCCGAGCACGCACGGCCGCGCCCCTGCGCCCCCACGCCGGCCGCCGCCCCGTGCCCCTGCCCCGTCCCCGAGCACGCACGGCCGCGCCCCTGCGCCCCACGCCCGGCCGCCGCCTCGTGCCCCTGCGCCCAGCCCGCCCCACCATTGTAAATGCGTCGCGGCCGCCCCCACTGCCGCCCCTGCCTCGACGCCGCCCCTCCTCCCCGTTCGGTCCGGCTCCGGCGACCCCCTTTCCTCCCTGTCCCCTCGTCCTCTTCATATAATTTTTTTTCATATAATTTTTTTTCATATGCATATGTTGATTATATGGATGGATGGATGATTATATGTTCATTATATGGATGGATGGATGATGTATGCATGCTTTTTACGCAGATTTTATGTTCATTATATGTTCATAATTTTTAGGCAGATTTTATGTTGATTATATGGATGGATGGATGATTATATGTTCATTATATGGATGGATGGATGATGTATGCATGCTTTTTAGGCAGATTTTATGTTCATTATATGTTCATAATTTTTAGGCAGATTTTATGTTCATTATATGGATGGATGGATGATTATATGTTCATTATATGGATGGATGGATGATGTATGCATGCTTTTTAGGCAGATTTTATGTTCATTATATGTTCATAATTTTTAGGCAGATTTTACGTTCATTATATGTTCATAATTTTAGGCAGATTTTTAGATTTTTAGGCAGATTTTTAGAATTTTTGTGTATGTATGTTATGTTTATATGTATGTATGTATGTTCATATGTATGTATGTTTATATGCAAAGCATATGCAAATAAAATGTATGAATGGACATATGCAAAGAAAAATGTATGTATGGTCATATGCAAAGAAAATGTATGTATGTATGTTCATATGCATATGCAAAGAAAATGTATGTTCATATATATGATGATATGTTCATATAAAAGGAAAATAAGAAGAGGAAGAAAGGAGAAGAAGAGGAGAGGAAGAAGAGGAGAAATAAATAAGAAGAGGAAAAAGAAGAAAAGAAGAGGAGAAGAAGAAAGGAATAGAAGAGAAGAAGAAAAATAGAAAAATTCTATTTTTCTTCTTCTTCTATTCCTTTCTTCTTCTCCTCTTTTTCTCTTTTTATTGCATCGTTGTATATGTATCGAGGGTGTCGAGGATCGGCGAGCGGTCGAGGGTCGGGAACTAGGGTAGAGGGTCGAGGGTCGTTAAGGGGTCAAGGGTCGAAGGTTTCAGGGTCGAGGGTTCCTATAGTGTCAAAGTATTGAAGAAATACATGGCTTCATCATTAGCCGGAAGTAACCATGGCATGATGGTACGAAGTCCTCCAAAGTTGTTCTGGAATGGAGTCCCGGATAGGATAATTTGCCTTTTTGTATGAATCTCAGCAAAGGGCTTTCAAATAACGATATTCGGAAGGTTCTTGCTGAACTTTGTACCAGAAAGTGAATTATCCTATCCGGGACTCCGTTCCAAAACAACTTTGGAGAGCTTCGTACCATCATGCACCTGTTACTTTCGCCTAATGATGAAGACATGGTTTTGTTGAATCCTTTGACACTAGGCAACCTCCCGACCCCTCGGCGATCCTCCACCCCTTGACCCTCGACCGCTCGGCGATCCACGACCCTCTACCCTACCGCGGGCGTCGATGCCCACGTCACTTGTGGGACATAGATGTAGTGTTCAACGCCGACCCCCTCCCGATAGCTTCAACACGTGGGGGGGGGGCGATATTACCCCCTCCTAGCTTGAAGCGTTCTCGAGGCCACCCCTAACCCTTGAAGCGTTGTCGAGGCCACCCCAAACCCTAGAGAAGCAGCGTCGAGGCCACTAATATGATTCCTTATTGTGATTAACTAGCTAGTTCTACGTTTGCCACTAATATATCCATATCTGTCATGTTTGAATAATAATTGCCATGCTGTAAAAAATTTGTAGAAACTATGGACACCACCCGAGACGAAGCACAAGAAGCGTTGTTGAGGGACATAATCGTCTGAGGAAGTGATGCCGTCTCCTCAATGATGTTTCTCAACGTCAACGATGGTGCGGAAGAAGAGGGTGAAGAAGCAGCTGGCTATGATTTACATGGCTCCGATGACCCAATGCGGTGCAAGAAGGAGAGGGTGAAGAAGTAGACCGTGAGGACGGCTCCGGTGATCACCAAACCGAGTCCGGCCAGGTATATATATTAGTTAAGCCTGTCTTGACTAGCTCCGTCTTTGTTTTGGTATGTACACATATTAATTAACTCTCGTCTTTGTTCTTTTTCTAGCTCTCGGATCGAGCACAACCCGGTAAAGAGACGAGGCCGAAGAAAAGTTGAGCTTGGATGAAAAGTTTGAGATCATAGAAATCGTATGACGGCCAACCGATTGAACCCTACCGGACAAAGAAGGCATTTGTTGCTCGGTCACGGGGTTACGGTTAGGGACAAGAACCCGATCAGCATCCACCAATGGTATAAGCCTAAGAACAAAGACCTTGAGGTGTCTTGTGTCAATGATATGCAGAAAAATGATCTTTGGACTGAGCTGAAGTCAAATTTTACCCTACCGCTAGAGGGTGATCCGGAGAAGCCAGTAATAGAGCCATTAATCAAGTCTTTTGCTCTTAAGAAGATGGCAGAACTATTCAGGAATTGGAAGAAAGAACTCAATACGTATGTCGAAAAAATGAGACACCAGAATTCAAGGGCAAATTTGAGAAGATCAGAGATGACTGGCCCGCATTTGTGGCCTACAAGACATCGGAAAAGAGTAAAAAGATGTCGGCGACAAACAAGAGAAATGCTGCGAAGAAGAAGCTTCACCATTGCATGGGGTTAGGTGGCTACCTCGTAGCCCGACCTAAGTGGGCCAAGGCTGAGATTGATCTGCTTCATAAAGGGAAAGAACCAGAGACAATGAACTGGCCAGACCGTTGCCGGACTTGGTTCTTCGGGGCCGGCGGATCCTTGGACCCTATAACAGGGAAGTGCATTTGGACGGACGAACAATTGGACATACCAGTCAAGAGGCTTAAGCATTATATCGAAGTAAGCGCAGCAAGGGAAGTTCGTTCGAGACGGGAGAAGGACGAGCTCACAATGGCCCTCGGGAATCGTGAGCACCCTGGGCGGACACGAGGCACGCCGAGCTCCCTTCCGTGGAAGGCTGGATTTCGGACGCGAGGGTTACAAAACCCATGAGAGGAGGAAGAAACTAGAGCAGAGCCTAATGCAGGCGCTGCACGAAAGGGTAATGGGGCTAGAGGAACGAGAAGAGGAACGAGAAGCAGCAGATCACAACAAACGACCTGCCGAAGCTTCCCCCGAAGCTACCCCGCCATCTCAGCGGAGAAGCAGCGTGGCTTCCACCGAGCTGATTCAGCGAGCAGCATGCCTTGACGGCTCCTGCCAGCTATCCCGTGGATGCTATCATGGATGCTGAAAATTGCCACCTTATGGCGCAATGGAGCAACTTGAAGGTCAAGGCGGCTGTTGGCTCTGTTTATCCTACTAAACCCGACTCAACTTTTCACTGCCGCCGATTCGGAAGGATATGCTAAGGTGATGGTCGATGAAATAACGGAGGATTTGAGGACCTCGGCTTGACCACCCTACCGGTGAAGGGGAGTATCGGCTGGGTTCTGCTCTAAAGACTCCATGCCTATGGCGGAAGGATCTCATCAACCTTCCGAACTGGGCGCCTCCGCCTCCTCCTCCTCCCGTGAATCAGGGCACTCTGCCTCCTCCACCGCCTCCTCCTCCCGTGAGTGACGATCAGGGCACTCGGCCGGCTCCTTCTTCGGCGTGGTGGCACTCCGCCTCCTTCTCCGCCTGCACGGCGCCCGAGCAGCCAGCCTCCTCCTTCTCCGCCTCGTCGGCAAGGCGGAAGAGACCCGCCGCCCGCTCCGGCTGCTCCAGCGTCGTAGTCCTTCTCCTCCGCCTCGTAAGCAAGGAAAGAAGACATCCGCTCCGTCTGCTCTGCGGCGTCTAGCAGTACAGCCAAAGGCGGGAGGAGATCTGATTCGGTCCTTCTCTGAAGACTCGGAGAAGTTACCGTATGAGAGGAGCGAAGAGGAAAGCGAAGATCGCGCAGACGAAGTGGATGACTGGTTTCAAGGGTTGAAAGCAAAGAGACATCCACCTCCGGAGGAGAAGGTAGATCCGGTCAAAGCGAAGCGCACTTGCTGCTCGACAAAACCACCCAAGTCTCCGCCGAAAGGCAACTATGAGCGCATTATTGGAAAGGCATTTGCCAAAGCGGAGAGGTGGGGAAGTACTGTCAGTGATCAATGGATGAAAGAACGAAGAGCTGGGAAACAAATTGCCCAGCTCGGCGAACAAGCAAAGCAATCATGCCCCCCGCTCAAGGTGCCTGCTAGCGACATCGTCGTTCCGAGGATGGTGCCCGGTTATGGCAATCCTGCAGATTACACCTTGACGATGTACATTATGATTTCTTGGAGGTGCAGATACAAAGATACGATGCAGGAAGCCTCTCGTCAAAGATGAAAGCTCTCTATCAACGATGATGCGAAGATTGCATGATTGGTACATGAAAACCTGCAAAGAGTCCGATGGGAGGAGTACTTTGTATGTGAGAGTTAAAGGAGCATGACCTCCTTGGAATTGAACTGTTGCCTATTCCATTTGAGGAGTTCTATCAGTTTTCAATCAATTGGCCCTCGATAAAGCAACGGTCACCTGCTATCGTCTGTAAGTAGTACTACTTCTATCATTAAGTATCTCTATATAACTCAGCTCTTTCATTGCATGTATTTATAAATATCCTCATTATATTATGCAGATTGAAGATCTTGAAATGAAGAAAAGACAAGTGGGTGATATTGGGTTCATTAACACATATCTCATAGATGCAAATGAGGTTAAATATCGTGCCGACGAAACCGAGGCCAACTTACTACGATCGTTGGAAATAAATGAACACAAAAATATAATACTCTTTCCTTACAACTACAAGTGAGTGTTCTTGTCTTGTGGCATATTCAGTTTCCCTTATTAGTCCAGGTTATAGTAATGTAATATTGATGAGTTATGCATGCGCATGCGCAGGTACCACTATATTCTCCTAGAGATTAAGCTTGAGCAGGAGTAGTAACTGTCTTAGACTCGAGACGAAAAGATCCCAAGGAGTATGCGGACATGACTGAAATGCTCGAGAAGTAAGTTAAATCGATCATTATCCACCATATCAGCAACTTTGTTCATTTCTGATATCAAGTAATTGTTTTCTTTGTATGGCAGGGCTTGGGGAAAATTCACCAAAAAGCTCCGGGACTACCGAAGAAGCTGCAATTTAGACACCCAAAAGTAAGTACTATATAGTAGCATATTCCACGCGCATCTCCTAGTGATTCAAGCGCTAGTTTCATCAATACCATTTAGCATGCTTGCTAATTATCAGTTTGATTGACCTCTGTTTCTTGTAAAGTGGTTGTGGCAGGAAGAAGGGAATGATTTCTGTGGATACTATGTTTGCAGTCCATCCGCCACCACGACTGCGAGAGGGGCTACTCCGACAAACAATATGAAGTGCGTAAATAAAAATATTCACAATTTTATTTTATTACCATCATTTGTGTTGAGTTTCATTCATTCATATATATATGTATTGACCCCTTCTTAA
This sequence comes from Aegilops bicornis, assembly GCA_021605145.1. Taxonomy (NCBI): domain Eukaryota; kingdom Viridiplantae; phylum Streptophyta; class Magnoliopsida; order Poales; family Poaceae; genus Aegilops; species Aegilops bicornis. The sequence continues at coordinate 706,286,365 of CM038672.1, forward strand.
AATTAGATGTTTGGATGCGGGATGAACTACTAGCACCAGATCGCTGCGAGCAATTCAAGAGGAATTGGCGGCATTCTTTCTTGACCACGTGATCGCTGAAGACGGAGAATACTATGTGGACCACAGCGTCCGTATTGTAAAAGATAATTATTGTATATATGTAGCGGTAGTGTCGGATAGATATACGAGAACTTGTTGTTCGACCAATCTCTCGGAGAAGGAGAGGTGGTCGATATCACTTCTCTCTGTATGCATGTATGTTCATGACGATCTTCTGTTTGCTTAATTACTAGCTAGCTAGCGTGTCTAGCTAGTCCTCTCTATATGTATGTACAATACGTAGCGTCGACCAAGCACGGACAAAAAAGAGGACACTTTTCTCTATTAATTAGCTAGCTATAGCACAATATATGAAACACCTAAATTAAACCCCCAAACCCCCAAACCCCCCACTTTTCAAAAAAAACAAAACCACAGCCATAGAAATCTTGGCGTGGATGCCTATTGGTCCCGTTTGGTGCCACCAACGGGACCAAAGGCCCTCTACTGGGCTCAGCGGACAGGCCACGTGGAGGCCATCAGTCCAGTTCTGGATTGAACCGGGACTAAAGGGCCAGGGTATTAGTACCGACCCTTTAGTCACGGTTCATGAACCGGGACTAAAGGCCCTCACCAACCGGGTCAATAGGCCCCTTTTCTACTAGTGTGAGACCTCAAACTTGGTGACTACACCAGATTTTGTCTGCCCGTTGTCCCTTGATTGTAATTATTTTCAAGTTAAGTGCCTCATGTCCGTCACTGCAGTGTTTTTACTTCAGTGCCTCCTGTACATTCAAAGCCCTGCCTCATGTGCGTAGATCCACGTGCCTCGTATGACACTTGCCGTGACTCCTACGGGGCCCGTCGTGCCACACCCACGTCACTTCACAACCATGGTTCTCTAACCGAGTAGTCGGACCCATGCCTCTGCCGACACACTTTTGTGCATTCATAGAGTGCACACCCGTGACTTGAGAAAACACACGTACATGCCTGTTGTGGATTCACCTTTTCTGCCTTCCGCGCCTGGACCAACGTGCCTCACGTGCCTAGCGAAACATGCGCCGTGACTCTTACATGGTCCCACTGCCACGCCCGCGTCGCTCCCGAGACTTCACAACCATGCCTCTTTAACCGAGCACTCTTTTACTACATCCACAGGGTTGACACCCGTGCCTTGAGAAGCAGCATGTCCGTGCCTGTGTTGGCTTCATTTCCGGGAGGGGGGCGTGCCCAAGGGGGGTGGGCGCGCCACCCACCCTCGTGAGCACCTCCCGTATCTTCTAACGTGGGGTCCAAGTCCATCAGGTGGGTTTCCTTCCAAAAATACCTTCTCCATTTGATTTCGTGCCGTTTTGACTCCGTCTGATATTCCTTTTCCTCGAAACACTGAAATAGGCATAAAACAACAAATGTGGGCTGGGCCTCCGGTTAATAGGTTAGTCCCAAAAATAATATAGAAGTGGATAATAAAGCCCAATATTGCCTAAAACAGTAGATAATATAGCATGGAGCAATCAAAAATTATAGATACGTTGGAGACGTATCATACATCAACACCATAGCCCCTCCGATGAAGTGTGAGTAGTTTACTTCAGACCTTCGGGTCCATAACTATTAGCTAGATGGCTTCTTCTCTCTTATTGGATCTCAATACAATGTTCTCCCCCTCTCTCGTGGAGATCTATTCGACATAGTCTTCTTTTTGCAGTGTGTTTGTTGAGATCGATGCATTGTGGGTTTATGATCCAGCTTATCTATGAATAATATTTGAATCTTCTCTGAATTCTTTTATGTATGATTGAGTTATCTTTGCAAGTCTCTTCGAATTATACGTTTGGTTTGGCCAACTAGATTGGTAGTTCTTGCAATGGGAGAAGTGCATGGCTTTGGGTTCAATCTTGCGGTGTCCTTACCCAGTGGATGTAAAGGGTTGCAAGGCACGTATTGTATTGTTTCCATCGAGGATAACAAGATGGGGTATTTATCATATTGCATGAATTTATTCCTCTACATCATGTCATCTTGCTTAAGGCATTACTCTGTTTTTAACTTAATACTCTAGATGCATGCTGGATAGCGGTCGATGAGTGGAGTAATAGTAGTAGATGCAGAATCGTTTCGGTCTACTTGTCACAGACGTGATGCCTATATACATGACCATACCTAGATATACTATGCTTAATTCTGTCAATTGCTCAACAGTAATTTGTTCACCCACCGTAGAATACTTATGCTCTTGAGAGAAGCCACTAGTGAAACCTATGGCCCCCGGGTCTATTCTCTGTTGGGGAACGTAGCAGAAATTCAAAATTTTCCTACATGTCACCAAGATCTATCTATGGAGAAACTAGCAACGAGGGGAAGGAGAGTGCATCTACATACCCTTGTAGATCGCTAAGCGGAAGCATTCAAGAGAACGGGGTTGAAGGAGTCATACTCGTCGTGATCCAATTCACCGGAGATCCTAGTGCCGAACGGACGACACCACCGCGTTCAACACACGTACAGCCCGGTGACGTCTCCCATGCCTTGATCCAGCAAGGAGAGAGGGAGAGGTTGGGGAAGACTCCATCCAGCAGCAGCACGACGGTGTGGTGGTGATGGAGGCGTGGCAATCCTGCTGGGCCGCCAAGCACCTTGGGAGGAGGAGGACTTGGGAGAGGGGAGGGCTGCGCCAGGGGCAAGGGTGTAGCTCCCATGCGCCTCCCCACTATATATAGGGGTGGAGGGGGATTATTTCTTGCCCTCCAAGTCCATTGGGGCGTTGGCAAAGGTGGGAGGAAAGAAATCTCATCCTTTCCTTTACCCACCGATTGTTATCCCCCTTTTTAGGGATCTTGATCTTATCCCATCGGGATATGATCTTATTCCTTCTAAGGCGGGATCTTGGTGCGCCTTGACCAAGGGTGTGGGGCCTTGCCCCCACTACCCACGTTCATGTGGGTCCCCCATGCAGGTGGGCCCCACTCCGGAACCTTCTAGAACCTTCCCGGTACAATACCGAAAAATCCCGAACATTTTCCGGTGGCCAAAATAGGACTTCCCATATATAAATATTTACCTCCGGACCATTCCGGAACTCCTCGTGACATCCGGGATCTCATCCGGGACTCCGAACAACATTCGGTAACCACGTATATCTATTCCCTATAACCCTAGCGTCATCGAACCTTAAGTGTGTAGACCCTACGGGTTCGGGAACCATCCAGACATGACCGAGACGTTCTCCGGTCAATAACCAACAGCGGGATCTGGATACCCATGTTGGCTCCCACATGTTCCACGATGATCTCATCGGATGAACCACGATGTCAAGGACTCAATCAATCCCGTATACAGTTCCCTTTGTCTAGCGGTATTGTACTTGCCCGAGATTCGATCGTCGGTATGCCGATACCTTGTTCAATCTTGTTACCGGCAAGTCTCTTTACTCGTTCCGTAACACATCATCCCGTGATCAACCCCTTGGTCACATTGTGCGCATTATGATGATGTCCAACCAAGTGGGCCCAGAGATACCTCTCCGTTACACGGAGTGACAAATCCTAGTCTCGATTCGTGCCAACCCAACAGACACTTTCGGAGATACATGTAGTGCACCTTTATAGCCACCCATTTACGTTGTGACGTTTGGTACACCCAAAGCATTCCTACGGCATCCGGGAGTTGCACAATCTCATGGTCTAAGGAAATGATACTTGACATTAGAAAAGCTTTAGCATACGAACTACAATCTTTGTGCTAGCCTTAGGCTTGGGTCTTGTCCATCACATCATTCTCCAAATGATGTGATCCCGTTATCAACGACATCCAATGTCCATGGTCAGGAAACCGTAACCATCTGTTGATCAACGAGCTAGTCAACTAGAGGCTTACTAGATACATGGTGTTGTTTATGTACCCACACATGTATCTGAGTTTCCTATCAATACAATTATAGCATGGGTAATAAACGATTATCATGAACAAGGAAATATAATAATAACTAATTTATTATTGCCTCTAGGGCATATTTCCAACAGTCTCCCACTTGCACTAGAGTCAATAATCTAGTTCATATCGCCATGTGATTAACACTCACAGGTCACATCACCATGTGACTAACATCCAAAGAGTTTACTAGTGTCACTAAACTATTTCACATCATCATGTGATTAAGACTCAATGAGTTCTGGGGTTTGATCATGTTTTGCTTGTGAGCGAGGTTTTAGTCAACGGGTCTGCAACATTCAGATCTGTATGTACTTCGCAAATCTCTAGGTCATATTGTAAATGTTGCTTCCACGCTCCACTTGGAGCTATTCCAAATGGTTGCTCCACTATACGTATCCGGTTTGCTACTCAGAGTCATTCGGATAGGTGTTAAAGCTTGCACTGACGTAACCCTTTACGCCGAACTTCTTTATCACCTCCATAATCGAGAAACATGTCCTTATTTACTCCAAGGACAATTTTGACCGCTGTCCAATGATCCATTCCTGGATCATTCTTGTACCCCTTGACTGACTCATGGCAGGCACACTTCCGGTGCGGTACACAGCATAGCATACTATAGAGCCTACGTCTGAAGCATAGGGGACGACCTTCGTCCTTTCTCTCTCTTCTGCCGTGGTCGAGCTTTAACTCTTAACTTCTTACCTTACAACTCAGGCAAGAACTCCTTCTTTGACTGATCCATCTTGAACACCTTCAAGATTATGTCAAGGTATGTGCTCATTTGAAAGTACCATTTAGCGTTTTTTTTTGATCTATCGTCATAGATCTTGATGCTCAATGTTCTAGTAGCTTAATCCAGGTTTTCCATTGAAAAACACTTCTCAAACAACCCTATATGCTTTCTAGAAATTCTAGATCATTTCTGATCAACAATATGTCTACAACATATACTCATCAGAAATTCTATAGTGCTCCCACTCACTTCTTTGGAAATACAAGTTTCTCATAAACTTTGTATAGACCCAAAATCTTTGATCATCTCATCAAAGCGTACATTCCAACTCTGAGATGCTTACTCCAGTCGTTAGAAGGATAGCTGGAGCTTTGCATACTTATTAGCGTCTTTCAGGATTGTCAAAAACCTTCTGGTTGTATCACATACAACCTTTCCTCAAGAAAACTGTCAAGGAAACAATGTTTTGACATCCTATATGCAAGATTTCATAAATAATGCAGTAACTGCTAATCCAATTCCAACAGACTCTTAGCATCGCTACGTGTGAGAAAGCCTCACCGTAGTCAACTCCTTGAACTTGTCAGAAAATATCTTTCACGACAAGTCGAGCTTTCTTAATGGTGATGCTTACCATCATTGTTTGTCTTCCTTTTAAAATCCATCTTTACCCAACGTCCTTACGACCATCCAGTATTTCTTCCAAAGTCATGGATCCTGTCTCGGATGTAATGGCCTCGATCCATTCGTTGGAATCCGGGCCCACCATCGCTTCTCCATAGCTCGTAGGTTCATTGTTGTCTAGCAACATGACCTCTAAGACAGGATTGCGTACCACTCTGAAGTAGTACGCGTCCTTGTCGACCTACGAGGTTCAGTAGTGACTTGATCCGAAGCATCATGATCACTATCATCAGCTTCCACTTCAATTGGTGTAGGTGCCACATGAACAACTTCCTGTGCCCTGCTACACACTGGTTGAAGTGATGGTTTAATAACCTCATTAAGTCTCCACCATCCTCCCACTCAATTCTTTCGAGAGAAACTTTTCCTCGAGAAAGGACCCGTTTCTAGAAACAATTACTTTTGCTTCCGGATCTGAGATAGGAGGTGTACCCAAATGTTTTGGGTGTCCTATGAAGATGCATTTTTATCCGCTTTGGGTTCGAGCTCATCAACCTGAAACTTTTTCACATAAGCATCGCAGCCCCAAACTTTTAAGAAATGACAACTTAGGTTTCTCCAAACCTTAGTTCAAACGGTGTCGTCTCAACGGAATTATGTGGTGCCCTATTAAAGTGAGTGCGGTTGTCTCTAATGCCTAACCCATGAACGATAGTGGTAATTCGATAAGAGACATCATGGTACGCACCATATTCAATAGGGTGCAACTATGATGTTCGGACACACCATCACACTATGGTGTTCCAGGCGGTATTTAGTGTGAAACAATTTCCACAATGTCTTAATTGCGTGCCAAAGCTCGTAACTCAGATACTCATCTCTATGATCATATCATAGAAATTTTATCCTCTTGTCACGATGATCTTTAACTTCACTCTGAAATTACTTGAACCATTCAATAATTCAGATTTGTGTTTCATCAAGTAAATATACTCAACATCTACTCGAATCATCTGTGAAGTAAGAACATAACGATATTCACTTTGCATGCCTCGGCACTCATTGGACTGCACACATCAAAATGTGTTACTTCCAACAAGTTGCTATCTTGTTCCATCTTACTGAAAATGAGGCTTTTCAGTCATCTTGCCCATGTGGTATGATTTGCATATCTCAAGTGATTCAAAATCAAGTGAGTCCAAACGATCCATCTGCATGGAGTTTCTTCATGCGTATACACCAATAGAAATGGTTCGCATGTCTCAAACTTTTCAAAAATGAGTGAGTCCAAAGATCCATCAACATGGAGCTTCTTCATGCGTTTACACCAATATGACTTACATGGCAGTGCCACAAGTAAGTGGTACTATCATTACTATCTTATATCTTTTGGCATGAAAATGTGTATCACTAAGATCGAGATTCAATAAACCATTCTTTTAGGTGCAATACCATTGAAGGTTTTATTCAAATAAATAGAGTAACCATTATTCTCCTTAAATTAATAACCGTATTGGGATAGACATAATCCAATCATGTCTATGCTCAACGCAAACACCAAATAACAATTATTTAGGTTTAACACAAATCTCGATGGTAGAGGGAGCAGGCGATGCTTGATCACATCAACCTTTGGAAACACTTCCAACACATATCGTCAGCTCACCTTTAGCTAGTCTCCGTTTATTCCGTAGCTTTTATTTCGAGTTACTAACACTTAGCAACCGAACCGGTATCTAATACCCTGGTGCTGCTAGGAGTACTAGTAAAGTACACATTAACATAATGTATATCCAATATACTTCTATCGACCTTGCCAGCCTTCTCATCTACCAAATATCTAGGGTAATCTTGCTTGATTGTCCGTTCCTCTCATTCTGAACCACTTAGTCTCGGGTTTGGGTTCAACCACAGGTTTCTTCACTGGAGCAGCAACTGATTTGCCGTTTCATGAAGTACCCCTTCTTGCCCTTGCCCTTCTTGAAACTAGTGGTTTCACTAACCATCAACAATTGATGCTCCTTCTTGATTTCTACATTCGCGGTGTCGAACATTGCGAATAGCTCAAGGATCATCATATCTATCCCTGATATGTTATAGTTCATCATGAAGCTTCTAGCAGCTTGGTGGCATTGACTTTGGAGAAACATCACTATCTCATCAGGAAGATCAACTCCCTCGATTCAAGTGATTGTTGCACTCAGACAATCTGAGCACAAGCTCAACGATTGAGCTTTTCTCCCTTAGTTTGCAGGCTAAGAAAATCGTCAGAGGTCTTATGCCTCTTGACGTGGGCACGATCTTGAAATCCCAATTTCAGCCCTCGAAACATCTCATATGTTCATGACGTTTGAAATCGTCTTTGGTGCCTCAACTCTAAACCGTTTAACCGAACTATCACGTAGTTATCAAGGCGTGTATGTCGGATGTTACATAACATCCACAGACGACGTTCGAGGTTCAGCACACCGAGCGGTGCATTAAGGACATAAGCCTTCTACTGTCCGCATAATTGCTACTGTCAACTTTCAACTATATTTTCTCTAGGAACATATCTAAAATAGTAGAACTAAAGCGCGAGCTATGACATAATTTGCAAAGGGTTTTTGACTATGTTCAGGATAATTAAGTTCATCTTATGAACTCCTACTCAGATAGACATCCCTCTAGTCATCTAAGTGATTACATGATCCGAGTAACCTAGGTCGTGTCCGATCATCACGTGAGATGGACTAGTCATCATCGGTGAACATCTTCATGTTGATCGTATCTACCATACGACTCATGCTCGACCTTTCGGTCTCTTGTGTTCTGAGGCCATGTCTGTACATGCTAGGCTCGTCAAGTCAACCTAAGTGTATTGCGTGTGTAAATCTGGCTTACACCCGTTGTATGTGAATGTAAGAATCTATCACACCCGATCATCACGTGGTGCTTGAAGCAACGAACTTTCGCAATGGTGCACAGTTAGGGGAACACTTTCCTGAAATTTTAATGAGGGATCATCTTATTTACTACTTGTCGTTCTAAGCAAATAAGATGCATAAACATGATAAACATCACATGCAATCAAATAGTGACATGATATGGCCAATATCATTTTGCTCCTTTTGATCTCCATCTTCAGGGCTCCATGATCATCATCGTCACCGCCATGACACCATGATCTCCATCATCATGATCTCCATCATCGTGTCGTCATGAAGTTGTCTCGCCAACTATTACTTCTACTACTATGGCTAACGGTTAGCAATAAAGTAAAGTAATTACATGGCGTTGTTCAATGACACGCAGGTCATACGATAAATAAAGACGACTCCTATGGCTCCTGCCGGTTGTCATACTCATCGACATGCAAGTCGTGATTCGTATTACAAGAACATGATCAATCTCATACATCACATATCATTCATCACATTCTTCTTGGCCATATCACATCACATAGCATACCCTGCGAAAACAAGTTAGACATCCTCTAATTGTTGTTTGCATGTTTTACGTGGATGCTATGGGTTTCTAGCAAGGACGTTTCATACCTACGCAAAACCACAACGTGATATGCCAATTGCTATTTACCCTTCATAAGGCCCCTTTTCATCGAATCTGTTCCGACTAAAGTGGGAGAGACTGGCACCCGCTAGCCACCTTAAGCACCAAGTGCATGTCAGTCGGTGGAACCTATCTCACGTAAGTGTACGTGTAAGGTCGGTCCGGGCCGCTTCATCCCACAATACCGTCGAAACAAGATTGGACTACTAACAGTAAGCATATTGAACAAAATCAACGCCCACAACTACTTTGTGTTCTACTCGTGGAAAGAATCTCATAATAGACCTAGCTCATGATGCCACTGTTGGGGAACGTAGCAGAAATTCAAAATTTTCCTACATGTCACCAAGATCTATCTATGGAGAAACTAGCAACGAGGGGAAGGAGAGTGCATCTACATACCCTTGTAGATCGCTAAGCAGAAGCGTTCAAGAGGACGGGGTTGAAGGAGTCATACTCGTCGTCATCCAAATCACTGGAGATCCTAGTGCCGAACGGACGGCACCTCCGCGTTCAACACACGTACAGCCCGGTGACGTCTCCCATGCCTTGATCCAGCAAGGAGAGAGGGAGAGGTTGGGGAAGACTCCATCTAGCAGCAGCACGACGGTGTGGTGGTGATGGAGGAGCGTGGCAATCCTGCAGGGCTTCGCCAAGCACCGTGGGGAGGAGGAGGACTTGGGAGAGGGGGAGTGCTGCGCCAGGGGCAAGGGTGTAGCTGCCATGCGCCTCCCCACTATATATAGGGGTGGAGGGGGATTATTTCTTGCCCTCCAAGTCCATTGGGGCGTTGGCAAAGGTGGGAGGAAAGAAATCCCATCCTTTCCTTTCCCCACCGATTGTTATCCCCCCTTTTTAGGGATCTTGATCTTATTCCTTCGGGATATGATCTTATTCCTTCTAAGGCGGGATCTTGGTGCGCCTTGACCAGGGGTGTGGGGCCTTGCCCCCACTACCCACATTCATGTGGGTCCCCCCATGCAGGTGGGCCCCACTCCGGAACCTTCTAGAACCTTCCCGGTACAATACCGAAAAATCCCGAACATTTTCCGGTGGCCAAAATAGGACTTCCCATATATAAATCTTTACCCTCGGACCATTCTGGAACTCCTCGTGACGTCCGGGATCTCATCCAGGACTCCGAACAACATTCGGTAACCATGTATATCTATTGCCTATAACCCTAGCGTCATCGAACCTTAAGTGTGTAGACCCTACGGGTTCGGGAACCATGCAAACATGACCGAGACGTTCTCCGGTCAATAACCAACAGCGGGATCTAGATACCCATGTTGGCTCCCACATGTTCCACGATGATCTCATCGGATGAACCACGATGTCAAGGACTCAATCAATCATGTATACAATTCCCTTTGTCTAGCGGTATTGTACTTGCCCGAGATTCGATCGTCGGTATGCCGATACCTTGTTCAATCTCGTTACCGGCAAGTCTCTTTACTCGTTCCGTAACACATCATCCCGTGATCAACCCTGTGGTCACATTGTGCACATTATGATGATGTCCTACCGAGTGGGCCCAGAGATACCTCGCCGTTACACGGAGTGACAAATCCCAGTCTCGATTCGTGCCAACCCAACAGACACTTTCGGAGATACCTGTAGTGCACCTTTATAGCCACCCGATTACGTTGTGACGTTTGGTACACCCAAAGCATTCCTCGGCATCCGGGAGTTGCACAATCTCATGGTCTAAGGAAATGATACTTGACATTAGAAAAGCTGTAGCATACGAACTACGATCTTTGTGCTAGGCTTAGGATTGGGTCTTGTCCATCACATCATTCTCCAAATGATGTGATCCCGTTATAAACGACATCCAATGTCCATGGTCAGGAAACCGTAACCATCTGTTGATCAACGAGCTAGTCAACTAGAGGCTTACTAGGGACATGGTGTTGTTTATGTACCCACACATGTATCTGAGTTTCCTATCAATACAATTATAGCATGGGTAATAAACGATTATCATGAACAAGGAAATATAATAATAACTAATTTATTATTGCCTCTAGGGCATATTTCCAACATTCTCATCATATCAATCTCCATCACTTTTATACTTGCTTTGTTTTACTTTGCCTTTTACTTTTCACTTTGCATCTTTATACCAAAAATACCAAAAATATTATCTCTAACAGATCTCACTCGTAAGTGACCGTGAAGGGATTGACATCCCCTAATCGCGTTGGTTGCGAGTAGCTATCGCTTTGTGCAGGTACGAGGGTCTTGTGCGTGGCCTCCTACTGGATTGATACCTTGGTTCTCAAAAAACTGAGGGAAATACTTACGCTACTGTGCTGCATCATCCTCCCCTCTTCGAGGAAAACCAACGCAAGCTCAAGACGTAGCACTCATCCTCGTCTTCACTTGGTGTCTCCCTCCCCTTGTGTTCGGCGTTTAGCTTGCCGGCCTGCTTGAAGACCCAGCATTCTCTGTGGGTGTGATTTGCAGGTTTATCAGAGGTTCCATGAATATGACATAATTTGTCTAGAATCTTGTTTAGGCTGGACGGTCCATCTCTGTTGCCTTTGAAAGGCTTTTTCCATTGACCGGGTCGAGAGCCCCTAAATCTAGTGTTTACCGCCGTGTTATCTGGGCTATCTTCGTTATTTCGACGCTTGCTTTTACTGCGTCGTGGTTTTCCATTGCCGTCCCTGACTTCAGACGTGCCTCGGTCGCTGGTGCTACTACGGGCCAACCCGCTATCTTCGCCCGCGCAAAAGCGGGTCATAAGGCTTATTAGGGCTGCCATTGTCCTCGGTTTTTCTTGGCCGAGGTGTCTGGCGAGCCATTCGTCTCGGACGCTGTGTTTGAAAGCTGCTAGGGCATCGGCGTCCGGGCACCCGACGATTTGATTCTTCTTAGTGAGAAATCTGTTCCAAAGCTTTCGGGCTGACTCTCCGGGCTGTTGATTTATATGACTTAAATCGTCTGCATCCGGAGGTCGGACATAAGTCCCTTGAAAGTTAGCCCTAAAAGCATCCTCAAGCTCCTCCCAACTTCCAATTGAATTTTCGGGGGGGCTCTTCAGCCAGTTCCGAGCTGGTCCTTTCAACTTGAGGGGCAAGTATTTGATGGCATGGAGATCGTCTCCGCGAGCCATACAGATATGGAGGATGAAGTCCTCAATCCAGACCCCAGGGTCTGTCGTCCCGTCGTACGCCTCTATGTTCATGGGTTTGAATCCATCTGGAAATTCATGATCTAGGACCTCATCGGTGAAGCATAGGGGGTGCGCGGCACCCCTGTATTTGGATGTGTCATGGTGTTCTGACGGTTGTAGTGTTTGTTTTCGATTCTGCACTGGAGCGCGCATCCTAGATCTGTAGATGGATCTGGTCATGCCAGCTTTTTGATGAAAGTCTCGCATGAATTGTGTGGTGACTTATGTGCGACCTCATTAGCCACCCTATCGCGGCCACGAGGTGGTCGATCCGACTAGTCGTCCGTTTTATTTTTCGGCTGTGTAGGCTCTGAGGCCTCATCATGTAATTCAGGCAACAGCTTGTGCTTTGGATAGCTCTTTGTGTGGCGACTGCCACCATACTTTTCTTTAGTGTCGAGCACTTTGTTCCATCTTCTGTTGAGCGTATTCTGCACGGCCTTAAGCCTTTTCTTCTAGTTCTTCAGACTCCTCGTCGTGGAAATAAGCCTTCTGTGGAGGTTCTCTTGTTCCAAGTGCCTTTCCGGGATTATATGCGCATCGTCGTCCGGACTGTTTTCCTCTCCGGAGAGAGGTTGATGAGCTTTATCCTCGGGGTCGCCGTGATCGGACAGTGGCTCCGTACTATGTTCACCGTCCGCTGGTTCATCCTGCTCTATCGCTAGGTCCGTGTGGTCGTTGTTTCCTCTGGATTCAACCGGGGTATTATTTTTTCTTGCGCTGTCATGGCTGTTTTTGCCGAGGCGGGATTTGGAGCGGCGCCTATGCCGTCGCTTTGGTTGCTTCTCGAGGGAACTATCCCTCGCCGCGTCCTTCCGTTCCTTGTCATTGTTTTCTTTGGGTGTATCCACCATATATATATCGTCTGATGAAATGGTTGTCCAGCGCCCTGTGGCCGCTGGTTCCTGTTCTTCTCCTGCATCGTCGTCCCTATCGTCGATGTCTTCAGAGTCGAAATCGAGCATGTCGGTTAAGTCATCGACAGTGGCTATTAAGTGGGTGGTGGGTGGGGAACGGATTTCTTCGTCGTCCGCCTCCCACTCGAGCCGGACGTAGTTCGGCCAAGGGCCTCCTGACAAGGAGAGAGACCTTAATGAATTTAGCACATCGCCGAAGGGCGAGTGCTGAAAGATATCCGTGGAGGTAAACTCCATGATTGGCGCCCAATCAGATTCGATAGGTATGGACGCAGGCGATTCGGGGCCTGTGGCCGGCGACGAATCCGAGGATCCGGCGACACAGCTCTCATAGGAGGTGAAGTCAGTATTCGGCTCTATCGCCACTGAGTGTCTAGTGTGATTTCCCGAACACCGTCCGACGACAGAGCTAAGTCATGCTCATTGTGACTGTGCAGCGCACCTGACATGGGGTCGAATCCGTTAAAGATCAAGTCTCCGCGGATGTCGGCAGTGTAGTTCAATTTTTCAAACCTAACCTGACGGCCAGGGGCGTAGCTCTCGATCTGCTCCAGATGTCCAAGCGAGTTGGCCCACAGTACGAAGCTGCCAAATACGAAGATCTGTTCAGGGAGGAAAACCTCACCTTGGATCGCATTGTTGCCGATGACCGAAGGGGCCATCAAGCCTTGTCGTGATGGCACAGTGGAACTCTCAATTAAAGCACCAATTTCGGTGTCAAAACCGGCGGATCTCGGGTAGGGGGTCTTGAAGTGTGTGTCTAAGGCGGATGGTAACAGGAGGCGGGGGACGCGATGTTTACCCAGGTTCGGGCCCTCTCGATGGAGGTAATACCATACTTCCTGCTTGATTCATCTTGATGACATGAGTATTACAAGAGTTGATCTACCACGAGATCGTAGAGGCTAAACCCTAGAAGCTAGCCTATGGCATGTTTGTTGTTGTCCTACGGACTAAACCCTCCGCTTTATATAGACACCAGAGGGGGCTAGGATTACACAAAGTCGGTTACAAGGGAGGAGATCTACATATCCGTATTGCCAAACTTGCCTTCCACGCCAAGGAGAGTCCCATCCGGACACGGGACAAAGTCTTCAATCTTGTATCTTCATAGTCCAACAGTCCGACTAAAGTATATAATCCGGCTGTCCGAGGACCCCCTAATCCAGGACTCCCTCACCCCCCTTCAAGATGTTTATGAAAATTAAATGAGCCGAAGGCAAGCCAGAGGTTCCCTCGCGCCGGAGGCGCCGTGCCACACCACGAGGTACAACGCGCCGCACGAACCAGCACGCCGCACGACCAACACACACTTCGACCTATACCCCCCCTTCAAGATGTTTGTGAAAATTAAACGAGCCGAAGGTTTCCTCGCGCCGGAGGCGCCGTGCCACACCACGAGGTACTACGCGCCGCACGAACCAGCACGCCTTACGACCAACACACACTTCGACCTATGACCTCCCTTCAAGATGTTTATGAAAATTAAACGAGCCGAAGAAGAGCCAGAGGCGCTTTTCTTCAATTTAGTAAAGTTATACATCGGTTCCTCTCCTAGTGTTCAGTTGTGCCTATAAAGAAGTCACACGATTGAACGATTCTGAAGACTGCCTTTTTACATGAAAAAGTTGCTTTTTTCTTTACTTGAAAGGTCACATTTGATAGTGTTGGTAGTCCCCATCCGTAACTACCCCATCAATCTCCATTACCCGGAAATATAATGGGAACAAAAAGGGAAACGAGAAAAGGAAACAGGGAACTAACCGCGCGAACTGGTATTTTCTTTGTGTTTTCGCGCGGAAATGGAAAACAGAAAATTCTGGTAGTTCGAGGGTCAAACTATAAAGCACACGAAACCTCAAACCGGAAAGGGAAAACCGGAACTAACCGCGCCAACTGGTTTTCCCTCGCGGGAGCACTCCACGCGCGACACTTGTCACGCGCGGAGTGCTCCCGAAATGCTCGTTACGAGCGCTCCAAAGGAGCGCTCGTTAACTAGTTGCTCCCACGTTACAGGTTATGATCGGACGCGAGTGGGGAATCATGGGCCCCTGCTAACGAACTAACGAAGGAGGCTGCCAAACTGCTCAGGTAAGTTCAAAGAATAATACTCCCTCAATAAAGAAATATATAATCACTTAGATCACTATATCAATACTCAAAGTTTCGACTATGTATACTGAGGGTACATATATTAAGAACTCCTTGAAAATAGCTAAGGTCAAATAATAATCACTGGGTTCAGATTATGGAACTCTCTCTAGTGCAAAACAATGTGGACTCGAGTATATCGACATGCTCCGGTGGATCTACAGGATTGCTGAACTTGCAGCGACGACGGTCTTGACCTTCCCGTCGACTACAGTTCTGGTCCCATACACTGCAGGTCTGGCCGAGCATCTCGGGTGGACGAGGATCTTCACACTACGGTCACCGGCTTCCCACAACAGCAAGCGACCTCCACGGCACTCCTCAACCTGTGGCTGTAACTTTCCTCCAGCACCTCCTCCTCCACACGCCGGCCTTCCCTACCTCTGTAGCTGCCACCACCCAAGGCCGCACACGCGACGCCGTCCCGGACGCCCATGGGCTGACGAGCGCTACCCCCATCCGGGTCCTCCGTCTTCCAGCCACGATAACCAAGTTTTTCAAAAAGTATAAGTTCAGATTCTATAGCTACAGGTTCAGAGTTCTCACTTCTCTGAACAAATTCAGATTTCTACAGCTACATGCGCGATGCCGTCGTGACTCATTGTGCATATGAGATGTTGATACACACAAAAAAAATTGTGGATGAGAAGTTCAATTTTTGAAAGGTTCAATGTGTGAACAAGCTGTGGGATTTGCTATTGTTCATATGAACTTTCCGGCAGCCACGCTTGGCGGCTTAACTTGCACCTGCTTGTACTAGTGCATGATTTATTTGCATTGAAATTTTTGTTTTTGTGAAGGTCAGGATGTTGTGTTGCAGAAGGTCAAGTGTGTATTGTATGTGTGTGTGTGTGTGTGTGTTTTAAATGCATACCTTCATTGCAAAACAGTATGTTCATTTTCTTTGATGTGAGGATGGTTCCCCGTGCAAAAGGATTCAAAAGAAATTTCTATTTCCTTTATAGTTTTGTGTTTTTATTAGAAGAAAAGAAAAAGAGAAGTTCGGTTTCTAACGATG
Organism: Aegilops bicornis; assembly: GCA_021605145.1. Taxonomy (NCBI): domain Eukaryota; kingdom Viridiplantae; phylum Streptophyta; class Magnoliopsida; order Poales; family Poaceae; genus Aegilops; species Aegilops bicornis. Next base: position 706,302,519 of record CM038672.1, read on the forward strand.
ACGTGGTTCAACGTGCAAACCAATTGAAAAACTGTAAAGGTTCCTACCAAAAACGACCAACATTTCTTGCGGAAAAAGTTCACTCTATTTTTTGAACGCTGTGTGACAACTTTATGCTCTTTCATATGTGTGCATTCGTCATTTTGTAAATACATGTAGCACACGAAGTGTATGTGTATTTCAATAGAATGCGAAGTTCATATTTCAGAAATTCTTAAGTTCACGTGTACCACATACTGAAGAAATTCGTCTATGAACAAAAAACGGACCGCCCAGGCCATTTCACCGACGGCAAAAAAGCGTAAAAATGTCGTGGGACAAAAAAACTTCAAATGATATAACATAGTAAGTTCGTAGAAAGTGGACAAAAACATAATTTCGTTTGTAAGTTTAACAATTTCTAAAAAAACACCTTGAAGTTCAAATTTAAATAATAGGGCGGTTCAACGTTTATTACAAACTAGTGATTTCCCGCTACCGTAGAATAAACCAAGAAGCTCAAAAGTAAAAAATGTTGCAGTTCAAAAAGTTTATAAAAAATGGTGTTTCTAGATATTACAAAACAAATGAAGAAGTTCAATTTTATATTATCAGACGTCCGAGCTCCAACTACATGTTTTAAAATGGCAAAAAAATGACGTCCGACCTTCAATTGTGTGTAATTCGACGTATACACAAAAATGTGACAGAAGTTTATAGTGAAAACGACGAGAAGTTCAAATGAAAAAAGTTAGAGCGGTTCGATGTCCATAAAAACTCAGATTTTTTTAGTTAGTAAAGCCAAACAGAGAGCAGTTCAAATTGATAACTTCCTGAAGTTCACGTACTGTATGGTGTGCATTTCATATAAGAAAAAAAGAATAAAAAGGCAAAGGCTAAATATCTAGTTGCTCGAAGGTCAATTGACGTTCCCAGGAAAGTTCAAAAAAGGACTTTCCCCATTGCTAACAAATAAAACTAAGAAGTTCAAATTTAAAAAATGGTGAAATTCGATGTCTATAAAAAATGCAGATTTTTCTCATAAATTTTCCCATTACTAACGAAAAAACCAAGAAGTTCAGTTCAAAAATATCCAAGAAGTTGTACGATGTTTATTACAAAATTAGGATTTTTTCCATTATAATTGAAAAACACCAAGAAGTCCAAAATTGAAAAAACCAAGAAGTTCAATTTTAAAAAATACAATAGTTCAATGTATATGAAAAACTCAGACTTTCCTCGATACTAAATAATAAACCAAGAAGTTCAATTTCAAAAAATGGAGCAGTTCACTATTTATCACAAAAACATAAATTTTTCCCATTGCTAACGAATAAACCAAGAAGTTTAGTTTGAAACAACGAAGAAGTTGTATAATGTTTATTCCAAAACTAAGATTTTTTCTGTATAAAAATTGAATACAATTCTTTACTCAAGATATAAAAAAGGTGAAGTTCAAATTGAAAGCACAGAGAAGTTCAGAGTTTGTTAAAATCTAGGATTTACCTGTTCAAAAAATAAAAAACACAACTCCATTTTTTGCACTTTTTAAAACAACCCATAAACGAAGAAAATGGTTGCTAGAAGTTCAAGTGCTCGACGAGGAAAACTTCAAAAAATTCTTGTGAGAGAGGTTCACCGTGTATTTAGATGTCCAAAATACATAAAAAATATGTTGTTTTTTGTGTTTCAAAATAATTCTCTCAAATCAGAGAGAAGTTCAAGGTGATGACAACCGGAAGTTCACGTACTACATGGTTTGTATTTCATATAAGAAAAATTAAATAAAGTGAAACGGAGTGAAGTTCAAATAGACATGCCCCAGAAGTTCAACTACTTCACGCAGTGCAAAAAACAGCACGTCAAAAATAGAATGAAGTTCAAACAGACATGCCCGAGAAGTTCAACTACTTCACGTAGTGCATTTCAATTCGCGATGAAGGCGGAAATCATGATCTCGTCATTTTCTAATTTACTTCAAAACGGCAGGAATATCATTTGTGTAAGTTCAGGTCCTCGGTCGGAGAAAGTTAAAAACAATATTGTGATAGAGGTTTGTACAAAAAATATGATTTGTGTAACACTAACGTAATTGATGAGAAAATTACAAACAAAAATATGTCACGGAAGTTCAACGTGAAAATAGCACATAGTTCACCAACTGCACTGAATGAATTTCACATGAAAAACTTTTAAAATCATCGTGAGTACAAAAAAATAATCAACACGGGAAAGTTGCGTGCTTACAACAACTTTCCATCGGTATATCACTTGCTCAATTCCAGTGAGTGGACAGAGAGCTATGATCAAAAAAAAGCACGTGAAAAAACCGAGTGAAGTTCAGGTAGACATGCCGAGAAGTTCAAGTTCTTCACGCGGTGCATTTTCAAAGAATCTGTTTCGCGATAAAGCCAGAACAAATGATCTCGCCATTTTCAAAATTACAAGAAAATGGCTAGGAATCAGAGAAAACCATCAACATGAAAAAGTTTCGCATTTTCCTTAGATTTTCAATGGTATATTATTTGCCCCATTCCGATAAAGTTTGTAGAAATTACGGCAAAAATATGTTTTTAGCCATTTTCAAAATTGCCTTAAAACAGTAAGAAACTAGGAGATACAGTATATACTAAAACGTTTTGCATTTCCACAAGCTTTCCAACGCCATATTGTTTGCTACATTCGGACATACGGTTAAAAAATTAGCTCGAAAATACAAACTCGGTGCAACTTGGACCATTTTCCGAATTACTTTTAAACCATTCAAAATTAGAAAAAACCTTTAATATCATGTGCCTCAATTGGATTATCCATTTAGAAATGATATCGAAAATACGAACTCGGCTGTTCGGTTTGCGAAATTTTACGATTTTCCAAATTACTCTTTAACCGTAGGGAACTAGAGAAAACTTTCAACATGTGGAAGGAGCGTTTTTGCAGCAAATTTCCAATCCGTATTATTTGCCGCATTCCGATAAATGGTTTAGAAATGCGATCGAAAATACGATTCACTTTTTTGTATGAAGAAAAAACGGTTTTCAAAACTGCTCTTAAACCGCTTACATTTTGCCAAAAATTTAACTTGGTTCATGATACTGCTGTCCATAGCTTTTGAACGGTATATCACAAGCCCCATTTGGGCAATCTTGGCGAAAATTCAACCTAGCACACGGGGAAGTTCAGGTCAAACAACTCAGGCAGTAAAATTGCAAAAAACACAATTTCATCATGACCCGAGAGCAAAATCCGCCATCAGCAAGATTTCTATTTAAAACGGGCATTTAGTTGCTAAAAACCATCTCTAGATTACACTAACATCATATAGAACACGACTAACCAGAATAATTCGCGCAGGGAGTCACGGTTGCGAAGATAGCCCGAAGGTCCGGTTCGTACAGAGGGAAGTTCGGGCGCGTTACTCAGGTAGTTGAGGTTGTGATCAGAATATTATTCTTCTCGATTGGTAATTCTTTCAAGATAGTATATGTGCCTGCTACGTCTTGAGCTTGCGTTGGTTTTCCCCAAAGCGGAGAGGATGATGCAGCAGAGCAGCGTAAGTATTTCCCTTAGTTTTTGAGAACCAAGGTATCAATCCAGTAGGAGGCAACGCGCGTGTCCCTCGTACCTACACAAAACAAATAGCTCCTCGCAACCAACGCGAATAGGGGTTGTCAATCCCTTCGCGGTCACTTACGAGAGTGAGATTTGATAGAGATGATAGATAATATTTTTGGTATTTTTGGTATAAAGATGCAAAGTAAAAATATAAGGCAAAGTAAAAAAGCAAAACAATAATAAAGCATAGGAAGATTAATATGATGAAAATAGACCCGGGGCCATACATTTCACTAGTGGCTTCTCTCAAGAGTATAGGTATTCTACGGTGGGTGAACGAATTACTGTTGAGCAATTGACAGAATTGAGCATAGTTATGAGAGTATCTAGGTATGATCATGTGTATAGGCATCACGTCTGAGACAAGTAGACCGACTCCTGCCTGCATCTACTACTATTACTCCACTCATCAACCGCTATCCAGCATGCATCTAGAGTATTAAGTTAATGAAAATAGAGTAACGCCTTAAGCAAGATGACATGATGTATAGGAATAAATTCATGCAATATGATAAATACCCCATCTTGTTATCCTCGATGGCAACAATACAATACGTGCCTTGCAACCCTTTCTGTCACTAGGTAAGGATACCACAAGAATGAACCCAAAGCTAAGCACTTCTCCCATTGCAAGAACTACCAATCTAGTTGGCCAAACCAAACGGATAATTCGAAGAGACTTGCAAAGATAACTCAATCATACATAAAAGAATTCAGAAAAGATTCAAATATTTCTCATAGATAATCTTGATCATAAATCCACAATTCATCGATCTCAACAAACACACCGCAAAAAGAAGATTACATTGAATAGATCTCCACGAGCGAGGGGGAGAACATTGTATTGAGATCCAAAAAGAGAGAAGAAGCCATCTAGCTACTAACTATGGACCCAAAGGTTTGAGGTAAACTACTCACACTTCATCGGAGAGGCTTTGATGATGATGTAGAAGCCCTCCATGGTGGAATCCCCTTCCGGCGGAGCTCTGGAACAGGCCCCAAGATGGGATCTCGTGGATCTGAGAAAGTTGCGGCGGTGGAATTAGGTTTTGGCTCAGATCTGATCCGAAGTGCGTGAGGTATATATAGGAGGAAAAAGTACGTCGGTGGAGCCTCGAGGGGGCCATGAGGTAGGGGGGCGCGCCCTCCACCCTCGTGGCCGCCTTGGAGCTTTCTTGACGGAGAGTCCAAGTCTCCTGGGTCTTATCCGATGAGAAAATCACGTTCCCGAAGATTTCATTCCGTATGGACTCCGTTTGATATTCCGCTTTCTTGAAAAACTGAAATAGGCAAAAAACGGCAATTACAGGTTGGGCCTCCGGTTAATAGGTTAGTCCCAAAAGTAATATAAAAGTGGAAAATAAAGCCCAATATAGTCCAAAACAATAGATAATATAGCATGGAGCAATAAAAATTATAGATACGTTGGAGACGTATCAGGCATCCCCAAGCTTAATTCCTGCTCGTCCTCGAGTAGGTAAATGATAAAAGAGAATTTTTGATGCGGAGTGCTACTTGGCATAATTTCAATGTAATTCTTCTTAATTGTGGTATGAATATTCAGATCCGAAAGATTCAAGACAAAAGTTCATATTGACATAAAAATAATAATACTTCAAGCATACTAACAAAGCAATCATGTCTTCTCAAAATAACATGGCTAAAGAAAGTTATCCCTACAAAATCATATAGTCTGGCTATGCTCTATCTTCACCACACAAAGTATTTAAATCATGCACAACCCCGATGACAAGCCAAGCAATTGTTTCATACTTTTGACATTTTAAAAACTTTTTCAATCTTCACGCAATACATGAGCGTGAGCCATGGATATAACACTATATGTGGAATAGAATGGTGGTTGTGGAGAGGACAAAAAGAGGGAAGATAGTCTCACATCAACTAGGCGTATCGACGGGCTATGGAGACGCCCATCAATAGATATCAACGTGAGTGAGTAGGGATTGCCATGCAACGGATGCACTAGAGCTATAAGTGTATGAAATCTCAACAAATGAAACTAAGTGGGTGTGCATCCAACTCGCTTGCTCATGAAGACCTAGGGCAATATGAGGAAGCCCATCATTGGAATATACAAGCCAAGTTCTATAATGAAAAATTCCCACTAGTATATGAAAGTGACAAAACGAGAGACTCTCTATTATGAAGATCATGGTGCTACTTTGAAGCACAAGTGTGGTAAAAGGATAGTAACATTGTCCCTTCTCTCTTTTTCTCTCATTTTTTTATTGTTGGGCCTTTTCTTTTTTTTATGGCATCTTTTCCTTTTTTTCTTTTTCGTCCGGAGTCTCATCCCGACTTATGGGGGAATCATAGTCTCCATCATCCTTTCCTCACTTGGGACAATGCTCTAAAAATGATGATCATCACACTTTTATTTTTCTTACAACTCAATGATTACAACTCTATACTTAGAACAAAATATGAATCTATATGAACGCCTCCGACGGTGTACCGGGATATGCAATGATTCATAAGTATCATGTATGAAAGAATTATGAACAGTGGCTTTGCCAGAAATACGATGTCAACTAAATGATCATGCTAAGCAATATGACAATGATGGAGCGTGTCATAATAAATGGGACGGTGGAAAGTTGCATGGCAATATATCTCGGAATGGCTATGGAAATGCCATGATAGGTAGGTATGGTGGCTGTTTTGGGGAAGGTATATGGTGGGTGTATGATACCAGCGAAAAGGGCGCGGTATTAGAGAGGCTAGCAATGGTGGAAGGGTGAGAAAAGTGCGTATAATCCATGGACTCAACATTAGTTATAAAGAACTCATATACTTATTGCAAAAATCTACAAGTTACCAAAGAAAAGTATTACGCGCATGCTCCTAGGGGGATAGATTGGTAGGAAAATACCATTGCTCGACCCCGACCGCCACTCATAAGGAAGACAATCAATAAATAAATCATGCTCCGACTTCATCACATAACGGTTCACCATACGTGCATGCTACGGGAATCAGAAACTTTAACACAAGTATTTCTCAAATTCACAATTACTCAACTAGCATGACTCTAATATTACTACCTTCATATCTCAAAACAATTATCAAGCATCAAACTTCTCTTAGTATTCAACGCACTCAAAAGAAAGTTTTACAAATCTTGAATACCAAGCATATTATTACTTTAAGCAAATTACCATGCTATTTAAGACTCTCAAAATAATCTAAGTGAAGCATGAGAGAACAATAGTTTCTTTAAAACAGATCCACCACCATGCTCTAAAAGATATAAGTGAAGTACTAGAGCAAAACTATCAAGCTCAAAATATATAAGTGAAGCACATAGAGCAAAACTATCAAGCTCAAAAGATATAAGTGAAGCACATAGAGTATTCTAACAAATTCCAATTCATGTATGGCTCTCTCGAAAGGTGTGTACAGAAAGGATGATTGTGGTAAAATAACAAGCAAAGACGCAAATAATACAAGACGCTCCAAGCAAAACACATATCATGTGGTGAATAAAAATATAGCTCCAAATAAAGTTACCGATGGAAGTGGACGGAAGAGGGGATGCCTTCCGGGGCATCCCCAAGATTTTACTTTTTGGTGTCCTTGGATTATCTTGGGGGTGCCATGGGCATCCCCAAGCTTAGGCTCTTGCCACTCCTTGTTCCATAATCAATCAAAAAAATTCACCCAAAACTTGAAAACTTCACAGCACAAAACTCAACAGAAATCTCGTGACCTCCGTTAGCGAAAGAAAACAAAAGATCACTTCAAGGTACTGTAATGAACTCATTATTTATTTATATTGGTGTTAAAACTACTGTATTCCAACTTCTCTATGGATCATAAACTATTTTACTAGCCATAGATTCATCAAAATAAGCAAACAACACACGAAAAACAGAATCTGTCAAAAACAGAACAGTCTGTAGTAATCTGTAACTAACGCAAACTTCTGGAACTCGAAAAATTCAGCCAAAATAGTACGACTTAGGAAATTTGTTTGTTGATCAGCAACAATTGGAATAACTATTTTATCACGTTCTGGTGATTTTTAACAATTGTTTTCGTGAACCGAAAGTTTCTGGAAATTACAGCAAGATCAAATAACTATTGTCCAAGAAGATCCTATAGGTTTAACTTGGCACAAACACTAATTAAAACATGAAAAAACATCTAAACAGAATGTAGATGGATTATTTATTCCTAAACAGAAACAAAAACAAAAAACTAAAAATAAAATTGGGTTGCCTCCCAACAAGCGCTATCGTTTAACGCCCCTAGCTAGGCATAAAAGCAATGATAGATCTAGGTGTTCCTATCTTTGGTACGCAATCCATAAGTGGCTCTCATAATAGATTTATATGGTAATTTTATCTTCTTCCTAGGGAAGTGTTCCATGCCTTTCTTTAATGGGAATTGGAATCTAATATTCCCTTCCTTCACATCAACAATTGCACCAATCGTTCTAAAGAAAGGTCTACCAAGAAGAATAGGACATGAAGGATTGCAATTTATATCAAGAACGATAAAGTCTACGGGCACATAATTCCTATTTGCAACAATAAGAACATCATTAATTCTCCCCATAGGTTTCTTAATAGTGGAATCCGCAAGGTGCAAGTTTAGAGAGCATTCATCAAAATCACAGAAATCTAGCAAATAACACAAAGTTTTGGGAATAGTGGAAACACTAGCACCCAGATCACATAGAGCATAGAATTCATGATCCTTAATCTTAATTTTAATAGTTGGTTCCCACTCATCATAAAGTTTTCTAGGGATAGAAACCTCCAACTCATGTTTTTCCTCATAAGATTGCATCAAGGCATCAATGATATGTTTAGTAAACGCATTATTTTGAATATAAGCATGCGGAGAATTTAGCACGGATTGTAACAAGGAAATAAAATAAATTAAAGAGCAACTATCATAATTAAATTCCTTGGAATCCAAAATAGTGGGTTTAGCAACATCTAAGGTTTTACTTTCAATCCCACTTTTATCAATTTTAGTATCATAATCTAAAAGCTCCGAATTTTTAGAACGCCTTCTAGGTAAAGGTGACTCATATTCAATCTCATCATTATCAAGATTCATATTGCAAAACAAGGATTTGAAAGGGGACACATCAATAACTTTTAGATCTTCATCTTGATTTTCATGGAAATTGGAAGAACACACTTTAATAAAGGCATCTTTCATGGCACGCACCTTAGCGGTTCTTTCTTTGCATTCATCAATGGAAATTCTCATGGCTTTGAGAGACTCATTGATATCATGCTTAGGAGGAATAGATCTAAGCTTTAAAGAATCAACATCAAGAGAAATTCTATCAACGTTCCTAGCCAATTCATCAACTTTAAGTAATTTCTCTTCAAGCAAGGCATTAAAATTCTTTTGTGAATTCATAAACTCTTTAACACTATTCTCAAATTCAGGGGGCATCTTATTAAAATTTCCATAAGAGTTGTTGTATGAATGTCCATAATTATTAGAAGGATTACTAGGATAGGGCCTAGGATTAAAATTCCCTCTATATGCGTTGTTACCAAAATTATTCCTACCAACAAAATTCACATCCATAGATTCATTATTATTCTCAATCAAAGTAGACAAGGGCATATCATTAGGATCAGAAGAAACACTCTTAGTAGCAAATAATTTCATAAGTTCATCCATCTTTCCACTCAAAACATTGATTTCTTCTATCGCATGCACTTTTTTATTAGTAGATCTTTCAGTGTGCCATTGAGAATAATTAACCATAATATTATCTAGGAGTTTAGTAGCATCTCCTAAAGTGATTTCCATAAAAGTGCCTCCCGCGGCCGAGTCTAAAAGATGTCTAGAAGAAAAATTCAATCCGGCATAGAAATTTTGTATAATCATCCACAAATTCAAACCATGAGTAGGGCAATTACGTATCATTAATTTCATTCTCTCCCAAGCTTGTGCAACATGTTCATGATCAAGTTGCTTCAAATTCATAATATCGTTTCTAAGAGTGATGATCTTAGCGGGAGGAAAATACTTAGCGATAAAAGCATCTTTGCACTTGTTCCAGGAATCAATATTATTTTTAGGCAAAGACGAAAACCAAGCTTTAGGACGATCTCTAAGAGAAAAAGGAAATAGCTTCAATTTAAGAACATCATTGTCAACATCTTTCTTCTTTTGCATATCAAACAAGTCCACGAAGCTATTTAAATGAGTAGTGGCATCTTCACTAGGAAGGCCGGCGAATTGATCTTTCATAACAAGATTCAATAAAGCAGCATTGATTTCACAAGATTCAGTATTGGCAAGAGGAGCAATCGGAGTGCTAAGGAAATCATTATTGTTGGTATTGGTAAAGTCACACAATTTGTTATTATCTTGAGCCATAGTGACAAGCAAGCAATCCAACACACGAGCAAACAGAAAAAGGCAAACGAAAAAGAGAGGAGGATATTGGGAAAGGGAGGGCAAATAAAACAGCAAGGGTGAAGTGGGGGAGAGGAAAACGAGAGGCAAATGGCAAATAATGTAATGCGAGAGATAAGGGATTGTGATGGGTACTTGGTATGTTGACTTTTGCGTAGACTCCCCGTCAACGGAGCCAGAAATCCTTCTTGCTACGTCTTGAGCTTGCGTTGGTTTTCCCCGAAGAGGAGAGGATGATGGAGCAGAGCAGCGTAAGTATTTCCCTCAGTTTTTGAGAACCAAGGTATCAATCCAGTAGGAGGCCATGCTTGAGTCCCTCGTACCTACACAAAACAAATAGCTCCTCGCAACCAACGCGAATAGGGGTTGTCAATCCCTTCACGGTCACTTACGAGAGTGACATCTGATAGAGATGATAGATAATATTTTTGGTCTTTTTGGTATAAAGATGCAAAGTAAAAATATAAGGCAAAGTAAAAAGCAAAACAATAATAAAGCGTAGGAAGATTAATATGATGAAAATAGACCCGGGGGCCATAGATTTCACTAGTGGCTTCTCTCAAGAGCATAGGTATTCTACGGTGGGTGAACGAATTACTGTTGAGCAATTGACAGAATTGAGCATAGTTATGAGAGTATCTAGGTATGATCATGTGTATAGGCATCATGTCCGAGAGAAGTAGACCGACTCCTGCCTGCATCTACTACTATTACTCCACTCATCGACCACTATCCAGCATGCATCTAGAGTATTAAGTTAATGAAAATAGAGTAACGCCTTAAGCAAGATGACGTGATGTAGAGGAATAAATTCATGCAATATGATAAATACCCCATCTTGTTATCCTCGATGGCAACAATACAATACGTGCCTTGCAACCCTTTACATCCTTTGGGTAAGGACACCGCAAGATTGAACCCAAGGCTAAGCACTTCTCCCATTGCAAGAACTACCAATCTAGTTGGCCAAGCCAAACGGATAATTCGAAGAGACTTGCAAAGATAACTCAATCATACATAAAAGAATTCAGAAAAGATTCAAATATTGCTCATAGATAATCTTGATCATAAACCCACAATTCATCGATCTCAACAAACACACCGCAAAAATAAGATTACATCGAATAGATCTCCACGAGAGAGGGGGAGAACATTGTATTGAGATCCAAAAAGAGAGAACAAGTCATCTAGCTACTAACTATGGACCCGAAGGTCTGAGGTAAACTACTCACACTTCATCGGAGAGGCTTTGATGATGACGTAGAAGCCCTCCGTGGTGGAATCCCCTTCCGGCGGAGCTCCGGAACATGCCCCAAGATGGAATCTCGTGGATACAGAAAGTTGCGGTTGTGGAATTAGGTTTTTGGCTCCGTATCTGATCTGACGGGGGTACATAGGTATATATAGGAGGAAGAAGTACGTAGGGGGAGCCTCGAGGGGCCCACAAGGTAGGGGGCGCGCCCTCCACCCTCGTGGCCGCCTCGGAGCTTTCTTGACAGAGGGTCCAAGTCTCCTGGGTCTTATCCGATGAGAAAATCACGTTCCCGAAGATTTCATTCTGTTTCTTCAAAACACTGAAATAGGCAAAAAAACAACAATTCTGGGCTGGGCCTCCGATTAATAGGGTAGTCCCAAAAGTAATATAAAAGTGGAAAATAAAGCCCAATATAGTCCAAAACAATAGATAATATAGCATGGAGCAATCAAAAATTATAGATATGTTGGAGATGTGTCAGTGCCCACAATATAAGCATTTCGTAATCGATTGTGAGCAGGAAAAATATATGTGCACACGAATCAATTAGTATCTCATAGCAACGAGAAGGCATAGCCTAGTGGCGGGAAGGGGCTGATGCTTTCCCACCCACCCAGGTTCAAGGCATGGTACTTGCAATTTGGGCTTGTTGCACCAATTATACTGTAGGGGGGTCCCTTACAGTCTTTCTGTCAAAAAAAATCAATTAGTATCTCCGATTCCTAATACAACCAAATATAAATATTACATCTGAGATAACTAGATGTACAGCAAATACTCGAATTAAAAGATACTCTAGAGTCAGAATCTGCACATGTCGTCCCACACGCTATGGAGTTTCATCCAACAATGTATGAACGTAATGGACTGCCCACGATTTTGTGATGCAGCACGGAAGCGTGTCTGAGCTATACTACGTGATGATTATCAAGTTGCAACATTGAATGAGTTGATGAGTTGACCAACATGTAGCGCAACAAAGCAGTTTACGATCTCTATGGTTGACGAGCTCGGTGGCCACCTTCTCACCACTTGTGCAATCGCACTGTAATACTTCATGACAGAGTTGGGGATGGTATACCACCGATGTGTTGGGGAACGTAGCATGCAATTTCAGAAAAATCCTACGATCATGCAAGATCTATCTAGGAGATCCATAGCAACGAGAGGGGAAGAGTGTGTCCACGTACCCTCATAGACCGAAAGCGGAAGCGTTAGGTTAACGCGGCTGATGTAGTCGAACGTCTTCATGATCCAACCGATCTAGTATCGAAAGTACGGCACCTCCGAGTTCAGCACAAGTTCAGCTCGATGATGTCCCTCGAACTCTTGGTCCAGCAGAGGGTCGAGGGAGAGTTCTATCAGCATGACGGCATGGTGACGGTGATGGTGATGTGATCCGTGCAGAGCTTCTCCTAAGCACTACAACGCTATGACTGGAGGTGTAAACTATGGAGGGGGGCACCGCACATGGCTAAGAGAACAATTAATGTGCTATGGGGTGCCCCCTGCCCCCGTATATAAAGGAGGGGAGGAGGAGGCGGCCGGCCAAGAGGGGCGCACGATGGGGGGGAGTCCTACTAGGACTCCACTCCTTGTAGGATTCGCCCCCCCCCCCTTTTCCTTTCTTCATCGGAGGGGAAAAGGAAGGAGTGGGAGAGGGAGAGGGAAAGAGGGAAAGGGGCGCCGCCCCCTCCCCTAGTCCTATTAGGACTCCCATGCTGGGGGGGACCCCTTGTGGGCTGTCCCCTCTCTCTCCCGTGGACATGAGGCCCATGACTTCCCCCGGGGGGTCCCGGTAACCCCTCGGTACTCCGGTAAAATACCCGAACCACTCGAAACCATTCCGATGTCCGAATACCACCTTCCAATATATCAATCTTTACCTCTCAACTATTTCGAGACTCCTCATCATGTCCGTGATCTCATCCAGGACTCCGAACAAACTTTGGTCACCAAAACACATAACTCATAATATAAATCGTCATCGACCGTTAAGCATGCGAACCCTACGGGTTCAAGAACTATACAGACATGACCGAGACACATCTCCGGTCAATAACCAATAGCGGAACCTTGATGCTCATATTGGTTACTACATATTCTACGAAGACCTTTATCGGTCAAACCGCAATAACAACATACATTATTCCCTTTGTCATTTGTATGTTACTTGCCCGAGATTCGATTGTTGGTTTCATCCTACCTAGTTCAATCTCGTTACTGGCAAGTCTCTTTACTCGTTCCGTAATGCATCATCCCGCAACTAACTCATTAGTCACATTGCTTGCAAGGCTTATAGTGATGTGCATTACCGAGAGGGCCCAGAGATACCTCTCCGATACTCGGAGTGACAAATCTTAATCTTGATCTATGCCAACCCAACAAACACCTTTGGAGACACCTGTAGAGCATCTTTATAATCACCCAGTTACGTTGGGACGTTTGAACACAAGGTGTTCCTCCGGTATTCGGGAGTTGCATAATCTCATAGTCAGAGGAATATGTATAAGTCATGAAGAAAGCAGTAGCAACAAAACTTAACGATCATTATACTAAGCTAACGGATGGGTCTTGTCCATCACATCATTCTATAATGATGTGATCCCGTTCATCAAATGACAACACATGTCTATGGTCGGGAAACTTAACCATTTTTTATTAACAAGCTAGTCAAGTAGAGGCATACTAGGGATACTCTGTTTTGTCTATGTATTCACACAAGTACTAAGTTTCCAGTTAATACAACTAGCCGACAACCCGTGCATCCGCACGGTCTAGCCTATGATTTTTTCCTTATGTTAAATTAGTATACTATGTATTTTCATAAATTTCAAATCTCCATGTAAACCAAGCTCCTCATTTATTTTGTCAAAGTGCTCCAAAAAAATAAGTTGATTTGATAAAATCTCATCTTATCACATTATTCATGCAAATGCCACAACTGGAAAATTTATTGCATTTATCTATCTAGTTATCACATTATTCATGCAAAATACCACAACAACTTGTCAAAGAGTTTTAGATAAAATGTCGTAGACATTTGCGATGGCTCTCAAAATGCAATTGTGTATTTAAATTTTAGAGGAAACAAAATTAAGTATAATCAATGGCCACTCCATAGAAGCAATTGCTTGAAATTAATTGTGCAACTTATTTCTACAAATGTTGAATTAATTAGAAGATATTCTTCTGCTATGATTAACGATGGGAGTACTATTTATCTGTAGCGGCTATATGGCGTCCTTCTAAAGACAACAACTGGAAGAATGACATTGGGACGCAGCTTCAACCTGGAAGGGCTGAGCCAAACATGCTTGCTGCGATTCACATGTTTGTGCACACCAAACAGGGGAACAACAACTGTGTACGTGTAGTCGAATACATCAATAGTTCTATAAGTTTTGTTTAGTTTCAAAAATATTTAAATTTCAAAACTTGGTCATAATACTTAACTCTAGTTCCCTTGTGAATCTAGGTTCTAACACAACCATGTTGGCCGACATAAACATGAACTGCTACCTTTTATGGGCCGAGGAAAGAGCAAAAATCATGCCGATGATATATGATTTCCTTCGCTTATGGGCAGGGCGATCATGTATTTCCTCAATGATGGTCGTGGACTGATAATAAAAAATCCGAGTGACCTTTAAATTATACTGTTGTTTATTTATTAACAGAATCAAGTTATTCATTGCTTCTTACAATCCATCAGTCATCATGATGAGAAACACTACATTTCATAATTCTTGTAGTCTTAGATGTCTTGTCATGCAATATACTTACTCCAGCTACTGCTTGTCCGTTCCTCAACTATCCTCAACGTTGTCGTACCCATGGCCTGCCCTATTTATGCAGTCTAGCCTGCATGTGGTAGTCAATTCCAAGCAACTAATGAGAAGCGAGTCTTTTCTAGCATTTTTGATCCGCTGTTCTGTATGATTATACTACATATTTTGATATTTGTAATCGACACCTCAGACTCGACACTCTTTGACACATGCATGCTGCTCTTCATCATGGACTACCTGAGAGAATGGATGATCAGTCTTCATATTTTTCATCCAATTCAAATAAATCCTTAGATAATCCTGTATTTTTTAGTGCATTGCTCTTCTTTTTTCCTTCTGACTTTAGCTTCTTTCCTATGCTAGCACAGGCTTGTGAGATGCCTCCATCAAGGCCCTCCGTTCCCAGGATATGGCATACCAGGTTGGGTAGATTGTGCAAGCATGGCTAGCATATATATGGAAGCAGTGCACCTGATGAATATTGAAGGGGCAGACGTGGGGAAGCCACTGCTTGCCTGCTCCGCACCCATGGTACCCTATTCGATCCCATTAGTGCTCTCTATTGGTGCTTCCCTTCTTACGTCCAAAACTAAAATCGAAAGTAGCTAAGCCCCTCACCTCAACCAAGGCAATAAAGGAAGCTAATTGTTTCAGAGTAGGAGGCTTGGAGCGTGGTCACCGTCGCTGCTGCGTGCAAGGAGATCAGCACCAGGTTCGTGTGCAAGATTTAGCGATGCTTGCGGCCCGCCCAGCTTCGAGCATATGCAACACGGTCGAACAGCTCTCGTCGAACCCGGCCATGGACGACTCTGTGAAGCTCCCACATTGCATACCCATCTGCAGCATCGACTGCGTCAGCCACCACTGCTTTTTTTAGATGAGACATGGATCGTTGTTGTATTCGAGGAAGTAAAGAGGAGGAGGTACTATGTACTCTGGTTGTGGAAACATGCTTGGCAGGGGCGCACCAGATTGAATCTATACATGAAAGAAGAGGAACCTGTTTTTTTTTAGGGAAAGAGAGGAAAGTGGTGATGGTATTATTTTAGGAAACGTGATGATGTTGATGTTTCTTGTGAGACATGGTCTCTTCTAAGGAAAATATTTTTTTATGCAAATTATGTGCAGGTTGGGTCAGGTGTATTGAATCTATACGTGAAAGAAGAGGAACCTGTTTTTTTTAGGGAAAGAGAGGAAAGTGGTGATGGTATTATTTTAGGAAACGTGATGATGTTGCTGTTTCTTGTGAGACATGGTCTCTTCTAAGGAAAATACTATTTTTTTATGCAAATTATGTCCAGGTTGGGTCAGGTGTACGTTCAGATTGTACCTTTTTTCGCGACTGGGGTAACGTACATCAGAGGGTTAAGATAGATCAATTACATAGATCGAACGACCAAGAATGATTAAGATACTTTTAATGATGTGGATTAATATGGAGCTTCTTATGATGCCTCCAATTAGTAATTCTAGCGTGAATAATAAACATTTATCATGATAAAATGAAATATAAATAACAACTTTATTATTGCCTCTAGGGCATATTTCCTTCAGTCTCCCACTTGCACTAGAGTCAATAATCTAGATTACATAGTAATGATTCTAACACCCATGGAGTCTTGGTGCGGATCATGTTTTGCTCGTGAAAGAGGCTTAGTCAACGGGTGTGCAACATTTAGATCAGTATGTATTTTGCAAATCTCTATGTCTCCCTCCTTGACTTGATCGCGGATGGAATTGAAGCGTCTCTTGATGTGTTTGGTTCTCTTGTGAAATCTGGATTCCTTTGCCAAGGCAATTGCTCCAGTATTGTCACAAAAGATTTTCATTGGACCCGATGCACTAGGTATTACACCTAGATCGGATATGAACTCCTTCATCCAGACTGCCTCATTTGCTGCTTCCAAAGCAGCTATGTACTCCGCTTCACACGTAGATCCCACCACGACGCTCTGCTTGGAACTGCACCAACTGACAACTCCACCATTTAATATAAATACGTTTCCGGTTTGCGACTTAGAGTCATCCAGTTCAGTGTCAAAGCTTGCATTGACGTAACCATTTACGGCAAGCTCTTTGTCATGTCACCTCCATAAACGAGAAACATATCCTTAGTCCTTTTTAGGTATTTCAGGATGTTCTTGACGCTGTCCAGTGATCCACTCCTGGATTACTTTGGTACCTCCCTACTAAACTTATAGCAAGGCACACATCAGGTCTGGTACACAACATTGCATACATGATAGAACATATGGCTGAGGCATAGGGAATGACTTTCATTTTTTCTCTATCTTCTGTAGTGGTCGGGCATTGAGTCTGACTCAACTTCACACCTTTCAACACAGGCAAGAAACCTTTCTTTGAATGATCAATTTTGAACTTCTTCAAAACTTTATCAAGGTATGTGCTTTGTGAAAGTCCAATTAAGCGTCTTGATCTGTCTGTGTAGATCTTGATGCCCAATATATAAGCAGCTTCACCGAGGTCTTTCATTGAAAATTTATTATTCAAGTATCATTTTATGTTACTCGGAAATTATGTATCATTTCCAATCAACAATATGTCATCCACATATAATATCAGAAATGCTACAGAGCTCCCACTCACTTTCTTGTAAATACAGGCTTCTCCAAAAGTCTGTATAAAACCATATGCTTTGATCACACTATCAAAGCATATATTCCAACTCCGAGATGCTTGCCCAGTCCATAAATGGATCGCTGGAGCTTGCACACTTTGTTAGCACCTTTAGGATCGACAAAACCTTCTAGTTGCATCATATAAATCTCTTCTTTAAGAAATCCATTAAGGAATGCAGTTTTGACATCCATTTGCCAAATTTCATAATTATAAAATGCGGCAATTGCTAACATGATTCGGACAGGCTTAAGCATCGCTATGGGTGAGAAGGTCTCATCGTAGTCAACTCCTTGAACTTGTCGAAAACCTTTCGCAACAAGTCGAGCTTTGTAAATAGTAACATTACCGTCAGCGTCAGTCTTCTTCTTGAAGATCCATTTATTCTCTATGGCTTGCTGATCATCGGGCAAGTCAACCAAAGTCCATACTTTGTCCTCATACATGGATTCCATCTCAGATTTCATGGCCTCAAGCCATTTCGTGGAATCTGGGCTAATCCTCGTTTCCTCATAGTACGTAGGTTCATCATGGTCTAGTAACATGACTTCCAGAACAGGATTACCATACCACTCTGGTGCGGATCGTACTCTGGTTGACCAACGAGGTTTGATAGTAATTTGATCTGAAGTTTCATGATCATCATCATTAACTTCCTCACTAATTGGTGTAGGCATCACTGGAACTGATTTCTGCGATGAGCCATTTCCCAATTCATGAGAAGGTGAAACTACCTCATCAAGTTCTACTTTTCTCCCACTCACTTCTTTCGAGAGAAACTCCTTATCTAGAAAGGATCCATTCTTAGCAACAAATGTCTTTCCTTCGGATCTGTGATAGAAGCTGTAGCCAACAGCTTCTTTTGGGTATCCTAAGAAGACGCACTTCTCCGATTTGGGTTCAAGCTTATCAGGTTGAAGCTTTTTGACATATGCATCGCAGCCCCAAACTTTAAGAAACGACAACTTAGGTTTCTTGCCAAACCACAGTTCATATGGTGTCGTCTCAACGGATTTAGATAGTGCCCTATTTAACGTGAATGCAGCCGTCTCTAAAGCATAACCCCGAAACGATAGTGGTAAATCGGTAAGAGACATCATAGATTGCACCATATCTAATAAAGTACGGTTACGACGTTCAGACACACCATTACGTTGTGGTGTTCCAGGTTGCGTGTATTGCGGAACTATTCCACATTGTTTCAAATGAAGCCACCCGTTCATAGCAGCCTGTCCTCAGTCTAAGGCGCACTAGGCGGGCCTTCGTCTTTGGCTGAGCTCGACGCCCTCACGGTAATTACATGTCACACCAACATATATCTAGAATATTCTATTTCGTTGCCTTCTAGATGATTTACGCCGCAGACATTGTTTGTAGGCCGACGAAACCCCGTGCACCGTACTCTACTTGATCAAAGGCCAGAAGGTGGATGTGCGAAAGGTGGTGATAACGAAGCCCTTGGAACTCACGTTCCACGGCCAGCCGATGCCCCATGGGCACTTCAGGGTTACCTTGTCGAGTGTGAAATCGGGGCACGGGGATTTGCACTACAAAAAAAGACACATCCGTGACATTTTGGGCCGAACGAAATTTTTTTCTGTCATACTTATGACACTTCTATGATGATAATTGTGACAAAACCCGGTATCATCATAGATGCGGTGGGCTCCTACTTCTATGACAAAAAATCATGAAAGAAAATGGGCTTTTCGTCCTGGGCGGGCCGGAGACGCAGCTGCATGACATTCTTTGGGCCGTCCATGACGGAAAAAACCATGGTAGAAGCGAGGGCGAGGAAAATATCGGGGTGTTCCCGGTTATGATGGGTGGTCGGGGCCGAGCGATGCGCGTTTCTCTTGTACACGCACGCGCGTGGGTGCGAGGCATTGGGCTCTAACTGAATCCGAGCGAGGCGTTGGGTTCTAATTGAACCCGAGCGATTGCACTGCAGGCTACGCGTTACTGAACCCGGATCGATCGATGTTTGTTAACTGAACCTGATCGAGTGATTCCTTCGCTACTGCTGCTAACTGAAGCCCATCTATGTTGCCTCTGATGAACAGTGAGCGTTGCTGGGGGGGTTTGGATGACCAGTTCCCAGTGAGGGTGGATGAACAGGACCCCGTGGTGTTGCCTCTGGATGAACAGGACCCCGATCGATCGAGCCGGTTGGGGTTGGATGAACAGGACCCCATGGAGTGCTGGATGAACAGGACCCCCCCCCCATGGAGAGCTGGATGAACAGTAGACGGTGGAGAGGTGGATGAATAGTAGCCAGTGGAGGGGTGGTTGAACAGGAGACCGTGGAGAGGGCTGGTTGAACAGTAGCCGGTGGAGTAGCGCGTGGTGGAGGCTGGATGAACAGGAGCCCGTGGATGAAAAGTCGCAGGTGCAGGCTGGAGGAGGTCGACGGGGGATGAACAGTAGCCCGTGGAGGCTGGAGGGGGTCGACGGTGGAGATGAACAGTATCCCATGGAGTACCGTTTTGCGGTACGCCACACCCCTCCCGATCAACATTACCCCATTTCGACCGTAGGAGGTCCAACACAAGTCCGTTTCCTCCGTTTTGCGGTACGACAGACCCCTCCCGATGAACAGGATCCCTTTCGAATGTGGCCGGACGAACACAAGGCCATTTCCTCCGTTCTGCGGTATGCCAGGCCTCATTTCCATCGGCTGTTCCGTCCAAGCCCTCCCGATGAACACGACGACGCATTCTGTTCCGACCCAGCCGGTTGGCTCCCCATGAACACGACGACGACGTTGTTTCTCCGTTCCGACTCAGCCATGTACACGAGCCCTGGCCATACGTATGCCCGAGTAGGCGTTCAAGACCCAGCTCATATGTACGTACATGGCTGTATTTTCTTTCTTGCACACTGTCGATGTACGTACGTGTACATGCTACGTGCGCGCCTCTACATCGACCATTATATACGTACACGTTCGCGACCAGAATGACAACGGCACTTACGCTTCGACCAGGTCGGTCCCGACTGTCAGCCACTTCCTAGCGTGCGAAGATGTAGCTGGTGGGTCCCAGTAGTCAGGGGGGCGAATCGTTTTTTTTTGCCCGGGCGCACTTCCTTGCGTGCGAAGATGTAGCTGGTGGGTCCCAGCAGTCAGGGGGAAATGTTTTTTTCTTTGCGAAATATGGTGGCCCGTCCGGTGGATCCCTGCTGTCTGGTGGAGGAATAATTATTTTGCGCATAATAAGGAGGAACTTCCTTGCTGCGGCCGTGGACCCAGCTGTCAGCCTCTCCACGTACAGTCCACGTCCGATGGAAGCCGTTCCTTGACCACGTTGACCACGCCGCGCCGAGAGCACCAGGGCGGTGGACGACGGCGAGGCCTAGGAAGGTGACAACGTGGAGCTGGGGAAGACGCGGCAGTGGATGCCCACGCGTGGAGGAGTATGAGGGTTCACTGGTTCGCTGCGGTGTGAGGCTGCCGTCGCCGCAGAATAACAGCGGTGTGGGCGAGTAGAGGGATGGCACGGCCAGTGGTGGGAGTAGTATGGGGGCGGTGAGGCCTCCACGACATCGCAGCCGACCACGGGAGGCAGGAGCACGAGGCACGACCGGCGCTGGTTTGGGCAGCTGGAGCAAGAAGACCAGAGGTTGAAGAAGCACTACGGCCGTTGGATGGACATCGTACGGTCAGTGGAGCTAGAATCGTGCATATTGACTAAGTTGACAAAGCCCACCGTCCCCGCCAACTTAGTAGGCCCACAAGTCAGCCTGCCACTATACTGGGTCACAGCTAGCAGGGGGAGTATTCATTTTTTTGTGCGTAATAAGGAGGCACTTCCTTGCGTGCGAAGATATAGCTGGTGGGTCCGAGCTGTCAGCGGCGGTAACGTTTTTTCGCGAAATACAGAGGCCCTTTTGGTGGGTCCCAGATGTCAGGTGGAGGAATCATTATTTTGCACGTAATAAGGAGGCATTTCCTTGCATGCGGCCGTGGACCCAACTGTCAGCCTCTCCACGTACAGTCCACTTCAGATGTATGTAGGTCGTTGACCATGTTGACCAGGCTGCGCCGAGAGCACCAGGGCGGTGGACGACGATGAGGCTTAGGAAGGGAAAGACACGGAGCCAGAGAAGACTCGGCAGTTGTTTCCCACGCGGAGGGGAGTACGATTATATGAGGGTTTACTGGTTCGTCTGCCGTAATCGGAGAATAACAGCAGGTGTGGGTGAGTGGAGGGATGGCTAGGCCAGCGATGGGAGTACGGTGGGGCGGTGAGGCCTGTGCGGCAGCACAGCCGGCCGCGGGGAGGAGGGAGCCGGCAGTCCTGCCGGTGCTTGTTTGAGCGGCTGGAGCAGGAAGAGCAGAGATTGAAGAAGCACGACAGCCGTTGAATGGACATCCAATAGTCACTGCTTGTGCGTCAACCTTTTTTTAGAAAATCCTCAAATCTGTGGAAAACAGCATTCGGCCCATATTCCATTATTTCTAATAATTTACAGCCCATTTGCTAATTCTTAAGGTTTTTTGGAGCCCATATTCTTTTTGTTAGCTTTACAGCCCATATTGTAGCCACGGTTAAAAAATTATACGAAATTTTAAATATTTCGGTGTGGTCCGAACTGTTTTTAATCCTGAAATTTGGAGTCACGTTCAAAATAATTTTAAAAATAAATGTATATCAATACAAAATCCAACAAATTGTCCATGCATAAAAATCAATGCAATTTAAAATCTCAAAATGAGAAGAGAAATTCGAAACTAATTGTCGGTTTGATGTGTTTTAAAAATGTACAGCCCATTTCTCATTACTGATAGGCCATTTTCTCGGCCAGCCGAATGAAGCTCCCCTCGTCTTGAAAGATTTGCAGCCCAACAGGCCTGAGAAAGCGACTTACTTGGCAAATCACAAAAAGACTGGGCTGTGGCCGTGGACCCAGCTGCGGCCGTGGACCCAGCTGTCAGCCTCTCCACGTACAGTACTCTTCTGATGGAAGTTGGTCGTTGACCACATTGACCACGCCGCACCGAGAGCACCAAGGCGGTGGACGGCAGCGAGGCCTAGGAAGGGTACTACACGGAGCCGGGGAAGACGCGGCAGTGGATGCCCTCGCGGGGAGGAGTACGAGGGTTCACTGGTTCGGCTGCGGTGTGAGGCTGCCGTCACCGCAGAATAACAGGGGGTGTGGGTGAGTGGATGGATGGCCTGGCCAGCGGTGGGAGTATTATGTGGGCGGTGAGGCCTCTGCGGCAGCACAGCCGGCCACAGGAGGCAGGTGCAGGCGGCACGACCGGCGCTGCTTTGGGCAGCTGGAGCAAGAAGACCAGAGATTGAAGAAGCACTATGGCCATTGGATGGACATCATATGGTCACTGGAGATAGAATCGTTCATATTGACTAAGTTGACAAAGCCCTCTGTCCCCGTCAACTTAGTAGGCCCACAAGTCGGCCACCCACTATGTTGGGTCCCAGCTAGTAGGGGGTATTCATATTTTTTGTGCATAATGAGGAGGCACTTCCTTGCGTGCGAAGATATAGCTGGTGGGTCCGGCCTCTCAATAGGGGGGACGTTTTGTTTCACGAAATATAGAAGCCCTTCCGTGGGTCCTAGCTGTCAGGTGGAGGAATCATTATTTTGCACGTAATAAGGAGGTATTTCCTCGCATGCGGCCGTGGACCCAAATGTCAGCCTCTCCAGAACAGTCCACTTTCGATGGATGTCGTTCATTGACCACGTTCACCAGGCCGCGCCGAGAGCACCAGGGCGGTGGACGACGGTGAGGCCTAGGAAGCGAACGGCACGGAGCCAGGGAAGACTCGGCAGTTGTTTCCCACGCGGAGGAGTACAAGGGTTTACTGGTTCGTCTGCCGTCCCCGAAGAATAACAGCAAGTGTGGGTGAGTAGATGGATGGCTAGGCCAGTGATGGGAGTACTGTGGGGCGATGAGGCCTGCGCGGCAGCATAGCCGACCACGGGAGGAGGGAGCAGGTAGTCCCGCCGACGCTTGTTTGAGCGGTTGGAGCAGGAAGAGCAGAGATTGAAAATGCACGATAGCCGTTGGATGGACATCCAACAGTCACTGCTCTCGTGTGTTGACTAAGTTGACACGGCGTTGCTGTGCGTCAAATTTTTTTTTAGGAAAGCATACGCGTCAACCCTCAGTAGGCGCACAAGTCAGCCTCAAATCTGTGAAAAACAGCATACAACCCATCTGCCATTATTTTTAATAATGTACAACCCATTTTCTAATTCTTAAGAACTTTTTTGGAGCCCATCTTCTTTTTGTTAGCATCATACCCCGTATTGTGGCCACGGTTAAAAAGTATACGAAATTTTGCATATTTCGGTGCGGTCAACTTTTTTTAAGCCCGAAATATCGATTCACATTCAAAATTTATATAAATATAAAATCCAAATAATTGTCCATGCATAAAAATAAATGGAATTTAAAATCTTGTAATGAAAAAAATTGAAACTAATTCCCGGTTTGATGTGTTTTAAAAATGTACAACCCATTTCTAGGAAAACCGAATGAAACTCTCCTCGTCTTAAAAGATTTGCAGCCTAGCAGGGCTGATAAAGCAAGTAGGCCTCGTTTGGGTATTTCTTAAAAAAATAGAACTGGGCTAGCCATTTTCAGCAAGAAAAAAACAAACTGGGCCCATGATGTGGTAAGCATAAATAGAACCCTGGCTAGACGGGCCACATCCCCCGCACAGCCCTATTGTTACCCTGATCCGTCGCTAAAACTAGTATAAATAACAACTGCTTGTTCCTCAAAAAAAACTACGCGACCTGCTGGGTCCCTGGTGTCAGCCGCTCGTAGTGTAATTCTCTCATTTATTGAGTATGTTGACAATGGCGTGAGCCCCAGATTTCCAACCATTAGGAGGAACCATATTTTTTGGCTTGTAATATAGAAGCACTTGCTTGCGTACTGCCATGACGCTGGTGGGTCCCTACTGTCACCCTCTCCACGTACAGTCATCTCCTTGTTCCTCTCGGTTGTTGACGACGTTGACAACGCAAGAGGGCGGCGCACCGCGCACGGCGAGCGAACCAAGGCCGCAAGGCGGAGGACGACGGCGAGGCCTCGGACGGAATGAACAGGAGCCGTGGAAGATGCGTCGGTCCAGTCGCAGGCGGAGGGGAGTACGAGGGTTGACTGGTTCGGGTGCGGGTGCGTGTTGGGGCTGACATCGCCAGAGAATAACAGGATGTGTGGGGGAATAGAGGGAGGGACTGGCCAACGTAGGAGGGTACGTACAGTAGGGCGGCAGAGGCGCAGCCAGCCATGGGAGGCGGGAGCAGGCGGAGCCGACGGGGTGGTTTGGTTTTGGCGGCTGGAGGAAGAAGAAGGCAAGAGATAGAAGATACACGACAGATGTTGGATGTCAATCCAATGGCTGCTAGGCTATAGAAGGTGTACTACAGGTATCTCCGAAAGTGTCTGTTGGGTTGGCACGAATCGAGACTGGGATTTGTCACTCCGTATGATGGAGAGGTATCTCTGGGCCCACTCGGTAATGCATCATTATAATGAGCTCAATGTGACTAAGGAGTTAGCCATGGGATCATGCGTTACGGAGTGAGTAAAGAGACTTGCCGGTAACGAGATTGAACGAGGTATGGGGATACCGACGATCGAATCTCGGGCAAGTAACATACCGATAGACAAAGGGAATTGTATACGGGATCGATTGAATCCCGGCCCGACAGCGTAGTTCATCCGAGGAGATCATCGTGGAACGCATGGGACCAATATGAGTATCCAGATCCCGCTATTGGTTATTGGACGGAGGGATGTCTCCGTCATGTCTCCATGGTTCCCAAACCCGTAGGGTCTACATACTTAAGGTTCGATGACGCTAGAGTTGTTATGGGAAATAATATGTGGCTACCGAAGGTAGTTCGGAGTCCTGGATGAGATCCTGGACGTCACGAGGAACTCCGGAATGGTCCGGAGGCGAAGATCGATATATTGGATGAAGGGTATTGGAGTCCGGAATTGTTTCAGGGGTACGAGGCTATGGCCAGCATGACCGAAAGGTGTTTCGGGAGCCCCGGCAAGTGTTGCAGGGCCTCATGGGCCAAGGGGAGGGGGCAAACCAGCCCACTAAGGGGTTGTGCGCCCCCACACCATTTCCCACATTGCTTTGGGAGGTGGGACGCCTCCACCTAACTTGGAGGCAAGCCTCCACCTGCTTGGCTTGGGGGGCAAGTCTCCCTTGGGTTTCCCTACGGAGATCCAATCTGCCCTAGCCACCACCCCTAGGGGAAACCATAGGGCGCCTCCCCCTCTCCCCTTCCCTCTATATATAGTAAGGGGGTGGGAGGGCAGCCGTACCCCTTCCCCTGGTGCAGCCCTGCCCTCTCTTCAACACCTCCTCCTCCTCCGTAGTGCTTAGCGAAGCTCTGCCGGAGTACCACGAGCTCCATCGCCACCACGTCGTTGTGCTGCTGGAGTTCTCCCTCAACTTCTCCTATCCCCTTGCTGGATCAAGAAGGAGACGTCCCCGGGTTGTACGTGTGTTGAACGCGGAGGCGCCGTCCGTTCGGCGCTAGATCGGATCTTCTGCGATTTGAATCGCCGCGAGTACGACTCCATCAACCGCGTTCTTGTAACGCTTCCGCTTAGCGATCTTCAAGGGTATGAAGATGCAATCCCTCTCTCTTGTTTCTAGCATCTCCTAGATTGATCTTGGTGACCTGTAGGATTTTTTTTGAATTATTTCTACGTTCCCCAACAGTGGTATCAGAGCTAGGTCTATGCGTAGATTCTATGCACGAGTAGAACACAAGTAGTTGTGGGCGATGATTTGTTCAATTGCTTACTGTTACTAGTCTTA
Organism: Aegilops bicornis; assembly: GCA_021605145.1. Taxonomy (NCBI): domain Eukaryota; kingdom Viridiplantae; phylum Streptophyta; class Magnoliopsida; order Poales; family Poaceae; genus Aegilops; species Aegilops bicornis. The sequence goes on from CM038672.1 coordinate 706,329,035, forward strand.
TCTTGATTCAGCGGCATAGTGGGATGAAGCGGCCCGGACCGACCTTACATGTACGCTTACGTGAGACTGGTTCAACCGACCAACATGCACTTGATGCATAAGGTGGCTAGCGGGTGTCTGTCTCTCCCAGTTTAGTCAGATCGGATTCGATGAAGAGGGTGCTTATGAAGGGTAAATAGCAATTGGCATATCACCGTTGTGGCTTTTGCGTAGGTAAGAAACGTTCTTGCTAGAGACCCATAGCAGCCACGTAAAACATGCAACAACAATTAGAGGACGTCTAACTTGTTTTTGCAGGGTAAGCTATGTGATGAATTATATATGTGATGCATGAGATTGATCATGTTCTTGTAATAGGAATCACGACTTGCATGTCGATGAGTATGACAACCGGCAGGAGCCATAGGATTTGTCTTAATTTATTGTATGACCTGCATGTCAATGAAAACGCCATGTAATTACTTTACTTTATTGCTAACCGTTAGCCATAGTAGTAGAAGTAATAGTTGGCGAGACAACTTCATGAAGACACGATGATGGAGATCATGATGATGGAGATCATGGTGTCATGCCGGTGACGATGGTGATCATGCCGCGCCTCGAAGATGGAGATCAAAAAGTGCAAGTTGATATTGGCCATATCATGTCACTTTATGATTTGCATGTGATGTTTGTCATGTTTACATCTTATTTTCTTAGAACGACGGTAGCATAAATAAGATGACCCCTCACTAAAATTTCAAGAAATGTGTTCCCCCTAACTGTGCATCGTTGCGAAAGTTTGTTGTTTCGAAGCACCACGTGATGATCGGGTGTGATAGATTCTAACGTTCGCATACAACGGGTGTAAGCCAGATTTACACATGTGAAACACTTAGGTTGACTTGACGAACCTAGCATGTACAGACAAGGCCTCGGAACACAAGAGACCGAAAGGTCGCACATGAGTCGTATAGTAGATGCGATCAACATGGAGATGTTCATCATTGATGACTATTCCGTCTCACGTGATGATCGGACATAGCCTAGTTGATTCGGATCATGTAGCACTTAGATGACTAGAGGGATGTCTATCTAAGTGGGAGTTCATTGAATAATTTGATTAGATGAACTTAATTATCATGAACCTAGTCTAAATTGTCTTTGCAAATTATGTTGTGGATGAATAGCTCGCGCTTTAGCTCCTTGTTTTAATACGTTCCTAGAGAAAGACTAAGTTGAAAGATATTGTAAGCAATTGTGCGGACTAGGGCCGTAGTCTGAGGATTGTCCTCACTGCTATATACAAGGCTTCTGTCCTTGATGCACCGCTCAGTGTGCCAACCCCTCTGGCGTCATCTGTGGATGTTGTGAACATCTGGCAGACACGTTCTGATGACTACCTGATAGTTTAGTGCACCATGCTTTACGGCTTAGAGTCGGGGCTCCAAAGGCGTTTTGAACGCCATGGAACATATGAGATGTTCCAAGAGCTGAAATTGGTGTTTTAGGCTCATGCCCGTGTTGAGAGGTTTGAGACCTCTGACAAGATCTTTACCTACAAGATGGAGGAGAATAGCTCAGCGAATGAGCTTGTGCTCAGAATGTCTGGGTACTTCATTCGCTTGAATCAAGTGGGAGTTAATCTTCCAGATAAGAGAGTGATTGACAAAGTTCTCCAGTCACTATCACCCAGCTATTAGAATTTTGTGATGAACTATAACATGCAAGGGAAGATGATCCCGGAGTTGTTCGTCGTGCTTAAGGCCATGAAGGTAGAAATCAAGAAGGAGCATCAAGTGTTGATGGTTAACAAGACCACTGATTTCAAGAAGGGCAAGGGCAAGAAGGGAAACTTCAGGAATGGTAAGCCATTTGCCGCTCCAGTGAAGAAACCCAAGAACCCAAACCCGAGACGAAATGCTTCTATTAGGGGAACGGCCAGTGGTAGCGGAACTGCCTCAAATACTTGGTAGATAAGAAGGCTAGCAACTTCAACAAAAGTATATTTGAGATATGTGTTATTGATGTGTACCTTACTAGTACTCCTAGTAGCACATGGGTATTAGATACCGGTTCAGTTGCTAATATTGGTAACTTGAAACAAAAGCTACGGAATAAACAGAGACTAGCTAAGGGTGAGGTGACGATATGTGTTGGAAGTGTTTCCAAGGATGATATGCTCACCATCGCATGCGCCCTCTACCTTCGGGATTAGTGTTGAACCCAGATAAATGTTGTTTGCATTGGTTTCTGCGTTGAGCATGAACATGATTAGATCATGTTTATTGCAATATGGTTATTCATTTAAGTCAGAGAATAATGGTTATTCTGTTTACATGAATAATACCTTCTATGGTCATGCACCCAATGTGAATGGTTTATTGAATCTTGGTCGTAGTGATACACATGTTCATAACATTGATGCCAAAATATGTAGAGTTGATAACAATAGTACCACTTTCTTTTGGCACTGCCGCTAAGGTCATATTGGTGTAAAGCGCATGAAGAACCTCCATGCTAATGGACTTTTGGAGTCGCTTTATTTTGAATCACCTGACACATGCGAACCATGCCTCATAGGCAAGATGACTAAAACCCCGTTCTTTGGAACTATGAAAGGGGCAAATGACTTGTTGGAAATCACACATGCTGATGTGTGCAGTCCGATGAGTGTTGAGGCATGCGGTGGATATCGTTATTTTCTCACCTTCACCAATGAATTGAGTAGATATGGGTATATTTACTTAATGAAGCATAAGTCTGAAACGTTTGAAAAGTTCAAGCAATTTCAGAGATAAGTTGAGAATCATCGTAACAAGAAGATCAAGTTCCTACGATCTGATCAAGGGGAGAGTATCTGAGTTATGAGTTTGGCAATCACTTAAGACAAGGTGGAATAGTTTCACAGTTGACGCCACCTGGAACACCATAGTGTAATGGTGTGTCCGAACGTCGTAGTCGCACCCTATTGGATATGGTGCGATCTATGATGTCCCTTACTGATCTACCGCTATCATTTTGGGGTTATGCATTAGAGACAATTACATTCACTTTAAATAGGGAACCATCTAAGTCCGTGGAGACAACACCGTATGAACTATGGTTTGGCAAGAAACCTAAGTTGTTGTTTGTTAAGGTTTGGGGCTACGATGCTTATGTCGATAGGCTTTGGCCAGAAAAAGCTCAAACCCAAAGCGGAAAATTGTGTCTTCATAGAATACCCAAACAAGATGATTGGGTATACCTTCTATCTCAGATCTGAGGGCAAAGTGTTTGTCGCTAGGAACAGGTCCTTTGTCAAGAAAGAGTTTCTCTCGAAAGAATTGAGTGGGAGGAAGATAGAACTTGATGAGGTTGTTGAACCTTTACTTCAACCAGAGTGTAGCGCAGCACAAAAACATGTTTCTGTGGCACCTACCTCAGTTGAAGAGAAAGCTAATGATGATGATCATGGAGCTTCAGATCAAGTTACTATCGAACCTCGTAGGTCGACAAGGGTGTGTACAACTTCTGAGTGGTAACCCTGTCTTAAAGGTCATGTTGTTGGACAACGATGAACCTATGAGCTATGAAGAAGCGATGGTGGGCCTGAATTCCAACAAATGGCTAGGAGCCATGAAATCCGAGATTGGATCCATGTATGATAACAAAGTATGGACTTTGGTGGACTTGCCCGATGATCGTCAAGCCATTTAGAATGAATGGATCTTTAAGAAGAAGACATATGCTAATGGTAATGTCACAATTTATGAAGCTCGACTTGTCTCAAAGAAGTTTCCGACAAGTTCAAGGAGTTAACTGTGATGAGACTTCCTCAATCAGAGCGATGCTGAAGTCTGTTAAAATCATGTTAGCAGTTGCTGCATTTTCATCTATGAAATCTGGCAGATGGATGTCAAAACAAAGTTTCCTTGACGGTTTCCGTGAGGAAAGGATGTATGTGATACAACCGGAAGGTTTTGTTGATCCTAAGGATGCTAAAAGGTATGCAAACTCCAGCGATCCTTCTATGGACTGGAGCAAGCATCTCGGAGTTGGAACATACACTTTGATGAGGTGATCAAAGCATTTGGGTTTATACAAAGTTTGCAACAAACTTGTATTTGAAAGAAAGTGAGTGGGAGCACTACAACATTTTGATAAGTATATGTGGATGACATATTGTTGATCAGAAATGATGTAGAATTTCTGTAAAGCATAAAGGGTTGTTTAAATTGAGTTTTTCAAAGGAAGACCTGTGTAAAACTGCTTACATGTTGGGTATCAAGATCTATAGAGATAGATCAAGACGCCTGATAAGACTTTCACAGAGCACATACCTTGACATGATCTTGAAGGAGTTCAAGATGGATCAGTCAAAGAAGGAGTTCTTGCCTGAGTTGTAAGGTGTGAAGTTAAGACTTGAAGCTCGACCACGGCAGAGGAAAGAGAAAGGATGAAAGTCGTCCCCTATGCCTTATCCATAGGCTCTATACGATATGCCATGCTGTGTACTGCGATGTGCCTTGCCACGTGTCTGGCAAGGGGGTATAAGAGTGATCCAGGAGTGGATCATTGGACAACGGTCGAAATTGTCCTTGGGAATAAGGAAATTCTTCTCGATTATGGAGGTGATGAAGAGTTTGGTGTAAAGGGTTACATCGATGCAAGATTTAACACCTATCCAGATGACTATGAGTAGGAAACCGGATACGTATAGTGGATCAACCATTTGGATTAGCTCCAAGTGGAGCATAGTAGCAACATCTACAATATGAAATAGAGATTTGCGAGGAACACACGGATCTGAATGTTGCAGACCCGTTGACTAAAACCTCCCTCGTAAGCATAACATAATCAAACCCTAGTAAACTCCTGGGTGTTAATCACATGGTGATGTGAACTAGATTATTGACTCTAGTAAACTCTAGGGTGTTAGTCACATGGCGAGGTGAACTATGAGTGTTGATCACATGGCGAGGTGAATTACATTACTGACTCTAGTGCAAGTGGGAGACTGTTGGAAATATGCCCTAGAGGCAATAATAAAATGGTTATTATTATATTTCCTTGTTCATCATAATTGTCTATTATTCATGCTATAATTGTATTAACCGGAAACCGCAATACATGTGTGAATACATAGACCAAAACATGTCCCTAGTAAGCCTCTAGTTGACTAGCTCGTTGATCAATAGATGGTTATGGTTTCCTGACCATGGACATTGGATGTCGTTGATAACGGGATCACATCATTAGGAGAATGATGTGACGGACAAGACCCAATCCTAAGCATGGCACAAGACCGTGTAGTTCGTTTGCTAGAGCTTTTCTAATGTGAAGTATCATTTCCTTAGACCATGAGATTGTGCAACTCCAGGATACCGTAGGAGTGCTTTGGGTGTATCAAACGTCACAACGTAACTGGGTGGCTATAAAAGGTGTACTACAGGTATCTCCGAAAGTGTCTATTGGGTTGGCATGAATTGATACTGGGATTTGTCACTCCGTATGATGGAGAGGTATCTCTGGGCCCACTCGGTAATGCATCATCATAATGAGCTCAATGTGACTAAGGACTTAGCCACGGGATCATGCGTTACGGAATGAGTAAAGAGACATGTCGGTAACGAAATTGAACGAGGTATGGGGATACCGACGATCGAATATCGGGCAAGTAACATACTGATAGACAAAGGGAATTGTATACGGGATTGACTGAATTCCCGACAGCATGGTTCATCCGATGAGATCATCGTGGAATGTGTGGGAGCCAAAATGGGTATCCAGATCCCGCTATTGGTTATTGGCCAGAGAGATGTCTCGGTCATGTCTCCATGGTTCCCGAACCCATAGGGTCTACACACTTAAGTTTCTGTGACGCTAGAGTTGTTATGAGAAATAGTATGTGGTTACCGATGGTAGTTCGGAGTCCCGGATGAGATCCCGGACGTCACGAGGATCTCCGGAATGGTCCAGAGGCGAAGATAGATATATTGGACGAAGGGTATTGGAGTCCGGAATTGTTTCGGGGGTAGCAGGCTATGGCCAGCATGACCGAAAGGTGTTTCGGGAGCCCCGACAAGTGTTGCAGGGCCTCATGGGCCAAGGGGAGGTGGCAAACCAGCCCTCTAAGGGGCTGTGCACCCCCACACCCTTTCCCACGTTGCTTTGGGAGGTGGGACGCCTCCACCTGACTTGGGAGGCAAGCCTCACCTGCTTGGCTTGAGGGGCAAGTCTCCCTTGGGTTTCCCTAGGGAGATCCAATCTGCACTAGCCGCCGCCCCCTAGGGGAAACCCCAGGGCGCCTCCCCCTCTTCCCTTCCCTCTATATATAGTGAGGGGGTGGGAGGGCAGTTGTACCCCTTCCCCTGGGGCAGCCCTGCCCTCTCTTCAACACCTCCTCCTCCTCCGTAGTGCTTAGCGAAGCTCTGCCGGAGTACAACGAGCTCCATCGCCACCACGCCATCATGCTGCTGGAGTTCTCCCTCAACTTCTTGTCTCCCCTTGCTGGATCAAGAAGGAGGAGACGTCCCTGGGTTGTACGTGTGTTGAATGCGGAGGCGTTGTCCGTTCGGTGCTAGATCGGATATTCCGCGATTTGAATCGCCGCGAGTACGACTCCATCAACCACATAATTGTAACGCTTCCTCTTAGAAATCTTCAAGGGTATGAAGATGCAATCCCTCTCTCTCGTTGCTAGCATCTCCTAGATTGATCTTGGTGACACGTAGGAATTTTTTTGAATTATTGCTATGTTCCCCAACAAGATCAGCAGCATCACTCCAGAGAAAGTGATTTGTCTTCTTTATCATCTGGTACAGAGGGATAGCTTTGTCACCCAGCCGGCTTATGAACCGGCTTAAGGCCGCAATTCAACCCGCCAGACGATGAACATCATTAATACACGGAGGTTTAGCCAGGGAAGTGATAGCCTTAATTTTCTCTGGGTTAGCTTCAACACCACGTTCAGAAACCAGAAAGCCCAAGAGCTTGCCTGCTGGCACACCAAAGACACACTTGGCTGGGTTAAGCATCATCTTGTAGACATGGAGATTGTCAAGGTATCCTTCAAATCATTTATCAGGGTATCCTTCTTCCTGGACTTCACCACAATATCATCCACATAAGCATGAACATTACGCCCAATTTGATTATGAAGGCAATTTTGCACACACCGTTGGTAAGTCGCCTGGGCACTCTTGAGCCCAAAAGGCATAGACACATAGCAGAAGGCTCCAAAGGGAGTGATAAAAGTTGTCTTCTCCTGGTCCTTAACTGCCATCTTGATCTGATGATAACCAGAATAAGCATCCAGAAAACTTAAACGCTCACAACCAGCCGTAGCATCAATAATTTGATCAATACAGGGGACAGCAAAGGGATTAGCCGGACGGGCCTTGTTTAAGCCCGTGTAATCCACACACATACGCCGGGTGCCATTTTTCTTAAGTACCAGCACTGGGTTAGCCAACCACACATGATGAAAAACTTCAACAATAAACCCAGCCGCCAAGAGTCGGGCCACTTCTTCACCAATGGCCTTGCGCCTTTCTTCATTGAAACGGCGAAGGAATTGCTTGACCGGTTTAAAATTTGGATCAATATTGAGAGTGTGCTCAGCGAGTTCCCTCGGTACACCTGGCATGTCTGAGGGTTTCCATGCAAAGATTTCCCGGTTCTCACGGATGAACTTGATGAGTGCGCTTTCCTATTTTGGATCCGGATTTGCACTGATGCTGAACTGCTTGGATGAATCACCAGGAACGGAGTCAACTAGCTTAGTATCATCTGCCGACTTAAACTTCAAAAAAGGGTCATGCTCTGTGGTTGGGTTCTTCAAAGATGTCATATCCGCCGGGTCAACATTATCCTTATAAAATTTCAATTCCTCTGTTGCGCAGACAGACTCAACATAAGCAACATCACCTTCTTCGCACTCTAGGGCTATCTTGCGACTTCCATGCACTGTGATGGTGCCCTTGTGACCTAGCATCTTAAGCTGCAAATAAACATCACAAGGCCTTGCCATGAACTTAACATAAGCCGGCCGCCCAAACAGAGCATGATAAGGGCTCTTGATTTTAACCACTTCGAAAGTTAACGTCTCAGATCTGGAATCATACTCATATCCAAAAGCAACCTCCAAGGATACTTTGTCCACTGGATATGCTGACTTACCAGGCACCATACCATGAAAAACAGTGTTCGATGGCTTAAGATTCTTATCAGTTAATCCCATGCGACGAAAAGTATCATAATAAAGGATTTTGATGCTGCTGCCTCCATCCATGAGTACTTTAGTTGAATTTGTATCCTCCAACCTGAGGTGCCACCACCAAAGCCAAGTGACCCGAATTATCAACCCGGGGCGGGTGATCCTCACGACTCCAGAGAATAGGGTGTTCGGACCATCGCAAATAACGGGGAATCATCGGCTCAACTGTATTCACCACCCTTTTATGAAGCTTTTGATCCTGCTTGCATAAACTTGTGATGAAAACGTGGTACTGTCCACTATTCAACTGCTTCGGGTTACTCTGATAACCAGACTGCTGTTGTTGATTCCCCTCACCAGACTGTTGACTATAACCACCCTGATTGCCTTGGCCTTGGAAAACGGCATTAGAACCGCCACCACCATAACCCGGATCGTGAGAGCCGGATCCTAAGCCGCCGTTCGGGCCATCGTTGTTCTGAAAAAGATCGGAAGCTTTGAAATCCTTCATGATAGAGCAATCTTTCCATAAATGAGTGGCCGGCTTCTCGCGTGTATCGTTCCTCGGACAAGGCTGACTCATTATTGCTTTGAGGTTGAGTATCTCGATCCTCCAGGTCGGGCCGGCCTTCCCTTGCAACGCTGATTATTATTATGCGCACTGGTGTTAGCCATAAAGTCTAAATTACCGTCGTCCTCCCGCTTACAATTACCACTTTGGCTTGCCGTATTATACTGCTGCCCCTTTGTATCGCCGCTCTTTTTCCCCTTACCATCCTTCTCTTCATCAGACTCGGGGTCCTTGGTACAATCAGAGTCGTCATATTTGACAAGAGCCGCCATGAGCTCCCCCATGTCACTGCAATGGTGCTTAAGCCGTCTAAGCTTCTTCTTGAGAGGGAGGAAACGGCAATTTTTCTCCAACATAAAAACCGCTGAGCCGACGTTGATACTATCTGACGAGTGTATAATAGTTGAGATCCGACGCACCTAGTGGGTTGTTGACTCACCCTCACCTTGGACACAAGAATCCAAATCCAGGATTGACATAGGCTACTTGCTCATGTCTTTGAAATTTTGATAAAGCGGGCCTTCAGCTCCTCCCATGACCTAATAGAGTTGGCGGGCAGCCCTTTCAACCAAGTGCGAGCCGGCCCGTCCAACATCATGGTGAAATACTTGGGACACGCAGCATCGCTAACATCCAACATTTCCATGGCCATCTCATAACTTTCAATCCAAGCTTCAGGGGGCTGATCTGCTGTGTAATTAGGCAGTTTGCAAGGACCCTTGAAATCCTTGGGTAAACGCTCGTTACGTAGAGCCGACACTAAACAGGGCACACCGAGGTCCTAGAAGTCACATCCGCCTCCACCGAAGCTGACGGATAAACCGGGGAATATTGATGAGCCGCTTGCTAAGCCGCCAGTTCGGTCTCCTGACGCGCTCTGCCCTGACCCACTAACGTCTGAGCATTAGCACCACCACTCTTCGGGTCATGTCCACGAGGCTGGTTATAGCGCTGTTCACTGCTTGAAACCGCTGGTGAGTCAACACTACTAGGGAAAACCTTATACACAGAATCTTAGTAGCAGCGCGGTTCAGGGGGAGGCGCTACTGCTAATTAGTAGCGGCGAGATGAAAAAATAGGCGCTACTTCTATTGACTTAGCAGTAGCGCGGTTTGGGGGAACCACGCTGCTATTAAAGTCAATCGACAGTTCACGCCAACCTAGATTTAGCAGCAGCGCGGTCAATATAAGCGCGCTGTTGATAAAGTAATAGCAATGACGCGCTTTTTACTGTCCGCGCTACTACTAATTGTCGCTTTTTTAAACTGGCCACATGGCGGGACCCACTTAGCAGTAGCGCGTGTGTCATAAGCGCGCTGCTGCTACGTCTATAGCAGTAGCACGTTTTGTGACCAGCGCTACTGCTAAGCCGTAGCATATGCCACCTTTTTCGCTCCCCCTCCCCCTCCCCCATCCTCTCTTCCTCACTTTCCCCTACCTCCCACCTCCTCTCTCCCTCATTTTGCTTCTTCCTCACTACTTCTCCCCCCATTACTCTCCTTTTTCTACCTACCTTTCTCTCTCTTTATTGCTCCTAGCTAACTTACACCACCTCCATTAATGCATCTCCTTTCTCTTTTTCCTCTCCCTGCAATAGATAGTCATCTCCTTCCCCAACTAGCTTGGTAGATCTACCCATTTAATGAAGTGAGGTATGTACCTCCCTAACTAGATCTAGCCATCTCAAGAAGTAAGATTTTTCCACTTTTGATCATTCCCTAGGTGTGTGGTGACACCGATCAACATCATCATCACCGTGCTCGGTCTCGAGATAGGTGATTAAAAATTTGTGCTTTTGCAAGAATGGAAATATGTGTATGTGTGCGATATGACATAATCGTGTGATATGATGGAAATTGTATGTGTGGCTAGAGTTGCCGCCGAATTGTGCTTGAGTTGCCTATGTTTTGCCGAAATGTCGATTTATTTCCGTTTTGGCAAACTTTGGGCAAACTCTATATGTCCTATTTTTAGGGAAGGTCATGCCGAATTTTTGTATGACTTTGATGCATGCACGCATTTTTATAATCAAATTGTTTATTATTACCGTGTGGGCGTTCACGATGGTCAGTGGAATGATGGTGGACAGGTGGTTGCGGTCGGCGGTGCAAGACATGAAAGAAAATAACCTGACAGAGGTTTTATGTCCGTGTCGAAGATGCAAAGTCGGAGTTTGGCTCGACCCCTATGATGCGATGACGCACCTGCTCATGACGGGTTTCATGGATGGGTATACTCGGTGGATAATTGAAGATGAGGATGATGATGTTGAGGACGCCGATGGGGAAGGCAATGACGACACAAGGCAAGATGAAGAGATGATCGACATATGACGGCGGGGAAGAGACCGGACATGGCGGCGGAGAAGGGGCCGGACATGGCGGAGGAGAAGGTGCCGGACATGGCGGAGGAGAAGGGGCTGGACATGGCAGTGGAGAGAACGCGGACCCCATGCCGCAGAGTTCATTGGTACTAAGTTCAATCGTGCGGGACCCTCATGTTCAAGCACTGCTTCGCAAGGAGACGAGTACTGAGAGAGCTGCTTCTAGAGAGGAGGCTAAGCTGCAGCAACTGGTGGTTCCATTGTATGACGGTTGCAATCCTGAGGTGACCCGCTTGAGTTTCACGCTCCAACTCGTGAAGACGAAGGCTAAAAACAAATGGACCGACACTAGCCTCGATGAGAATCTCAAGTACCTAAAGGATGTTCTTCCCGCGGGGAATCTATGTCCTACTAGTGTGGATGAGGCCAAGAAGATCGTGTGCCCTCTTGATCTACCGCAAGTTAGATACCATGCATGCATCAACGATTGCATAATTTATCGGAAGGAGCATGCGGAAAAAACAAGCTGTCCGGTGTGCAATGCTTCTCGATACAAGAAGGCCGGGAAGAAATCTCACCAGAAAATTGTGTGGTACTTACTGAGCACTCCCCGTCTCCAGCGGTATTTCATAGATCCCACGGAAGCAAAGCTCATGCGCTGGCACGCGGAGACGAAGAAGCCCAAAGATGGAGATGATCCGAAGCTGAGACACGTCAAGGATGGAAGCCAATGGAGAGTGTTGAAAGGCTTCTATCGGTATTTCAAATGTGATGCAAGGAGCATCGTGCTCGGCGCGTGTACCGATGGCATGAATCCATTTGGCAACCAGAACACCAGCCATAGAACATGGCCCGTGTTTGTATGGATGTACAACCTCCCCCCTGGTTGTGCATGAATGCGAAGTACATTCACATGAGCATGCTGATTCAAGGGCCGAAACAACCGGGAAATAGTATTAATCTGTATCTGGGACTACTTCAAGACGAGTTAGGCACGTGATGGAAAACACCGACCAAGACATGGGACGCCAGCAAAGGCGAGTATTTCTACATGAGAGTCGCGCTGATCACGACGGTGCACGACTATCTCGGTTACAGATATGTCACAAGCCAGGTGTGCCATGGATATTGTGGATGCACGCGGTGCATGGATGATACGACGTCTCAGCAGCTAACGTCAAGGAAAGACGGCGGATATGGGGAAATCGTGTACATGGGGCATCGAAGATGGCTCGAGAATGACGACCCATGGAGAAACCATGGAGATCTATTCGATGGTCACGCTAAGCATCGAGGAACGTAAGCGGAGCGACGCCGAAATTGATGAGCTGTGAAAAACTGGGAGCAGTGCCCCGCGCCAGGAAAGACGATGAAAAAGGCGTTGGTGCTGCTGCTGAAGGTATGGAAGACGAGGTCTGTGTTCTAGGACTTGGAGTACTGGCACAAACTCGACACACCTCATTGCCTAGATCAAATGCATATCTGTAAGAATGTACTTGAGAGCTTGCTCACGACACTGATGAACATGCTGGATAAGACCAAGGATGGGCCGAAGGGAAGAAAAGACTTGCAAGATTTGGAAATTAGGGAAGATCTGCACATCCCGCCCCCTAAAAAGTTAGACAAGACAGAGATGGAGACAGAGGCGCGAGAGAAGAAGGGCAAAAAAGTAAAGGAAGAGGATTATTGCCCCCCTTCTTGCTTCACCTTAAGTCGGGCTGAGATCGATCAATTCTTTAAGTGCCTTACCGGAGTCAAAGTTACTTCCGGTTACTGTGGCAAGATAATCAGATATCTAGACACGAACAAGAAAAGGTTCAGCGGGATGAAGTCCCATGACTGTCATGTGATGATGATGCAAATACTACCTATTGCCCTTAGAGGGATAATGGACAAGCATGTCCGTGACACGCTTATTGGTCTCAGCAACTTTTTCGACGTCATATCTCGAAAGTCGATCATTGTGAAGCAGCTCCGAAGGCTACAGGAAGAGATCATTGCGATACTGAATGAGCTTGAGATGTACTTCCCGTCCGCGTTCTTTGACATCATGGTGCATCTGTGTGTCCATAATGTGGACGACATAATAGACCTGGGGCCGCCATTCCTGCACAACATGACGCCATTTGAGAGGATGAATGGGATCATCAAAGGATTCATTCGTAACATGTCCCGTCCGGATGGAAGCATAGTCCAGGGTTATCTAACACAAGAGTGCATCTCTTTCTACGAGAATTTTCTATATGGCGTGGACCAGCCTCCTGGTGTTGGTGTTGGTTTGCCCGTTAACAAGCACGACGGGAGGCTCGAAGGAGAAGGTCACTCCAACGGTCGCAGGGAACTGCACGTGGCATACTCAGATCGACGCAACGACTTTTACAGAGCAAACCTGGTAGTGCTACAACACCTAGACGAGGTAGATCCTTTCGTGGCACTGCACAAAGAAATTATCGCAAAGAAGTATCCTGACCGGGGGATATGCAGGACGGACGCCGAAGTTACTAGAGAGCACAACTCCACTTTCCTGCATTGGTTCAAAGAGCATATTATTGCTAATCCCCCGGAAGAGGGCTCTAAGGACGGATTGCTCATATAAGCCTTAGCACATGGCCCCTCGCCCAACCTCGTCACCTATCAGGCATACGATATCAATGGATACACGTTCCACACGGAGGCCGAAGATATGGACAGTGATGATCAGAACTCAGGGGTGACGATGGAATGCATGACCGGCAACGACAACGGTGTAACTAAGAGATTTTCCGGAAGGGTCGAGGAGATCTGGGAGCTTGACTACTTTGGACTAAACAACGCGACGATGTTCCATGTTAGATGGGCTAAGAATGTCTAAAGAGAAAACCAGGTTTTCACTACCATGACTATACCCAACGCCAAGAGCACTACCGTGAACGCTATCAGAAAAAACGAGCCATGGGTGCAAGCTAAGCACGTGACACAATGCTTCTTCATAACCGACCCGTTCAATCCCAGCCGTGTTGTCATGAGGAGAGGCAAAAAGAACATCATTGGAATGTATGGAGTCGCCAATGAGGAAGACTACGATCAGTACGGCAACCCAATGAGGGAAGATGACGATGAGGATGAAGTATGTTTCAAAAGAAGAATCAATACTACATTACCTTAGAAAGATCATACTCCATGGAAAAGGAAAAGTCAGAATCAGGGGCTCAATTATTCTTCAACGAACAAGAAGGGAAAGAAGCTCACTCAAAAACGAAAACGTCAACGCTGATGAACCGTACGTTATCGGTCAAATGATGTAATATATATGTTCCCATTTTGTGTACACACTTGGCCATTATGCATTGGTCAAATGATGTAATATATATGTTCCCATTTTGTATACATACTTAACCGTCAAATGAAGCAATATATATATCGCCTTAGTTATATACATTGTATCACCTTCCCTTCGTTTACTGCTCTCGGAAAAAAGGAAAAGAAAATAAAAGAAAAGGGAGAGAAAATAAAGGAAAAGAAGATATAAGAAAGAAACGGGAAGACTACTACAGCTAACTGAAAGTAGCAGTAGCGCTTCCTGAAATAAACGCTATAGCTATCTAAAATAGCAGTAGCGCGTTCCTTGAAAAAGCACTATAGCTAACTTAGCTATAGCGCATTTGTCCGGAACTCGCTACTGCTATCTCGACTTAACACCCAAAATCCTCACTCTCTCTGCTTCTTCCTGCCTTTGCTCCTCCCCCGAATTCCCCTCCCTCTTCCCCCGTTTCGTCACCGCCGGAGCCCTCGACCCCGGCGCTCGCCCCCGACCCCAGCGCTCGGCCCCGTCCCGGCACTCACCCCCGTCCCCAGCGCTGCCCCGCCCTTCGCTCCCGTCCCTCGCTTCGCCCCGTCTTCCCGACCCGGCGACCCCGACCCTGGCGACCCCGACCCCGGTGCTTGCCCCCGCCTCGCCTCGCTATCGCGCCGTCTCCCCCGGCCCCATCTCTCTCTCTTCCCTCTGTAAGCCCTCTCCCCTCCCCTCTTCTCTTCTATTTAGTGCTAATTAGTATTAAATAGTATGAATCCTTGGCTATTTTTAGTGTAACAAAAAACAGAATTGATTATATAGGTTTCTTGCATTTTTTAGTTAAAGCAATTGTTGTTATTTAAATCTTATAGTGCTAGTTAGTTAATTAGAATTAGTTAAATTTTATAGTGCTAGTTAGTTAATTAGAATTAGTTAAATTTTATAGTGATATGTGGACATGTCATATTTGGAATTTGGACATGTGATGTGGAGGGCAAATGATCCAAGTGGCCGATGTTCCGCCGAAATGTTGATTCATTTCCGTTCTGGTGAATTTGAAGTGCTCAATATGTCCACTTTTTAGCAAAGGTCATGCCGAAATTTTTCGTGAATTTTGGCATGACTTGTGCTAGAAAGTAGGCATATCTAGTGTCGGGAGTTGCTGGAACGGCATTTTGGCAAACATAGATCTTTTTTATGTCACTTCTCATTCTTTTTATAGTTTCAGAACTAAACCTGGAGACTTAATCATAGGAAACATGTCGAACAACGAAGAAATCGGGCCTTCTGACCAGGATGCAGACGAGATGGATTATGAGGGTGAACAAGAGTACCTCCACTATTTGACTGCTAAGAAAAGTCAAGGTTTGCAGGTCGGCCTTGATGATGGTACTGACGCCGACATCGACACCGACGACGCCGGCTCCGATGGCGGCGCCGAGACCGGCGGCGAAGGTACCGGCGAGGAAGGTACCGACGGGGAATATACCGGCACCGATATCGGAGAGAGGAAGCATAAGAACCAGAGGATACAAAAACCTAACAAACTCGGCATCGGACGACTGGTGATCACAAAGATGGCACATGGCAAGTTTGAGCCATTAGAGCCGGAAGAACCTCGCAAGTGCTATGGGAACCAAGTAGGATGCATCCTGCGGGAATGCGCGAGCATCAACGATGATGACTTAAGGAGTAAAGAACATTTGAGGCAGTTGCTCCTGGCGAAGTTGCACAAGAGATTCAAGTTCCCCGACCGGGATGATAGCATAGAGCAACCGTGGGATGATCGAAAGATGAAAAAGATTAACATTCACGCCATGGGCATGTTCAGCAATGATTTGGCCTCTTGGAAAGGGAGGGTGAAACGAGCTATTGAGGCTGAGGAACCTCTGTCCAAGATTCTGGAGGAAAATCCAACACTTACGGAAGAGGAGTTTGAAAAGCTCAAGGACACTTGCGCTACCGAGGCAGCCAAGGATAAGGCTGCGAAATTCAAGAGCCTTCAGCAAAGGAACACGGGGAAGCATCGCCTCGGAAGGAGTGGCTACCTTGGCAAAAGGCCCATATGGGATAAGGAGGATGTGCAACGTGAAGCCACGGGTCTCCCAGACCCCTTCGCGAAGTTCACCAACCCCTTGGAGCGTGACTTCATGAGGACCCGCTACAAGTGGGACAAGAAAAAGAAAGTGTTTTTACACGGACGAGATCGCATGGAGATTGATTAGATATCTGGTAATTATTATTTTACCACCTTACATTTAGCTCCTGATCAAGTCGACTACACATTCGTAAACGGTTCACGTACCTTCTACAGGAGAAGCAACACCAGCTTGAAGCCGAAAGCCCTACTTCGCCCATGAGGCCCAAGTGGGACACCCCTCTCAACCAGGCCTTGAACGAACTTAAGGGACTTCCTTTGGGCCAGCAGCCGCAATATGGACATGTGCACGGCGCCGGAGACGGCGCCACGTGGAAGGTGTTTTACAACGAGGGCTCGGAGGCCAAAAAGCAGAAAAAGAAGTTTAGTTAGGCGGACATCGACGAGAAGGTGAAGCTTGCGGTCGAGAAAAAAGCAGCTGAGGACGCGCAGAAAGCAGCCGAGGAGAAACATGATTTGCTAAAGCAGGCAGTAGATGCAGCTGTAAATGCCTCCAGAAATGATTTCGCTACTAACTTGGTCCCGGCTATCATCAACTGAACGAAGGAAAATCCGGACAAGACGGTACATGATTTCCCCATGCCTAGTTTCATCGGGAGCACCTCGGTGAACAACACCACCGCACCATCATCTCCTCACGCAACCGGGCATGCTCTCGCACCCGCACCCGCTCATAGCAGCCCGTCCTCAGTCTCTGGCGCACTAGGCGGGCCTTCGTCTTTGGCTGAGGTCGACGCCCTCAAGGTAATTACATGTCGCACCAACATATATATATATATATATATATATATATATATATATATATATATATATATATCTAGAATATTCCATTTTCGTTGCCTTTCAGATGTTTTACGCCGTAGACATGTGTTTGTAGGCCGGTGAAACCCGGTGCACCATACTCTACTTGATCAAAGGCCAGAAGGTGGACGTCGGAACGGGGGTTATAAAGAAGCCCTTGCAACTCACGTTCAACAACCAGCCGATGCTCGTTGGGCACTTCAGGGTTAACTTTTCCAGTGTGAAATCGGGGCACAAGGATTTGCCTCCTCCAGTACGGCATGGGGGAAAGGACGACGAGACCCCGCTGTGGATTGGAAGTTGCAAGGGTTAGCTGCTGCTATGGATGAAGAATATTCTTCATCTGGAGGCGGCGGAGAGCACACCAATAACCACACATGAACAAGCATGTATGGAGACCACCACCTCGCCTATGCAATTACCAGCTCCTGTAGTGTCGGGTGAGAGCGGCGGATGACGTGATGAAGGGGGTCCAATAGTGGCTGGTGTAATCGGCCCCGTAGAACAAAGAATGGATGATGAGATGGACGAGACGGAGGACCCAAAGGGTTTCCTCAATACATGCGCCTATGAAGGTGACTTAGATATGATGAGTCAGCCATATGACGAATCGGGCTATCAGCATGCTGATGAAGATATGGATGATTTGCCCAGGCAGGAACGTCCTAGCAGAGATTGCAATAAGTCTCTCTTCATGAAATCCTCACAGGAGACGCCTGAAGATGTCGCCTCAACACAAGCTCAACTAGCCGGGGGTCGTACAATGCTTAGCCCGGCAACCCTAGGGCAGGGGTTAAGGAAGGGTCTGGAAGGTGTGCCCAAAAAAAGGAGAGGAAGAGATCTGGGACGATAGGCTCAGCTTCCTGCAAACAAGCTAGAGCACATAGCAGCCAGACGATGGATTCTGAAGAGGTACCCATCAAAAGTGCGGCCATTTTCTATGTCACGAGCGAGCCGATGCTACCGCCGAAACCGCTGGACGCAATATCAGGGGATCTCAGGAGACTGCACGACCATGTGCTATCGACTGAGAAAAGCCTACTAGCCTCGAAGTATCCAGGATATCCGACATACGCAGCTCGTGTGCCTGAGGGGAAGTGCTACTTCGACACATGGCCCGCGGATGTGTCTTCCTGCGGTTTGACCATATCTTCGAGATGTTTCTCACAAGGCGGCTCGATTTTACAGTCATCCACCTTTTTGCGCTATATATGAGCTCCGTCATAAAGAGAGAAGAAGTCTCGCAAATCTGTGTGGCGGATCCGTACTGCATGCACGAGTCCTTCTTGAGTCTCGGCGACTTTGAGCGTGAAACTACTAGGGAGTACCTCCAAAACTTCATGGTACAGAATAAGGACCAGGAAATTGTGCTCCCGCCTTATCATCCAAAGTAAGTCGTTTCCGAACAACCCTTTCGTACATTTCAATCATTCCGTCTCGCTCATATGGAGAATAATTTGAGGTGTCTTTTCCCCTGCAGCAATGGGCGCGCCGTCCTTATCATCTTTACCCGCGAGTCTCCCACGCCGTGTATTTGGACCCTACCAGAAACTACGAGAAGGACTACACCCACATAATGAATATTCTAGATGATGCTCTCCAAGGCTTCAGCTTTAGGGGTGGCCACGTGCAGATTAGGAAACAAAGGAACAAGAACATGGGTTTCGCGCATAGAACTAACTTCTGCTGCATCCATGTCCCAAAACCAAGCAAGAAAGATGGATTCTACATCCTCCATCTCATGATTGAGTTCAGCACGGATCACCAAAAGCTTCGCATCACAAACAGAAATGATGATCATATCCACAAGTGGGTAGAATCTCATGGAGAAGCGGATTATAAAATTAGAGATGACTTATTTCGCGTCCAAAGGGACATTGCGACGACCATCATGAAAGAAGTCGTCGATGAGAATGGGATGTTCCACCACGACCCTATATCGCGAGCTGACGTCCGAACTCGCATAGGCATGCAACGTCATGACCTCATGCCGTACAAGAAGCTAGGGTCCATCCTCGATGATATGGAAGGATGAAACTTCTAGTGATTTATGATGTCGATGATGATGACATGTGTCTGTTGAACTTGTATACTTTCTGAAGCGATGTTTGTGATGTCCACGGTCCCTGACGAACTTGCATAACGCTACTTTTTTAGTTTGGGTATGATGACCTGCGTACCTCTGGTTAATTAGTTTGCGTACTGTATTTTCCATCCAGTTGCTAACCCTTTCTTTTTCGTCTTGCTCTAGTATATTTTGTTGCATATGATTGTACATTCTCTTGATGAAGATGCATCTCTAACAGGTACCTAGCTTCTTGATGGCGAGGTGGCAGTGCTATGTCGTGTAAAAAGGGAAGGTTCTGGGGGTGTACAACGAGTGGTATGAGTGTCAGGCGCAAGTGAATGGGGTCTCGGGCGCCAGCCATAAAGGCTTCAAAAGCAGAAAGAAGCATAAGCTAGTTACTTGAGGTTCACGCTAGCGCTAGAGAGGACTCGTAACCGCCGCCTCATGTAATGCATAGTTCCGCTCTCACTCATAGTGATATCTCTTCTTGCGTATATCCATGGTTAGATGGACGGCGATGTAGTTGCAAGTATTCGAGACTTGTATCGCTATTTTCGAAATGATGACGAGAGACCACTTCCTGTTGGATGATTATTATGATGATGACCACCTTGTATCGCTATGTATATGCTATGATTACATTTGTATGTGTATGATATGCTAGAGATTATTGTATAAACCCCAAAACAATATTCAGCAGCACAAAATGTGGAAAAAAAATAAATACTAATAATAGTAGCGTGGGGTATGGCATTAGCGGCAGCGAGCTCTTAGCAGTAGCGCTCTTCTCATAAGGGCGTTGCAGCTATTATCAGCAGCGCCTTTTTGAAACAAACGCTGCTGCTATCCCTATTTAGCAGTAGCGCTGGTCAGACAGCACTACTGGTAAGCATTAGCTGTAGCGCCGTATCAGTAGCGCGGCTATCCGCGCTACTGATAAGCATATAACCCGCGCTACTGCTAGGCTTTTCCCTAGTAGTGCAATGTGACTGCTGTAACTCCGGCTTGGACGAGGGGTTGAGTGAACTCGCTCGCGACTGTAAGAATAAGCCGCCTGTTGAGCCACAGCTATTTGATGAAGTTCTCTGGCCCTCCATGTCTCTATCGCCGTCGGAGACTCGCCTTCAACCGGTAGAGCCGCCAGTCGCGTTGTCGTTGCGATCATATTATCCAACGGGTTAGAATAATGACCCGGAGGTGTCGGAACATGCTGAGGCGGTGTATTATTCAAAAGTGGCGGGTCCGTGGCCCGTGGCTGAACCGGTGCTCCAATCCCTGGTGCTTCGACCGCCCGGTTCACCACCGGCGGGTCACTGCTCCCTGCTCCAGGCGTGTTGAAGAGGTTCCTCAGCTCATAAACCGGGGGGTAGATGACTCCGGTGCCTCCCCCTCATGACTTCATTTGAAGGGTTCTGATCTAATGTGAGCCGGAAGGAATCTGCTTGTATCTGTTGTGCCTGGGCATCCAAAACAGCCCGCTCCACAGCCATCCTGGCGTTCTCTGCCACTAGCTCTTCCTTGGCTTGAGCTATCTCATCTCGCAACTTCGCCAGATCCACCTTGTGCTGTTCCTGGTTGTCCGGGGTTACCTCCACCCCCATCAGAGTCGCTAGAGCTTCTAATTACTCTGTGAGAACTAGAGCCGACGGGCGCGCAGATCCGCTAGCACCAGCTGCCGCTGCAGCCATTGAACTGGAGGTCATAGCCGCGGCGGTTGTTGAACCAAGCACCGGCTGTGTACCGGCCATGAAGAATGCAACCCTGCTCGGCGGCTCATAGGGGTCCAGAGCGTTGTCACCATCGGAATAGCCCCCAAGCCGGCCGTCTTGTAGTTGATACAATGAATTAGTCTCGCCTGTGGATGTTACCTCTTGAGCATGCAATGGTTTTTCCCTTGAAGAGGAAAGGGTGATGCAGCAAACTAGCGTAAGTATTTCCCTCAGTTTTTGAGAACCAAGGTATCAATCCAGTAGGAGGCTCCTCAAAAGTCCCACGCACCTACGCAAACAAACAAGAACCTCGCAACCAACACGATAAAGGGGTTGTCAATCCCTTCACGGTAACTTGCGAAAGTGAGATCTAATAGAGATAATAAGATAAGATAAATATTTTTGGTATGTTTATGATGTAGATTGGAAAGTAAAAGATGCAAATAAAAGTAGATGAGAAACTTATATTATAAAAGATAGACCCGGGGGCCATAGATTTCACTAGTGGCTTCTCTCAAGATAGCATAAGTATTACGGTGGGTGAACAAATTACTATCGAGCAATTGATAGCAAAGTGAATAGTTATGAGATTATCTAGGCATGATCATGTATATAGGCATCACGTCCGTGACAAGTAGACCGAAACTATTCTGCATCTACTACTATTACTCCACACATTGACCGACTCCTGCCTGCATCTAGAGTATTAAGTTCATGCAGAACAGAGTAACGCATTAAGAAAGATGACATGATGTGGAGGGATAAACTCATGCAATATGAGATAAACCCCATCTATTTATCCTCGATGGCAACAATACAATACGTGCCTTGCTGCCCCTGCTGTCACTGAGAAAGGACACCTGCAAGATTGAACCCAAAGCTAAGCACTTCTCCTGTTACAAGAAAGATCAATCTAGTAGGCCAAACCAAACTGGTAATTCGAAGAGACTTGCAAAGATAACCAATCACACATAAAAGAATTCAGATAAGATTCAAATATTTCTCATAGATAAACTTGATCATAAACCCACAATTCATCGGATCTCGACAAACACACCGCAAAAAGAGTTACATCGAATAGATCTCCAAGAAGATTGAGGAGAACTTTGTATTGAGAATCAAAGAGAGAGAGAGAGAGAATAAGCCATCTAGCTAATAATTATGGACCCGAAGGTCTGTGGTAAACTACTCACGACTCATCGGAGAGGCCTTGGAGATGATGTAGAGGCCCTCCGTGGTTGATTCCTCCTCCGGCGGAGCGCCGATGAAAGCTCCAAGATGGGACTCTCAAGGATACAGAAGGTTGCGGCGGTGGAAATAGTTTTTTGTGGTGCTCCTGGATGTTTTCAGGGTATATGGATATATATAGGCGAAGGAGGTAGGTTAGGGGAGCCACGAGGGGCCCTCGAGGGTGAGGGCGCGCCCACCCCCCTAGGGCGCGCCCTCCTGCCTCGTGGCCGCCTCGGCTGCTTCTTGATGTCCACTCCAAGTCTCCTGGATTGCGTTTGTTCCGAAAAGATCGCTCCCGAAGGTTTCATTCCGTTTGGACTCCGTTTGATATTCCTTTCCTTCAAAACAGTGAAATAGGCACAAAAAAACAGCAATTCGGGCTGGGCCTCTAGTTAGTAGGTTAGTCCCAATAATGATATAAAAGTGTAAAGTAAAGATCATAAACATCCAAAACGGGTAATATAATAGCATGGAACAATAAAAAATTATAGATACGTTGGAGACGTATCAGCGGACGACTCACCATCAGAATAGATGACCGTCTCACCGCCAGACACAAATCCTTCTTTAATGTCCGCCCCATGGATGAAACCAACAAAGGCACGCTTCACGGCAGGCTGAACTCGGTCGGGTCATGCACGTTGAGCCGTCTTGATGATGTCGGTGCAGATGTCCAGCTCAGGGCCCAGTTCACCGATCTTGCCGATGAAGATGTGGATTCCGCCAAAGGGGACCCGGTACCCGTACTCGATTGAGCCGGCGTCGGGGCCCCAGCCTGCATCGTCGATGTAGAGCTTGCCGCGACGACTCTTGGTCATCCGGCCCACGGCGTATCTCTTGATCCCTTCAAAGTTGCCCTGTAAGAACTCAAAACCACCGTGCGCCAGCCCCACAGTGGGCGCCAACTGTCGTGGAATTGTCACGACAGATGTGCTAGCGAAAGGACTTAGTCGTGGAGCCATCGCAACTAGGTTAGCTTAAAGGGGTTAAACGGGACAAATGACATAGGGAGTTTATACTGGTTCGGCCCCTTGCGGTGAAGGTAAAGGCCTAATCCAGTTTGAAGTGGTATTACTTAGGTTTCGATTACCAGGGAGCGAATACGATTGACCTAGCTTTCGATCTCTTGCTTTCTTGCCCGAACCGCCGCAAGGTCATCCCTTTATATACATAGGTTGACACCCAGCGCTCACGGAGTCCCGGCCGGCTCATACACAACGTGTCCGGCTCGGTGACTACTACACATGCCGTACAATACAAGTTATACACACATGGCGGTTCACCCACCTGGGCCTTAGGTCACCTCTGGGTCTTGTGCCATCAACAGGCTCACATGATCCGCCATCTTTATCGTTAAGCCGCCAGGGGTATGACCTGGCCCCTCCTGGGCAGTTCATACCCAGTAGTTACATCCCCAACAGGAGGTTCTCTGATGTTCAAAGGGCTCAAATGATCTCGGTAATGTGGGCTATATGGAACTCGCGGAATAGAGTTACTCATGATGATGACCAGCTCGACCCTTTTACTTCGGTTAAGAGAATTCGGGAGGATTTGGCTTTGCTTGATATGCCCGACTCACATGCAACGGTACTCCCGGGTTTTGGGTGGATACCTCCAGAGTTGGAGATTGTCAAGATAAACACAGATGCGGCTGTGAATTTGGACTCCAATAAGGTGGGCGCGGGAGGTATAGCCCGCTCCACAAATGCCTTGTTGGGTGCTTGGAGTAAACCCCATCCGGGGATATTGGATCCGTTCATTGGGGTGACGATGGCGCTGCGTGATGGAGTTATCTTTGCTAATCTACGTGGCTTCTCCCATGTGATCATGGAAACAGACTGCCTGAAGATTGTTAATCTCTGGAACACTCGTCACAATAGCCTTTCTGTTGTGGCACCATTACTTTTAAAGATTGGAGAGCTAGCTTCCTCTTTTTCCTCTTTTATTATTCAACATGTAAGCAGATTAGCCAATGTACCGGCCCACCTTTGTGCTAAACATACATGCACACTGTTGGTCACCGAAAGTTGGACTGGATCTAGACCCTCTTTCCTACTCACCACCCTTATGGCTGATGATGCTAGGAGCTCTTTCGTTAAATAAAGCTCTCAATTGGAACGCAAAAAAATGATAACAGAAAAGGATCGGGTATTTGTGCGCCCGGGCGGTCGTCGCCATCAACCACCGTGTCCAGTGCCTCCAGTCCATCTTCTACCTCAGTCTGTTGCTAGACAGAGAGATAGACTAGGGTTCGTCCGGCGTTCATCGTCGGAGGGCTGGTTCAGCGTTCGTCGCCGGACTGGGTATGTCCCAACAGAACCCTCGTGGCGTCATTTGTCGGCTTTTCATACTAATGTACTACCTGACCAGGTAGAAGGATCCTTGGCGTGCTTGTGGGGCGCGGCCCCAACTCAGCATCCGTCGACCGCGCCAGGTAACCTGACCTAACTCGGCAGGGGCGGCGTGGGCGTTGCTGCGGCGGGCGAGGTCATGTTCGGTGTGCCGGCGGCCGATGGAGACGATGCGCAAGTCCCGTTGCCTGCTGTTGCTGACCTCGCTGCTGGCGGAGGAGCTCGACGTGCGCCACAACGTGGTCATCGTCGACGGGCCGAGCGGGGCCGTGGCTGGCGACTCTGCAAGGCGCCATATAAAAAACATCGAAGCGACGAGCGAGGCGAGATAGGAAACGGGCCACGATCGATTCGTTCGCCAGTTTTGCAAAAAAAAAAACGATGTGCGAGTTACATATTCCCTTGACGAATCTACCCTTTGAAAAAATCTGGTCCCACAAAAAAATTGTAACGGTCCCACTGTTATTTGTAATTTTCCGTAATTTCAATCTTATAACTCCTCGTAACTGTTTTCTTTTTCACCGTCAGATCGAGGTGGATGGACGGCTCCTAAATTCGCTAATCACCATAACATTTGTATTCGATGCCAAGCACAACGACGACTTGCCGGCCGCAGATTCCCCTCTTCTCTTGCAAAAATGCAAATCTCCCTGCTGCTGTTGCATCACAAAAGAAGTGTGTTAATCTTGTGTGAGTTTCTACTCGGTGCACTGCTTCAGGATGTAACTTGTGCACTTCTACTTCTACTCGGTGCACTTCTATACTTGGAAGAAACTGAACATGGTTGACACTTGCATTTTAAAAATCTGAACATAAATCTCTACTATTAAAGGGGAACCTGTCGTCATCGTCGTAGTGATGGTTCGACCTTGTTCCCACTTCCCTCATCGCATCTTCTCGCGACTCTTCTCATGACCGCCGCCTCTCACCAGTGCCACCATCTCCCGTACAAATCTTCAGCTCCATCCCCCGCTTCCCCGCCTCTGAACGGCGGTCGACCGGGTGACCGTTTCCTTCTCGCCGCCGGTGACTGATAATTCACACTCGGCTTAGGGATAAACACTAAGGAAAAAAATGTTTTACTTGTAGTGTGTGAGCAGGGACGAAAGTTCTTTTTACTATCTCGACTCGGCCAAGTTCATGGTCCACATTTGCCCACGTCATGCTCAAGGATGAGAGCGCATATAGAAGCCGAAGAGTAAGGCATCATCCACTGGCAAAAAAAGAAGTGGAATGCGTCATCAGATTTTTTTTGTCAGTGTCACTGCAATAGAGAAACAACATTACCGTGACACTTCAGTAGCACTCCACAAAAGACAAGCTTTCGAACAGAGTGTCTTGCAAGTAGCCATAATCATGATTATCATACGATTCTAAGACTGTGTTATCAAAATTGATTAGATATATTCTACGATTCTAGTCAATAGAATCCATGATTTGCAATTTGCGATCTTGCCACAGAGGTTTTATCAGATCCAGAATCGTGATTTTGTATACCATGAATGTCTTGTGCAATGCACAAAAATGCCACAATTAGTGAAGAGGTGATGTAGACCACATGTGGTACATAGAACTGAGAATTTAGGGTTTAGGGAGGACTTTGCTGTATGTGGAGTAGACCCCCTTGGGATCTTTACCGAGTAAAAGTTCAACTCAAACAGAACTTCACCGATTAAAAGTTCAACTGTAGCACAGTTATTACACATATTCAACACGATCCCAACAGTAAGCTACCCCGAGCTTGATGGATCTAAAACAACTTGACCATCAATCAACAAATGCTCTGATCTAGTTCTGTTCCACAAATTATATGTGATTGGCCAGACGAAGAAATCTGTCTATTTTCACAAGAGAAATGGATACTTATGTATCATTCAGAAGTTCATAAATATATAAGGTTACAATTATGTTCCATACTCCTCTGTGATACTACATAATATCTGCGGTCATCCACAGTATTACACATGGTAGTACAAAACAAAAGTGTTTCAATGAGCTTATCTTATTCTAGTTCGCATACACTTGCAATAATACAGATATACATACACTATGGGTGGATATCTGTCATCCTACACTCCCACGTAAATATAAAATTATTCTGGGCCGTTTCGGTGCCGTAGCTTTGAAATCACATGTGTGGAATAGCTTTGAGTTGTAGGCCATACCTTCTGCCTACGGAAATCCCATATTTCTCGGACATGTCAAACGAATCCAGGCTAGCACCATCCGGAAGCTTCCAATTGAAGTGATACAGAAAGTTTGTCAATGTCATCTCCATGAGTGACGAGCCAAACTGAATCCCGGGGCATTGCCGACGACCAGCACCGAAGGGAATGAAATCAAAGTTTGTTCCATTATAATTCATGTTGTTGTTCTCAAACCGCTCTGGCTTAAACTCCTCAGGATTTTTCCAGTGTCTAGGATCTCTTAAAATTGCAAAGACATTAATGAACACATTTGTGCCATTAGGGATGTCATAACCCATAATTGTACAATCCTCCCTAGTGGCGCGTGGGATTAGAGGAGCGGGCGGATGCAACCTAAGAACCTCTTTGATGACCATCTGCACGTATTGGAGTTTGACAAGGTCACTATTAGTGAAGACAGCTCGGTCATAACATAGAATTTCCCGGACTTCTTGTTGTGCCTTAGACATAATTTCAGGATTACGCACAAGCTCAGACATAGCCCACCCCAAGACAATTCCTGTGGTCTCCGTGGCACCACTAAATATGTCCTGCAAACGAATATCATGGAAAGCACAATCAAACATCTTTGACATTTTTTTTTTTGAGAAAAGGCGCCAGTCGAGCCCGAGAAAAGCTCAAACCTAACCCTACTTGAAATAAGAAGGCCATCAACCAACTAGGATTACAGGTGCACCACATTACAAATAAAATGAAAGCAAAACAAAGTGGAAAGAAAGATACATAGTGCTAAGCAGAACAACTCAAAGGCAAAAATAGTGAGCCAAAGCATGCAGCACCGTTGCCGAGGACTAGCGGTGCGCCAAAATCAACTAGTAGACTAAGGGCACAGGAGGAGGGCACCACCGTGCGCTGGCTGCATCCGAAGGCAAAACTTGGGAAACAGTTTAGCTGTCTCCGCCGCCCAGTGGTGGAGACAAGGGGGCGAGAACAGAGTTTTGGATTTCGTCCGAAAAAACCAATTTCGTCCGAAATTCGTCAATTTCGTTTGGGCCCGGTATAAGTGTAAACCGGTCAAAAAATTCGGCCAGATTTGAAGTTTCAGCCCGGCCCAAGGTCTGAGCTAGCCCACCCGTATCTCCCAGTGATATAAAAGCTGCCTCCAAGCCACCCCTAACCCTAAATCCCGTTTCCCCCACCTTCCCTCCTCTGGCGGCGGCTGCTGGCAACACAAGCCGAGCCGATGGAAGCGGGGCAGCGGTGCCTACGCCCAGCATCCCCCTCTTCATCCGGCCCTCCACCCCCTCCCAGCTTCCTCCCCCTCAAGCACTCCTCCCCGTGGCAGTGTAGTGCCCGTGCACGGGGGAGAGCATGTCGACGGAGGCAACAACGTGGACTGCGGCCACATGAGGTCGTGGCTGCCTTGCGGTAGATTCTATCTAATGTTCAAGTGGTCAAGTCTATTGGATGGTTACCACAAGTCGATTGCATGTCAAATTCCTGTCTATAATGTTTTGACGGATGGATTTTGTTGTATAATTTCTACATATATATTTTGATAAAGATCGTGCTGTACATTTTTGGTCTGTTTATTTCAAAGAAATAGACAAATTTTGGTTGAATTTCATTCAAATTTCAAGTTTTGGTTTGCCATTTTCGTCCGAGATTTTCTGAAAAAATTCCGGAAAACCCCCGGTGACCCGCCGGCCCCGTCGATCTGCTAGGTGAGAGAAGGCTAGAGGGAAGAAGCAAAAATGCGGAACAATACAGTCGAGACTCGTGAGCGGAACGTGGGTCCCCTACTACCTCGCATGTGTTGAACGATACCTTGCAATGACGTGGCGCAAACACATAGCAACCATATCGACCGACCGGCCCAATTCCTAGGCTGTCGCTCGACAGGAAACGTTTACCTAAAGTTAACTTTTTTTAGGGGAACCTATAGTTAACTAGTTATATACTACTAGCAAAAGAGCTCGTGTGTTGCAATGGGAGAAAAAATACCACACGCCCCTAGTACAATAACCATTACTCAAGACCCTAATAGGTCCACGTCCTTTATTTTAAAATGGCATCTTATCAGTCTCGCCTTTTATCCTTCTTCCCACTCTCGCTGACAGACATGCATGGTTAAAGATGGTTTCTTTCTTCTCCAATTTGTTTTTGTTGAGGTGCTCATTTTCAATTTGAATCGACACCGGTATAAAAGAAAAGACGGGTTGTGCACTACTGATTAACGTTGCATCCTAAACAACATTTTAAAAATTGAAACAACATCATATTCAGATTCTAAATATTTTTCTAATCAATTTTCATATATAACATGTTCAAATTGGAGTTAGAGTTTAAAAGATATGAATATTTTTAAAGCTTTTGAATCTCTCCCTAAACAGCATTTAAAAACGGTTAACGGGTAAAAAAAACATCAAATTCATATTCTACACTTTTCCTAATCAATTTTCATATATAACATTTTAAAATTGGAGTTACGGTTTAAAATATATGAATATTGAGAAAACATGTTAATCTATAAAAAAATATTTTCTACACGGACGGCGGGTTAATTAACCAAAATTTCGGGGGGGGGGGGGGGGGGGGGTTATGCAAAACTATGAAGCATTTTCTATTCTCACTTAAAATAGGACCATGGGTTGAGTAACCTAAACCTCAAGCGGGTTTCTGTAAAAAGCAAAAGTTCTTTCTGTTACCACTTAAAATGGGACCATGGGTTTGACCTCACAAATGTGTGGGGACTTTGCTGCAAAATGTGCGATGACGGACGGCCAGTGACAGCCGGTGCTTTATTATTAGGTAAAGATTAATGCCCAAAGTCATGGTCTATTGTGCTCTATACATGTGGAAGCCCAAACAGAGTCTGTATGCACACATTTTTTTCCTTTTTATGACATGCCCAAGCCCACAATTTTTTTTGAAAGTTAATCATCTCCTATGTATTCATAAAAACGGAGAAAGTCGTGATGGCTAGGATCGGATGATTAGTAAGGCGTGCGGGCCTTGGAGGCGATGGAGTTCGCCAGGTGTTTGATAACTTTCAGCAGTAGCAGTGACAAGTGGGGGCGACAACACTGGAGGATTTCATTTGTGGTGCTCTTAGGGTGTTGAGTCGTGACTTTCATGGTGAAAACTTAAGGCCTGAACTTCATTTGTTGTGCCTGGCAATTGCCTTGCTGAAGGCATTGTTTTGAGAGCTCAAATTTTCTTCAGGATGAAAACCTACGATTTTGGATCAAGCAACGACGTCGCTTGTGCGTTGTTTTCTTCTTGAAGGTGTCGCTTTTGGAGACCATTTATGTTTCCCGGGTGTTGCCTTTGGTGGTGGTTTGTGTGCTGCTGCTGATAGGAGTTGGTCACTATGGCGAGGCCTTTATTATTTCTTTCTTTCTTGTTTTCTTTTTCGTTGTGTGCATCCTAGATGTCTTTGTGGTATCTTGTTGGTGTAGAGGCAGGGTGTAATTGATATCTTCGCGATATTAATATATTTCTCTTTTTTTTAAATACCAATGTGTTGGTGAGACTTGTTATATCTGATATTTTGTCTCCTGCACAAAGCTCCACCTTGTAGCGCGATGTCGCACCGCGCATTTATGAGCCATAGTTTCATGTTCACACTTGCTGGGGAGTAGAGCGAAGTGGAAAGAGTAACATTGGACCACGCATTGAACCCCTCTAACGTTAGTCCAAATTTTATCTCTGGAGTGTTATGTGATTTTTTTTCTTTTTTCACCCCTCATGTTCAAATCGCCACTACCGCCGCCACCAAGGAGCACAACCCTTTCACCAAGGCTTGACGGGTGCCGCACCGGCGGCCGATAGTGGTTCCCACTAGAACTCAGCTCAAGGTGTCCAAGCTGCCATCGGAGAAGCAAAAGGAATAGACCCACGAACATAGATGACTGAACATATGAGCCCCGGCGCCGGTAGCGGCAAGATAGAGCACTGGAGATGAGTTGTTAAAAAAAGGGGGGGGGGGGGGGAATCCACGAAGAAGGCGGAAGAGAGCATCACTTTTGATCGGTCAAGGAGGAACCAAGCAGGATGCACTAGATAGACCAGGCCATCGAGCGCTAACTCCAAGCCACCAACAACTCCAACACCATGAGTAGTCCCCGATCGATGCCTTTAGGAAGGAGCATGACACCCAAGTGCCATCATCACCCAAAGCAGAGGAACACAGGCTTTCGCCTGAGCCCAGGGAGGAGGTGGGAGGGAGAGGATCTAATCCAGGAAGGGGATCGGTGCCACAAGGCGTCTTGGGGAGGCCGCCACGCCGGCCAAAGGTTTCCCGCGTATCCTCACCACCCGCCAGATCCGTCCAGCCGGCACCGGGAGGCGATAATCGCAGCCGCCAGGGGCCGGCGCTAGCGCCGGCACGAATCAGAGTAGATCAAGATGGAGATGATGCTTCCACACGGATCTCCGGCAAACTATGAGGAGCCGCCACAGCCAACGTCTGCGGCCTCCCCCCCCCCCCCCCCTCCCCCTCACGCAGCCGTGGAAGCCCTCCCACCTAAATCCGCCGGCGTGCCCACCTCACAGGCCGCAGCACACGCCACTAGCCAAGGCCGACGCCCTCCGTCCAGGATGGAGCCACCAGATCCCTGCCGTCACCTTCATCGGATCGCGCACCCGCACCAAAGAACCCCTCGAGCAGTGGTTGAGGGAAGGGAGAGGATGGTGGACTTTGATATATACTAACACGTTTGGACGATTTAATAAGCAAGTGTAGACTAATCAATGTGTACACGCAATGCACGTTAATTTGGAAGTATATTAAGTGCAAGCGGATATTAAATAAGATATTATTTGCGTGTTATTATTTGATTAGCACTATATTTGACATGAAATTAACTGCACGCTAAACGTGTTGAGCGCTCGACATTGGTCGCTGGATTGACATGATTTGACGGCCGAGATTAATTGGATCTATCCTTTTGATCTTTTTATATTGGTATATATATATATAGATATAGATGTAGCTTTATACGGTGATCAGTCATGTTTTGGGAATATGGACAGGACAACTCTGTCATGCTAATTGTCCGGGAGGTTTTCTTTCTAAAAATGCAGGCACTATAAAATGCATCACGATGATACAAAATGTTTCTTACCTCTGCAGTAAAACGACGTCAAGAGGCTGCCTAAACCTTGTATGGCAACCAATTAATTGTAATGCGCAGTGACCAGTGAACATATTATCCTATGTAATGAGATCCACTGCCTCTAGCTAGAGCCATTCAATTCATAGTTGTACTGCTAGTCAAATCGTTTTGAGTACCCACTGAAAAAACAGCTACGGACTGACTCTGGCTAGTGCAGTAGTAATATTCAGATTGATCAATATTTCATAGGGTTGAGTCGTGTGTGCATTCATACGAGTGTTAAAAAAATAGTTTCCGTCCTAAAAGTTTGAAAAAAATACTCACAAACAAGACGGCAGCTATGATCTCCGTGGTTAGAGGGAATGCCAGCGAGTCCTCCTCCTGCAGCCTGAGAAGCACGTCCAGCAGGTCCTCGTCGTCCTTGCTGCAGTTGCAGTAGCCGGCGGCAGCCCGCTTGGCCTTGCGCTCGTTGAGGATGTCGGCGATGATGCGGTGCATGCGGGCGCAGCTCGTCTTCATCCGACGCTCGCCCTTGGTCAGCCACCGCACCAGCCGTGACGACGGGAAAACGTCCACGAGACAGAAGCTGCTCAGCAGCGCCAAAGCATTGCTCAGCTCGCGGAGATACTCACTCTGCTGTGCAAACTTGCCGCCGAAAACTGCTCTAGTGACGACATCGTTGCTGAGCGCCGACATCTTCTCGCTGACGTTGATGGTGGCGCCAGTCGAGGCGGCCGCGGAAACGGAACGGAGGAGGTTGCCCACCTCCTCGGCCCTGATGCCCTCCATGCGCTTCATCTGCTTGGAGCTGAGGAGCTCCACGATGCAAATCTTGCGCATCTGTCGCCAATGGTCGCCGTAGGGGGCAAAGCCGATGTCCTTGCCGCCGCAGCCAAAGATTTCGGTGGTCACGGTGTGTGGCCGGCTCGCGAATGCGAGGTCATTGGTCTTCATCGCCAAAGCTGCCACCTCGGCGCTGGAGACGATCACAGTTGGGAGCTCGCCTAGCATGAGGTGCATTAGCGGCCCATGCTGGCGAGACAGCTCTGTGATTTGGCGGTGCGGGAGGAGGCTGACGACGTGGTGGAGGCTGCCTATGATCGGCAGAGTCCATGGACCAGGAGGCAACTGCTTCGTGGCGGTGGCCGGCTTGCTCTTGCGACAAGATAGCCTGATGAGAAACCAAAGGGCCAGTAGCGTGGATAGAGCTACCAAACATAAGCTTAGCAACCCTTCCATGGCAGGCAGCTTGGGTAGTGTGCACTGTTTACTTGCAAATTGGAGAGACGTACGTGCTATATATATATATGCGCGCGCGCAGTCGTGTAAGCCTCGAAGTTTGTTTGCTGGAGCTTAGCTCCTCGACCGACTGAAACCATTCTTTTTAATAAACTAACAAAAGATTCCGTGCATTGCAACGGTAGAGAGAATAATACACGCGAGTGTAACCCAATAATTATGACTCAAGATCCTAATAGGTCAGAGTCCTTTATTTTCACATGACATCACATTTGTGTTACTTACGGTGGCTTCAGTGCTCACACAACGAAAACCCGTTTGAATGTGGTCAGTCATATGGCGTCTCTCTCTCGCACGCGCGCACACACTCGCTCGAAATAAGATGAGAAATATGCTATTTTTTCCCTCAAGGTTTTCAAGAGGTGTGCATGTGTGATTGTCAATGTTTTCTTTCCTCTCAATCTGGTTTTAATGAGTGTTTATTTGCAATTCGGGTCGCCACCGGTATGAAAGAAAAATGTACCATGCACGATAGATTAAGTTTGCACCAAAAAACATATTTTAGAAATATTCAATCGCTAAAAATAACGTCATATTTAGATTTTAAATATTTTCTATTCAAATATCATATATAACATGTTAAAATTGGAGTTACGATTTGATTACCATGTTAAACTACATATTGAGTAACACTGATACAATCATCCGTGATGTTTCTTGTTTAAATGAACTGACTAAAAAATAACTTAGACAACATGCTTCTTATCTCACTTTTCGAAATGATGACATACTAGTTAAATAAATTATTGAAAGACGGTGCCGTCTTTGTATTGTCCAAAAAAAAGACAGTATGTGTTTTATGTGGACCGAGCCAATTGTATATCATTGAATTGTTCTATCATTAGATGCATGTACAAGCATAGTACACAAGTTACATAGCAAGCATAGACGACGATTTTATGTGGACCGAGCCAATTGTATATCATTGTGGACATCTAAGTTTGGGAGTGTGCAACAGAGGTCTACGCAGTTGTTTACATGTACCTGTCGTATGATGCGAAGAATCGTCAGATTTATTATTTAAATTAATCTAACCAAAAATGAAATATATGAGGATGAAGAAAATTTATGGCATAACAGATCCACTGAGAGATAATTGTTGCAGGGACACTCTAATACCAAATTCTTCAAAAAAAATTGCAAATGGCGGAAAGAGCAAAAACCTATGTTTTCTCTTTAAAAATGTCTAGGATGTTAGCCAAGGGACTGAACACTTAATGTAGCAAAAAACTATTACGGAGGTATGTTTGGTAAAGGGGAAGGCAATCTTGTGGCCGTGAGATTATGTATGAGATTGTACTGACAAATTTTCCAATGAAGGTATCTTGGAACAAAACAAAGTGCACTATCTAGTTAATTAAAAATGCAATCGATGGTATGGACACGAATAGGGCACCAAGTCCTGAAAGAATTCCGTTGAGTTCTACCGGACCAGTTGGCCAATTATTAAGCATGGCCTGGCGTGCATGTTTAATGATCATTACTCTCACAACCTAGATTTCAATAAAATTATGTGACGACCAACCTAATAAGATATAGGTCTCCATGCTTACCATGCCAGCTTCTGGATCAATTTGCCAGTACCATTATAATACCAAACACAAATGCATCAGTCTATTACAATGCAAGGATCCATAATATCATAGTTTAATACAAAGTCTATCTCAAGACTAGTACAAATAAAGTATCATTATTACAATAGAAACACAAAGAGCTATGGTCGAGCTCCATCTACGCCATAGTTGAACCATATCTAGTGAAGGCTCGAGACCCTAAGTAGCATCGCTCATCGTTGTAATCAGCTCCAACATGATAAGTTGCAACCAACATGGTCAATACATTGATTGTGTTGGCTAGTATCACATGAATCAATATAACAGATCTATCTCACCTACATGCATTTGGGGTAAGTGGAGGTTTGGATTAGTCTTTGCATAAATCAATGTTAGTTTTCCCTAACTTTGTAAGAGGTGGATCTACTCCAAAATACTGGACAAACTAAGTCCACTGTCATCCTAGACCTGCTAGGTCAAACAAAATGAAGGAACCTTACCTTTGGATGCTTCCAACATGATCGTATTCCCAAATTCGATCCAACAAGTTTTGGTTAAGAAAATTATGAAATTGGTGATGACCAGTTGGTGAGATGCAATTGTCGTCCGATTCCTCCAATATTGTCTTTGCATAATGATGGCCAGCTAGTGAGGTGCAATTATCGTATGCAAATGGCCGTCCTGTTTGTTGTTTAAAATTAAATGGGTAAAAAACACAACATGTTTCTCGTCTACGAATACACACCGTGGATTACAGGAAAGTGGAGGCATTGCAATCCATGTCATGGCACCGGTGACATAACTACGAAATTCCTAATTGTGAGACAGGTTGAAGAAACATATGCACATTTATATATTAGATATCAATGCTTCGTGTTAAATTCATGATCCCAAATACTACAAAGATAACGATGGAGCATCATATTATGGTGCCTCTTACTTATGTCTAAATATGAAGTAAAATGGTAATATTTCATTTGTTGTGGATATTTTTTGAATAACAAAATAATCTATTGTTGTCAGAGATATGTACCTCAAAATCTGAACGACAAGGATTACAATATATGTATACTAGTAATTGTGTATGTGCAATTAACGTTAATATTAGGCAATATAACAATTGTATTGCATACTAATATTAGGCATGATATATATTTCATATTAATATTAGTTAGGATATAATTACTTGGTTAACACTGACGTTGACATGAGACACGATATAAATCATTGGAGAGTATTAAGCTTGTTTAGTACTAAACATAAACACAAGAGGGATGCAGACACTTGAATAGATGCAGTTGAACATGTGAAATTTGCTGGATCTCCGCAACTCTCTCTCTTTCTGTTGCTATTTATATAGATCATCTAGATGCACAATTGTGTGGGTCATCCTTCTAGGTTTCTATTATCGGATGGACCCCACATATTTCACTGCATTATAATATGCATGCACAAGCCAAATAATCAACCAATGTGTTAATATAAAGTTTTATAGTTTCCATTGTGACGTTATTCCTTAATTGTATGTTGGCAGCAGATCATCTGAACCTCTGGATCAATTGTACAGGAAGTAGTCCTCGGGTATTTTCTTTAAAATAAATTAGTTAAATATGCTTGTTTTTTAATCGTTTGGATTTCTTACCATATGTGTCACCGAATAACTTCAACCAAACAATATGGAGTAAGCTACTCACCCACTTTCAAAATGATGCCATCCTAAAGAAAATTTTCTTCTTAAATACATAATTGAAATAAGGTACATCTTTGTATTCTCAAAAAAGAAGGTATGTGTTTTATATGGACCGGGCTATAGGTAAAATGCACAAGCTACATAACAAGCATAGAAGACAAATTTTTAGTTCCTTTGGAAAGCGAGCTCTACATTTGGGAGTGCGCAACAGGTCTAAGCAGTTGTTTTGATGTAATTGTTGAAGGATGCAAATAACTACCAGATCTATTGTTTAAAATAATCTAACTAATTAGAAACATTTGTGCGGACTTTCCCAATGAAAGTATATGACGAGGAAGAAAAATTCTGGGATAACAGATCCAATGAGAGAAAGTTGTTGTAGGGAGACTCCAATACAAAATTCTTACACAAAATTTCAAATGACGAAAAGAGCAAAAAATCTATGTTTTCTCATAAAGATGCCTAGGATTTTATCGAGGGGATTGAACTCATGCCACCGACAATTATGGAGGACTATTTTGTAATGGGGAAGGCAATCTTGTGGTCATGAGATTATGTATGGGATTCCATTGACCAATTTTCCGACGAAGATAACTTGGAATGACACCAAAGTTCACTTTCCAGGAAATTAAAAATCCTATAGACGGTATATATGGACACCAATCTGGCACCAGGTCTTGACGGAATTCCTTTGAGTTCTTCTCGGACCTGTTGCCAAATTATTAAGCATGACCTGGTGTGCATATTTAACAATCTCTAACCTGACAACCTGGATTTGAATAGAATTATGTAACAACCAACCTGATAAGATTTAGGTCTTCGTGGTTACCATGCCAGCTTCTGGATCTATTTGCCAGGATATACGGTACCGATGTAATACCAAACACAAATGCATTAATCGATTACAACACAAGGATCCAGAATAACGTAGTCTAATACAACTCTATCTCATGACTAGTACAAAAAGTATCATTATTACAACATAAACACAAATGGCTACGGTCGAGATCATCTACACCATAGTCAAACCATGTCGAGTGAAGGCTCACAACCCTACATAGCATCACTCATCATTGTAGTCAGCTCCAACATGATAAGCTGCTACCAACAGGGTCAATACATTTATGCATTTAGCGTAAGTGGGGGTTTGGATTTTTCTTTGCATAAATCAATGTTTGTTTTTCCCTAACTTTGTAAGAGGTGGATCTAGTGCAAAATACAGGACAAACTAAGTCTACAATAGCCCTAGACCTGCAGGCTCAAACCCAATGAAGGAACCATACCTTCGGATGCTTCCAAGAGGATCATATTCCCAAATTCAATCCAACAAGTTTTAATTAAGATAATTATGAAATTGGTGATGACTAGTTGGAGAGATGTATTTGTTGTATAATGACTCCAATGTTGTCTCTGTGTAAGCTAGTTGGTGAGATGCAGTTGTCATATGATGTACATGGACATCATAAATTTTACTGACTAAATAATAACAAATACAACATGTTTCTTGTCTCTATGCAACGAGGCCTGATGTGTAGTATCTCTTGCATGACACATCCCAACCATACGATAGCTTAAAATAAGCAAGTGGTCCGTCAGACTAATCATTCCTATAAAGAAAATTAAAATTGTGTTTAGGGCTTGGCATAAATAACGGTCAAAGTTAGCTACCTAACAACATTGGGACTGACCTCATGCGAGAATCTGAAAGTTATTTAGGACTCGTTTAAAAATACGGCTGAAGTCTGCTTGCCAATAAGACAGTTACTTGGCACCAGCTTATAATGAAGGAACCATACCTTCAGATGCTTCCAACGGGATCATATTCCCAAATTCAATCCAACAAGTTTTAGTTAAAATAATTATGAAATTGGTGATGACCAGTTAGTGAGATGTAATTGTCGTATGATGCCTCCAATGTTGTCTCTATGTAACGGAGGCCAGTTGGTGAGATGCAATTGTCGTATGATGTAAATGGACATTATGTTTGTTGTTTAAGTTTAACTGACTAAAAAACATCAAACACAACATGTTTATTGTCTCTATGCAACGTGGCCTGATATGTAGTATCTCTTGCATGACACATCCCAACCATACTATAGCTTAAAATAAGCAAGTGGCCCGTCAGACTAATCATTCCTATAAAGAAAATTAAAATTGTGTTTAGAGCTTGGCATAAATAATGGTCAAAGTTAGCTACCTAACAACATTGGGACTGACCTCATGCGAGAATCTGAAAGTTATTTAGGACTCATTTTAAAATAATGTAGAAGTCTGCTTGCCAATAAGACAGTTACTTGGCACCAGCTTATGGGAGCTGTTGGCACTATATGGAAAACGTGTATAGCTACCTAGCAATTTTGACCAAACAAAATGAACCAGTTGGCTAGTCCCCTTTTTTTTAGGAAAGGGGTCGTCCTAAACTAAAAAATAGTTGATTGAAATATGGTCTTTGTTTTCAATGGAAGGGCCTAGCATTATACAAATACATCATACTCGCTTCGTATAAGTATAAGACGTTTTGGTAGGCCAAACTGACCTACCAAAACGCCTTATATATTGTTATGGAGGTAGTAGATAGCTTTTTTTAATTGCTCTGGAAATCATTTCCTTTGTTTGGCAGCGAACAAGAGAACATTTGAACGTCCGGGCAAGGTATCGTGTGACAACCGTCATGTCTGTTGTTTAAAATGAACAACGTACTATCTCTGTTGGTGTTTGCAGGATCATTTTTCGATATTGAGTTCAATTTTAACCACAAATTTAATTAATAATATATATGGTACATGTCATAAATTTTACTTAGTGTTGGAGCTAGGTGCCTAGTACTCATTCCCTTATGGTAGACTAGATACATAAATACTATTTTGATAAATTAAGTGAAGTCATCTTGTCACCACCGACCGTCCAATTGACTACACGATTGTTCCAATTGCTGCTGTTGGAGGCGGTCAGAGCGGTAGTGGGGCTTGAGGAGGCGATGCGGTGGAAAGGCTTTCTGATGGTGCTGTGGGTATGCACTATCGTACCCACAAGTGAGTCCAGATTTGACGCACCATGTGGTGACTCGTGGCATTATCCTGCCCCTTCGGTCAATGAGTGAAGAATGAAGCATGAAGTGGAGATCGACTAATTTAGTTTGAGGTCTTCGCATGTTACTGCTTGACCAAGAGGACTTCTGGTGCTGGCATGTGATACCTATCGAGGCTATAAGTATGTTTGGCATCATCTACCATCATCTTGTGCGATTGATAGAGTGGTGGTAGGTTATTTTAGTTATATCCATTTCCACTAAAAATCCAGGCACCACGTTAGAGAAAAAAACAAACTAATCGAGGCAGGTCCGATTTCATTTCCGTCTTATCGGTATCAAAGTACCCCGTCTAGCTAGACCGTCCCAAAGCACCCCGTCTTATCGAGGCAGGTTATATTTATGACTTCACACAGTTGGTTTTGAAACTCCAGGAAGACATCCCAAAGCACCCCGTCTAGCTAGACCTTCCAATCAGAGTATCTAATGCAACCGAACACAACGGCTGGCCATCAAACTAACAAGCAGTACCATGTGCGGCAAGCCACTGACTACACACTGGGCCCATTAATAGTCTCCCTCTGAGAGGTATAGACAAGTGAGATCCATAGATGCCAAACCCCATGACGATCAAATGGATGTGCCCGACACAACCGGACACACAACAGACGACTAGCGAACCAAACTTGCTTACGTGGAACACGCATCCATAATGAACAACCCTGTTCTCTACTATCTACTCGTGCACCTTCCAATATACACAATGGGCCCTGACAGAGGCAGGGCGACTACCGGTTTTAGGCCATGGATGCGGTTTTTGAATGTTACCTGGACCTTGTGATCCTTTCGGATAGACGGATCATGTGTTATTCTGCTTGACGTAGTACCATTGCGGCTGGCCGGATGGCGTGTTCTACCATCCCTCCCAACAATTTACCCTTGCTACCTGGCCGACTAGCATGTATGTTTCATATGCTCATCGGTCACACCGTTTCTTGGACCGTCGATCGTACGGTCGGTTTGCCTGGTTTCCTTCTTCTCGTGTTATCCCGGGTGGCTTCTTGGTTCGCATGCTTCAAGACATTTTCCATGGTAAGTTCTTTTGGGTTTTCTTTTAACCCGGCTGGACCATGAAAGAATAGGACGCACATTCTATTCACCTCTTGATGACCCTTGCGGGGTGACTTATTGAAGGAGCCTATGTTATATGTGCTTATCATAGCTTTCTTAACTTCTGGTTGTACTTTGTCTTTGTGTAGTTGGAGGTAGTTTGGAAAAAAATACATCACGAACAGAGGCTCATCTCATCAAAAAAATCACCAAAGGAATTTCTTGGCGATAATCACTATCAAGGAAAACATAACACAGTATGAATATAATTATTTGTACACAGTTGGGGAAAAAATGCATCAAATAGTTTGCTTAATTCCAGGCTGGAGTTGGTCTTTGTGCCAATTTGTGCAATGGGTCATCTAGTTATATAAATAGATGCATATATACAAGTAAAATAAACAACCTACATAACAAGCATAGATGAGAAATTTGTAGTTCCTGTGGAAAATGACATCTAAGTTCGGGAGTGTGCCACAGGTTTAAGCAGTTGTTTACATGTAACTGTCATATGATGCAAATAGTCATCAGATCTACTGTTTCAAATAACCTAACTAATTAGAAATATATGTGCGGAAAAAGCTTTGAGTAGACTTTCCTAATGAAAAATATACAACGAGGAAGAATTCTTTTGGCATAACATATCCAACGGGAGATAGCTGTTACAGGGAGACTCCATTACCTAACTTTTCCACAAAATTTCGAATGTGGGAAATAATAAAAAAATGTTTTGTTTTAAAATTTTCTCTGAGATGCTATCAAGGGGACTGAACACTTAATGTCACATGCCAAGGTCTATTTGGTAAAGGGGAAGGAGATCTTGTGGCCATGAGATTATGTATGGGATTGCACTGACAAATTTTCCGATGAACATAACTTGTAACGAAACAGAAGCTCACTTTCCACGAAATTAAAATTCTATCGATAGTATGGACACCAAGAGGGCACCATATCCTGATGGAATTCTTTTGAGTTCTAGCAGACCTAGGTGCCAATTTTTAAGCATTACCATTAACAATCTTCACTCTCGCAACCTATATTTGAATAGAATTATGTAACGACCAACTTGATAAGATTTAGGTCTCCATGCTTACCATGCCAGCTTTTGGATCGATTTGCCAGTATACACGGTACCGATGCAACACAAACACAAATGCATTAGTTTATTACAACGGAAGATCCAAAATATCATAGTTTAATACAAACTCTACTAAATACTACTACAAATAAGTATCATTATTACAAGAAAAACACAAATAGTGACGGCAGAGGTCCATCTACGCCATGGGTGAACCATGTCAAGGGAATGCTTGCGACCAACGTAGCATCGCTCATCATTCTACACAGGTCCAATATGATAAGTTGGAACCAACATGGTCAATACATTGGTTGTATTGGCTAGTATCATATTAATCACCTAAGTGCATTAGGGGTAAGTGGAGGTTTGGAGTTTTCTTTTCATAAATTAGTGTTTACTTTTCCCTAACTCTGTAAGAGGTGGATCTACTCCAGAATACTGTACAAACTAAGTCCACAATCACCCTAGATCTACTGGATCAAACCCAATGAAGGAACCATACCTTCGGATTCTTCCAATAGGATGATATGCCCAAATTCAATCCAACAATTTTATTCTTCCAATAGGACGATATGCCCAAATTCAATCCAACAATTTTATTTAAGATAATTATGAAATTGGTGACGACCAGTTGGTGAGATGAAATTATCGTCCGATGCCTCCAATTTTGTGTCTATGTAACCATGGCTAGTTGGTGAGATGCAATTGTCGTATGATGTAAATGGACATTATGTTTGTTGTTTAAGTCTAACTAACTAACAAACAAAAAACACGTCATGTTTCTTGTCTCTATTCAACGTGGCCTGATGGGTAGTATCTCTTGACATCCCAAACATCCTATAGTTTAAAATGAGCAAGTGGCCGCTAGACTAATGATTCCTATAGAGAAAATAAAAATTGTGTTTTGGGATTGGCAAAAATAATGGTCAAAGTTAGCTATCTAACAACATTCAGACTGACCTTCATTACTAGAAAAAAGGCTGTTAGTGGCGCACCAGTTTTTGCTATTAATGGCGTACTATAGGTGCGCCACTATTAACACGCCACTAGTATAGTGCGCCATTACTATGCCTAGAAGTGCGCAATTACTATCTGTCTTAGTAATGGCGCACCACATAGAAGTGTGCCATTACTAACAATTTTTTATCAATTTTTTTTCAAAAAATTAATTTTCAAATTTTTTTTCAGAATCTTTTTTTGTTTTTTTCTTAATCTCGGGTCACTATGGCTTAATCTCAAGTCAAATCGCACTCTGTGGTCAAACTTCGCGGAAGGTCACCCATCCTGACACTACTGCAGCCCGAGCACGCTTAACTTCGCAGTTCCATCTAACCTCAACACCAGCTCACTTAACATGCACTTGTTGATATATCTATCATATCAATCCTATTAAACCTTGTTGATGTCTAGGACTTTGTTCATGTTCATGAGTGTGATGAAATTTTGAAATAATATTTCAAAGTTCCCGGCCATATTACGTATCATATTTTGAACATTTTTTCCAAAAATAATTCGAAACCAATTTTTTTCTGTTACTAGCGGCGAACCTAGAAAATGGTGCGCCATTAGTAAGTTTGAAATTTTTTCCATTTTTCCCCCTCTAGATCTTAAAAGCCCTGTATCTTTTATTCTAGTAGGTTTTTGGGGATTCTAAAAATCTTCAACGGGGTTCCCCCGGTTGAATTCGGATGTAAATTTTCGAGTAGATGATTTTTCATATAAAAACTTTTTAATCCGAGTTCGTATGCAAAAGTTATGCCCATTTTACTAAATTCCAGAGAGATTTTGCAAATAAAGTCGAAATTCATATTTGTAAATTTTCCCAACAACTAGACCACATATCAAATGGGAAACTTATTTTCTATTTTTTTAACATTTCCATCATTTTCTTTTATTTTTTTAAACTGAAAAGGCGGTCTAGGGGGGTGTGCATTTAGTAATGCCGCATCTTCACAAAGTGCGCCATTACTATGTGTATGGATTGGTCAAACCTTTGTCAAAGTTAGTAATGGCGCACTTTGTATAGGTGCGCCATTACTAAGTTTGACATAGGTTTGACCCTGTCATAGACATAGTTATGGCGCACTTTGTAAAGGTGCGCCATTACTATGTCAACTTAGCAATGGCGCACATATACGAAGTGCGTCAATACTATGTCTATGACTGGGTCAAACCTTGGTCAAACATAGTAATGGCGTACTTTTCACCTGGTGCGCCATTAGTAATATGGCCAATAATGGCGTATCTATATCTGATGCGTCATTAATGTCCATATTAGCTATAGCCGTTTTTCTAGTAGTACATATTTAAGAATCTAAAAGTTATTTAGGACTCAGTTTCAAATACGATCGAAACCTGCTTGCCAATAATGCTGGTACTTGGCACCAGCTTATGGGAGCTGTTGGCACTACATGGAAAACGTGTATAGCTACCTAACAATTTTGACCAAACAAAATGAAGCGGTTGGCTACGCGCCTCTTTTTTGGTAAGATGTCATTCATAACTAAAAAATAGTTGATTGAAAGATGGTCTTTGCTTTCAATGTAAGGGCCCAGCGTTATACTATTGCATCATACCCGCTCTGTATCTAAATATAAGACATTTTGTTAGGCCAAAATGACCTACCAAAACTTCTTATGTTTTGGTATGGACGTAGTAGATAGCCTTTTCTAATTCCATTGGAAATCGAGTCCTATGTTTGGCGGTGAACAATAGCCAGTTATTGTGTGAAAACCGTCCGGTCTGTTGTTTAAAATGAACAACGTACTTTCTCTATTGGTGTTTGCAAGATAATTTTTGGCTATTGAGTTCAATTTAACCACGAATTTCATTTATAATATATAAGGTACATGCCATAAATTTTATTTAATGTTGGAGCTAGGGGCCTGGTACTCACTCCGTTGTGGTAGACTTTATATATACATACAATTTGTATAAATTAAGTGAAGTCGTCTTGTCACCAGCGACCGTCGAATTGACTACACGATTGTTCCAATTGCTGCTGTCGCATGAGGCGGAGCAGTCCTCCCTTGGAGGCAGTGAGGAGGCGATGCAGCGGCCATAATTTTTTATGCTATTGCTGGTATGCGCTATCGTGCCCACAAGTGAGTCCAGATTCGACGCACCATGCGGTGAGTCGTGGCATTACCCCGTCCCTTCCGTCGATGAGTGAAG
This sequence comes from Aegilops bicornis, assembly GCA_021605145.1. Lineage (NCBI taxonomy): Eukaryota > Viridiplantae > Streptophyta > Magnoliopsida > Poales > Poaceae > Aegilops > Aegilops bicornis. Next base: position 706,373,895 of record CM038672.1, read on the forward strand.
ACTTGATGAATGAAGTGGAGATCAACTATTTGGTTTGAGGTCTTCACCCATCAGTGCTTGACCGAGAGGACTTCTGGTGGTGGTATGTGATACCTATCGAGGTTGTAATTATGTTTCGCATCATCTATCATTACCTTGTGTGACTGATACAGTGGTGGTTGAGGGAGTCCTGGATTAAGTGGTCCTCGGGCGTCCGGCCTGTTATCCATGGGCCGGACTGATGGGCTGTGAAGACATGAAGACCGAAGACCATACTCGTGTCCGGATTGGACTCTACTTGGCATGGAAGGCAAGCTTGGCGACCAACAATGAAGATTCCTTCTTATGTAACCGACTCCATGTAAACCCTAGATCCCCTCGGTGTCTATATAAACCGAAGGGGACAGTCCGGAAAGGGACCACATGTACTCATTACCATAGTCATAGGCTGGACTTTTAGGGTTTAGCCATTACGATCTCGTGGTAGATCAACTCTTGTAATACTCATATTCATCAAGATTAATCAAGCAGGAAGTAGGGTATGACCTCCATAGAGAGGGCCCGAACCTGGGTAAACATCGTGTCCCTCGTCTCCTATTACCATCGATCCTATACGCACAGTTCGGGACCCCCTACCTGAGATCCGCCGGTTTTGACACCGACATTGGTGCTTTCATTGAGAGTTCCACTGTGCCGTCGACAAAAGGCTCGATGGCCCCTTCGATTGTCAGTAATGACGTTGTACAGGGAGACACCTTCCTCCCCGGACAGATCTTTGTATTCGGCGGCTTCGTACTGCGGGCCAACTCGCTTGGCCACCTGGGGTAGATCGACAGCTACGCCCCTGGCCATCAGGTCAGATTCGGAAGCTTGAACTACGTCGTGGATATCCGTGGAAACTTGATCTTCAAGGGATTCGATTCCGCGGCAATCTCTCCCCCTCACTCCGATGAACGTGACTTAAATCTGTCATCGGCTCATGCCTAGGAGATAGTTCCTGCGGCTACAACGGACTTAGAGCCAAAGAATATCGGGCCATCCGAGGCTACAGGGTCCGCGGCGTTGGAGCTGCACATGTACTCAACACCCAGCAATATCCACCCTAGCGGAACTTCGGACTTGTCTCCGGCTATAAGTTCCGGACTGTGTACGCCCACGGACGCCGAGCTAGATCGTTTATTGATCTTCGAGTTCAGCGTCGCTGACGTTTTCCAGCACACGCCTTTGGTGACGTGCTAAAATCTTTAAAGAATTTGTCCTTGGAGAAGGATTCACTGCCGAACTATGTCCGGTTCGAGCTAGAGACGGACGACGAGGAATTTTGCTTCTCTCCCACCACCCACTTCATAGCCACTGTCGATGACTTAACCGACGTGCTTGGCTATGGCTTCGAAGACATCGACGGTATGGACGACGATGCCGATATGGAGCAAGGCCAAGACCTGTCATTCACCGGACGTTGGACGGCTACCTCTTCATATGACGTGTACATGGTGGATACACTGGCGACGACAACGAAGTGCCAGGTGCGAATAAAACCTCTGAGACGCAGTCCAAGCGCCGACGCCCCAAGCGCCATTCTAAGCCTCGTCGCTCAAAGGACGGCAACACTGGCACCGGAGAAAATAGTACTCCAGGAGACGCCGAAAACAATGAAGACCCTGCCGGAGCTGCATCCGAACAGGACGAACACGGCGACAGGCAAGACAACCCTGATGAACAGGCCGTAGAAGATGACTCGGAAGGCGATAGTTACCGTCCACCCTCCGAGGAGGAGACAAGCCTTGGCAACGAAGACTGCATCGTGCCTGAGGATCCTCTCGAGCAGGAGCGCTTTAAGCTTCAGCTCATCGCCACTGCAAGGAGCCTGAAAAAGAAACAACAAGCAGCTTCAAGCTAAACAAGACCTGCTCATCGACAGATGGACTGATGTCCTGACAACTGAGGAATATGGCCTCAAGCGCCCAGCCAAGAGCTACCCAAAACACAGACTGCTACCTCAATTCAATGAGGAGACGCCGGAACATATATCTCCCTCGCGTAATACGGAACGACCACCACGTGGTCGAGACAGGGCGGCCGACCGGCCACCCCGCGGTCGGGATAAAGCGGCAACCCGTGCCAAACAGCAGCCGGCCCCACCGCCCCAAAAATATAGAGACGGGAGAGTTCGGGGTCACACATACGACCTCCGACAAATCCTGGACGGTAGAGCAGGACATACAAGATTGATCTATGGATCGCGAGGACGTGCCTCAAGGCACGACGACAGCTACCTATTCAGACATGACAAACCTAACTATACCCGGGCAGAATGCCGCAGACGGACTCCGTCAGAGCTAAGCCGCGATGTGGACCGATACAGAGGTGCCGCACACCCTCTCTGCTTCACAGACGAAGTACTGGATCACGAATTCCCCGAGGGGTTCAAGCCCGTCAATATCGAATCATATGATGGCACAATCGATCCAGCAGTGTGGATCGAAGATTTTATTCTCCGCATCCACATGGCCCGAGGAGATGACCTCCACGCCATCAAACACCTCCCATTAAAGCTCAAAGGACCAGCTCGGCACTGGTTAAACAGCCTGCCTGAGAATTCCGTCGGCAGCTGGGAGGACTTGGAAGAGGCTTTCCTTGATAACTTCCAAGGAACTTATGTCCGGCCACCAGATGCCGATGACCTAAGCCACATAGTTCAACAACCTAGAGAGTCAGCCAGAAAATTCTGGACTAGGTTCCTAACCAAAAAGAACCAGATCGTTGACTGTCCGGATGCCGAGGCCCTAGCAGCCTTCAAGCACAGCATCAGTGACAAATGGCTAGCACGCCATCTAGGCCAAGAAAAGCCGAAGTCTATGGCAGCCCTTACAACACTCATGACCCGCTTTTGCGCGGGTGAGGATAGCTGGCTGGCTCGTAGCAAAAACACAGCCAGCAAGGCAGGCCCCAAAAGAGGCCAAGAATAGCACCGGCAAGCTCCGGCGCAATAAACACAAACGCCGAAGTAATGGCGACAACATCGATGACACTACAGTCAACGCCGAATTCAGTGGCTCCAAGTCCGACCGACGGAAGAAGCCCTACAAAAGAAACAACGAAGAACATTCCAGCCTGGACCGCATACTCGACCGTCCGGGCCAAATTCACGGCACCCCGGATAAGCAAGCCAATCATACCAACAGGGATTGTTGGTCTTCAAGCAGGCTGACAAGCTAAATGCCGAAAACAAAGAAAAGGGATCACAATGTGAGGATGATGATGAAGATCCCCGACGGCCGAACACCGGGGGGCAGAAGAAATTACACCCCCAAATCAAAATGCTGAACATGATATACGCCACGCACATCCCCAAAAAGGAGCGCAAACAGGCACTCACGGACGTCTACGCGGTAGAGCCAGTCGCCCCAAAGTTCAATCCGTGATCGTCATTTCTGATCAACTTCGATCGTCGAGATCATCCAACTAGTATCCGCCATGGCGGTTCGGCTGCACTGGTCCTTGACCCAATCATCGACGGATTCCACCTAACATGAGTCCTGATGGATGGTGGAAGCAGCCTCAACCTGTTGTACCAGGATACAGTACGGAAGATGGGCATTAATCCCTAACGAATCAAACCAACAAAGACCACCATTAAAGGAGTCATACCAGGCGTAGAGGCCCACTGTACGGGCTCAACCACGCTGGAGGTGGTCTTCAGTTCTCCGGAGAACTTCCGAAGCGAAGAATTAATCTTCGATATCGTCCCCTTCTGCAACGGCTACCACGCACTGCTCGGACGAACTGCGTTTGCTAGATTTAACGCAGTGCCACACTATGCTTATCTCAAGCTCAAGATGCCCGGTCCACGCGGCATCATAACAGTCAATGGCAATACGGAACGCTCCCTCCGAACAGAGGAGCACACCGCCGCCCTAGCAGCAGAAGTACAGAGCGGCCTTCTCAAGCAGCATCATAATCCAGCTGCCGAGCCCCTGGACACCATCAAGAGGGTCCGGACTACACTGCAAAAGGACAGCGCGGCTCATCAAGAGCTCGACTAGCAATTCGGCCTCCGTCACAGCCCCAATGTGGTAGTGGCACGCGTACACAATTACGCACTCAAAATTCCATGGACGTCGACGGAGGCACAAGATAACCCGTGGTCTACGGTTCGATCAGACCGATCCCGGACACACATACCTTAACTTCTCTTTTCAGGCACCTTTTTCCGCAGGCCTGATCGTAGGCCCCTTAGAAGGATTGGAATACAACGGAGGCAAGCAGCACAGGTGTGTAGGGTAAGTTTTATACATTCTTCTTGACGATATTCATACTTATTTCTTAAGACCCGCATGCTGCGCCCTATTGATTCCGGCATGTTAAATAGCCGGATAATTCTCGCACCATCTGTACAAGATACGCCTTGACGTATCCATCCAGTTATAATAAAAATGGTTCGTGGCCCAGTTCTTGTGGTTTTCGCTTCTTACTTCGTTTTATTTCGATCTGCTTATTTGCTACATCGACACTCTTTTACGTTCCATGCTCGCCAGGGGCTACCTGTCGCCCCACAATACGGCAGCACAATCCGAACACTTCTTATATATAAGTTTGGCACCCTGAATTTAGCATTATATGCATTGGCTCCGAATCATGTCTTTGGTCAATAGTTGGGTTGCCCGGGTCCTGTGCTTGCTACCCTACGTTCCGCTCTATCGGCTAGGGTAGTAAAGTGAGAACTACTGCGATTGTGCCCTGGCTTTGACCAGATGAGCACCTCAGTAGAGAAAGCCGAAAACTGACTGTCATGATACGGCGAAAGCCAGTCAGCTACTCGAGGGTTACAAATTGTTGGAGATTTTTTCCGCGTTATGCGAGAGATCGGTACTTTCCGATCAGATGCTGACAGTACTCTGGTTTAAACCAGGGGCTACGCCCATGCTTTATTATAAAACTCCTATGGCTAAGTGAGGGCGTTAAAGTCGTAAAAGTCGGACTGCCTTGTTTGTTGCGCTAAACAACTCCTTCAAGGACCATGTAATTGGATCAAAATTGTTTAGATTCCATCCCGAACACCTCCGTACTATCTACGTGAGGGCAGAAGCTGACGACTGGCCAACCCTCATATTACACGCAACACGGCCGCACAGGAGGAAACAATTCAAAGCATAATAAAATTACTTTACAAAAGCCGGCTTTGTTCCCATAATACAAGGCAAAGGCAACACGAATACATTTATTCAAATACAATGTCATGCGAACATTGCGCCGCTACAAGTCGAGACCCCTCTACGACATCCGCGAAATATCGCTCGGGTGTGCGGTGCTCCTTGCCCTCCGGCGGCCCGCTGGCAACTTCAACAGCGTTCATCTTCGCCCACCACATCTTGCAGTGAGTGAAGGCCATATGGGTACCTTCAATACAGGCGGAGCGCTTGATGACGTCCAGCCGAGGGCGGGCGTTCACCATTCGCCTCACAAGTCCGAAGTAGCTGCCAGGCATAGCTTCAGCTGGCCATAGCGGGATGGTCAAATCCTTCATGGCTAATTCGGCCACCTTGTGCAGCTCCACCAGCTGTTTCAGCTGATCGGTGAAAGACACGGGAGGCTCTGACACCGCATATTGCGACCAGAAGAGCTTCTCCGTGGAACCCCCTCCTTCGGCTCGATAGAACTCCACGGTGTCCGATACACTGCTTGGTAGATCAGCAAAAGCCCCTGGGGAACTCCGAACCCGGGTTAGTAAAAGGTACTGCTTCTCCGCATACTTTCTTTGCATCTTAAAAGCCTTACCCGCCATGATCTTCTTGGCCTCCTGGATCTCCTGGAGGGCTGCCTGGGGCTCATTCCGAGCGGTCTCCGTGCTCTGACGAGCCTTGGTGAGCTCGGCCTCCTGAGCCGACGCATCATTCTCCAAGGCCTCACATTTGTTAACTGCATCCTGGAGCTCCTGCTGAATCTCTTTGACCCTGGCCTTTAGCTTCTTACGGGCGACCTGCTGCTGGACAACCTTCTCCTCAGCCTCGTTCAGGGCATTCCTCAGGGCCTCGACCTCGGTCGCGGCTTCTGCACATATCACAATACTGCTCTCAATACACAGCGCTTATCCTTTTTTGAACATATAGCTGGTGGTTCCTCACCTTGCTTCTCCTGGAGCCGAAATTTAACCCCGACGAGCTCATTCTCGGTAAGCTCGAGCCTCCGCTTCAGTTAGGAGACCTCGGCAACATGCGAGGTGGCAGCCAACAGGGACGCCTGGTTATCGATACATAATTCAGTAAGCCTCTTATAATTAATGATTAATCCTCTGTCCGGTTCCTCTCGCCGAACACCGGACAGCGTCTCAGGGGCTACGGACTATACCGGGTTTTTCTCTTTCTTACCTCGAAACCTGTCAATAGGCTGCTGCAGGCCTCATTCAGTCCACTCTTGACGGACTGAACCTTCTTGATCACCGCAACCATAAGGACACGGTGCCCGTCCACGACGGAGGCGCTTCGTAGCGCCCCCATCAGGTCATCCGGTGCTCCTGGATGGACAGGAGCCACCGGTGGAGGCGGCGCACCCCCCTCTTCAAAGGGGGCTGCTCGCCCGACTCCGGAGCCACATGGGTCTCCGGAACCGTATTCGGCTGTGGGCCGAACTGGATACGGCCCCCTTCGCCAGTCTCCATGGGGATTGGCTCCCCCGTGTGTCCGGCATTGGAGGTCTCGCCTTGTGGCACCTCCCGGACAATGTCCTGGGCTCCTCCCTTCGGAGCGGTCCTCCGGGACAGCACTTCGGTGTCGTCCCTGGCCCCGGGGGAGTAAGCAGGCTGTGGCGACATGCTCGCTCTCTCCGACGGAGCCAACGAACCTCTAGACGAGGATCACTGGATAAGATCACGGGCCGGACTACAGTGGTGTAACTAACCATGTTAAAATGATAAAGAGAAAGGGTCGGAATTGCGCATAAATAAGTCTTGTCACTTACGATGCGGCCCGGGGCTTAGTTCGGGGGCGTCATTCCGGACTACTGTCGACGTCCCATGCGGTATTGACCGCCGGGGCTCCCCTCCCCTTCTTGGGTGCTTTCGCCTCCGGGTGTGCCGAGGCCACCCTCTTCTTCTTCTCCTCCTCGGGAGGAGGGTTGTTTTCCTCCTCCTCCTCCTCCTCCTCCTCTTCCTCGTCATTGTCCTCATGGACAGAGGAATGGGCCTCGTCGTCTTCGGACGTCGCGTCCGAAGTGCCCTTGCGACGGGGGTCGCTCTTGGCCCCCTTGGCCTTCTTCTTGGCCTTCTTCTTGGCCTTCTTCTCCGACGCCGCATATGGCGCCGGGACCAGCATCTTCGCCAGGCGCGGGATGGCTGGTTCTTTGGGCAGTGGAGCCAGACACTGTATCCGCTTCACCCTCTCCACCCAGTCCTGAGAGAGCAATACTAAAATCTCATACGTCATCCCCCAAAACATTTAAGCCGGGAATACGCCAAAAGTAACATACCTCGCTAGTGGGGTGTTTGCAACTATGACCATGGTCTGAGTCCGTGGCCGGTGGCTTCTCGTTGCCCTTAAGGAGCAACTTCCAGGCCCCTTCATGAGAAGTCTCTAAGAGCCTCTTCAAGGTCTGGTGCTTCTTCGAATTAAACTCCCATAAAGGACGGCTTTGGCGTTGACACGGAAGAATCCGGCAGACTAGCATCACCTGGATGACATCAACGAGCTTGACGTTCTTGGTCACCATGCTTTGAACGCGCGTCTGTAGCGCGATCAGCTCATCAGGAGAACACCAGTCCGGACTCTTCTCGACCCAGGAGGTGAGTTGCATGGGAGCTCCGGAGCAGAATTCGGCAGCTGCGGCCCAGGTGGTGCCGCGAGGTTCTGTGATGTAGAACCACTGCTTCTGCCATTCCCTTACTGTCTCCACAAAAGTGCCTTTGGGCCAGGAGACGTTGGACAGCTTGCTCACCATGGCTCCTCCGCACTCAGCGTGCTGGTCATCCACCATCTTCGGCTTCATGTTGAAGACTTTGAGCCACAACCCAAAGTGGGGATGGATGCGGAGGAAGGCCTCGCACACGATGATGAACGCCGAGATGTTGAGGAAGGAATTCGGGGACAGATCATGGAAATCTATCCCGTAATAATACATCAGCCGACCGGACGAAAGGGTGGAGTGGAAACCCTAGCCCGCGGAAGAAATGGGGGATGAATACTACCCTCTCTGTGGGCTCCGGCATGGGGACGACTTGTCCCTCGGCCGACAGACGAAGGGCGATCTCCTTCGCCAAATATCCGGCCGCCCGGAGCTCAGTAATGTCCTCCTCCTTGACGGAGGAGACCATCCACTTGCCCTGACCACCGGATCCGGACATGGTTGCTTGAGTGGAAAGGAGATGAGAACATGGGTCCTGGAGCTTGAGATCGGAAAGGCGGAGACAGTGTGAGAAGAGGAAGGAGGAATCCTTATCCCCTTATAAAGGTAGCAAATATTAAACGCCTCCTCACTCGCCTTAGGGTTTGCCTGTTCCCAAGGGCTGTATAAATGGCACGGTTGAGTTTCCCATGCCCGCATTGATGAGAATCCCGCAATAAGGGGACACGATCTCTGTTTCGACAAGACATGCCAATAGCAACCGCGTCTCGAAATGCGGGATGGCAGCAGAAAAACAGTTCGAAATTATGACCGGACAGACGTGATGTCGTGTTGGAAAGAAGCTGTCGACAGATTAGAATCGTGCAAGTATTATATTCTCTCTGCGGTTGTGTATGGTGTGTAACAGATCCGGTACAGTCATCGCATCCGAAGACTATCTTGGAGTTCGGAAGAAGGGGAACCCGCCTTGCAATGCCGAAGACAAATCTGCGCGCCGAACTCCTCGTCATTGAAGCCAGGTTCAGGGGCTACTGAGCAAGTCCTGGACTAAGGGGTCCTCGGGCGTCCGGCCTGTTATCCATGGGCCGGACTGATGGGCTGTGAAGACATGAAGACCGAAGACTATACTCGTGTCCGGATTGGACTCTACTTGGCGTGGATGGCAAGCTTGGCGACCAACAATGAAGATTCCTTCTTATGTAACCGACTCCAAGTAAACCCTAGATCCCCTCGTTGTCTATATAAACCAAAGGGGAAAGTATGGAAAGGGGACCGCATATACTCATTACCATAGTCATAGGCTGGACTTCTAGGGTTTAGCCATTACGATCTCGTGGTAGATCAAATCTTGTAATACTCATATTCATCAAGATCAATCAAGCAGGAAGTAAGGTATTACCTCCATAGAGAGAGCCAGAACCTGGGTAAAAATCGTGTCCCCCGTCTCCTGTTACCATCAATCCTAGACGCACAGTTCGGGACCCCCTACCCGAGATCCGCCGGTTTTGACACAGACAGTGTGTATTATTTTAATTACATCCCCTCTCCTATAAATATCCAGGAACCACGTTAATAAAAACAACAAAATAATCGAGGTAGGTCCAATTTCAGTTTTGTCCCATCGGTATTGATGACTTTACACGGTTTGTTTTGAATGTCCAGGAAGACGTCCCAACGCACCCCGTCTGACTAGACTGTCCAATCAAATTATCCAATGCAGTCGAACACAATGGCTGGCCATCAAACTAACCATCAGTAAACGCACGCAAGCCACTGACTACGCACAGGGCCCACCAACAGTCGCCCTCGGAGAGGGGTAGACAAGTGAGGTCCATGGATGGCAGACTCCATGATGATGACATGGATGTGCCCGACACAACCAAACACAACAGTCGACCAACGAACCAAACCTGCTTACGTAGAACACGCAACCACAACGAACAACCATGTTCTCCAATGTCTACTCGTGCACCGTCCAATATAGACAACAGGCCCGGGCAGAGAGCAGGCGGCTACCTGTTTAATACATGGATGCGGTTTTTGAGCATTGCCTGGACCTTGAGATCCTTCCGGATGGATGGATCATGTGTTTTGCTACCAGACATTGAACCGTTGCGGATGGCCGGATGGCGTGTTCTACCATCTCTCCTAGCTATTTACCCTTGCTACCTCTTGATGTCCCTTTCGGGGTGACTTATTGAAGGAGCCTATGTTATATGTGTTGCCCATAGCTTGCCTAATTTCTGGTCGTACTTTGTCTTTGTGTAGTTGGAGGTTGTTGGGAAAACATCCATCCTGAATAGAGGCTCATGTCATTGAAAGCAACTCACCAAAGAAAGTTATTGACAATGATCACTGTCAAGGAAAATAGAAACATGTATGAATATAATTATTTGCACACAGTTGAGGAAAAAATACATCAAATAGTTTGCTTAATTCCAGGCTGCTGTTTGTCACTACGCCAATTGGCGCAATGGGTCATCTAGTTCTATTAATATATGCATATACAAGAAAAATAAACAAGCTACATAACAAGCATAGATGACAAATTTGTAGTTCCTTTGGAATATGACATCTAAGTTTAGGAGTCTGCAACATGTTTAAGCAGTTGTTTACATGTAACTATCGTATGATGCAAATAGTCATTAGATCTATTGTTTAAAATGACCTAAATAATTCAAAATGTATGTGTAGAAAAAGCTTTGTGCGGACTTTCTAATGAAAAATATATGACGAGGAAGAAAAATTCAAGTATAACTTATCCAATGAGAGAAAGTTGTTGCAGGGAGACTCCAATACCTAATTTGACAAAAAACATCAAAGGCAGGAAAGAGCAAAAGACTATGTTTTCTTTTAAAAATGTCTAGGAGATGCTATCCAGGGGACTGAACACTTAATATCTCATGGCACTGACTATTACACTGGTCTATTATGTAAAGGGGAAGGCAATCTTGTGGCCATGAACTTATGTATGGGATTGCATTGACAAATTTTATGATGAATATAACTTGGAGCGAAATAGAAGCTCACTTTCCATGAAATTTTAAATGCTACCGTTGGTACTTGACACAATAGGGCACCATGTCCTGATGGAATTCCTTTGATTTCTACCAGACCTATAGGCCAATTTTAAGCATGACCTTTAACTATCTTTACTCACACAACCTATATTTGAATAGAATTATGTAACGACCAACCTGATAAGATTTAGTTCTCCATGCTTACCATGCCAGCGTCTGGATCAATTTGCCAGTTTACACGATACCGATGTAGTTACAAACAAAAATGCATCAGTCTATTACAACGCAAGGGTCCAAAATATCATAGTTTAATACAAACTCTACTAAAGACTAGTACAAATAAGTATCACTATTACAAGAGAAACAAAAATAGTGGCGGCCGAGATCCATCTACGCCATGGGTGAACCTTGTCAAATGAAGGCTTGCGACTTCATGTAACATCACTCATCATTCTACGTAGCTCCAATATGATAAGTTGGAACCAACATGGTCAATACATGGTTGTATTGACTAGTATCACATTAATGACCTAAATGCATTAGGGGTAAGTGGAGGTCTGGATTTTTCTTTTCACAAATCAGTGTTTCTTTTTCCCCATCTCTGTAAGAGGTGGATCTACTCCAGAATACTGGACATACTAAGTCCACAATCACCCTAGTCCCTAGACCTACTAGCTCAAACCCAATGAAGGAACCATACCTTCAGATGCTTCCAACAGGATCATATTCCCAAATTCAATCCAACAAGTTTTAGTTAAAATAATTATGAAATTGGTGATGACCAGTTAGTGAGATGTAATTGTCGTATGAGGCCTCCAATGTTGTCTCTATGTAATGAAGGCCAGTTGGTGAGATGCAATTGTCATATGATGTAAATGGACATTATTTTTGTTGTTTAAGTTTAACGGACTAAAAAACATCAAACACAACATGTTTATTGTCTCTATGCAACGTGGCCTAATGTGTAGTATCTCTTGCATGACACATCCAAAACATACTATAGTTTAAAATGAGCAAGTGGTCGTCAGACTAATCATTCCTATAAATAAAATCAAAATTATATTTAGGGCTTGGCATAAATAATGGTCAAAGTTAGCTATATAACAACATTCAGACTCACCTCGTGCAAGAACCTAAAAAGTTATTTAGGGCTCAGTTTAAAATATGATTGAAGCATGCTTGCCAATAAGGCTGGTACTTGGCACCAGCTCTCCTCTTTTTTCAATGATGTCATCGTAAATACATATCAAGATCTTTAGCGGTAATATAATCTATCTGTACCTACTAATAAAGCAAGGTGCGTTTCTGCAAAATTTTCATCCGCTCACCTATATTATTTTTTGGGTTTTATTGTATCTGAGGTGGTACTATTTCCTGCACACGCTCGTCTAAAATAATAATGACAACTGGCCTCGGCCCGTCCGAAGCACGCAGCCCATGCTCTGTCCCAATGAAGTCAGCCCACCAACTAGCCCATTTACAAAAAAAAAATGCATGCAAAAACATGCATCTATCTAGAATTGAACTCAAGACCTTCAGTTTAACACACTAGGGTCACGTCCAACTCAATAAAGACCTATTATGTTGAGAAATCTACTAGGTATGGTCCTCTATTCAATTGGGCACGTCTCTCACACATGGGCCAGCTTGGGCCGTCGCTCGTGGCCTTTTTTTCACGTCTCGCCCACATGTGGCAGCCCGCTTGTGTAATGAAAATAGGATGTGTTTATCTTATATAGTACCACCTCGCTCTTTTACAGGCAATACAACCAATTTATATACGTTGGTGAGTTCAAACCAATAAGCAGCCTTGGGAATTAATAAGGAGGAAAGGGTAAAGAGTTGGGCCTGTTTACGCACAGATTCGGCAGGCATATATGCATGAAGAAGAATAAGGCAAGGATAAATGATGGGATATTGGGCTATAGGAGGAATATAAAAAATATACCCCCTTAAATATAGGAGGCTGCATGCAAAGACCAAAGGAGTAAGCGGGCAGGTAGGGATTTGGGAAAAAGGTTATATGCAGGCCTCCATTAGTTTTTCTGTATTCTTATGTACTATGTCTTTTTAATCATATGCAAGTTTTTTTACTAATTCTATAATAACTAAAGATTCAAAAAGGATGATTTCAACAAAGTGATAATGATTATTTCAATAAGGTCATACTAATTATTTGAGTGATTATTTTAAAACAATACCCAAACGAATTCTGGAAAAATAGAAAAATTGGTCGGTTTAACCAATGCAGAAGAAGGGAGGTACTAATTGTTATTAATTTTGTACCCGCTGCAATGCTTGCGCACTTTTTCTAGGTGTGTTTCTATGGGTTTTTTCATCCGTTCACCCATATTCTATTTTTGAGATTTTTTTTAAAAAGTTTGAAGTGGTACTAATTCCTTTTCTGCTATAAGAAACAAAAAAGACTTGGCCAAGGTAGTTGTTGCACGCTACCCTTATGGGCCGTCAGGCGGGCAACTGGGCATACTGCTGCAAAATGAAGAAAAAAGTAATCATCAGGGTGAAGAATCGAATGAAGGATCCTCTGTATCAAGAAAGAAAGTTAGGGTTCGTGCCTCTCGTCGGCGCTGGCACAGATCCGCCTCGTCTCCGGTGGCCCTAGGGCCATGGAGGCGCGGTGGATCCTGGCAAGTGCCGGCGGGAGGGCTATGTTTTTAATCATTTTTTTCAATCTTGTTAGGGTTTGTGTCCTACTCAGGAAGGCGAGACGGCGGCGGCTCTCTGAAGACATATTTTTGTGCAAACTTTATAATGTCATAGAATCATATTCATATGAAAAACAACAGTTACTCAAGAACCTATATGTTAAAATGAAAATTGAGACTTCTTGCATTTTTTAAATTAAAAATGGGGCCATCTGATGGGAAGTTCCGCCGATTTATAGCTTGGCCAGATCTTCATGATGAATTTACTTACCCATGCTAATGCACCAGTCACCCTCCAATATAAAATAAATAAATAAAATGAAAGGAAATTGTGTATTCATTTTAGTAGGGTAAAGCAGTTGTTTACATGTAACTGTCGTATGATGTAAATAATGATCAGATATATTGTTTAAAATAACCTAAATAATTAGAAAGTATGTCCAAAGAAGCTTTGTGCAGACTTTCCTAATGAAATTATATGACGGAAGAAAAATTCCGGCAAAACAGAATATTTCAAATGGCGGAAAGAGAAAGTAACTATATTTTCTCTTAAAAATGTCTAGGTTGTTATCTAGGTGATTGAACACTTAATGTCTCATGCCACTGACTATTACGAAGGTCTAATTGGTAATGGGGGAGACAATATTGTGGCCATGAGATTATGTATTTGATTCTACTAATAAATTTTCCCATGCAGATAACTAGGAACAAAACAGAAGTTCATTGTCTAGGAAATTACAAATGCTATCGACGGTATGGACATCAATAGGGCACCAGGTCCTGATAGAATTCCTTTGTGTTCTACTAGACCTGTTGGCCAATTATTAAGCATGTGCATGTTTAATGACCTTTACTCTCACAACCTAGACTTGAATAGATGTACCGGCTAACCTGATAAGGTTTATGTCTCCACGCTTACCATGTCAGCTTCTGGATCTATTTCCCAGCATAAATGGTACCGATGTAATACCAAACACAAATGCATCAGTCTATTACAACACAACGATCCAGAATATCATAGTTTAGTACAAACTCTATCTCAAGGCTAGTACAAATAAAGTATCATTATTACAACAAAAACACAAATAGCTACGGTCAACCTCCATCTACGCCATAGGAGAACCATCTCGAGTGAAGCCTCGCGACCCTATGTGACATCACTCATCTTTGTAGTCACCCCCAACATGGTAAGTTTCAACCAAGAGGGTCACTACATTGATTGTATTGGCTAGTATCACATGAATGAATATAACAGATCTATCTCACCCTACATGCATTTGGGGTAAGTGGAGCTTGAGATTTTGCTTTGCTTAAATATTTTTTAGTTTTTCCCTACCTTTGTAAGAGGTGGATCTACTCCAAAATACTCCCTCCGTCCGGAAATACTCGTCGGAGGAATGGATGTATCTAGATGTATTTTAGTTCTAGATACATTCATTTTTATGCATTTCTCCGACAAGTATTTCCGGACGGAGGGAGTACTGGACAAACTAAGTCTGCAGTCATCCTAGACCTGCTGGCTCAAACCCAATGAAGGATTCTTAGCTTTGGATGCTTCCAACAGGATCATTCAATCCAACAAGTTTTAGTAAAGAAAAATACAAAATTGGTGATGACCAGTTGGTGACGTGCAATTGCCGTGTGATGCCTCCAATGTTGTCTCTGTGTAATGATGGTGTTTAAAATTTACCGACTAAAAAATAATAAACACAACATGTTTCTTGAGTCCGTGTAGTGGCGGCCTGATGTGTTCTATCTCCTCCATGACACAGCCCAAACATACTGTAGTTCAAAATGAGCAAGTGGCCCGTCAGAATAATCATTTCTATAAAACAAAACTAAAATCGTATTTAGAGATTAAAATACAGGGCCGCTGCTCATTTACTGCCCTTAGTTGGGAATTGTCGCTTCACGCGTCCCACTGCACCCATCCCTCGTGCCACGTTCGCTGCATGCATGATGCAGCGCGAATGACAGGCGCGCGGGATACGGGAAGTCGCGCGCGCATGGGTCAATTCCCATGCGCTTTCAATGGAGCGGGGAGGGCGGTCGACGGCCCCGCCCGTTGTCACTTCATCAGGCCGGATTGGCCGCGAGGGGGCGGCTGAGCCTCGCCCCCGCCCCTTTATAAAGAGGGGAGCGGGAGGAACGGCGCCTCTCAATCCTTCGTCATCTGCCTATCCCTATTCTCGCTTCCTCCTTTTTTCTGTCATGGCGAGGGGGCGTGGCGACGCTTCATCGGTGGCGGCGAGGGTCTCGGCTAGACAACAAATCACTCCTCCCCTTGCGAGTTCGTCGTCAGGCTGCCCCAGCCGCCATGTCGTCGTCTTCGCCTTCCGACCCCTTTTGGGCGGGAGATGGAGCTGGATCCGCCGCAGGCGCTATGCGGTTGCATATGAGGGTTGTGGGAACAACGACATATGGGCCGATGTCCAGTTCCCCCCTCACGTCATGAATCTTCGCCAAGGGTGGAAGACCTTCGCCCGTATCCACAGCTTGACAGAGGGGCTCACTCTCCATTTCAAATTAATGGAGAGCGGCCTCCTCTCCGTCAAGATCTTCGGGCACTTCGGGACTCGCGTAAGGTGCTGCGCGGAGAGCTCCTCTGACGATGAAGATTCCTCCTTGAGCGAGAGTGGCGAGGAAGACAGCGGCAGCGACGACGAGGGTCGCAGGCGGCAGGATGACGGGTCCGACTAAGTGTCGGGCGCCGCTCCGGGCGGCACCGGCAACCCCATCATTCGTGTGGCCGGCTCCTTTAACTTCTCGGGGTCATCTTCTTGGGCGGCTGGCGTTGGGAGGCTGCGGAAGAGGAAGAGGGCGGGAGGCAAGGCCGTCAAGTTGGAGTCTGCTGAACCGACGCCTTCGTCGGCGTATTGACGATCCTGCCGCCTCGTCTTAGAGCTCTTCCCGGCACCGCTATCACCAGCCAGCCTTTGGTCGGCCACTGAGAAGTTCTCTTGGTGCTTTCTGTCGCTCGTAGCTCGCCTAGGTGCCCCTTTTGCCCTTCTGCTTTCTCGTTTCATTTCCTGAGGAGAGGGACAAGAAAAGGATTACGGGCACCTTATCTCCTTTAGTCTTGTAAGCCTTCGGGCCTTTGTTAAATTTAAGACTTGTAATCCCCTTGCTCATGTTTTTCATTCTATATGAACTGTACCTGCACAGGATACTTCTAATGAAAAAGGGATGTTTGCCGGGTTCTTCGTTCATGGGTGAAACCCGCGACAAGGAACGAATACTATTTAGGATAAACGTTTTTCGCCCGGCAACAGGCCTTGCCGTTCCCCCACCTTGCTCAACCCTTCTCACGCTCTTGGCGGAGGCAGGGACGAGGTGGGCTTAGGCCTCGTTCCACTTCCTTGCTTCCACGACTTTACCAAATTCAGACCCAGGAGATAATCCTTGGGTATGAAAAAAGGGTATCACGGTAGCCTAGAAATAAAACGAGGTTTCAAATATCCCAGCCATAATGAAATGCATGATAGAGGATAAAAGAGTTATCTGGATCTGCAGCCCCCGGCAACTTTGGCTTGCCGGGGTCGGGACGCCGGACCGTTCCTTTCTTCCAGTCAGCTCGGCAGAAGTGTTTATGTGCCATGCGAACCAAAGAGGACAGAGAAGAACAGAAAGACACGCACTCAACCTCTAAGCTCGGGGTTAGCCGCCGTTGAGCACTATCAACCCTAACCGAGGAGGAGACTCAACCTAGCATGCATGCTATAACTTAGGGCGCCAGCGCTTCGCTTATTTATGCCCAGGGTTTGCGCCTGGCTTTGTACAAAGGGTTACATGCCTTGCCGGTAAGGCTTGTACAAAAGGGTGGCTTGCTGGAAGGCCCGGCAGCCGTGCCTTATGGGTAAAACTTGCGAAGATGCTCGATGTTCCAGGATTTGCTCTCTGGTATGGCATCTTCGGTCTCCAGCCGGTCTGCGCCGTGACTGGTGACTCGTGTTACCCGATAAGGGTCTTCCCACTTTGGCGTCAACTTGTTGGAATTCTTGGCTGACTGAACGTGCTGAAGAACAAGGTCGCTTTCCTCAAAGTTCCGGGCATGAACCTTGTGGCTATGGTAGCGGCGCAAGGCTTCTTTGGTAGCGTCTTTGCTCTCACAGCCGCCTGGATACGATCTTCCTCAAGGAGCGTCGCGTCATCTTGCCGCAATCGCTCTTGCTCAATCTTGTCATAAGCAAGCACTCGAGGTGACCCGTATATGAGTTCTGTGGGGAGAATTGCTTCTGCCCCGTAGACCAGGGCAAAGGGTGTCTTGCCGGTGGCTCGATTTTGCGTCGTTCTGATTAACCAAAGAACCGCCGGCAACTCGTCAATCCAGCGCCTTCCACTCTTGCGCAGCCTGTCAAAAGTCTTCGTTCTTAAGCCTCGCAGAATCTCAGCATTTGCTCTCTCCACTTGGCGTTGCTCCGTGGGTGTGCCACGGAAGAAAAATAGACCTTGCTGTCGAGATCCTGAATGTATTGCATGAAGGCATGGCTTGTGAACTTTGTGTCGTTATCGGTGATGATCCTGTTGGGGACCCCAAAACGGCAAACTAGTCCTTTGAAGAACTTGACGGCTGACTGCACTGTCACCTTCCTTTGTGAACTTGTCGATTGCAACGTACAAGTACTCAAAGCCCCCGATGGCACGGGGGAAAGGGCCCAATATGTCGATCCCCCAGACCGAGAAGGGCCAGGAGAGAGGTATGGTTTGAAGGGCTTGAGCTGGTTGATGAAGCTTCTTTGAATGGAACTGGCACGCTTCACACTTGGTTACTAGTGCCGTCGCATCCTCGAGGGCGGTGGGCCAGAAGAAACCTTGCCGGAAAGCCTTAACGGCAAGGTCCCTCGACCCTATGTGGGAGCCACATATGCCTCCATGTATCTCTGCCAACAGCTCCAGTCCTTCCTCCCGGGAGATGCACTTCAATTTCACCCCAGTTGGTCTTTTTTCTGTACAACATGTTGTCAACGAATTGGTACAGAGCATCAAGGCGGCTACTCTTTCTGCCTCTTCCTGCTCCTCGGGAAGCTCTCCTTTTTGGAGGAATCAGACGGTGTGGTACGCCCATGCCGGAGCCTGTGGCTCGACGACAAGGACCAAAGGCATCTCTTCCGCCACGGGAGTGGCCGTCTCCATGGCTATGGCCTAAGGCCCTGCCGGAGTCGGTTACCCCGCGGCAGGATCAACATTCACGGCAGCGTCTTCGCCAGCGGCTCCAGGGAGCTTGGTGGGGAAGTACTTATCGGGGCCTAGCTTCCTTCACTTGTTCCGCCTGGTTGACGGTTCAACGGATGGTTGAGTTAACTGAAGCACAAAAGTGCCTGGTTCCACAGGTAGCTGGAGGGCAGCGCGTTTTGACAGGTAGTTGGCGATGTCGCTTTTCCGTCCGAGGGACATGCTCGCTTGTATACCGTCAAAGCGCCTCCGCTTTCTTCACCTCATCCACGTAAGCTTCCATCAACGGGCCCTGATAATCATTGTTGATGTGCCTGACGACGAGCTGTGAGTCGCCCCTGACGATGAGCTTTTTGACTCCGAGGTCCGCCGCGATCCTGAGACCGGCAAGCAAACCATCGTACTCGGTGGTGTTGTTAGTTGACAATCCCCGGGGAAAGTGCATTTGGATGACATACTTGAGGTGCTCTCCGGTGGGTGCGACAAGCAGCACACCAGCATCGGTGCCTTGCAGCGAAAAAGCCCCATCAAAGTACATGATCCAGTTGCGGCTCGTTTCCTTGCCGGGGAGAGTGGTCTCCTCTACCTCTTCGTCGGGCGTCGAGGTCCATTCTGCAACAAACTCCGCCAAGACTCTGCTCTGAATCGTCGAGGTACTTTTGAACTTTATACCAAAACTTGACAGCTCCAGGGCCCATTCCACGATCCTCCCTGCTGCATCCGGTTATGCAAAGATCCGCTGTAACGGGAGGTGGGTGACCACGGTGACCTCGTGCGCTTGGAAGTAATGACGCAACTTCCTCGTGGCCATAAGGAGGCCGAAGAGAAATTTTTGCACACCTGAGTACCTCAACCTAGCCCCCTGCAAGAGGGAGCTGACGAAGTAAACAGGGTGATGCCCCATTTTCTTGTTTTGCGCCACTTCACTCGGTCGCGGGGGCCCCTGTCAGATCAAGGCGTCACCAAGGCGGGACTCCGCCTCTTGCCGGGACCGAGCCCTGCCGGGGAGGGTTCCGGCTCGCCATCCGTTGACTCTTCCGCTGCCGCTGACTCTTCGTCGACCTCTCTCTGTGCCACTAGTGCGGTGCTAACCACCTGATTCGTCGCCGCTAGATACAGCAGCAACGGTTCTTATGGTTTGGGCGCAACCAGCACCAGGGTAGAGGAGAGGTACTTCTTCAAATCTTGCAGCGCTACCTCAGACTCTGGGATCCACTCCACTGGGCCCGTCTTCTTCAAGATCTTGAAAATGGGAAGGGCACGCTCCGCGGACTTGGAGATGAATCTGCTCATGGCGGCAATGCAGCCAGTGAGCCGACGCACGTCCTTTATCCAGTTGGGTGCCTCAATCTGCTCGATGGCCTTGATCTTATCTGGGTTTGCCTCGATCCCGCGCTGCTACACAAAGAACCCGAGAAGCTTGCCGAACGGGACGCCGAAGACACACTTCTCAAGGTTCAACTTGAGGTTGATCTTGCGCATGTTTGCAAATATTTCCTCCAGATCTCGCACAAGTGTTGCTTTGTCCTTGGTTTTGACCACTATGTCATCCATATAAGCTTCCATATTTCTATGTAGCTGGGGCTCAAAACCAATTTGGACCGCTCTTGCAAAGGTTGAGCCAGCACTCTTCAACCCGAAAGGCATCCATAAAAAGCAATACGTACCACATAGGGTGGTGAATGTTGTCTTCTCCTCGTCCTCTTTTGCCATGAAGATCTGGTGGTACCCTGAGTAGGCGTCGAGGAATGATAAGAGGTCACACCCAGCCGTGGAGTCGAAAATCTGGTCGATGCGTGGAAACGGGAAGGGGTCCTTTGGACAAGCCTTATTGATGTCTGTGTAATCAATACACAGCCTCCACTTCCCGTTTGCCTTGCGCACCACTACAGGATGGCCAACCACGTCGGATGGAGTACTCCTCTTACCAAGCCTGCCGCCTCTAGTTTTCTGATCTCCTCCGTGATGAACTCCTGCCTTTCCAGAGCTTGCTTCCTGACCTTCTTCTTGACGGGCCGCACATGAGGATGCATAACAAGATGGTGCTCGATCACTTCCCTGGGAACACCGGGAATGTCGGAGGCTTGCCATGCAAACACATCGACATTTGCCCGCAGGAAAGTGACGAGCTCGCTTTCCTATTTGCTGTCGAGGGTGGAGCTTATGGTGAAAGCTCCCCCCGTGTCGTCCTCCTTGACGGGCACCTTCTTGATCTCTGGTTGTGCAGCTCTGGACTTCTTGCTCTTGCTGGTGGAGCTCTCTGGCACGTTCTCAACGGGAGCGCAACACGCCGAAGAGGTGCGCTTGCCGGAGTGTGTGCGAGGGGTCTCGCCGGTATTCTTCGCTCCCGGGGCTCCGTCGGCAGGAGCAGGTGCCTTGACGGCAGCTGATGCAACTGCTTCCCGGTAGAGTTGGTCGGCGCAAATCAACGCATCTTTCTTGTCGGAGGGGACGGTGATGATATTCATCGGCCTGGGCATCTTCAGCATGTTGTAGGCGTAATGTGAAGCCGCCATGAACTTGGCCAGTGCCGGGCGGCCGAGGATCCATTGTAGGGCAAGGGGATCTCGGCTACATCGAAGACAATCATCTCCATCCTGTGGTTCAGCTCGCCTCCGAACGCCACGGCATCGTGACCTTTCCCTTCGGCTAGCTCCTCCCCGGTTGACCCCTTTGAACTTGCCCGTCTCCTCGAGGTCTCCATCAGGATCTGCAGCCTCTTGATCACAACAAAGTAGATCAAGTTCAGACAGCCCCGCCGTTCACCAAAGCATCTTCGTCACCTTGAGGTTCCGGATTGTTGGTGAGACCAACAACGGCAAGCACCCGACCACGAGTGCGGTCAGGATGGTCCTCGGTGTCAAAGATGATAGGCGTGCTGGACCACCTCAGTGGCTTTCGTGCGTCGAGCGATGACTGCACCGCTGTGATCTCATGCGCCCACTGCTTGAGCTAGCGGTGGGATGTATGCAGCGAGGCGCCACCATCGATGCACATGTCTTCTCTGGCTTTCTGGAACTCGTGATTGCCGGACTCATCGTCCTCGTCATGATCATCGTCTTCCTTCTTCTTGTCGCGGCCCCGGGTGGGCCTCTCCCGCTGATTATCTTTGACACAGTGGCCTCCTTGGCTGCCACGCTTCTTGCCGGATCCCTCGGCACCCTCTTGTCCCTTCTCTTTGTCCCGTCGCTCATATTCGGTTTTCTGCTTCTCAGCGAGAAGCTCCACCTGTCGGCAGTTCTGGAGGTCGTGGCCTTTGGTGTGGTGGATCTTGCACATCGCTTGTCGAGCCCTCGGCTTATCGGCACCGCCAAGGCCCGCAGCGGCACACCCGCAACCTCCTTGCCGGGTCACTCACCTTGGTTTCTTGGTGGCGCCCGTGTGTCGTCAGACCCCTCGGCAAGCAAACGCGATCTTGCCCCTGCGCTTCTGTTACGGCCTTGCCCTTCTTCTCCGTGGTGGCGGTATCATCCGTGGAGTCGGTTTTCGCGCCGGCATCTTCGCCGGGGTATTTCCTTCCCTCTTCAGCATGAGCGCACCGATCGGCCAGAACATAAAGTTCGGCCACATCCCTGACCTTGTTCATCGCCAGCTCTTCGCGCATCTTATGATTGCGCACATTCTGATGGAATGCACGGATCATGGCGGCAGGATGAACGTCAGGGATGTTGTACTGCACTCGGCTGAACCTTTGGATGCACTTGCGCAAGTTTTCTCCTTCCTTCTGGGATGATATGCAAGTCACTTTCGCTGGACATGAGCTTTGTGGCCTCCGGTAAAGGCGCCAACAAACTCATGACACAGATCCCCCCAAGAAGAAATGGAGTCTACCGGCAAGTGCATCAACCATGACATACATTGGGCTTGAGTGCCAACGGAAAATAGTTGGCGAGCACCTTATCGTCAAGAAGCCCCGCAGCTTGCATCGCTACCGGGTGTAGATGTTGAGGAACTCCGACGGGTGAGTCTTGCCGCTGTACTTCTCGCCAACGCCGGGCTTGAACGTGCGGTGGAGGGCCATCGAACTGCTGCAGCTCACGGGTGAAGGCCGGAAAACCCACTTCGTAGGGCAGGCCACCGTAGGCTCCAGGTGCTAGGTGATCAGTAGTGGGCCCTGCCCACCTGTCCGACTGGTGGTGCGCGTCACGCCGGCGCTAGATGGTGGTTTGAGCGTCTTCATGGACTCGCTCCCGAAGAACTTGGCGTTGTTTGCGGTGGGTTCGCGGGTCGGACGATGCTATGGAGATATCATCACGAGCGTCATCGCGACGGACCGACACCCGCGGTGGTCGGGATGGAGGAGGGGAGTGCACCGTGGCCGCGTCGCCTCTGGCACGGCCTCCGCTGGCATGCGGTGGCTCGACGGAGCGACGGCCTCCGGGTCCCGCCGGCCGCAACTCATCGTTGTTGGCGGCGCCGACGAGGCTCCAGATAGTGGCCTCCATTCGCCAAGCTTCTCCGCAGCAGGAGGAAAATCGAGGAGCAGCTGCGCGGCGTGCTAGGGCTTCCGGCTGGCGTGGGCGGCGGCGAAGCCGTGGACCGCGATGATGCGCCTCAACTTCTAACCGCGTTAGAAGGAGCCCCGTCATGGCCCCACAGCCGTTCGCCACCTTTGTCAGCACCTCAGCACGCATGCTGGCCCTCCTCATCATGTGATGGGAGCATGGGACTCTTCCCAGGGCGGCGCCCTGGGTCACCAGCAGGGCGGCACTGCTCATCGCGCACGACCTGAGAAGAGCACTCCATGGGCGCCAGTGTTGGCATCTTGGAGGCCGTCGGCTGCCCGGGGCGGCATGACGGCGCCGAGGGCCCAGCGCTGGGGCGACTCCGTCTCTGGAGCCCGCGATGTGTGGCTCGTCGCCTGGCATATGAACGACGCCGCTCACTAGGCCTGGACTGCCAAGGCGATGTGGATGTTCGCGGGCCGCGCCATGGGTTCTCTCCGCGACTTGCCTGCTACTGGTCCGCACCAGTGGCAATTCGTCCTGCATTTAACCGATCGCCGTGATCGCCTTCTTCTTAGGATCCATGGCGATGAAGAACAGCTAGGCCAACTACTAGACCAGATTCTCACAATTGCGCTTCTACCGGGCGCGCCAAGGATGTCGGTGGGACACGACACCTATGGGATCATAAGAATCCCTACTACAGTTTCGGGGCGCGGGCTTGTGAGAAGAGCATGTTAGTAATCAGCACAAGGATCTTTTACCCAGGTTCGGGCCGTGAAGATGCGTAAACCCTAGTCCTTCTTGGTGGATGTATTGAGTGTTCTTGATCTCTCGAACAAGCTACGGGTGCTGCATGGTTTTAAAGAGCCGTATCCTTTTCCTGTATGCCATGTGCCTCCTTTTATAGGCGAAAGGGCTGCCACAAAGGGCACACAGGAGGTGGAAAGGCCTACAGTTGTTGCGAGCTTATCGTCAGATATACGACAAGACGCATTTAATGCGCGACATAGGTGTCCTCTTGCTATATCGGGACGGGACGAGGCCCGTCCCCATCCGCCGCCGCTCCTCCTCGCTTTGACACGCGCTCGCCAGCGATGCATGCGGTGCCATGTAGGCGTGCAAGCAGCCGAGGTGGCGCGTGGTGGAGCCTCCACGAAGATCTGCATGCCGCCACGTAGGTGTGTGCTGAGTTGGCCTGGAAGCTACGTGCTGCCACGCAGGTGCCTGGCCAGCTGGTTGGCTGGCAGCTGCATGTGAACGGCGGTGGGGATCTGGTTGGTGCGGGCCTGGCAGCGGCCCCGCTGTCGCCTTTGGCAAGGGTCTTGCCGGGTGGCCGGCAAGGGTCTTGCCGTGGTGCGCTGTCGTCCCCGGCAAGGATCTTGCCGGGGGTCTTGTGAGTTTTCCTCGGTAAGAATCTTGACGAGGATCATTACCCTTCAATCCTTATCTGATCTTGAATATTCTTTGTCTTCACAAAGATCTGCATGCCACCATGGAGGTGCCCTCCGAGCCCTGCCCAACGTGGTTGTTCGCGTTGGAGACCGTGGGCTCGAGGGTGGCTCGCTCCGCTGGTGTGGGCGAGCTGCCCTGGCAAGGGGCTTGCCAGGGCTGCTGAGGCTGTCCCCGGCAAGGGTCTTTCCGGACCTGCTCTGCCTATCTGCTCTTTGTAGCCTTGGTCTTTGATATTGCTTTGTTTGTCTCGTATGCTCGGCTTCTCTCCGGCTTCCCTCCTTTGCCCAACTACGTGTGGCCGTGGCGCGCGGCTCAGACTGCCCGCGCACAAGTAAAGGGGTCAAAAGGAGAGCCCCTACTTTTGTACACCGACACTTTATTTTATAGATGTATTTGATAACTTTAAGGGCGAAGATGGTGAAGGAAATATGCCCTAGAGGCAATAATAAAGTTATTATTTATTTCCTTATTTCATGATAAATGTTTATTATTCATGCTAGAATTGTATTAACCAGAAACATAATACATGTGTGAATACATAGACAAACAGAGTGTCACTAGTATGCCTCTATTAGACTAGCTTGTTAATCAAAGATGGTTAAGTTTCCTAACCATAGACAAAGGAGTTGTCATTTGATTAACAAGGTCACATCATTAGTTGAATGATCTGATTGACATGACCCAATCCATTAGCTTAGCACCCGATCGCTTAGTATGTTGCTATTGCTTTTATCCATGACTTATACATGTTCCTATAACTATGAGATTATGCAACTCCTGCCATCGGAGGAACACTTTGGGTACTACCAAACGCCACAACGTGAATCGGGTGATTATAAAGGAGTACTACAGGTGTCTCCAAAGGCAGATGTTGGGTTGGCGATTTCGAGATTAGGATTTGTCACTCCGATTGTTGGAGAGGTATCTCTGGGCCCTCTCGGTAATGCACATCATTATAAGCCTTGCAAGCAATGTGACCAATGAGTTGGTTACGGGATGATGCATTACAGAACGAGTAAAGAGGCTTGCCGGTGACGAGATTGAACTAGGTATTGGATACCGACGATCGAATCTCGGGCAAGTAACATACCGATGACAAAGGGAACAACGATGTTGTTATGCGGTTTGACCGATAAAGATCTTCGAGAATATGTAGGAGCCAATATGGGCATCCAGGTCCCGCTATTGGTTATTGACCGAGAATAGTTCTAGGTCATGTCTACATAGTTCTCGAACCCGTAGGGTCCGCACGCTTAAGGTTTCGGCGATGCTTATATTATGAGTTTATGAGTTTTGATGTACTGAAGGAGTTCGGAGTCCCGGATGAGATCGGGGACATAACGAGGAGTCTCGAAATGGTCGAGACGTAAAGATCGATATATTGGACGACTATATTCGGACATCGGAAAGGTTCCGAGTGATTCGGGTATTTTTCGGAGTACCGAAAGTTACGGGAATACGTATTGGGCCTTATTGGGCCATACGGGAAAGAAGGAAAAGGGCCTCAAGGGTGGCCGCACCCCTCCCCTTGGTCTGGTCCGAATTGGACTAGGGAAGGGGCGCCTCTTCCTTCCTTCTCCTTTCCTTCCCTTTCCTTCTCTCCTACTCCTACTACATGGAAGGTTTCCTAGTTGGACTAGAAAGGGGAATCCTACTCCCGGTGGGAGTAGGACTCCCCTAGGGCGCGCCATAGAGAGGGCCGGCCCTCCCCTCCTACACTCCTTTATATACGGGGGCAGGGGGCACCCCATGGAGACACAAGTTGATCTTCGTGATCGTTCCTTAGCCGTGTGCGGTGCCCCCCTCCACCATAGTCCACCTCGATAATATTGTAGCGGTGCTTAGGCGAAGCCCTGCGACGGTAGAACATCAAGATCGTCACCACGCCGTCAGGTCGACGGAACTCATCCTCGACACTTTGCTGGATCGGAGTCCGGGATCGCCATCGAGCTGAACGCGTGTGCTGAACTCGGAGGTGCCAGACGCTCGGTACTTGGATCGGTCGGATCGTGAAGACGCATTTACTACATCAACCGCGTTGTCATAACGCTTCCGCTTTGGTCTCACGAGGGTACGAGACAACACTCCCCTCTCGTTGCTATGCATCACCATGATCTTGCGTGTGCATAGGAAATTTTTTTGAAATTACTACGTTCCCCAACAGATGGGACCTCCCACAAGGATATTACAAATGAACCAAGGGGGCTGTTAAGTTTATACAATGCAGCTTATCTTTTGATCCAGTGCTGTTCTGTGAAGCCTCATGCCTCTTAAAATATTTATTGCACAATAATCAAAGCCGAATATGCAATGTTATTCGGTTTGGAACTTTTGTCATATGTGCTAAACATATTGAGGATTTTGGTGATTCGTTATGAGTACTGCAACAAATATCCAAGGGTTATCAATGTTTTGACGAATCACTTATGGTTTATCTTTAGGTATGTCTAGATGCAAAATTTACCTTCGGTTGCTTTAAAAATGTTCATATTTCTAGACATGACAATTCGAAAGAGTTGGCACAGCAAGCATCCGGCTACTATGTTAACCATGGTGTATTGCATTTTTATCAATAGCCGATGCTTATTCTTGCCAACATAGGTAAGGCTGAATTGGAGCTCACCATCTCGGCCACTAATGAAACTTTTATGCATTTAAGTAAGGATTGAAGGAAGTTCATTCTTGTTTATCTGCAAAATCCTAGCGAAAGGGAGACCAATATGGTCCGGAGGATGGTTTTGGTCTATGGAACCTTATCACCGGATTGTTATAGAAGCTGAGAAGTTTTCACCCAAGTTTGCATCAAGAGGTTCAAACAAGCAATGGCCGATATATACTTATCGCCCTAAGAACATGCAAAATGGCCGATGGAGTGTTGACATCGCCCTTAGAACAAGCTATGAGGAAGTTATTTTTCGCACACAAGCTTTGCGAAAAAACAGGGGGGCATGTGTTGACACCAGATTTTGGCATGGTCAAAAACATAATTAAGAAGGCTTCAAATGGAAAAGTGCTCAAAGTGAGAAAGTTCCAGATCGTCAAAAGGAGAAACTTTGATATTTGGGTCGTAGCCGTCCGATCTAATCTCTAAGGCCAAAGTTGTGTTTGAAGTACTGAGATTTTGCATTCAAAACACTATTCGGCTGATTATGCCCCAACATGGCCTCATATGGGAAAAGTTTCTACATGGATTGTCTTCGCCTCACAAACGATCGATTTTGATATAAGAAACGTCTAAATAGGAGCTTTGTATGCAAAAGTTAGAGCCAAAACGATGTGTTGCATAAGTCTGCCCCGGAAGTTCCGGCAATATTTCCGGGAGGTTCCGGATAAACTGAAAGTTTCAGACGCTGCGTCGTCCTTAAACTGGAATTTTAACATTATTTGCATATTTATGGGCCGATTTTAACATCAAGATGTCCTTGGATGAAAAATGATCAACTAAGGAATTTTTCTGCATTGCAAGATCTACAACTTTGCTGTTGGGACCATTGCGATCCAAAGCCATATGCGACCTCCAGGAGCTGTGCAAGAGGGCTACTTGATGTAATTTTAGCCCGGAAGTTCCGGGCTGACCGGAAGTTCCGGGCTGACTGAAGTTCCGGCTGACCGAAGTTCCGCCCTCGTAGTCCGGAAAGTTAGGTTATGTTTTGATGTTTTGGACGTGATTTGAATCCTTTTCTTGTACGGGAAGTCCAGCCGCCTCATATATATGTAAGGGGTGACGGCCGATTGAACAACACACAATCGAACAATCAATCTATCATCTTTTACCTTTACCTTTATCTCTCTCCCTTGTTCTTCTTCTTCCCTGTACTTCGTTCGTTCTTCTTCACTGCAGGGCGGCGAACCTCGAGGCCCTAGCGGCGGTCAGGCCGACCTAGGGCAGCCCATAGCCGCCACGCGCCCTGACGGGGTCCCTCCCGGGCGTGTGGGGTTTCGGGTCTACAAAAGCGCCCGCCGGATTGTCTTATGCATCGCTGCTCGTGGGGTCTCCTTCGACGTGAGCTGCGGTGCATCACCCCGGCCGAGGGTACACGGTGACGTGTTCGTGTGTGAACAACTAGTTGGTGAGATGCAGTTGTCATATGATGTACATGCACATCATAAATTTTACTGACTAAATAATAACAAATGCAACATGTTTCTTGTCTCTATGCAACGAGGCCTGATGTGTAGTATCTCTTTCATGACACATCCCAACCATACTATAGCTTAAAATAAGCAAGTGGCCCGTCAAACTAATCATTAGATCTATTGTTTAAAATGACCTAAATAATTCAAAATGTATGTGTAGAAAAAGCTTTGTGCGGACTTTCTAATGAAAAATATATGACGAGGAAGAAAAATTCAAGTATAACTTATCCAATGAGAGAAAGTTGTTGCAGGGAGACTCCAATACCTAATTTGACAAAAAACATCAAAGGCAGGAAAGAGCAAAAGACTATGTTTTCTTTTAAAAATGTCTAGGAGATGCTATCCAGGGGACTGAACACTTAATATCTCATGGCACTGACTATTACACTGGTCTATTATGTAAAGGGGAAGGCAATCTTGTGGCCATGAACTTATGTATGGGATTGCATTGACAAATTTTATGATGAATATAACTTGGAACGAAATAGAAGCTCACTTTCCATGAAATTTTAAATGCTACCGTTGGTACTGACACAATAGGGCACCATGTCCTGATGGAATTCCTTTGATTTCTACCAGACCTATAGGCCAATTTTTAAGCATGACCTTTAACTATCTTTACTCACACAACCTATATTTGAATAGAATTATGTAACGACCAACCTGATAAGATTTAGTTCTCCATGCTTACCATGCCAGCGTCTGGATCAATTTGCCAGTTTACACGATACCGATGTAGTTACAAACAAAAATGCATCAGTCTATTACAACGCAAGGGTCCAAAATATCATAGTTTAATACAAACTCTACTAAAGACTAGTACAAATAAGTATCACTATTACAAGAGAAACAAAAATAGTGGCGGCCGAGATCCATCTACGCCATGGGTGAACCTTGTCAAATGAAGGCTTGCGACTTGCGTAACATCACTCATCATTCTACGTAGCTCCAATATGATAAGTTGGAACCAACATGGTCAATACATGGTTGTATTGACTAGTATCACATTAATGACCTAAATGCATTAGGGGTAAGTGGAGGTCTGGATTTTTCTTTTCACAAATCAGTGTTTCTTTTTCCCCATCTCTGTAAGAGGTGGATCTACTCCAGAATACTGGACATACTAAGTCCACAATCACCCTAGTCCCTAGACCTACTAGCTCAAACCCAATGAAGGAACCATACCTTCAGATGCTTCCAACAGGATCATATTCCCAAATTCAATCCAACAAGTTTTAGTTAAAATAATTATGAAATTGGTGATGACCAGTTAGTGAGATGTAATTGTCGTATGAGGCCTCCAATGTTGTCTCTATGTAATGAAGGCCAGTTGGTGAGATGCAATTGTCATATGATGTAAATGGACATTATTTTTGTTGTTTAAGTTTAACGGACTAAAAAACATCAAACACAACATGTTTATTGTCTCTATGCAACGTGGCCTAATGTGTAGTATCTCTTGCATGACACATCCAAAACATACTATAGTTTAAAATGAGCAAGTGGTCGTCAGACTAATCATTCCTATAAATAAAATCAAAATTATATTTAGGGCTTGGCATAAATAATGGTCAAAGTTAGCTATATAACAACATTCAGACTCACCTCGTGCAAGAACCTAAAAGTTATTTAGGGCTCAGTTTAAAATATGATTGAAGCATGCTTGCCAATAAGGCTGGTACTTGGCACCAGCTCTCCTCTTTTTTCAATGATGTCATCGTAAATACATATCAAGATCTTTAGCGGTAATATAATCTATCTGTACCTACTAATAAAGCAAGGTGCGTTTCTGCAAAATTTTCATCCGCTCACCTATATTATTTTTTGGGTTTTTATTGTATCTGAGGTGGTACTATTTCCTGCACACGCTCGTCTAAAATAATAATGACGACTGGCCTCGGCCCGTCCGAAGCACGCAGCCCATGCTCTGTCCCAATGAAGTCAGCCCACCAACTAGCCCATTTACAAAAAAAAAATGCATGCAAAAACATGCATCTATCTAGAATTGAACTCAAGACCTTCAGTTTAACACACTAGGGTCACGTCCAACTCAATAAAGACCTATTATGTTGAGAAATCTACTAGGTATGGTCCTCTCTTCAATTGGGCACGTCTCACACATGGGCCAGCTTGGGCCGTCGCTCGTGGCCTTTTTTCACGTCTCGCCCGCATGTGGCCGCCCGCTGGTGTAATGAAAATAGGATGTGTTTATCTTATATAGTACCACCTCGCTCTTTTACAGGCAATACAACCAATTTATATACGTTGGTGAGTTCAAACCAATAAGCAGCCTTGGGAATTAATAAGGAGGAAAGGGTAAAGAGTTGGGCCTGTTTACGCACAGATTCGGCAGGCATATATGCATGAAGAAGAATAAGGCAAGGATAAATGATGGGATATTGGGCTATAGGAGGAATATAAAAAATATACCCCCTTAAATATAGGAGGCTGCATGCAAAGACCAAAGGAGTAAGCGGGCAGGTAGGGATTTGGGAAAAAGGTTATATGCAGGCCTCCATTAGTTTTTCTGTATTCTTATGTACTATGTCTTTTTAATCATATGCAAGTTTTTTTACTAATTCTATAATAACTAAAGATTCAAAAAGGATGATTTCAACAAAGTGATAATGATTATTTCAATAAGGTCATACTAATTATTTGAGTGATTATTTTAAAACAATACCCAAACGAATTCTGGAAAAATAGAAAAATTGGTCGGTTTAACCAATGCAGAAGAAGGGAGGTACTAATTGTTATTAATTTTGTACTCGCTGTAATGCTTAAGCACTTTTTCTAGGTGTGTTTCTATGGGTTTTTCATCCGTTCACCCATATTCTATTTTTGAGATTTTTTTTAAAAAGTTTGAAGTGGTACTAATTCCTTTTCTGCTATAAGAAACAAAAAAGACTTGGCCAAGGTAGTTGTTGCACGCTACCCTTATGGGCCGTCGGGCGGGCAACTGGGCATACTGCTGCAAAATGAAGAAAAAAGTAATCATCAGGGTGAAGAATCGAATGAAGGATCCTCTGTATCAAGAAAGAAAGTTAGGGTTCGTGCCTCTCGTCGGCGCTGGCACAGATCCGCCTCGCCTCCGGTGGCCCTAGGGCCATGGAGGCTGTGGATCCTGGCAAGTGCCGGCGGGAGGGCTATGTTTTTAATCATTTTTTTCAATCTTGTTAGGGTTTGTGTCCTACTCAGGAAGGCGAGACGGCGGCGGCTCTCTGAAGACATATTTTTGTGCAAACTTTATAATGTCATAGAATCATATTCATATGAAAAACAACAGTTACTCAAGAACCTATATGTTAAAATGAAAATTGAGACTTCTTGCATTTTTTAAATTAAAAATGGGGCCATCTGATGGGAAGTTCCGCCCGACGATAGCTTGGCCAGATCTTCATGATGAATTTACTTACCCATGCTAATGCACCAGTCACCCTCCAATATAAAATAAATAAATAAAATGAAAGGAAATTGTGTATTCATTTTAGTAGGGTAAAGCAGTTGTTTACATGTAACTGTCGTATGATGTAAATAATGATCAGATATATTGTTTAAAATAACCTAAATAATTAGAAAGTATGTCCAAAGAAGCTTTGTGCAGACTTTCCTAATGAAATTATATGACGCGGAAGAAAAATTCCGGCAAAACAGAATATTTCAAATGGCGGAAAGAGAAAGTAACTATATTTTCTCTTAAAAATGTCTAGGTTGTTA
The DNA here is from genome assembly GCA_021605145.1 of Aegilops bicornis. Taxonomy (NCBI): domain Eukaryota; kingdom Viridiplantae; phylum Streptophyta; class Magnoliopsida; order Poales; family Poaceae; genus Aegilops; species Aegilops bicornis. The sequence continues at coordinate 706,406,322 of CM038672.1, forward strand.
TCTAGGTGATTGAACACTTAATGTCTCATGCCACTGACTATTACGAAGGTCTAATTGGTAATGGGGGAGACAATATTGTGGCCATGAGATTATGTATTTGATTCTACTAATAAATTTTCCCATGCAGATAACTAGGAACAAAACAGAAGTTCATTGTCTAGGAAATTACAAATGCTATCGACGGTATGGACATCAATAGGGCACCAGGTCCTGATAGAATTCCTTTGTGTTCTACTAGACCTGTTGGCCAATTATTAAGCATGTGCATGTTTAATGACCTTTACTCTCACAACCTAGACTTGAATAGATGTACCGGCTAACCTGATAAGGTTTATGTCTCCACGCTTACCATGTCAGCTTCTGGATCTATTTCCCAGCATAAATGGTACCGATGTAATACCAAACACAAATGCATCAGTCTATTACAACACAACGATCCAGAATATCATAGTTTAGTACAAACTCTATCTCAAGGCTAGTACAAATAAAGTATCATTATTACAACAAAAACACAAATAGCTACGGTCAACCTCCATCTACGCCATAGGAGAACCATCTCGAGTGAAGCCTCGCGACCCTATGTGACATCACTCATCTTTGTAGTCACCCCCAACATGGTAAGTTTCAACCAAGAGGGTCACTACATTGATTGTATTGGCTAGTATCACATGAATGAATATAACAGATCTATCTCACCCTACATGCATTTGGGGTAAGTGGAGCTTGAGATTTTGCTTTGCTTAAATATTTTTTAGTTTTTCCCTACCTTTGTAAGAGGTGGATCTACTCCAAAATACTTCCGTCCGGAAATACTGCGTCGGAGGAATGGATGTATCTAGATGTATTTTAGTTCTAGATACATTCATTTTTATGCATTCTCCGACAAGTATTTAGGACGGAGGAGTACTGGACAAACTAAGTCTGCAGTCATCCTAGACCTGCTGGCTCAAACCCAATGAAGGATTCTTAGCTTTGGATGCTTCCAACAGGATCATTCAATCCAACAAGTTTTAGTAAAGAAAAATACAAAATTGGTGATGACCAGTTGGTGACGTGCAATTGCCGTGTGATGCCTCCAATGTTGTCTCTGTGTAATGATGGTGTTTAAAATTTACCGACTAAAAAATAATAAACACAACATGTTTCTTGAGTCCGTGTAGTGGCGGCCTGATGTGTTCTATCTCCTCCATGACACAGCCCAAACATACTGTAGTTCAAAATGAGCAAGTGGCCCGTCAGAATAATCATTTCTATAAAACAAAACTAAAATCGTATTTAGAGATTAAAATACAGGGCCGCTGCTCATTTACTGCCCTTAGTTGGGAATTGTCGCTTCACGCGTCCCACTGCACCCATCCCTCGTGCCACGTTCGCTGCATGCATGATGCAGCGCGAATGACAGCGCGCTGGATACGGAGTCGCGCGCATGGGTCAATTCCCATGCGCTTTCAATGGAGCGGGAGGCGGTCGACGGCCCCGCCCGTTGTCACTTCATCAGGCGGATTGGCGCGAGGCGGTTGAGCCTCGCCCCGCCCTTTATAAAGAGGGGAGCGGGAGGAACGGGCGCCTCTCAATCGCCGTCATCTGCCTATCCCTATTCTCGCTTCCTCCTTTTTTCTGTCATGGCGAGGGGGCGTGGCGACGCTTCATCGGTGGCGGCGAGGGTCTCGGCTAGACAACAAATCACTCCTCCCCTTGCGAGTTCGTCGTCAGGCTGCCCCAGCCGCCATGTCGTCGTCTTCGCCTTCCGACCCCTTTTGGGCGGGAGATGGAGCTGGATCCGCCGCAGGCGTTGCGGTTGCATATGAGGGGTTGTGGGAACAACGACATATGGGCCGATGTCCAGTTCCCCGCCCCTCACGTCATGTATCTTCGCCAAGGGTGGAAGACCTTCGCCCGTATCCACAGCTTGACAGAGGGGCTCACTCTCCATTTCAAATTAATGGAGAGCGGCCTCCTCTCCGTCAAGATCTTCGGGCACTTCGGGACTCGCGTAAGGTGCTGCGCGAGAGCTCCTCCGACGATGAAGATTCCTCCTTGAGCGAGAGTGGCGAGGAAGACAGCGGCAGCGACGATTTAGGGGTCGCAGGCGGCAGGATGACGGGTCCGACTAAGTGTCGGGCGCCGCTCCGGGCGGCACCGGCAACCCCATCATTCGTGTGGCCGGCTCCTTTAACTTCTCGGGGTCATCTTCTTGGGCGGCTGGCGTTGGGAGGCTGCGGAAGAGGAAGAGGGCGGGAGGCAAGGCCGTCAAGTTGGAGTACGCGGGCACTGACGCCTTCGTCGCGTATTGACGTCCTGCCGCCTCGTCTTAGAGCTCTTCCCCCGGCACCGTCATCACCAGCCAGCCTTTGGTCGGCCACTGAGAAGTTCTCTTGGTGCTTTCTGTCGCTCGTAGCTCGCCTAGGTGCCCCTTTTGCCCTTCTGCTTTCTCGTTTCATTTCCTGAGGAGAGGGACAAGAAAAGGATTACGGGCACCTTATCTCCTTTTAGTCTTGTAAGCCTTCGGGCCTTTGTTAAATTTAAGACTTGTAATCCCCTTGCTCATGTTTTTCATTCTATATGAACTGTACCTGCACAGGATACTTCTAATGAAAAAGGGATGTTTGCCGGGTTCTTCGTTCATGGGTGAAACCCGCGACAAGGAACGAATACTATTTAGGATAAACGTTTTTCGCCCGGCAACAGGCCTTGCCGTTCCCCCACCTTGCTCAACCCTTCTCACGCTCTTGGCGGAGGCAGGGACGAGGTGGGCTTAGGCTCCTCGTTCCACTTCCTTGCTTCCACGACTACGACCAAATTCAGACCCAGGAGATAATCCTTGGGTATGAAAAAAGGGTATCACGGTAGCCTAGAAATAAAACGAGGTTTCAAATATCCCAGCCATAATGAAATGCATGATAGAGGATAAAAGAGTTATCTGGATCTGCAGCCCCCGGCAACTTTGGCTTGCCGGGGTCGGGACGCCGGACCGTTCCTTTCTTCCAGTCAGCTCGGCAGAAGTGTTTATGTGCCATGCGAACCAAAGAGGACAGAGAAGAACAGAAAGACACGCACTCAACCTCTAAGCTCGGGGTTAGCCGCCGTTGAGCACTATCAACCCTAACCGAGGAGGAGACTCAACCTAGCATGCATGCTATAACTTAGGGCGCCAGTAACCGCTTATTTATGCCCAGGGTTTGCGCCTGGCTTTGTACAAAGGGTTACATGCCTTGCCGGTAAGGCTTGTACAAAAGGGTGGCTTGCTGGAAGGCCCGGCAGCCGTGCCTTATGGGTAAAACTTGCGAAGATGCTCGATGTTCCAGGAGTTGCTCACTAGAATGGCATCTTCGGTCTCCAGTCGGACTGCGCCGGGCCTGGTGACTCGTGTTACCCGATAAGGGTCTTCCCACTTTGGCGTCAACTTGTTGGAATTCTTGGCTGACTGAACGTGCTGAAGAACAAGGTCGCTTTCCTCAAAGTTCCGGGCATGAACCTTGTGGCTATGGTAGCGGCGCAAGGCTTGCTGGTAGCGTGCTGCTCTCACAGCCGCCTGGATACGATCTTCCTCAAGGAGCGTCGCGTCATCTTGCCGCAATCGCTCTTGCTCAATCTTGTCATAAGCAAGCACTCGAGGTGACCCGTATATGAGTTCTGTGGGAGAATTGCTTACGCCCCAGAGACCAGGGCAAAGGGTGTCTTGCCGGTGGCTCGATTTTGCGTCGTTCTGATTAACCAAAGAACCGCCGGCAACTCGTCAATCCAGCGCCTTCCACTCTTGCGCAGCCTGTCAAAAGTCTTCGTTCTTAAGCCTCGCAGAACTTCAGCATTTGCTCTCTCCACTTGGCCGTTGCTCCGTGGGTGTGCCACGGAAGAAAAATAGACCTTGCTGTCGAGATCCTGAATGTATTGCATGAAGGCATGGCTTGTGAACTGTGTGTCGTTATCGGTGATGATCCTGTTGGGGACCCCAAAACGGCAAACTAGTCCTTTGAAGAACTTGACGGCTGACTGCACTGTCACCTTCCTTTGTGAACTTGTCGATTGCAACGTACAAGTACTCAAAGCCCCCGATGGCACGGGGGAAAGGGCCCAATATGTCGATCCCCCAGACCGAGAAGGGCCAGGAGAGAGGTATGGTTTGAAGGGCTTGAGCTGGTTGATGAAGCTTCTTTGAATGGAACTGGCACGCTTCACACTTGGTTACTAGTGCCGTCGCATCCTCGAGGGCGGTGGGCGGAAGAAACCTTGCCGGAAAGCCTTAACGGCAAGGTCCCTCGACCCTATGTGGGAGCCACATATGCCTCCATGTATCTCTGCCAACAGCTCCAGTCCTTCCTCCCGGGAGATGCACTTCAATTTCACCCCAGTTGGTCTTTTTCTGTACAACATGTTGTCAACGAATTGGTACAGAGCAGACCGGCGGGCTACTCTTTCTGCCTCTTCCTGCTCCTCGGGAAGCTCTCCTTTTTGGAGGAATCAGACGGTGTGGTACGCCCATGCCGGAGCCTGTGGCTCGACGACAAGGACCAAAGGCATCTCTTCCGCCACGGGAGTGGCCGTCTCCATGGCTATGGCCTAAGGCCCTGCCGGAGTCGGTTACCCCGCGGCAGGATCAACATTCACGGCAGCGTCTTCGCCAGCGGCTCCAGGGAGCTTGGTGGGGAAGTACTTATCGGGGCCTAGCTTCCTTCACTTGTTCCGCCTGGTTGACGGTTCAACGGATGGTTGAGTTAACTGAAGCACAAAAGTGCCTGGTTCCACAGGTAGCTGGAGGGCAGCGCGTTTTGACAGGTAGTTGGCGATGTCGTTTTCCGTCCGAGGGACATGCTCTGCTTGTATACCGTCAAAGCGCTCCTCCAGTTTCTTCACCTCATCCACGTAAGCTTCCATCAACGGGCCCTGATAATCATTGTTGATGTGCCTGACGACGAGCTGTGAGTCGCCCCTGACGATGAGCTTTTTGACTCCGAGGTCCGCCGCGATCCTGAGACCGGCAAGCAAACCATCGTACTTTCGGTGGTGTTGTTAGTTGACAATCCCGGGAAAGTGCATTTGGATGACATACTTGGGGTGCTCTCCGGTGGGTGCGACAAGCAGCACACCAGCACCGGTGCCTTGCAGCAAAAAAGCCCCATCAAAGTACATGATCCAGATTATGCTCGCTTCCTTGCCGGGAGAGTGGTCTCCTCTACCTCTTCGTCGGGCGTCGAGGTCCATTCTGCAACAAACTCCGCCAAGACTCTGCTCTGAATCGTCGAGGTACTTTTGAACTTTATACCAAAACTTGACAGCTCCAGGGCCCATTCCACGATCCTCCCCGTTGCATCTGGGTTATGCAGTATCCGTTGCAACGGGAGGTGGGTGACCACGGTGACCTCGTGCGCTTGGAAGTAATGACGCAACTTCCTCGTGGCCATAAGGAGGCCGAAGAGAAATTTTTGCACACCTGAGTACCTCAACCTAGCCCCCTGCAAGAGGGAGCTGACGAAGTAAACAGGGTGATGCCCCATTTTCTTGTTTTGCGCCACTTCACTCGGTCGCGGGGGCCCTGTCGTACTGGCGTCAGCCTCTGGCGGGGACTCAGTCTTGCCGGGACCGAGCCCTGCCGGGGAGGGTTCCGGCTCGCCATCCGTTGACTCTTCCGCTGCCGCTGACTCTTCGTCGACCTCTCTCTGTGCCACTAGTGCGGTGCTAACCACCTGATTCGTCGCCGCTAGATACAAAGAAGAACGGTTCTTATGGTTTGGGCGCAACCGGCACTGTGGTAGAGGAGAGGTACTTCTTCAAATCTTGCAGCGCTACCTCAGACTCTGGGATCCACTCCACTGGGCCCGTCTTCTTCAAGATCTTGAAAATGGGAAGGGCACGCTCCGCGGACTTGGAGATGAATCTGCTCATGGCGGCAATGCAGCCAGTGAGCCGACGCACGTCCTTTATCCAGTTGGGTGCCTCAATCTGCTCGATGGCCTTGATCTTATCTGGGTTTGCCTCGATCCCGCGCTGCTACACAAAGAACCCGAGAAGCTTGCCGAACGGGACGCCGAAGACACACTTCTCAAGGTTCAACTTGAGGTTGATCTTGCGCATGTTTGCAAATATTTCCTCGGATCTCGCACAAGGGTTGCTTTGTCCTTGGTTTTGACCACTATGTCATCCATATAAGCTTCCATATTTCTATGTAGCTGGGCTCAAAACCAATATGGACCGCTCTTGCAAAGGTTGAGCCAGCACTCTTCAACCCGAAAGGCATCCATAAAAAGCAATACGTACCACATAGGGTGGTGAATGTTGTCTTCTCCTCGTCCTCTTTTGCCATGAAGATCTGGTGGTACCCTGAGTAGGCGTCGAGGAATGATAAGAGGTCACACCCAGCCGTGGAGTCGAAAATCTGGTCGATGCGTGGAAACGGGAAGGGGTCCTTTGGACAAGCCTTATTGATGTCTGTAATCAATACACAGTCTCCACTTCCCGTTTGCCTTGCGCACCACTACCGGATTGGCCAACCACGTCGGATGGAGTACTCCTCTTACCAAGCCTGCCGCCTCTAGTTTTCTGATCTCCTCCGTGATGAACTCCTGCCTTTCCAGAGCTTGCTTCCTGACCTTCTTCTTGACGGGCCGCACATGAGGACAGACAACAAGATGGTGCTCGATCACTTCCCTGGGAACACCGGGAATGTCGGAGGCTTGCCATGCAAACACATCGACATTTGCCCGCAGGAAAGTGACGAGCTCGCTTTCCTATTTGCTGTCGAGGGTGGAGCTTATGGTGAAAGCTCCCCGTGTCGCCCTCCTTGACGGGCACCTTCTTGATCTCTGGTTGTGCAGCTACGACTTCTTGCTCTTGCTGGTGGAGCTCTCGCACGTTCTCAACGGGAGCGCAACACGCCGAAGAGGTGCGCTTGCGGAGTGTGTGCGAGGGTCTCGCCGGTATTCTTCGCTCCCGGGGCTCCGTCGGCAGGAGCAGGTGCCTTGATGGCAGCTGATGCAACTGCTTCCCGGTAGAGTTGGTCGGCGCAAATCAACGCATCTTTCTTGTCGGAGGGGACGGTGATGATATTCATCGGCCTGGGCATCTTGACATGTTGTAGGCGTAATGTGAAGCCGCCATGAACTTGGCCAGTGCCGGGCGGCCGAGGATCCATTGTAGGGCAAGGGGATCTCGGCTACATCGAAGACAATCATCTCCATCCTGTGGTTCAGCTCGCCTCCGAACGTCACGGGCATCGTGACCTTTCCCTTCGGCTAGCTCCTCCCCGGGTTGACCCCTTTGAACTTGCCCGTCTCCTCGAGGTCTCCATCAGGGATCTGCAGCCTCTTGATCACAACAGGCGAGATCAAGTTCAGACAGGCCCCGCCGTCCACCAGCATCTTCGTCACCTTGAGGTTCCGGATTGTTGGTGAGACCAACAACGGCAAGCACCCGACCACAGTAGTGCGGTCAGGATGGTCCTCGGTGTCAAAGATGATAGGCGTGCTGGACCACCTCAGTGGCTTTCGTGCGTCGAGCGATGACTGCACCGCTGTGATCTCATGCGCCCACTGCTTGAGCTAGCGGTGGGATGTATGCAGCGAGGCGCCACCATCGATGCACATGTCTTCTCTGGCTTTCTGGAACTCGTGATTGCCGGACTCATCGTCCTCGTCATGATCATCGTCTTCCTTCTTCTTGTCGCGGCCCCGGGTGGGCCTCTCCTGCTGATTATCTTTGACACAGTGGCCTCCTTGGCTGCCACGCTTCTTGCCGGATCCCTCGGCACCCTCTTGTCCCTTCTCTTTGTCCCGTCGCTCATATTCGGTTTTCTGCTTCTCAGCGAGAAGCTCCACCTGTCGGCAGTTCTGGAGGTCGTGGCCTTTGGTGTGGTGGATCTTGCAATACTGCTTGTCAGAGCCCCCTGGCTTATCGGCAGCCGCCAAGGCCCGGCAAGCGGCACACCCGGCAACCTCCTTGCCGGGGTCACTCACCTTGGGTTTCTTGGTGGCGCCCGTGTCGTCAGACCCCTCGACGGCAAGCACGATCTTGCCCCTGCGCTTCCTGTTACGACGCCGGCCCTTCTTCTCCAGGGTGGCGGTATCATCCGTGGAGTCGGTTTTCGCGCCGGCATCTTCGCCGGGGTATTTCCTTCCCTCTTCAGCATGAGCGCACCGATCGGCCAGAACATAAAGTTCGGCCACATCCCTGACCTTGTTCATCGCCAGCTCTTCGCGCATCTTATGATTGCGCACATTCTGATGGAATGCACGGATCATGGCGGCAGGATGAACGTCAGGGATGTTGTACTGCACTCGGCTGAACCTTTGGATGCACTTGCGCAAGTTTTCTCCTTCCTTCTGGGGGATGATATGCAAGTCACTCGCCTGGACATGAGCTTTGTGGCCTCCGGTAAAGGCGCCAACAAACTCATGACACAGATCCCCCCAAGAAGAAATGGAGTCTACCGGCAAGTGCATCAACCATGACATACATTGGGCTTGAGTGCCAACGGAAAATAGTTGGCGAGCACCTTATCGTCGCAAGCCCCGGCAGCTTGCATCGCGCTGGTGTAGATGTTGAGGAACTCCGACGGGTGAGTCTTGCCGTTGTACTTCTCGCCAACGTCGGGCTTGAACGTGCGGTGGGAGGGCCACTGGAACTGCTGCAGCTCACGGGTGAAGGCCGGAAAACCCACTTCGTAGGGCAGGCCACCGTAGGCTCCAGGTGCTAGGTGATCAGTAGTGGGCCCTGCCCACCTGTCCGACTGGTGGTGCGCGTCACGCCGGCGCTAGATGGTGGTTTGAGCGTCTTCATGGACTCGCTCCCGAAGAACTTGGCGTTGTTTGCGGTGGGTTCGCGGGTCGGACGATGCTATGGAGATATCATCACGAGCGTCATCGCGACGGACCGACACCCGCGGTGGTCGGGATGGAGGAGGGGAGTGCACCGTGGCCGCGTCGCCTCTGGCACGGCCTCCGCTGGCATGCGGTGGCTCGACGGAGCGACGGCCTCCGGGTCCCGCCGGCCGCAACTCATCGTTGTTGGCGATGCCGACGAGGCTCCAGATAGTGGCCCTCCATTCGTCAAGCTTCTCCGCAGCAGGAGGAAAATCGAGGAGCAGCTGCGCGCGTGCTAGGGCTTCCGCTGGCGTGGGCGGCGGCGAAAGCCGTGTGGACCGCGATGCGCCTCAACTTCTAACCGCGTTAGAAGGAGCCCCGTCATGGCCCCACAGCCGTTCGCCACCTTTGTCAGCACCTCAGCACGCATGCTGGCCCTCCTCATCATGTGATGGGAGCATGGGACTCTTCCCAGGGCGGCGCCCTGGGTCACCAGCAGGGCGGCACTGCTCATCGCGCACGACCTGAGAAGAGCACTCCATGGGCGCCAGTGTTGGCATCTTGGAGGCCGTCGCGCCGCCGTCTGGCGGCATGACGGCGCCCCTGGAGGGCCCCGCGCCGCGGGGGGGGCGACTCCGTCTCTGGAGCCCGCGATGTGTGGCTCGTCGCCTGGCATATGAACGACGCCGCTCACTAGGCCTGGACTGCCAAGGCGATGTGGATGTTCGCGGGCCGCGCCATGGGTTCTCTCCGCGACTTGCCTGCTACTGGTCCGCACCAGTGGCAATTCGGTCCCAGACGAACCGATCGCCGTGATCGTCTTCTTCTTAGGATCCATGGCGATGAAGAACAGCTAGGCCAACTACTAGACCAGATTCTCACAATTGCGCCCCCTACCTGGCGCGCCAAGGATGTCGGTGGGAAACGACACCTATGGGATCATAAGAATCCCTACTACAGTTTCGGGGCGCGGGCTTGTGAGAAGAGCATGTTAGTAATCAGCACAAGGATCTTTTACCCAGGTTCGGGCCGTGAAGATGCGTAAAACCCTAGTCCTGCTTGGTGGATGTATTGAGTGTTCTTGATCTCTCGAACAAGCTACGGGTGCTGCATGGTTTGAAAGAGCCGAATCCTTTTCCTGTATGCCATGGGCCTCCTTTTATAGGCGAAAGGGGCTGCCACAGTGGCACACAGGAGGTGGAAAGGCCTACAGTGTTGCGAGCTTATCGCTCGTATTATACGACAAGACGCATTTAATGCGCGACATAGGTGTCCTCTTGCTATATCGGGGACGGGGACGAGGCCCGTCCCATCCGTCGCCGCTCCTCCTCGCTTTGACACGCGCCCTGGCCAGCGATGCATGCGGTGCCATGTAGGCAGGCAAGCAGCCGAGGTGGCGCGGTGGTGGAGCCTCCACGAAGATCTGCATGCCGCCACGTAGGTGTGTGCTGAGTTGGCCTGGAAGCTACGTGCTGCCACGCAGGTGCCTGGCCAGCTGGTTGGCTGGCAGCTGCATGTGAACGGCGGTGGGGATCTGGTTGGTGCGGGCCTGGCAGCGGCCCCGCTGTCGCCTTTGGCAAGGGTCTTGCCGGGTGGCCGGCAAGGGTCTTGCCGTGGTGCGCTGTCGTCCCCGGCAAGGATCTTGCCGGGGGTCTTGTGAGTTTTCCTCGGTAAGAATCTTGACGAGGATCATTACCCTTCAATCCTTATCTGATCTTGAATATTCTTTGTCTTCACAAAGATCTGCATGCCACCATGGAGGTGCCCTCCGAGCCCTGCCCAACGTGGTTGTTCGCGTTGGAGACCGTGGGCTCGAGGGTGGCTCGCTCCGCTGGTGTGGGCGAGCTGCCCTGGCAAGGGGCTTGCCAGGGCTGCTGAGGCTGTCCCCGGCAAGGGTCTTTCCGGACCTGCTCTGCCTATCTGCTCTTTGTAGCCTTGGTCTTTGATATTGCTTTGTTTGTCTCGTGCGTTCGGCTTCTCTCCGGCTTCCCTCCTTTGCCCCGCTATGTGTGGCCATGGCGCGTGGCTCCGACTGCCCGTGCACAAGTAAAGGGGTCAAAAGGAGAGCCCCTACTTTTGTACACCGACACTTTATTTTATAGATGTATTTGATAACTTTAAGGGCGAAGATGGTGAAGGAAATATGCCCTAGAGGCAATAATAAAGTTATTATTTATTTCCTTATTTCATGATAAATGTTTATTATTCATGCTAGAATTGTATTAACCAGAAACATAATACATGTGTGAATACATAGACAAACAGAGTGTCACTAGTATGCCTCTACTAGACTAGCTTGTTAATCAAAGATGGTTAAGTTTCCTAACCATAGACAAAGGAGTTGTCATTTGATTAACAAGGTCACATCATTAGTTGAATGATCTGATTGACATGACCCAATCCATTAGCTTAGCACCCGATCGTTTAGTATGTTGCTATTGCTTTTATCCATGACTTATACATGTTCCTATAACTATGAGATTATGCAACTCCCGTTTACCGAGGAACACTTTGGGTACTACCAAACGTCACAACGTAACTGGGTGATTATAAAGGAGTACTACAGGTGTCTCCAAAGGCAGATGTTGGGTTGGCGTATTTCGAGATTAGGATTTGTCACTCCGATTGTTGGAGAGGTATCTCTGGGCCCTCTCGGTAATGCACATCATTATAAGCCTTGCAAGCAATGTGACCAATGAGTTGGTTACGGGATGATGCATTACAGAACGAGTAAAGAGGCTTGCCGGTGACGAGATTGAACTAGGTATTGGATACCGACGATCGAATCTCGGGCAAGTAACATACCGATGACAAAGGGAACAACGTATGTTGTTATGCGGTTTGACCGATAAAGATCTTCGTAGAATATGTAGGAGCCAATATGGGCATCCAGGTCCCGCTTATTGGTTATTGACCGAGAATAGTTCTAGGTCATGTCTACATAGTTCTCGAACCCGTAGGGTCCGCAACAAGGTTTCGATAGACGGTTATATTATGAGTTTATGAGTTTTGATGTACCGAAGGAGTTCGAGTCCCGGATGAGATCGGGGACATAACGAGGAGTCTCGAAATGGTCGAGACGTAAAGATCGATATATTGGACGACTATATTCGGACATCGGAAAGGTTCCGAGTGATTCGGGTATTTTTCGGAGTACCGGAAAGTTACGGGAATACGTATTGGGCCTTATTGGGCCATATACGGGAAAGAAGGAAAAGGGCCTCAAGGGTGGCCGCACCTTCCCTTGGTCTGGTCCGAATTGGACTAGGGAAGGGGCCCCCTTCCTTCCTTCTCCTTTTCCTTCCCTTTCCTTCTCTCCTACTCCTACTACATGGAAGGTTTCCTAGTTGGACTAGGAAAGGGGGAATCCTACTCCCGGTGGGAGTAGGACTCCCCTAGGGCGCGCCATAGAGAGGGCCGGCCCTCCCCTCCTACACTCCTTTATATACGGGGGCAGGGGGCACCCCATGGAGACACAAGTTGATCTTCGTGATCGTTCCTTAGCCGTGTGCGGTGCCCCCCTCCACCATAGTCCACCTCGATAATATTGTAGCGGTGCTTAGGCGAAGCCCTGCGACGTAGAACATCAAGATCGTCACCACGCCCGTCGTCTTGTGGAACTCATCCCCGACACTTTGCTGGATCGAGTCCGGGATCGTCATCGAGCTGAACGTGTGCTGAACTCGGAGGTGCCGTACGTTCGGTACTTGGATCGGTCGGATCGTGAAGACGTACGACTACATCAACCGCGTTGTCATAACGCTTCCGCTTTGGTCTACGAGGGTACGTAGACAACACTCTCCCCTCTCGTTGCTATGCATCACCATGATCTTGCGTGTGCATAGGAAATTTTTTTGAAATTACTACGTTCCCCAACAGATGGGACCTCCCACAAGGATATTACAAATGAACCAAGGGGGCTGTTAAGTTTATACAATGCAGCTTATCTTTTGATCCAGTGCTGTTCTGTGAAGCCTCATGCCTCTTAAAATATTTATTGCACAATAATCAAAGCCGAATATGCAATGTTATTCGGTTTGGAACTTTTGTCATATGTGCTAAACATATTGAGGATTTTGGTGATTCGTTATGAGTACTGCAACAAATATCCAAGGGTTATCAATGTTTTGACGAATCACTTATGGTTTATCTTTAGGTATGTCTAGATGCAAAATTTACCTTCGGTTGCTTTAAAAATGTTCATATTTCTAGACATGACAATTCGAAAGAGTTGGCACAGCAAGCATCCGGCTACTATGTTAACCATGGTGTATTGCATTTTTATCAATAGCCGATGCTTATTCTTGCCAACATAGGTAAGGCTGAATTGGAGCTCACCATCTCGGCCACTAATGAAACTTTTATGCAGACGAAGTAAGGATTGAAGGAAGTTCATTCTTGTTTATCTGCAAAATCCTAGCGAAAGGGAGACCAATATGGTCCGGAGGATGGTTTTGGTCTATGGAACCTTATCACCGGATTGTTATAGAAGCTGAGAAGTTTTCACCCAAGTTTGCATCAAGAGGTTCAAACAAGCAATGGCCGATATATACTTATCGTCCTAAGAACATGCAAAATGGCCGATGGAGTGTTGACATCGTCCTTAGAACAAGCTATGAGGAAGTTATTTTTCGGCACACAAGCTTTGCCGAAAAACAGGGGGGCATGTGTTGACACCAGATTTTGGCATGGTCAAAAACATAATTAAGAAGGCTTCAAATGGAAAAGTGCTCAAAGTGAGAAAGTTCCGTATCGTCAAAAGGAGAAACTTTGATATTTGGGTCGTAGCCGTCCGATCTAATCTCTAAGGCCAAAGTTGTGTTTGAAGTACTGAGATTTTGCATTCAAAACACTATTCGGCTGATTATGCCCCAACATGGCCTCATATGGGAAAAGTTTCTACATGGATTGTCTTCGTCTCGTCAAAACGATCGATTTTGATATAAGAAACGTCTAAATAGGAGCTTTGTATGCAAAAGTTAGAGCCAAAACGATGTGTTGCATAAGTCTGCCCCGGAAGTTCCGGGCAATACTTCCGGGGAGGTTCCGGGATAAACCGAAAGTTTGCACGCGCGCGTGCGTCCCGAAACTGGAATTTTAACATTATTTGCATATTTGCGGGGCCGATTTTAACATCAAGATGTCCTTGGATGAAAAAATGATCAACTAAGGAATTTTTCTGCATTGCAAGATCTACAACTTTGCTGTTGGGACCATTGCGATCCAAAGCCATATGCGACCTCCAGGAGCTGTGCAAGAGGGCTACTTGATGTAATTTTAGCCCGGAAGTTCCGGGCTGACCGGAAGTTCCGGGCTGACTGGAAGTTCCGGGCTGACCGGAAGTTCCGGCCCTCGTAGTCCGAGTTAGGTTATGTTTTGATGTTTTGGACGTGATTTGAATCCTTTTCTTGTACGGGAAGTCCAGCCGCCTCATATATATGTAAGGGGTGACGGCCGATTGAACAACACACAATCGAACAATCAATCTATCATCTTTTACCTTTACCTTTATCTCTCTCCTTGTTCTTCTTCTTCCCTGTACGTCGTTCGTTCTTCTTCATTGCAGGGCGGCGAACCTCGAGGCCCTAGGGGCGGTCAGGCCGACCTAGGGCAGCCCATAGCCGCCGCGCGCCCTGACGGGGTCCCTCCCGGGCGTGTGGGGTTTCGGGTCTACAAAAGCGCCCGCCGGATTGTCTTGCGTACCGCGCTTCCGGCGGGTCTCCTTCGACGTGAGCTGCGGTGCATCACCCCCGGCGTCGAGGGTACACGGTGACGTGTTCGTGTGTGAACAACTAGTTGGTGAGATGCAGTTGTCATATGATGTACATGCACATCATAAATTTTACTGACTAAATAATAACAAATGCAACATGTTTCTTGTCTCTATGCAACGAGGCCTGATGTGTAGTATCTCTTTCATGACACATCCCAACCATACTATAGCTTAAAATAAGCAAGTGGCCCGTCAAACTAATCATTCCTATAAACAAAATTAAAATTGTGTTTAGGGCTTGGCATAAATAATGGTCAAAGTTAGCTACCTAACAACATTGGGACTGACCTCATGCGAGAATCTGAAAGTTATCTAGGACTCGTATTAAAATGCGGCAGAAGTCTGCTTACCAACAAGACAGTTACTTGGCACCAGCTTATAATGAGAGAACCATACCTTTAGATGCTTCCAACGGGATCATATTCCCAAATTCAATCCAACAAGTTTTAGTTAAAATAATTATGAAATTGGTGATGACCAGTTAGTGAGATGTAATTGTCGTATGATGCCTCCAATGTTGTCTCTATGTAACGGAGGCCAGTTGGTGAGATGCAATTGTCGTATGATGTAAATGGACATTATGTTTGTTGTTTAAGTTTAACTAACTAAAAAACATCAAACACAACATGTTTATTGTCTCTATGCAACGTGGCCTGATGTGTAGTATCTCTTGCATGACACATCCCAACCATACTATAGCTTAAAATAAGCAAGTGGCCCGTCAGACTAATCATTCCTATAAAGAAAATTAAAATTGTGTTTAGGGCTTGGCATAAATAATGGTCAAAGTTAGCTACGTAACAACATTGGGACTGACCTCATGCGAGAATCTGAAAGTTATTTAGGACTCGTATTAAAATACGGCAGAAGTCTGCTTGCCAACAAGACAGTTACTTGGCACCGGCTTATAATGAAGGAACCAAACCTTCATATGCTTCCAACAGGATCATATTCCCAAATTCAATCCAACAAGTTTTAGTTAAGATAATTATGAAATTGGTGATGACCAGTTGGTGAGATGTAATCGTCGTCCGATGCCTCAAATGTTGTCTCCGTGTAACGATGGCCAGTTGGTGAGACGCAATTGTCGTATGATGTAAATGGACATTATGTTTGTTGTTTAAGTTTAACTGACTTAAGAACAACAAAACACAACAGCTTTATTGTCTCTATACAACGTGGCCTGATATGTAGTATCTCTTGAATGACACATCCCAAACATACTATAGTTTAAAATGAGCAAGTGGACGTTAGACTAATCATTCCTATAAAGTAAATTGAAACTATGTTTAGGGCTTGGCATAAATAATGGTCAAAGTTAGCTACATAACAACATTTGCACTGACCTCATGCGAGAATTTGAAAGTTATTTGGCACCTAGTTTAAAATACGATCAAAGCCTGCTTGCCAATAAGGCTGGTACTTGGCACCAGCTTATGGGAGCAGTTGGCACTACATGGAAAATGTGTATATCTACCTAAATTTTTGCCAAAAGAAAATGAAGCAGTTGGCTACACCCCTCTTTTTCCGAAAGGGGTCTTCCATAACTAATAAATAGTTGATTGAAAGATGGTCTTTGTTTTCAATGGAAGGGCCCAGCGTTATACTATTGCATCATACTCGCTCTATATCTTAAAATAAGCCGTTTTGGTAGGCCAAAATGACCTACCAAAACGTCTTATGTTTTGGTATGGAGGTAGTAGATAACTTTTTCAATTCCATTGTAAATAGATTCCTATGTTTGGCGGTGAACAAGAGAACATGTGAACGTCAGGGACAGTTATCGTGTGACAACCATCAGCTCTGTTGTTCAAAATGAACAACGTACTTTCTCTGTTAGTGTTTGCAAGATAATTTTTGGCTATTGAGTTCAATTTTAACCATGAATTTCATTTATAATATATAAGGTACATGCCATAAATTTTATTTAGTGTTGGAGCTAGGGGCCTGGTACTCACTCCCTTGTGGTAGACTTTATATATACGTACAATTTGTATAAATTAAGTGAAGTCGTCTTGTCACCACCGACCATCGAATTGACTACACGATTGTTCCAATTGTTGCCGTCGCATGAGGCGGAGCAGTCCTCCCTTGGAGGCAGTGAGCGCGGCATTGAGGCTTGAGGAGGCGATGCAGCGACAAGAATTTTTTATGCTATCGCGGGTATGGGCTATCGTGCCCACAAGTGAGTCCATATTTGACGCACCATGTGGTGAGTCATGGCATTACCCTGTCCCTTCCGTCGATGAGTGAAGACTTGATGAATGAAGTGGAGATCAACTAATTTGGTTTGAGGTCTTCACCCATCAGTGCTTGACCGAGAGGACTTCTGGTGGTGGTATGTGATACCTATCGAGGTTGTAAGTATGTTTCGCATATCTATAATTACCTTGTGTGATTGATAGAGTGGTGGTGTCTTATTTTAATTACATCCCCTCTCGAATAAATATCCAGGAACCACATTAATAAAAACAACAAATTAATCGAGGTAGGTCCAATTTCGGCTTTGTCCCATCGGTATTGATGACTTCACACGGTTGGTTTTTAATGTCCGGGAAGACGTCCCAACGCACCCCGTCTGATTAGACTGTCCAATCAGATTATCCAATGCAGTCGAACACAATGGTTGGCCATCAAACTAACCATCAGTACAACGCACGCAAGCCACTGACTACGCACAGGGCCCATTAACAGTCGCCCTCGGAGAGGGGTAGACAAGTGACGTCCATGGATGCCAGACTTCATGATGATCACATGGATGTGCCCGACACAACCGAACACAACAGTCGACCAATGAACCAAACTTGCTTACGTAGAACACGCAAGCATAACGAACAACCCCGGGCAGAGAGCAGTCGACTACCTGTTTAATACATGGATGCAGTTTTTGAGCTTTGCCTGGACCTTGAGATCCTTCCAGATGAATGGATCATGTGTTTTGCTACCTGACATTGAACCGTTGCGGCTGGCCGGATGGCATGTTCTACCATCTCTCCTAGCTATTTACCCTTGCTACCTCTTGATGTCCCTTTCGGGGTGACTTACTGAAGGAGCCTATGTTATATGTGTTGACCATAGCTTGCCTAACTTCTGGTTGTACTTTGTCTTTGTGTAGTTGGAGGCAGTTGGGAAAACATCCATCCTGAATAGAGGCTCATGTCATTGAAAGCAACTCAGCAAAGAAAGTTATTGACAATGATCACTGTCAAGGAAAATAGAAACATGGTATGAATATAATTATTTGCACACAGTTGAGGAAAAAATGTATCAAATAGTTTGCTTAATTCCAGGCTGTTGTTTGTCACTACGCCAATTGGCGCAATGGGTCATCTAGTTCTATTAATAGATGCATATGCAAGAAAAATAAACTAGCTACATAACAAGCATAGATGACAAATTTGCAGTTCCTTTGGACAATGACATCTAAGCTTAGGAGTCTGCAACATGTTTAAGCAGTTGTTTACATGTAACTATCGTATGATGCAAATAATCATTAGATCTATTGTTTGAAATGACCTAAATAATTCAAAATGTATGTGTAGAAAAAGCTTTGCGCAGACTTTCTAATGAAAAATATACGACGAGGAAGAAAAATTCAAGTATAACATATCCAATGAGAGAAAGTTGTTGCAGGGAGACTCCAATACCTAATTTGACAAAAAAAATCAAAAGCAGGAAAGAGCAAAAAATTATGTTTTCTTTTAAAAATGTCAAGGAGATGCTATCCAGGGGACTGAAAACTTAATATCTCATGGCACTGACTATTACACTGGTCTATTATGTAAAGGGGAAGGCAATCTTGTGGCCATGAAGTTATGTATGGGATTGCATTGACAAATTTTCCGATGAATATAACTTGGAACGAAATAGAAGCTCACTTGCTAGGAAATTTAAAATGCTATCGTTGTTACTGACACAATAGGGCACCATGTCCTGATGGAATTCCTTTGAGTTCTACCAGACCTATAGGCCAATTTTTAAGCATGATCTTTAACCATCTTTACTCTCACAACCTATGTTTGAATAGAATTATGTAATGACCAACCTGATAAGATTTAGTTCTCCATGCTTACCATGCCAGCGTCTGGATCAATTTGCCAGTATACACGGTACCAATGTAGTAATAAACAAAAATGCATCAGTCTATTACAATGCAAGGATCCAAAATATCATAGTTTAATACAAACTCTACTAAAGACTAGTACAAATAAGTATCACTATTACAAGAGAAACACAAATAGTGGCGGCCGAGATCCATCTAGGCCATGGGTGAACCTTCACTAGTAGAAAACAGGGCTTTCGTCCAGGCCAGTTTAGCCCATTAGTCCCGGTTCAATCCAGAACCGGGACTAATGTGAGCATTTATCCCGGTTCGTGCGGCTAAGGCATTAGTCCCGGTTCACCTGTGCCCATTAGTCCCGGTTCGTGCCTCAAACCGAGACTAAATGGTGCGATGCCCATTAGTACCGGTTCATGCCTCAAACCGGGACTAAAGAGTAGACCTTTAGTCCCGGTTTGAGGCACGAACCGGGACTAATGGTTGAGACCTTTAGTCCCGGTTCGTGCCACGAACCGGTACTAAAGGTCCCATTTTCAAACTCTACCCCCATGGATCGCCTTTTCAATTTAAAAAAAATAAAAGAAAATGATGGAAATGTCAAAAAAATAAAAGAAAATAAGTTTCCCATGTGATATGTGGTCTAGTTGTTGGGAAAATTTGCAAATGTGAATTTCGACTTTATTTGCAAAATCCCTCTGGAATTTGTAAATATGGGCATAACTTTTGCATACTAGCTCGGATGAAAAAGTTTTTTATATGAAAAATCATCTACTCGAAAAGTTACATCCAAATTTAACGGGGGGAACCCCGTTAAACATTTTCAAAGTCCTCAAAAACCTAACAGAAAAAAAGTTACGGGGCTTTTAATATCTAGAGTGGAAAAAATCGAAAAAATTTCAAACAGTGGTCAAACAATGGTCAAACCATGGTCAAACTAATTATTCTAGAATATTAGTGTTACTAAATAATTTGTTCAGTTATTTTGAATTTTGGTCAAATCTGGTCAAACTGTGGTCAAACAATGGTCAAACAATGGTCAAACCATGTTCAAACTATGGTCAAACCATGGTCAAACTAATTATTCTAGAATATTAGTGTTACTAACTAATTTGTTCAGTTATTTTGAATTTTGGTCAAATCTGGTCAAACTGTGGTCAAACTATGGTCAAACTATGGTCAAACCATGGTCAAACTAATTATTCAAAATAACTATTGTTTTCTAAATAATTATTGTTTTTGAAAACAATAGTTTGAAACTCAAACAGTGAAATGTGTCAATTCATGCTCAAGCAAAATTCCTGAGGGTGAATAGGATTGACATCTTACAATTGTCAGGAAAACAACAAGTGCAGACTTGGAAACAAGGGAGAATAGAACCCGAAAGTTAAGCGTGCTCAGGCTGGGTGAGTGGAAGGATGGGTGACCGTTCGGGAAGTTAGGTGATTTGGAATGATGAGGGTGATTAGAGAAGAGGATAAATTGAGCAGTGATGAGGGGTGCTGATTAGAGATTAGGGGTTAAAATAATTCAAAATTTTGAAAATAAAAAATTATTCAAAAAAAATTCAAAAAAAATTCAAAAAAAAATCATAAAATTTCCATTAGTCCCGGTTGGTGTTACCAACCGGGACTAAAGGTGGAGCTCCATGTGGCCGCGGCCTTTAGTCCCGGTTCTGGATTGAACCGGGACTAAAGGGGGGAGGCATTAGTACCGACCCTTTAGTCCCGGTTCACCAACCGGGACTAAAGGCCCTTACCAACCGGGACAATAGGCCCTTTTTCTACTAGTGCTTGTAAAGTGAAGGCTTGTGACTGACGTAACATCACTCATCATTCTATGTAGCTCCAATATGATAAGTTGGAACCAACATGGTCAATACATTGGTTTTATTGTCTAGTATCACATTAATGATCTAAATGCATTAGGGGTAAGTGGAGGTCTGGATTTTTCTTTTCATAAATCAGTGTTTCTTTTTCCCTAACTCTGTAAGAGGTGGATCTACTCCAGAATACTGGACATACTAAGTCCACAATCACCCTAGTCCCTAGACCTACTGGCTCAAACCCAATGAAGGAACCATACCTTCATATGCTTCCAACGGGATTATATTCCCAAATTCAATCCAACAAGTAATTATGAAATTGGTGATGACCAGTTAGTGAGATGTAATTGTCGTATGATGCCTCCAATGTTGTCTCCAATGTTGTCTCTATGCCTCCAATGTTGTCTCTATGTAACAAGTAAATGGACATTACGTTTGTTGTTTAATTTTAACTGACTAAAAAACATCAAACACAACAAGTTTATTGTCTCTATGCAACGTGGCCTGGTGTGTAGTATCTCTTGCATGACACATCCAAAACATACTATAGTTTAAAATGAGCAAGTGGCCGTCAGACTAATCATTCCTATAAAGAAAATCAAAATTATGTTTAGGGCTTGGCATAAATAATGGTCAAAGTTAGCTACTTAACAACATTCGGACTCACCTCTTGCAAGAACCTAAAAGTTATTTAGGACTCAGTTTAAAATATGATCGAAGCATGCGTGCCAATAAGGCTGGTACTTGGCACCAGCTCTTCTCTTTGTTCAATGATGTCATCGTAAATACATACAAAGATCTTTAGCGGCAAGATAATACACTTAATAGATAGATCTATATCCTAGATGTGCCATATTTTTGTGCAAACTTTATAATTTCATAGAAGCATATTGTCGGTGTACAAAAATAGGGGCACATTTTTGTACCCTTTTACCTGTGCACGGGCAGTCAGAGCCGCGCCCACGGCCGCACCAAGCAGGACGAGGAAGGTGAGCCGAGGTAAGACCAAAGCCCAAGATGGTCAAAGCAACGCCAAGGCCAAGACCACTAATAGCAGAGGGACGAAGCAAGTTCCCCCGGCAAGATCCTTGTCGGGCGGCCTCAGCGGCCCCGGCAAGACCCTTGTCGGGACAGCTCGCCCCGCACCAACAGAGCGAGCCACCCTTGGGCCCACGGCCCCCAGCACCATCATCATCGTGGGGCCAAGGCTCGGGAAGGCACCTCTGTGGTGGTATGCAGATCTTTGTGAAGACATATTCAAGATCAGATGAGGATTAGAAGACGACGATTCTCGGCAAGATCCTTGCCGAGGAAGGCCACCAGACCCCCGGCAAGATCCTTGCCGGGGACGACAGCACGCCACGGCAAGACCCTAGCCGGGCCACCTGGCAAGGCCCTCGCCAAGGACGTCGGCGGGGCAACCGCCAAGCCCACGTCAGCCAAGCTTCCACCGCCGTTCAGGCAGCTGCCAACCCAACCAGCTGGGCAGGCACCTACGTGGCGGCATGCAATCCTTCATGGAGGCTCCACCACCGCGCCACCTCAGCTGCCTGCCTGTCTACATGGCACTGCATGCGTCGCTGGCCAGGGCACGTGTCGAAGCAAGGAGGAGCGGCGACGGATGGGACGGGCCTCGCTCCCGTCCCCAATAAAGTGAAGGGACACCTAAGCCTCGCATTAAAGGCATCATGTCCGGTAATACGAGGGATAACCTCGCAGCACTGTACCCTTTCCACCTCCTTCTTGCCACTGTGGCGACCCCTTTCCCTATAAAAGGAGGCCCAAGGCAACCAGGAAAAAGATTCGGCTCTTTGGAACCTCGCAGCACCTAGAGCTAGTTCGAGAGCTCAAGAACACTAAATACATCCACCAAAGCAGGACTAGGGTTTTACGCATCTTTGCGGCCCGAACCTGGGTAAAATCCCTTTGTGTTGTCCGCTGGTCCCGCTCTTCTCACGATCTCCGCGCCCTGCAATCGTAGAAGGGATTCCAGTGATCCCATAGGTGTCGTCTCCCACCGACACATATTCATATGTAAAACAACAGTTACTCAAGAACCTATATATTAAAATGAAAATTGAGACTTGCTGCATTTTTTAAATTAAAAATAGGGCCATCTGATGGTAAGTTCCGCCTGACTATAGCTTGGCCAGATCTTCATGATAAATTTACTTACCCATGCTAATGCACCAGTCACCCTGCAATATAAAATAAATAAATAAAATGAAAGGAAATTGTGTATTCCTTTTAGTAGGGTTAAGCAGTTGTTTACATGTAACTGTCGTATGATGTAAATAATGATCAGATATATTGTTTAAAATAACCTAAATAATTAGAAAGTATGTCCAAAGAAGCTTTGTGCGGACTTCCCTAATGAAATTATATGACGAGGACGAAAAATTCTGGCAAAACAGATCTAATGAGAGATAGCTATTGCAGGAAGACTCCAATACCAATTCTACCAGAATATTTCAAATGGCGGAAAGAGAAAGTAACTATATTTTCTCTTAAAAATGTCTAGGTTGTTATCTAGGGGATTGAACACTTACTGTCTCATGCCACTGACTATTACGGAGGTCTAATTGGTAAAGGGGGAGACAATATTGTGGCCATGAGATTATGTATTTGATTCTACTAATAAATTTTCCCATGCAGATAACTAGGAACGAAACAGAAGTTCACTGCTAGGAAATTACAAATGCTATCGACGGTATGGACATCAATAGGGCACCAGGTCCTGATGGAATTCCTTTGTGTTCTACTAGACCTGTTGGCCAATTATTAAGCATGTGCATGTTTAATGACCTTTACTCTCACAACCTAGACTTGAATAGAATGATGTAACGGCTAACCTGATAAGGTTTATGTCTCCGCGCTTACCATGCCAGCTTCTGGATCTATTTCCCAGCATACATGGTACCGATGTAATACCAAACACAAATGCATCAGTCTATTACAACACAACGATCCAGAATATCATAGTTTAGTACAAACTCTATCTCAAGGCTAGTACAAATAAAGTATCATTATTACAACAAAAACACAAATAGCTACGGTCAACCTCCATCTACGCCATAGGCGAACCATGTCGAGCAAAGCCTCACGACCCTATGTGACATCACTCATCTTTGTAGTCACCTCCAACATGGTAAGTTTCAACCAGGAGGGTCACTACATTGATTGTATTGGCTAGTATCACATGAATGAATATAACAGATCTATCTCACCCTACATGCATTTCGGGTAAGTGGTGGATCTACATGCTTTGCTTAAATCAATTTTAGTTTTTCCCTAACTTTGTAAGAGGTGGATCTACTCCAAAATACTGGACAAACTAAGTCCGCAGTCATCCTAGACCTGCTGGCTCAAACCCAATGAAGGATTCTTACCTTTGGATGCTTCCAACAGGATCATTCAATCCAACAAATTTTAGCAAAGAAAATACAAAATTGGTGATGACCAGTTGGTGACATGCAATTGTCGTGTGATGCCTCCAGTGTTGTCTCTGTGTAATGATGGAGTTTAAAATTGACCGACTAAAAAATAATAAACACAACATGTTTCTTGAGTTCGTGTAGTGGCGGCCTGATGTGTTGTATCTCCTCCATGACACAGCCCAAACATACTGTAGTTCAAAATGAGCAAGTGGCCCGTCAGAATAATCATTCCTATAAACAAAACTAAAATCATATTTAGGGATTGACATAAATAATAGTCAAAGTTAGCTACCTAACAACATTCGGACTCACCTCATGCGAGAACCTGAAAGTTATATAGGACTCAGTTTAAAATGCGATCAAAACATACTTGCCAATAAGACTGGTACTTGACACCTGCTCATGAGAGCAGTTGGCGCTATATGGAAAAGCGTGTGTTGCTACCTAACAATTTTGACCAAACAAAATGAAGAAGTTGGCTACTCCCCTTCTCTTCTGAAAAGAGGTCATCCTAAACTAAAAAATAGTTGTTGAAAGACAGTATTTGTTTTCAATGGATGGGGCCAGCGTTATATGGTTGCATTATAGATAGGTTTTTTAATTCCTTTGGAAATTGATTCCTAAGTATAGGACTGAACAACAGAACATGTGAACGTCGGGCCAGTTGTTGTGCGATGGCCATCAGGTCTGTTGTTTAAAATGAACTACGTGCCTTCTTTGTTGGAGTTTGCAAGATCATTCTCGGATATTGAGCTACATTCTAACCACGAATTTGACTAGTAAAAGATAAGTTACATGCCATAAATTTTACTTAGTGTTGGAGCTAGTTGCCTGGTACTCACTCCCTTGTGGTAGACTAGATATATACGTACTACTTTTATAAATTAAGTGAAGTCATCTTGTCACCACCGACCGTCGAATTGACTACACAACTGTTCCAATTTCTGCCGTCGGAGGAGTCGGAGCAGTCCTCCCTTGATGGCGATCAGAGCAGCATTGAGGCTTCAGGAGGCGATGCGGCGGCAAGACTTTTTGATGCTGCTGCGGGCTTGCAATGTCGTGCCCACAAGTGAGTCCAGATTAGACGCACCATGTGATGACTCCTGGTGTTTCCTGCCCCTTTGGGCGTCGAGTAAAGACATGATGCATGAAGTGGAGATCAACTAATTTGGCTTGAGGTCTTCGCCCTTTAGTGCTTGACCGAGAGGAATTCTTGTGGTGACATGTGATACCTATCTTGAATCTTCCAGAAGTAAGTATATCGGGCTGGCAATTAAACTTGGACCAAGAGCCGTTCTCCACATACGAGAAGATTGATGGGTAGCTAAACTTTTCCTGGTCACCATGCGGACCCTAGAGCGTATCAAGGCACTATTAGATCATGCGTCCATCAAACTTAATTCTAACTATACGAGTCCACCTGTTCGTCAACTTTTTGCTAATGGTATATACGGTTGAATTGTCGACATTAGCGAGAGGTTGCGCTTTTTTATTTTTATTTTTCTTTTTTCTATATATGTTCCTGCCAATATTCCCGAAGCTATATGCTCTCGATCTGCTTGTTAGTAGATTTGTTCGGTCCTGATGTCCTATATTTTTTCAAATATAATACCATCCCGTTATAATAGTTGTGTGCGTCCCATGCATGTTACATAGGCCGCGAGACCTTGACCTTGCTTTTCAGAGGAAGAAAAGACAAGGGAAACTCTATCTAGAGTTTTGAGCGTCGCTTCCTTTCTGAAATTGTTGTTGTTGACAAATCTCATTGTCCATGTGATGTTATGAGATGGTTGATGCAGATATGATCATTGTTGTTGTAGTTTGCCAATTACGAATCTGATCGCTTTTTATTTCACGCCTACATATAGCTTTGGTCTTATATGACTAACAATTTGCCAGTGTTTTTGTGTGTGTGGGTTGGTGTTGCTTGTGTGCATCGTAACCATGCAGAGTTCGAGTGCGTGCTTACTATGTTTGTATCCTCTTGATGCTTTATTTTTAAGCCAATAAAATCCACCCCTTCTCGGAAAAAGGCTAGCTGTGTGCTCCTTTATTTTTAAGCCAATAAAATCGACCCCTTATCGGAAAAAGGCTACCTGTCTGCTCAGCTAACGTGTATATAAAGGCCGTACCTGAATCAAAGCATAACACGTTTATGGATCGCCTACTACACACTACAAGTATGAGGCCATACGTTCAGCTGCTCCGTCCCAACCAGTCGGCTACGTGCGGCCTGGACTGCTTGACCCTTCCACACGCGAGGCGCCCGTGGCCGTGGCCGCGATCGACAACCGCGTTCACCAAGCGTGGACCGCTGCGACGCCTGCTCCTGGCAACCGGCGTCACAGCCACTCCAGAAGAAAGGGTCTGCAGCTTCGAGCCATCGGCGTGGGCCGACTTCTTCCTCCAATATGACCCCGATCTACACCAGGACAAGGTATTAAATGTTTGTTAGTATTATTATTGTGGGATTCATTCATTAGCCGGTCAGACATTAGACGTACCCACATACATCACCGGAAGTCTGAAATAAATTCAAGGAAATGCGAGCACCAGTATTAAATTTAGGATTTAAATCTTGATGGGCTGGGAATACGACTGTGCTTCTAACAATTCAAATCTTAGTAGTTAGTAATCACCTAAAGCCATATAGGAAAAGAATTTAAACATAATTAATTTATGTTAACAGCTCTTTTAGCGGTTGTAAATGCAGCAGCGATAGAAACCACATAGATGTAGTGAGAGCTTGTCTAAAACGCTGTAGCAACGCTATAGGCCGCATGTTTCAAGGAAAATGTTAATTCCCCGAAAGTAACTCCGTACCAGGCAAACAATATCATCTAGTGGCAGAGCACAGGGTGAGCGATAGTGTGGGTTCGTAATCCTCAAATGCTAATTTATAGCGAGGTTGAAAGTATAAACAATACTTCATGTTTTTATCTATGTCTATGTGGGACATGCGTATATGGTCTGGTATACTCATATATATGGTCATAATATTTCATCTACACATGGACAATGTCATTAAAATTATTTCTTGATGATTTGAAGCAAACTTATGTCTGAGCATGATTGAAATAGTTTACATGTGCCATCCAAGGACTAAACCTGTAATTTATATCTTTTAGAGTTAATTCCAAATTCTGTTACAATTGTATTTTTAATATAAAAGAATGAATTGAATTCAATAATTGGCAGAAAAAGAAGGTGCAAATTTAATCCGATTTCCATGAAATTTCTTTTTATGTCCACATTGTATCCCTTTTTGGTTCGTCCTAACACACCTATACATGCATGCAGATATCTGAACAATACATGAGGGTAAAAGCTGACAAACTGAAGAAGAATGTAAACGTTTTGTTCAACATGTTCAACGGTACCCTAGTAGACAAAATGATACTATTGGATGCACTCCAGCGTCTCGGGATAGATCACCTTTTTCAAGAACAGATCAACACAGCCATGCACGAAATCCACAAGAGTGAATTTAATAGTTGTAGCCTCTATGAGGTTGCTCTTCGTTTTCGCTTGCTAAGAGAGCATGGACTTTGGGTATCTCCAGGTAACTATCAATGTGATTATTTTATCTGTTTGTTAATGGACACCCCTTACAAGCTATCATAGTAATCCACAATTGATCAAATTTTAAAATAATGCCCAATACACCCACCAAGTGATACGTTTCATACCTGAACGACTTCCACTATAACTTTTATTCACGCAGCTTTCGATCATGTTTTTGCAGATATGTGGTATAGATCGAAATAATCATTGACTAAATCATGATGGCATGTGATGTGCGTTCGTCCATGTCTCCAACAGATTTTAGTAATTGACGGCATAAGACATATGAACTAATTTACTTGCAACCTATGGAAAACATATCTCAGCGAGCAATACCTACCCACAATCAACATCAATTGTTAAACATTCTTTTGCCTCAATCAACATAAAATTTTCAACATTTTTCGCATATAAAAAACATAGTTCAATCATCTGTCTCATATGATGGTAGGATACAAATCTAATCTGCGAGGGTTTAAGTTACAAATACACTGATTTTAGAACTAATCCCAAACATTAGATACACAATTAATTTCTGTTCATCCTGAAGATAGACTGCTATGGCTATAAATGCAGTGATAATATAGCTTATATTCCACATATCCACTATTTCATGCCTAGTGTAAAAGAAATAAAATGAAAGAACAGAGGACATAAAGCAGTAATGGAACCTCACCTGCAGCACTTGTTGCACCCATCATCCACACGTTCAGCTTTTCCTACCGAGATGTGAAAGCAAGCTTTTGCATCAGTGTATTATTTACTGCTTTATGCCTCGTCAGCTCCAATTTTGCCAACTCAGCCCAATGGATGGATCCGACCAGTTAGTGATATCATCAAAGCAATTAGCATTTAGCGCTAGTGTTTTTTGCCACTATCAGTGCGTTGTGTGCAGTGTTTTTTGTCACAAATTATAAAGTGGTGTTTTTTCTGCTAATGATGCATGTATTGTGTGGTTTTATGGAACTCATTCTTAAAAGTATAAGACAATATTGGTGATTTTTTATAGGATGTAAGAATTGAATGCTTGAAATTTAGTTATGATTGGTTCATTGCAAAGTTGATCTAAGTCTTGTGATTTAAACTGTGTCAGTGAATATATTTTTATGATCATGTGCGGTTTTACATTATAAGGGTGTGAGAGGGTTGAGAGGGTGCCCGATTTAATGTCATATCTAGTACTATCTTGTCTCATAATATAAGGGGTTTTTTGACATTAAATGTTTCACGTTGTGGAAACGACTTGTAAGACACTCCATGCACATTCAAAGCGATCGTAAATAATTGAAACCAACCAAAAAAAATCAACAAATTAACTCTTTGTTTAGATGGGAAGAAATTACTCGTCTACAACCTGAATACTTTTTGCTCGGAAGTTAAATAGATGTGCCACAAGGTATGTGTTTTCTTTGTTGTTGGTAGCTAGGAACGAGGCATATGATATATCCATTTAAGTACGAGAGAGTAATATTTGAGTATGCTCAGAAAATTGCAATCTGATTATTGGGAAAACCGTTCTTGATTTATTTTTTCGAAAAGGGGGATAACCCCGGCCTATGCATCGAGCAATGTATACAACCATGTTTATTATATTATTGAACAGAGTCTAACAAGAACAAATATATGGATCAACCCAAACCCACCTTCATGCCGAACTATGTCGCTACACCTATTAGTTTGATGATGATTCCTAATTACGCACCAACGCACACCATCTAATCCGGTGGCCTCACCAAGACGCTCCACGGCGAGCCTAGATCATCAACCGGTCTACCAGACCCTCAGCATGCACCGTAAGCGCACGCTCCAAAATCCGCCACGCCATCTTCCGTCGTCCCAACTTCATGAGAGATCCACTCATTGACCTTGTCAGGCCCAACTGCCAGCGATGTCACCACGACACCAGACAGCTCCACCACCCTGCCCGCATTTATCAACACATTGTATCACCGAGACTCTCCGTGCCACGCCTCTGAAATCCACATTCGCCGACGTGGTAGATGTCACATCGCACCACCTCCACCACCAGGGAACCATCCATGCTTGCCATGCACACCCTCCATCTCCCTACCCAAGACGGCGCCTCCAAGGAGGTGACGACGCCATCGTGCCACCGCCGCCCATTCATGGGGAACTAGGGTTTTCATCCCAGGCACCGACGGAGGAGATGACCTCGCCATCGCCACCATGGAGGGGAATGATACCCGGAGCGCCATCGATGACGTGACCGCTGCCATTTGGTTTGGTAGTTGTTTCCCCTGGACAAGCTCCCACCCCGACACCCACTAGGCCACCCACCAACACTGGAGATCTGGTCTAGCCGATGAGAAGAACCACGTGCTAGGATAGTCCACCTTAAATCTGACGAGAGGGTCACAGAGAACCACCTCACACCACGACCACCATCCACCAGGACCTCGCCGACGAAGCAGCCAAGGAAAACCGGTCGACCATTGCGGTGAACGGCCACCGCTGGTGGAAGGATGCTGTCGTGATTTACTAGGATTTATGTACTAGTGTACGAATCAATGTCTCATACATGTCACTTTGTTTTGTAGATGTATTTGATAACTTTAAGGGCGAAGATGGGACCTTCCACAAGGATATTACAAAGGAACCAAGGGGGCTGTTAAGTTTATACAATGCAGCTTATCTTTCGATCCATGGAGAATCGGAACTCGATGAAGCCGTCTCTTTTGCAAGTCGCCATCTTGAATCAATGAAGAGCAGCCTTAAGTACCCTTTATCCGAGCAAGTAAAACGAAACCTTGAGATACCATTACCAAGGACTTTGAAAAGAATAAATGTGCCATATTATATTGAGGAGTACAAGGAAGAGCAAGCTTGCAACCTGTCTGTGCTGGAGCTTGCAAAGCTCGACTTTAATCTTCTGCAGCGTCTTCACCAGCAGGAGCTAAAGGAATTTTGTCGGTAAGCTACGTTCTGGACTTATAGTGTTATTAAGCCTAGAAAGACGTAGACATAATTGAGGATGTAAATATACATGCCTAGATCGATTAGCCTTCATTGCAAACTGGATGTATCAACATAAGGATATATACATTTTATTTTCAGATGGGGAAACGATTTATACAAAGAAGTGGGACTAACCTACACTCGGCATCGTGTCGTTGAATGTTACTTCTGGTCCTACATCGGGTTCTATGAGCAGCCCTATGGACGTGCACGAATAATCCTTGCCAAGATAATTGTTCTAGTGTCCCTGTTAGATGACATCTTTGATATGCATGCTACCCTAGAAGACAGTCGCAAGCTCAATGAAGCCATACAAAGGTCTGACAATAATCTCCTTTCAGTCATTAATCTGGTCTTTCTCACTCCTATAGCTAGAGTAGTACTCCTTCCGTCCCAACAAAATCCGAGACACTTATTTTGGGACGGATGGAGTACTATATATCAAGCAGGCCAAACATAAACTAATTAGCTGTACATATGAACGTGCAGATGGGATGAGAGTGCTATTCTTCTCTTACCGGAGTACTTGAAAAATTACTATGTCAGGTTGATGAATACCTTCGCTGCGTTTGACGATGAACTGAAACGAGATCAAAAGTATCGTGTTGCTTATTGTAGAAAAGCAGTATATGTTCTACTCTCAATTCTTTACGAACAGATTCTAGCTCTTAGTCTAAAATTCATCTCCTCACGCGTACATATGCACACATGTGCAGTTCCAAACCCTTTGCAGGCATCACCAACAGGAATCTGAATGGTTTTATAGTAACCACATACCAAGCTTTGAAGATCATGTCAAGTGCTCGATCATCTCTACGGGAACTCCAACAATATTTCTCGGTTCACTTATTGGTATAGGTGATGAAGCAACCGAGGAAGCATTCAAGTGGGCCATCGGTTGCACCGACGCTGTAAAGGCTTGCGGTGAAGTGGCACGTTTTATGGATGACATGGCTGCGTTTAAGGTATGTAGACGTATAAAAATATATATGTGCATATTTTCTATAAACTTCTATAGAAAACATGCAGTCTGTGGTTCGCGACAATGTCAATATATCCAAACATTATTTTCATTATTTGTTAATAAACAGAGCGAGTATATATCCAAACATTATTTCATTATTTGTTTATATCCGGTTATTCTTAAACTTATTTTACAGTTATAAATGGATCTAGAAACTAACTAGAAGTGTGCTTGTTCATAGGAAGGAAAGAACAAAATGGATGTGGCAAGCTCCGTGGATAGTTATATCAACCAGTATCATGTCACGAGTGACGAAGCTTTTGCCGTGCTGGACAATCTGGTTGAAGATGCATGGAAAACCACCAATCAGACACGATTCGACCGCCGTGCAATACTCCCTCTTGTGAACCGAATCGCGTGCTTCACCAAGAGCATGGCCTGGTTATACCGCGATAAAACTGATCGCTACACATTCAGCCGTGGCGACAAAGACATGATGAAGCAGCAGTTGGTCGAGCCTATCCTTCTCTAGATTATAAACATTACTTTAGTTGCTGATCCTCTCGGCCACAAGGCACTGATCCTTGTTTCTATGTACTTTCACTCTGCAATAAGGCGGATTCTCGAAGAGCAGCTATGAAAATGCTGTTGTGGAAAAGCTGGAGACTGTTTGGTTAAAACGACTATGAATTGTATGTAATGCCTATGGGCCTGAATGAATATGTTTATATGCTAATTGACCGTAGCAGTGATGTGTACATTTGTAGGTACTAGCAAACGTGTTCGTGCGTTGCAACAGGAGAAGAAAAATCGTTGCACGTCCAAAACGATCCCCATGTTGCCACTTCTCTATTTCGGCAGCATCGCCGATGATGATCACGATTGTACACCTATTCATGATGAACGTGATCAATCGCAGGCGATGAGCTTGGTCATCACTTTCGCGAGCCATTTCCTACATGGACATATAAATCCCTAGGGAACAAACATGATCAGTCTGGCTCTTACCGCATTGATGACAAAGCATGAATGGTTCAATTATAATCGATTATGGCTTCCAGGATAGGAGCGGATTTGTAACGGTCCAGAAGGTCATATATGTCAATGAAACTGAGGAGTGCCGACCTTGACGGTCCTATCACGTCTTTATATTCAGCGAGCTTTGCCGAGTCCATATGGCCATCGATATAATAAATCTATGTGTTCCTCTGCTTGCGGTTGCCTACGCTTGCCATATACGTATCAATCAGGCCACGCATGTAAATCAATACGATACCTTGACAGGTCGAGTGGTTGTTAGCACTCACAAATTTGTGTGTGTCTAGAGTTCATGTCTGTGCATTCTCCTGTACTGAACATTTACATGTCGCGTCTGTTCACATTCTATCTTCACCTGGTCCTCCTATTTACTAAGGTGTACCCTTCTCAGCTGCAACTCCCAACTGTCCTGAGAGCTACGTCCTCACCTAGTCATCTTCTCCCAACAGCCAAAGCTCTAGTACTGTTCTTCTCCATATTTCATCATATTCCTTTTGTGTTCAGGATAGATGCCATGATCTTGTAATCAGACAACATTACCGTCAAATGATATTTTGTCCCCCTCCCCCCTTCTCATCAACCCCTATAGGCCGTCAGTGGTCATGTAATACATTGCTGAATTTTAGGTTGTTATCACCACCGATGTGCGCCCATTGGTGGACGACCCAATACCATGTCTTCGACGAGAAGACAGATGCACAAACCCTACAAACATCAGCGAAGACGCTAGATGGAAACCAAGGAAGGCGAACCCACGATGACTCCATTCTGTGATATCGTTGAGCAACGAGATGATTTCCCTGACCCAGGCCATGGGGTTCATGGCAGCGATGGACGGCTCATATAACTTGTTCTACAGGATGATGCATGTAGCTGTCGCAGCAGTCCGTGACACTTCAACCCCTGGGTCTAGGTGCGTGGTCGTTCAGCGAGAGGGAGGTGAGGAAGAAGTCAACGTAGTAGAATGACGTCGGGGTCTGAGTGACGCATGGGAGAAGGAGGGGCAATATCGTCCTCCACTTCGAGGAAGATCCCGATGAGGAGCGTCGGGTGGATGACGTGGACGCATGGATGGCGCCGAGCAAGGAGCTGCTCTTGATGAGCTAGTCTTGGCCTAGAAAGGATATGGTGGTGGTTTCGTCGGTGGCAGTGTTAAAGATGGTGGTCGTGGACAGGATTGACGGAGGTTTCACTACTAGCGCAAGCCACCTCCGGGACAGTTTGCCAGTCATTGCTTGAGACCTCCTAATTGAGAGCTCCTAACCGGCGCTCTGAGCGCTGGTTCCCCGTCCTGGCGCCTGAAGGCGACCCGGCTGGGCCAGCCCAGCAAAACCTCGATGGATAGAGCTCGTTTGCGCGAAAAAACAGAGCTCCTCTTCGGCGCCCTCAGCGCCGCTTAGGGGAGAGGGCGCTCGAAGGTGCGCTATATTGGGCCGGCCCAGGGTTGCTCGTGTCTATGCTAAAAAAACAAAGCATCAACAAAAATATCCAAGAATTGGGTATCAAACCCACATGAAACCGTGAGTAATTTGTACACACCACCACTACACCTCGATGACTTTGGTGTGTTCATTCTGAAAACGGACTATATGACAATTGCTTCCATCGCAGTGCATTTTTCCAAAGAAAACGTAAATTCAGAAAAGAATCCACATTTTTTTAAAGTTCATCCATTTTGTATAAAGGAATCATGGATTTTCAAAGAAATGTTCACAACAATCGAAAAAAAATCATAGTGTTTGAAAAAAGTTCATCAATTTTGGGAAATGTTCATCGTATTTGAAAAAAAGTTCTTCAATTTTCAAAATAGTTCATCGGTTTCGAAAAAAGTTCATCAAGTTTGATAAAAATTCCATCGTATTTTTAAAAAAGTTCATCGAGTTTGACAAAAAATTATTGGTTCGAAAAAATCAATAAATTTGAAAAAAGTTCATCAAATTTGAAAATATGTTCACAGATTTTGGAAAACAAGTTCATCCTATTTTAAAAAAGTTCATCAAATTTGAAATAGTTCATCTAATTTGAAAAACAGTTCATCGCTTTGGCAGAAACTTCGCTGTCTTTGAAAAAGGTTTACGCATTTAAGGAAAAAGGGAAATGGAAAGCAAACTGGAAAACAGCGTGTTTCCCCATTTTATAAAGAATACCAAAAACTATTCTATTGCATATGGTCATCTGATCGAATTTGTTGATACGCTCTGTTCGATTCACAGCGGACGCACTAATTGTTTGGTTTTTAGAAACAAGAAAACAGAATAGTACTCCCTCCGTAAACTAATATAAGAGCATTTAGATCACTATTTTAGTTATCTAAACGCTCTTATATTAGTTTACAGAGGGAGTAGAAGGAAGTGGGATGGGAAGTGGGATGTTTGCGCCTTGTACGAAAATGCCTATATTCGGCTCTTAAGGCGCCGAATAGGATTTGGCCGAAAAACACCCAAAAATTGGTTGTCCTAGAGGACAGAACTCGCGCCGTACAACAGCGAACAAGTCGGGCTAACCACCTGGACTATGACGAGGTACTAACCAATTGCAGGTCAAATTTATGAAGTACATTGTAGGGGCGCAATTTATTACACATGTAAACATTTACTGTAGCGCTTTGATTTTAAATTTTTTTAAACATTTGCAAAAAAGTTCATGAATTACAGGAAATGCTTCATTGTTTTTGAAAAAAATATCGGATGTTAAAAATAGTTCACAATTTTGAAAAAAGTTCATCGGCTTTGAAAAAGAGTCTGAAGATCTTGAAAAGGAGTTCATCGATTTGGAAGAGTCCATCGGTTTTGAAAAGTTCATCGGTTTTGAAAAGAGTTCATCGATTTTGAAAAAGAGTTCATCGGTTTCGAAAAGAGTTCGTCGATTTCAAGAAAAGTTCATCGATTTGGAAAAAAGTTCATCAATTTTGAAAAAGAGTTCATTGATTTTGAAAAAAGTTTATCTACTTCCAAGAAAAAAGATCACGAATTTGGAAAAAAATTCATCGGTCTAGGAAAGAGTTCATCGATTTTAAAAAGAGTTCATCGGTTTTGAAAAGAGTTCATTGATTTTGAAAAGAGTTCATCGGTTTTCAAAAGAGTTCGTCGATTTCAAAAAATGTTCATCGACTTTGAAAAAGAGTTCACTGATTTTGAAAAAAAATCATCTAATTTCAAGAAAAAAGTTCACGAATTTGGAAAAACGTCCATCGATTTTGAAAAAAGTTCATCCACCTTGAAGAAAAAAGTTCACGAATTTATTTCGCAATTTTTTTCATGAATATGAAAAAGGAACAGAGGGAACATAACAGAGTGAATTTTTTTTTCACGTAAGCACACGAGGTCATTTGGTCTGGTGATTATGGCATCGTTCTCTGTAGAAACGTTGGATTCCTGTCTTGCACGCACTTTTTGCAATTTAAAACAGAAAAAATTGCAGAAGGAAGTGGGACGGGCCGACCCGCTAATAAAACCAAGCGTACGAAATGGCCTATAAATTGCCACGCGGGTCCAAACACACACCCCTGCGCAGTTTGGGCCGGCCAGTACCAGGCACAGGCACATTTTTCAAAATTAGAAATATGTTTTGAAATTTTATAAACTTTTTCTAACTTCTAAAAAATATTTGTGGTTTTCAACAATCATGAAATCCAAATATATTCACAAATTCAAAACCTTCCAGAAATTAAAAGGAATGTTCTTGGATTTCAAAAACAAATAGAAAATTAAATGAATTATCATGTATTAAAAACTATTTGTGGTAAAAATATGCCCATGAATTCATAAAATGTTCATGAAATAAAAAAGTTAATAAATTTAGAAACAAAATCACGAATTTGAAAATTGGTCTTCAAATTCAAAAGAAAATAGACGAGAAACTTCCACATTTGAAAAACAAAGCTCCAAATTGTAAAAATGTTCACGAAATTATTACTTAAAAACCAAAACGAAAGGAAAAAGCTCCTCAAAAGGAAAAAAAATAAGGAAGAATGCTAAATCTTTCCAAAACCAGTGGGAAAGAAACCCGAGGATGGGCCGACCTATGTACTCCCTACGTCTGAAAAAGCTTGTTCCTCACATGAATGTATCTAGCACCAAGTTAGTGCATGATACATCCATTTGAGGGACAAGGTTGGTACAAGGTTTTTCAGACGGAGTGAGTAGATACTAGAGTAACGCTTCGCCATGTTGCGAGAGGTCCTCCACAATGCCTTAAGCGGGAGAATCCTATTTGATGCTCTCTGCGTCAAACAGTCTACCGATCGCATAGGGGTGCGATCAACTGGACCGGCCCATCTCCCGTTGTAGGCAGTTTCGGTTTTGGGAACATTCTAGAAGTTTCCCAGCCATTTTTATTGATTTTAGGTAAAGTGGTTTTCTATTTTCCTTTTTTCTTCTGTTTCTGTTACTTTTTTACTTTTTCTTTTCCGTTTATTCTGTTTCATATTTTTCTTATTTTATTTTATTTTTCCTTTTAATTTCAAAATAAGTTCGAAAATTTCAAACTGAGAGTAGACGGCACACACGCCCCACCCCCTCATGGGCTGGCCCAACAGGAGGTTATCGGTTTGCTTAGTGCTCGCTCGTTATCCCGATTCACTAGGTTGTAGTTGGCTGTAGACTGCTGACCGGTCCACCATTGAGCAGTTGACCGTTGACTCTTCAAGAAAAAAATAATGTTATAAAAAGAATTCTAGAAAGTTCAGAAATAACAAAAAATATGACCGAATTCGAAGGAAGTTTGCAATTTTGAAAAACAATCATGAATTTTTAAAAAATTGTGGAGTTTGAAAAAATCACAAATTTGAAAAATGTTCATCAATCTAGAAAAAATGTTCACCGATTTGGAAAAAGTAGGTTGATTGAAAAAATTCATCGATTTTGGAAAAAAAATCATGAATTTGAATAAGGTTCATGGATTTTCAAAAAAAAAATCGCAGATTCAAAAAAAAGTCGCCAATATGAAGAAAAGTTCACATGTTTTGAATCTATTTTATCAACAAAAAGATAGCAGTGTGAGATGAATCTTTAAGGGCTGAATAAAATTATCATGACATGATAAAAAATGAACCGGAAGGATATTTGCATGTTAAATGTTGTAAGCAAGAAAATGTTGCTATAAAATCATTACTCTGTTCCTAACATTATTGTGTTTTTGTGTGTGATGACATAAAACACAATACTTACACTATCTTTGTGGATTTGGAATGCTGCATTAGTATGCGTAACAAAATATAAAATACACAAGGCAAGTGATGTTGATATACGTACTCTATAAGACTATAATATGATAATATGCTATCAAATATAGGTTGATATGTTTACAACCTGGAGCCCATCACAATCCACTCAACACATATGTAAAGATTCTGCGCGCGATTGTACATTCGCACAGACAACATGGATAACACAGGTCTATCTTCATCTTATACATGAAGCAACAATTAGGTGCATTGCTTATTTACCTAAAGTGCGGCCATACTTGGAGATGATTTTTGTATGGAGAGAGTGGATCACCCCTTCATGGAATGTCCCCTTTACTTGAGTTCTTCGCTATGAAAGATCTGTAGAAACTCATGAACCTCATGGTGAACTCTGCCAGGATTTTGTATGGGTTATTAGATTGCAGTTCAGAAATGAACCAAACGCAAAAAGAAATTACCCTCAATCTTTATGAAGAACTGGACGGCTTCCCCTTGATCATGGCCTTCCACGAAAAACCTTCTATACTAATATGCAAAGGTGATCCCAGGATCTGTCTTCTTTGTGTTGCTCTTTTTGAAACTTGAGGCCTACACACTGCTCACAAGCAAGAATACAAACAACACATATATCAGTATCTAGTTTAGAAATGAAAACTAACAGTCACTGAAAAGTGAGGATGCTTGTTCATTAGTATATACTCACATAGTTCAACTCCCACATCAGTTGATTGATACTATTCTGAAAATCTTTATCCCTGTCTCTTTTCAGCTCAGTAACCAGGTGATGCAAAAGGGAAAAGGAACAGTAATGAGCAATGACAGATATGAGCATTGGTTGGGCTCTTCAAATCACATAAAGCATGTGAGTGTAAGGTAGAGGAGAGACTACGCGGAAGATGAAATAAGGTGACACGTGATGATCGGGTGTGATAGACTCTATGTTCACATACAACGGATGTAAGACAGTTTTACACATGCAGAATACTTGGGTTAAACTTGACGAGTCTAGCATGTACAGACATGGTCACGGAACACTGGAGACCCAAAGGTCGAACATTATGATCAACATAGAGATGTTCATCATTGATGACTACCCCATATCACGTGATGATCACACATCACAGTTAGTTGATTTGGATCATGTATCACTTAGATAACTTGAGGGATGTTAATTTAAGTGGGAGTTCGCTAATAATTTTATTAATTGAACTTAATTTATCATGAACTTAGTCTTGATAGTTTTGCATATCTATGTTGTTGATCAAAGGCCCGTGCTACCGTTCCCCCGAATTTTAATGCGTTCCTAGAGAAAGCTAAGTTGAAAGATGATGGTAGCAACTACACAGACTGGGTCCGTAACTTGTGGATTATCATCATTGCTGCACTGAAAAATTATGTCCTTGATGCACCGCTAGGTGACAAGCCTGCTGCAGGAGCTGATGCAGATGTTATGAACGGCTGGCAAGCTCGATCTGATGACTACTCAATAGTTCAGTGTGCCATGCTTTACGTCTTAGAACCAGGACTTCAAAGACTTTTTGAATGTCCTGGAGCATATGAGATGTTCCAAGAGCTGAAGTTGATATTTCAAGCTAGTTCCCGGGTTGAGAGATATGAAGTCTCCAACAAGTTCTATAGCTGTAAGATGGAGGAGAACAGTTCTATCAGTGAACACATACTCAAAATGTCTGGATATCATAACCACTTGACTCGGCTGGGAATTGATCTTCCAGTTTAGAGTGTTATTGGCATAGTTCTGCAATCACTGTCACCAAGCTACAAAGGCTTCGCGATGAACTATAATATGCAAGTTGAAAGGATCGCTATAGTTGACTAGAGGGGTCAATAGGCAACTAACCATTTTTAGCTTTTCTTTACCAATTTAAACTTTGCATCAAAGTAGGTTGTCTAGATATGCAACTAGGTGAGTAACCTATATGATGCAACAACAACTAGCACACAAGCAAGCAAGAGATATAACACAAATAAGCGTGCACAAGTAAAGGCATGAGATAAGCAAGAGTAGAGTCGGTGAAGACGAGGATGTGTTACCGAAGTTCCTTCCTTTTAAGGGGAAGTACGTCTCCGTTGGAGCGGCGTGGAGGCACAATGCTCCCCAAGAAGACACTAGGGCCACCGTATTCTCCTCACGCCCTCACACAAATGCGAGATGTCGTGATTCCACTATTGGTGCCCTTGGAGGCGGCGACCGGACCTTTACAAACAAGGTTGGGGCAATCTCCACAACTTAATTGGAGGCTCCCAACGACACCACGAAGCTTCACCACAATGGACTATGGCTCCGCGGTGACCTCAATCGTCTAGGGTGCTCAAACACCCAAGAGTAACAAGATCAACAAGGGATTAGTGGGGGAATCAAATTTCTCTTGATGGAAGTGTAGATCGGGGCCTTCTCAATCAATCCCTAGAAAATCAACAAGTTTGATTGGCTAGGGAGAGAGATCGGGCGAAAATGGAGCTTGGAGCAACAATGGAGCTTGGGGTTTGTAGAGGTGGTCAACTCGGGGAAGAAGACACCCCTTATATATGAGGAGACAAATCCAACCGTTATCCACCAACCCATTCTGCGCAGCACGGTACTACCGCGCCTGGGCAGCGGTACTACCGTGCCTGGGCAGCGGTACTACCGTGCCTGGGCAGCGGTACTACCGCAGGCACACGCGGTACTACCGCGTGGCCTTGTGGTACTACCGCTTGAGCGACACAGACCTGGCCAGCCCAACCGCACTGAAGCGGAGAGCGGTAGAACCGTACGAGCGGTACTACCGCATCACCTTGCGGTACTACCGCAAGGCAGGGAAGGTCCAGAGAATGGCGAGGCACGGACATAAAAAATTACATCCGTATAAACTTCCGCTGAGTTGGAGTCGATGCAAAAATCCGACACGGTAGTACAGCAGGAGGAGCGGCACTACCGTGTGGCGGCTGAGCCAGGCCAGGCGCGCGGTACTACCGCGCACAGGGCGCGGTACTACCGCGGAGGATGCGGATGTAAAAAATTACATCTGCCCCTACTACCACTGCGCAACAGCACTTTGCCTGGGGGCCACGGTACTACAGCTCCTGAGGAGCGGTACTATAGTGGGCTCCTGCGGTACTACCGCACCAAGGTCTGGTACTACCGCAAGTGCCTGCGGTACTACGTACCGCTCCAGGGAGTAGTACTACCGCAAGCCCAATATCAGCAACCAAGACAGAATGCATAGAGGATAAAACGGAGGATGCTCCAAAGAGCCAAAGGAGAGGCGGTGCAAAGGAGTAGATGTGTACGTGATGATTCCACCCAAACCTTTCCAAAGCAGACCCCTCTTAATAGTACGGCTTTCCTACGACTCAATTACACCGAAAAGAAACGTAGAAAAACGCCATCTTCAATAGTCTTCGAGGGGCACCAAACCATCTTGTGCCTAGTGATGAAACGTCTGAAATACTCAAGGCACGCGATTAGTCCACAAAAGCATTGTCATCAACCACCAAAACAACTTAGGGATAAATATGCCCTTACAATCTCCCTCTTTTTGGTGGATTGATGACAATACGGGATTTGCACGAAAGGAAAGACATAGAGATAAGCAAACCCCACATCTTTAAAATATGGACGGGCTCCCCCTAGATGTGTGCTATCTAGATAGGTGCTTTGGACTGCACGACACACATACTAGGATCAACACTCCCCCTATATTTTATAGACTATGCATAAGTTGTAACAATAAGGCTACCACTAAGCAAGATAGTAAATAAGAGCATAATAGATAGCACAAGATATCATAAGCTCAATAGGATGCGATAGAGTGCATATGTCTTACACCATATGATAGATAAGTCTCACAAGCGCAAACCAAACCGAAGCAAACGAGGTTCAAATGAGAAGGCAAACAAACCAAACACGACACACGACACACAAATCCCTACACTCTCCCCCTTTGGCATCGAGACGCCAAAAAGGCAGAGAGTACACCTACAACACAAGTGGTGGCTCAAGCGGAGTAGTCACTCGCACGCTCTTCGTCGGAGTCGGCAGCGGGGATAGGATCCTCCTCAGAATCAGTCCACTTGAAGCCTTGTTTTTCCATTCACTCGGCCTCTGGGGTGATGTGTTCCTCGGAGCCGCCGGAGACGTCCTCTCCAAAGACCCTCATAATCTTCTTGTCGCGTCGGCGACTCTCCTTGGAGGCAACGTGAGTCCTGTACTGTCCCCTTGCCTGCATGCAGAACAGAGTCTTCATCTTCTTCCCACTCAAATCCATTGGCATTGAACTTTCGTTCAAAACCAACACCTTGGTTCTTCCGGTGCCTTCCTTGCTTGCGTACAATTTCCTCTAATTCCTTACTCCCGGCAAGGCTCTTGTAAACACCTTTCTCTATAATTCCCTTCAAAAGGCTATTTTCTTGCTCAAGTGTAACTTGGCTAAGAGAATCATTAGTGGAATCAAGAGAACTACTAGAAGCAACAACATTGGATTTGGCATGATTGTTGTTACTACTACAGGAAGAATCTTTCTTGTTCTTGTTACTAGACTTGACTTGAGGCATGTAAGTAGATAAGAGTAAATGCTTGGCAATGTAAGAAGAAATTTTCTTGCGAAGATCATCACTGATTGCCTTTAAAAACTCATGTTCTTGCTCAAGGTTGAGCTTTTCAAAGCGTAATTTCTCATGAGTCCTTAAAAGTTCTCGATGATCTCCTAAGATAGTTTCATGAGCTAACTTAAGAGTGTTTAGTTCTTTAGTTAGGAGCTCAATCTTCTCCTTATCATTGTCATTCGTTTTATCTTGATTAGCATGATTAATTGACGTTTCATCACTAGAGTTGTCAACAAGTAAATCATCATCACCTAGCAATTCATCTTCATCACTATTGAAATCAACATACTCGGGGTGTGATACCTTTGGGCCTTAGCCATGAAGCACCTTCCAAGTCCTTCATTTGGTGAATCAAATATGTCGTAGGAGTTGGTAGACACAAGTGCTAGACCGGCAACACCTTCATCTTGAGTATATTCGGAGTCGGAGTGATAGCTTCTCTCGGAGTGATTGTCGGAGTCGGCGCCGGATACCCATTCACTGGCATGAGCTTGATGTCTTCATTTTGTGTAGCTCCTTGATGACTTGTCCTTCCTTTCCGAATCCTTGCTTCTCTGGGATGTTCTTCGTTCATAACGATCATCTCTACTCCTTCTCTGTCTTGATGGTGATTCTTCTCTTCTACTTCTTCTCTTTGGAGAATCTTCTAATCTTTTGTAGGGTGTCGTACACTCATTGGAATAGTGTCTGGGTCTTCCACAATTGTAGCAATTACGCTCACGACTAGAAGATCTTTTTTCATTGTAGGATCTTGACTTGGAGCTTCTTTCCTTGCTCCTACTCTTGTAGAACTTGTTGAAGTTCTTCACCATTAGGCTCAATTCTTCATTGAAGGTTTGTTTCTCACTTGACGATGTGGGAGCTTCACATGAGGCTTCGTAAGCACCACTTGACTTGTTGTGGAGCTCCTCCTTATGATTGAGTGACATCTCATGAGCAACAATTCTTCCAATGACTTCTGTTGGCTTGAGATCTTTGTAATTGGGCATCATTTGGATCAATGTGCACACAGTATCATATTTTCCATCCAAAGCTCTTAGGATCTTCTTGATGATGAATTTGCCGGTCATCTCTTCACTTCCTAAGCCGGCAATCTCATTTGTGATGAGAGCAAGCCTAGAGTACATCTCGGCGATGCCTTCACCATCCTTCATTTTGAACTTGTCAAGTTGACTTTGAAGCACATCCAATTTGGATTCCTTGACGGGGTCGGTACCTTCG
This sequence comes from Aegilops bicornis, assembly GCA_021605145.1. Classification (NCBI taxonomy): domain Eukaryota; kingdom Viridiplantae; phylum Streptophyta; class Magnoliopsida; order Poales; family Poaceae; genus Aegilops; species Aegilops bicornis. The sequence continues at coordinate 706,449,759 of CM038672.1, forward strand.
TGCACATCAATCAAAGTATCCCAAATTTCCTTTGCGTTCTCAAGACGGCTAATTTTTGTTGAATTCTTCGGGGCACAATCCGTTGAAGAAGATATCACAAGCTTGCGCATTGTATTGCAACATCTTCAACTCTTCCACGGTAGCTTCGCGGTTCAGTTCTCTCCCATCAAAGAATTCACCTTGCAAGCCAATACACACAATAGCCCAAACGGAGGGGTTATGTCCAAGAATATGCATTTTCATCTTATGCTTCCAACTAGCAAAGTTAGTACCATCAATGTAAGGACCTCTACGGTGGTAATTTCCCTCGCTAGACGCCATACTCTCCTAGGTTATGAAACCAAGGCTATGACAACCAAAAGCTATGGAAATTAAAGCAAATGGAGACCAAAGCTCTTATACCACTTGTCGGATCGAAAGTATGTCTAGAGGGGGGGGGGGCTGATTAGACTACTTGACCAAATAAAAATCTAGCATTTTCCCAATTTTAGTTCTTGGCAGATTTTAGCAACTTAGCACAAGTCAAACAATCAACCTACACATGCAATTCCAAGAGTGTAGAAGCGGAATGTAAAACAATTGCATATGAAGGTAAAGGGGAGGAGTTTGAGAAGGCAAACGCAATTGGAGACACGGATGTTTTTATCATGGTTCCGATAGGTGGTGCTATCATACATCCACGTTGATGGAGACTTCAACCCACGAAGGGTAACGGCTGCACGAGTCCATGGAGGGCTCCACCCATGAAGGGTCCACGAAGAAGCAACCTTGTCTATCCCACCATGGCCATCGCCCATGAAGGACTTGCCTCACTAGGGTAGATCTTCACGAAGTAGGCGATCTCCTTGCCCTTACAAACTCCTTGGTTCAACTCCACAATCTTGTCGGAGGCTCCCAAGTGACACCTAGCCAATCTAGGAGACACCACTCTCCAAGAAGTAACAAATGGTGTGTTGATAATGAACTCCTTGCTCTTGTGCTTCAAATGATAGTCTCCCCAACACTCAACTCTCTCTCGCAGGATATGGATTTGGTGGAAAGAAGATTTGAGTGGAAAGCAACTTGGGGAAGGCTAGAGATCAAGATTCATATGGTAGGAATGGAATATCTTGACCTCAACACAAGTGTAGGTGGTTCTCTCTCAGAAAATGTATGTTGGAAGTGTAGGCATGTTCTGATGGCTCTCTCTATGAATGAAGAGTGGGTGGAGGGTATATATAGCCTCCACACAAAATCTAACCGTTACACACAACTTACCAATCTCGGTGGGACCGAATCGTCAAACTTGGTCGGACCGATTTAGCAAATAATGTGACCGTTAGGATTTTCGGTGGGACCGACATGCCAACTCGGTGGGACCGATATGTTTAGGGTTAAGGCATAACGTAATCTCGTGAGACCGATTACACAAACTCAGTGGGACCGATTTTGGTAATAAGCTAACCAGAGAGTTGGTCAGGCAAACTCGGTGGGACCGATTCGCTCATTTCTGTTGGACCAAAATGTTACGAAGGGGAAACAGAGAGTTTGCATTGCAATCTCGGTGGGACCAATCGCTCATCTCGGTGGGACCAAAATGTTACGAAGGGAAACAAAGAGATTACAATCCCATCTCGGTGAGACCGAGATCCCTATCGGCGAGACCGATTTGACTAGGGTTTGTGGCAGTGGCTTATGACATCTGAAATCGGTGCTGTCGGATAGAAAGAATCGGTAGGGCCGAGTTAGAATTTTGGTTTGGGTCATGTGGAAATGAGAAAGTAGTTGAGGGCTTTGGAGTATATCACTAAGCATTTTGAGCAAGAAAGCCATTAAGAAACACCTCATCCCTCCTTGATAGTATTGGCTTTTCCTATAGACTCAATGTGATCTTGGATCACTAAAATAGAAAATGTAGAGTCTTGTGCTTTGAGCTTGAGCCAATCCTTTTGTCCTTAGCATTTTGAGTTATCCACTTTTCTCATCCATGCCATGCCAATCATTGAGCTTTCCTGAAATACTTATCTTGAAATAGCATTAGCTCAATGAGATATATGTTGTTAGGAATTACCAAAACCACCCAGGGATAGTTGCACTTTTTCATAAGAACCTGCCTTTTTTAAGGAGGTCGCTAGGTCTGCTCACCGGCCGCCCTCGCAACGTGCAGGAGTTCCCGGGGAGATGGCCCATGACCCCTGGGGGCATAGGTTTAGTCCGCGTCTTGACCTCTCTATTAAGCCTAGGTCGGGTTGCGCGTATTGTTTGGCCGAGGCGGGCATGACCTGTAAAAGTGTGTCCAGCCGGAGTTAATCAAGCATGGTGGGTAAGTTGGTGCACCCCTGCAGGGAAGAAAACATCTATCGATAGCCTGTCCTACGGTAACGGACACTTGGAGTTGTATCTCGATCGATACAACTAGAACTGGATACTTGTGATGAGAAATGTATTGTGATGATATCCGGATAGTATGGCTCTGGGATTGCTTTCTCGCAGGGAGTCGAGAAAGGATCTCTGGCCGAGGTTGATAACACTACTACTATTTTACTTTATGCTACTCTACTCCCTCCTGTTTGGTGCAAGATGGTGGTTTCCAGAAGATGCTAGTCTTCGATAGGACTAGGTTCTCCCCTCTATTCTGGCATTTCTGCAGCCCAGTCCACATATACAGCCTCACCAAAGTAGGCACTGTGCTTCTCCTTCCTCATGTGATGCATATCAATCCAGTGCACATCCACATAGATGTTCTGCTTGCCCTTGATCACATCCAGATAGATGAGATTCTGCTGCTTGGTCCGGAACAGATCATTGCCTCTGAAATTGGCACGAGGATTCACATAAGGGTTGATCCTCCTTCAAGCGAGAAACTCTGCCTGTGGAATCTCATCCATGCCCATGGTGGGCTCCTTCGGCTTGGTGGCGGTGGTCTTGGTCCTGCGTTGGGGGGCATTGGAGCCCTCAGGAGCTTCGTCTTGATTGCGCAGACGCTTGGAGCTAGTGTCACGACTGGGATTGGAACGGCGAGCAGGAGCACCGGAGCTACCACCTAAGACACCAAACACAAAACACACACGAAAAGCGAGAAGAATCAATTCAAAGACCTCATCAAAGCAAGGGAAACAAGTAAAAAGAATACGTGGTAATTGCCAAGAAGAAGATTGGACAACAACGGTAGTACTGCCAGTTTGCACGGTACTAAAATTTTAGTACCGCTCCTAGTAATGGTAGTACCGCATGAAGGCACGGTAGTACCGGGGCTCGGAGCGGTAGTAAGACTTTAGTACCACGGCTCGTGCGGTAGTACCACACCGGAGGGGCGGTAGTACCATACCAGCGGTAGTACCGCTCCAGAGATGCGGTAGTACCGCACGGCGTCAGATCCGAACCAATTGAATCGGGAAACAACCGTGAAAACGAGGCGGTACTACGGTTTATCAAATCTACCACGGGACACCATACCAAGTACAATTTCTACGCAACACTACTCTCCTACATCCTACTCTTGCATAGATTTGGCCTAAAATCTCAAGAGCACATGCATCTCCCCAAAAACCTAGAGACAAAAGAACGAACAAGAGAGAGAGGGATTCGAGGAGAAACCTTGTTCCATGGCAAGAGGAAGTGGTGGGGAATGATCCGAATCCGAGGAGAGAGGCCGGAGGGGGAGATCCGGCGAGGGTCTGTGGCACCGTTCTTGAGCAGGAGACAGAGAGGCAGCGGGGAGAGAGACAGAAGAATGGGTATGGGGGAGTTGGAACTCCCCCTGCCCGGGTCTTAACCCCCACGCCAAGACTTTTCGTCGGTAGCGGTAGTATCAAGATCTCATCGCGGTAGTACCGCTCGGGCGGAAGTGCCGCACCGAAGCGGTAGTACCGCTCCCCCAGGCGGCAGTAAAAAATTACTGCGTGCTGTGTGCGGTAGTACCATGCGCTCCACAAGCGGTAGTACCGTGGCAGGCCGCGGTAGTACCGTAATCTCAAGAAGATGCACACTTCAAACACAAGAGAAATGGACTTCGCAAGGAAACTTCATGCAAACGAGACACCCCAAGAACACGCTCAGCACTAAGAAGGAAAGGCAAGAGACAACAAGGACCAAACACGAGACACATCCTCTCCAAGGAGTGGGCGGTGGCCGGAGCCACCTATGTTTGAGTCAAGTGGTATGGCACCGCGAAGAATTATCCTTGGGCCCATGACCAAAACTCGTCTTTGGAGCACAAGTACCATAAAAAATGGCTAATGTGAAAGAGTTGATCAATTTATTCTTAATGGGGGGAGGGAGAGTTCATTGAGAGAACAATACTCCCCTTATGTCCATGCCTACACCTAAACTAGACATCAAGTTGAGTATGGTGGGGTGTGCAAGGGTTCAAGTCACATTGCTCAAATCAATGATATTTAGCTCATGCCTTAACTCGCGAAATCTTGCTTCATCCAAGGGCTTTGTGAAAATATCTGCAAGGTTATCATGAGTGTTGACATAGTTGAGCTCGATCTCCCCTCGCCTAATATGATCCCGGATGAAGTGATACCGAATCTCAATGTGTTTCGTCTTGAAGTGTTGCACCGGGTTGAGAGAAATCTTGATGGCACTTTCATTGTCACACCAAAGAGGCACTTTTTCATAAATGACACCGTAATCCTTCAAAGTTTGCCTCATCCATAGGAGTTGTGCACAACAACTACCGGCTGCCACATACTCCGCTTCGGTGGAGGAGGGAGACACACAACTTTGCTTCTTGGAAGACCAACTCACCAAAGAGCAACCAAGAAATTGGCACCTCCTAAGTGGACTTCCTATCCACTTTGTCTCCCGCCCAATCGGAGTCCGAATATCCTACAAGCTTGAAGTTTGCTCCTCTTGGGTACCATAAGCCAAAGTTTGGGGTATGAGCCAAATATCGAAAGATTTGCTTGGCCGCCACAAAGTGGCTTTCCTTAGGTGCGGCTTGAAACCGTGCACAAATTCCCACACTACTACAAAAAGGGCTATAGATGGAATGGCCACTAATGGCACACCTGTCATGTGGTGCGCCATTACTATATTCTAATGGCGCACCATGTCTCGGTGCGCCATTAGTAATATATTACTAATGGCGCACCTGGTGCCTGGTGCACCATTAGTAGTTTTAAAAAAAACATAAAAAAAGATTTTGTTACTAATGGCGCACCGTTGTATAGTGCGCCATTACTAGTTGACATAGTAATGGCGCACCACATCCGCCGTGCGCCATTAGTAGTGTTGACAAAATGTAAAAAAAAATAAAATATTAAAGGTTACTAATGGCGCACCGTGTCGCGGTGCACCATTACTAGTTTTAACTAGTAATGGCGCCGTCCCACTGCGCGCCAAAGATTAAGTTTTTTCAAAAAATTCAAAAAAAATATCAATTTTTTTTCAAAACTAGTAATGGTGCACCGTGGGTGTGGTGCGCCATTACTAGTTTAACTAGTAATGGCGCACCACCCTACGGTGCGCCATTAGTAACTTGCCCCAACACCGAATGCACACCCCGACCCCACCCCCCACCCCGTGGATCGCCTTTTCAGTTTTAAGAAAAATAAAAGAAAATGATGGAAATGTCAAAAAAATAAAAGAAAATAAGTTTCCCATGTGATATGTGGTCTAGTTGTTGGGAAAAATTACAAATATGAATTTCGACTTTATTTGCAAAATATCTCAGGAAATTTGTAAAATGGGCATAACTTTTGCACGAACTCGGATGAAAAAGTTTTTTATATGAAAAATCATCTACTCGAAAAGTTACATCCAAATTTAACAAGTTATGGGGCTTTCAAGATCTAGAGGCAAAAAAATTCAAAAAATTTCAAACTTACTAGTGGCGCACCGTGGATGTGGTGCGCCACTAGTAACAGAAAAAAATTGGTTTTGATTTTTTTTTTTCAAAAAATGATACGTAATATGACCGGGAAGTTTGAAATATTTTTCAAAATTTCATCAAAGTCATGAACATGAACGAAGTCCAAGACATCAATAAGGTATAATAGGATTGATATGCTAGATATATCAACAAGTGCCTGTGAAGTGAAATTTATTCTTTGGGGTTGGATAGAACTCGAAGTTAAGCGTGCTTGGGCTGGAGTAGTGTGAGGATGGGTGACCTTTCGGGAAGTTTGACCACGGAGTGCGATTTGACCTGAGATTAAGCCATAGTGAACTGAGATTAAGAAAAAAACGAAAAAAAATTTGAAAAAAAATTAAAAAAAATTTGAAAAAAAATTTGATACTAATGGCGCACGCTGGTGCGCCATTAGTAAAAAATACTAGTGGCGTGGTACTAATGTGGCACAGGTAGTGCGCCATTAGTAGGCAAAACCGGTGCGCCATTAGTAGGCCTTTTCCTAGTAGTGCCACACTCAACATGATATCCGGTCTAGATGCACAAAGGTAAAGCAAGGAGCCAATCATGGAACGATATACCTTTTGATCCACCGCTTTACCATTGGGATCAATGTCAAGTTGGCACTTAGTAGGCATTGGAGTGGAAGCCGGCTTGACATCACTTAGCTTGAATCTCTTGAGCATGTCTTGAGTGTATTTGGCTTTGTTGATGAAGGTTCCTTCTCTTCTTTGTTTGACTTCGAATCCAAGGAAGAACTTCAACTCTCCCATCGAAGATATCTTGAACTTGGAGGTCATGAGTGCGGCAAATTCCTCATTGAAAGCTTTGTTAGGGAAACCGGAGATAATATCATCAACATATAGTTGGCACACAAACAACTTCCCTTTGACCTTCTTAGTAAAAAGAGTGGGGTCGATCATCCCAACTTCAAATCCACGATCTTGTAGCAACTCGGTAAGGTGGTCATACCACGCACGTGGGGCTTGTTTAAGGCCATAGAGTGCCTTATTGAGTTGATACACATGATCGGGAAAGTAGGGATCCTCGAACCCGGGGGGTTGTTTGACATAGACCAAGTCATTAATAGGACCATTAAGAAAAGCACTCTTCACATCCATTTGTTGCAACTTAAAGTTATGATGAGAGGCATAAGCAATCAACAAACAAATGGATTTAAGGCGAGCAACGGGAGCAAAGGTTTCACCGTAGTCTATACCCTCGACTTGGGAGTAGCCTTGTGCTACCAATCTTGCCTTGTTGCGAATAATAGTCCCATGAGCATCTTGCTTGTTCCTGAAAATCCACTTGGTTCCAATGACATTGTGGTTCCCGGTTGGCCTTGGCACCAATCTCCACACCTTGTTGTACTCGAAGTTGTTGAGTTCTTCATGCATGGCATTGAGCCAATCCGGATCTTCGAGCGCCTCATAGACCTTTTGGGGCTCAACACAAGAGACAAACGCATGATGTTCACAATAGTTTGCCAATTGTCTACGAGTGCTTACCCCCTTTTGAATGCTTCCAAGAACATTCTTCATGAGATGACCCTTGGTAGATGTAACACCCCAAAAATTTAACCATGTTTTGTTTATTAAAATTTTGCCAGGATTTTAAAAATTTTACTTTCTGGATTTTCTTTTGATTTCAGAACCTCTCTTATCTTGATATTGTGGAGTCTTCATCCCAAGTGAAAACTTTTCAAAAATATTGTTGGACTTTTATACCCTCTGAAGAAACATTTATTTTATCAGTGGACATTATTTATATAATTGTTTTTCCTGAGCTTTATTCCTTTAAAAATAGGTTTTCATAAGTTTTAGGGTCCCATTTGCACTACAACCATTTGATAAATGCATTTAAAATTTTCACCAAAATTTGGGGATGTCATGTGATGTTTTTAAATCACTTTGATGCAAAAATATCTTTTATTCATTGGAGATTTTGAGCCCTACACCAAATCTTCAAATCTGATCCAGTTTGCACTTTTGCACTACAGCCTATTTAAATATTCCTTTAAAACTTCCACCAAATTTAGGGGAGGTCAGTAGGAGTATATAATTCAACTTTGTGCAAAAACCCACTGGTGTTCTTTGAAAAATTTGAGGAAAACATCCTCTTTTGCTCTCTGGTCCACTGAGGTGTTTCCTACTGCAACCATATTTTAATTTGCCCTAATCACCATGATTCTTTTCCTACTTATAGTCCTCCTTACCAAACCCTTAAGTCCAGGAGAATGGACCAATTGGGGTATTTTTGATCCATGCAATGATAGCATTTAGTTTCTGTCCAGTTTTGGTTTTCTCAAAAACTTCCACTAACAAGTTTCTATCTTTGACAAACTAACCTTGCCACCCTCTTTAGCATCTAAAGAGACTATGATCTGGAGTTTTTGGCCACCCCAAGAGATGCCTAGATGCCTATGACATTCTGTCGAGCACTTTGTGTGCATAGCCAGATTTGGCATGAATTTTAGTTGGCATTGTGAGCTTGATCCTCTGACCTAACTAACTTGTCCACTAAGCTCCTAGCTAACCCTAACCCAGGCCTGTTAACTACCAGCTTCAACCGAGCTCTCTAACACGTGCTGGCATTTCGTCGAGCACCTAGCGTGCAGGCTGGCGCGCGCCAGGCCAGCTGTTTTACGTGCGTGCGCACAGGTCGCCGCGTCTGGCCCCTGGCCTTTGCTCACCTGCAGAGCCACGCCCGTCCTCATCCACTCACCAGCACCCTCCAGACCGCCCCTGGAGCCCCACAGCGCAGCCGTCAGGTCAGCCGTGGCAGCTAGCGGCCGGCCACCGCAGGGCTTTCTGCGAGCAGGCGCCGCCCGAGCCACCAGCGCCCGGCTTCGCAGCAAGCGATGGGGGAGCTCGCCGAATGCGCCGACCAACCCCAATCGCCTCCACGTCGCCCTGCTGCGACAGGATGATTGTTCACCTGCGTCCTTATCCACGCCCGCGGAACCGACCTAGCTACGCTATAAATGGTGACCCCCGAGCTCTTCAAAACCCTCAGGCAAGCTCAGGCCATCCACCTAGCGCTCCCATAGCCTTCAATCGACCAGGGAAGGCCGTCTTCCCCATTTTCGGCCAGTTCGGCCGCCGCCACGTCCCAGTCCCGCTCGTCGCAACCAGGGCCTTCCCCGTCCGTCCAGCACCACCACTCGACTCCCCTTGGTCGTGCGGAGCCACCCACCCTCTCAGCGTCGATCGGGAACCACCGTAGCCCAAACCCCCAAACCCTCCCGAAGCCACCTCCGTCGCGGAGCTCACCGCCGGCGACTCCCTTCGTCCCCCCTGCCTAGCGACCACCGGGAGGACCGCCCTGGTCTGGCGGATCCATCCCCGCCCTCAGGACCCCGCGGGGAGCTGCCGTTCGCCGGTGTTGATCGCCGTAGCTCCGTCTTCGCTCGGACAGAGGAGGGAGAAGGCGGGCGGCTGGTCAAACCTGACCAGTGGGCCCAAGGGACCCACTATCAGTGACCACGAGCCGGTCCATGCTGGCGTAAGTGGAGGCGTAAACCCAGAGTACGTCTTCGACGTGTTTTTTATTTCGAAACGTTTCTTTTTTTTTCTTTTTCTGTTTTATTTAAAAACGGGAATTTGACTGGCTATAACTTTTTAAATATAACTCCAAATGAGTTGATTCTTTTTACTACCTCTCTCAAATTTCACCTAGTTTATTTTAAGATTTATTTCAAAAATAATTAGGAAAACTTTTTGTATTGTTTTAAAAGTTTGTGTTAATTTGAGTATTTTCAAAAATAGGATTTTTGAAGAGGAAGGCAACTTTCAAAAGTTTGGAATGCACCCTGCCTCTCCACGTCTTGAAGGAAAGCATTCTGAACCCTGACATAATATTGTCGCATGTTGTCTGATACGGTTACAACACCCCTCATTTCGGAGTTTTCGTTATTTTATGTGATGATATGAATATGCTCATAAGTGCATATTGATGATTCCGTGCTATTGGAATTTGATACATTGTAATAGTACTCACCATCGTATGCCTTGCATGCATACCGGAAGGAATCCGGTAAGGTCTCTATCTTGGGTAGACACGGGCTTGTCTCTAGTCCTACGTCGAGACAGTTGTGTCTGGTATGGCATGATGAGGTATGATGAGTGGTGATTCTGTCTGTTGGTTGAATTATACTTGTCTTGCTAATCATGCAGGGAATACTTAAACCTCCTGAGTCGGCCATAGATCGAGTCTTGTTCCAGTAACCCCCATACTTGTTTCGTACTACCAATTGTCCCTGCCATAGGTAGGGTACGGTTCAGTAAGTTGTCAACCCCTTCCTAGCACACACCGTACAGAGAGGCCATGTTGGAAGGTACCGGCTGCATACGGTAGGCATGCCACCTGGTCCGGGGGCATGGCTGTTTCCGGTTGGAGCCGAGGGGGTAGCTCCCCTAGTTTGCGCGCGTTATAAATTTTGTGATCCCATGCTAAATGAGGTTGTAGCCTCCCCACTTAGAGTTTTGCTTAACAGGTGTCATGGGTGATTCCAGACACCGGTGAGTTAGGCTGGTGTGTGCGGTTAGGTGTGTTTTCAATTAAAAGACCATAGACGGAATTAGTCCCGATGGACTAAAGGAATCCGTTACCCGTGGGTAAAGAGTACACCCTCTGCAGAGATTACATCTATTCGAATAGCTGTGTCCATGGTTAAGGACTACAGTCTGGGATGGGTCAAGTGTCGGTCTTAGTGTCGGTCTTCGGAGGAAAAAAACTGCTAAGCCAGAACATTGCTTATGACCTGTGACATATGATGACTATGATTATTATTATTGTGGACTAACCATTTACATTATTTGAATTATTGAGTATCCCTGGGACGGTCCTACCTCCTGGATATTCACCGTGATTACTTTCTTATAAGCCCTTTATGTGGTGTCGCACAAACGCCCGACTGTGGCATGCTTGTTATTCCTTTTATTTATATGCCCTTTATGTGGTGTCACTGAGACGCCCGACTGTGGCATGCTTGTTAGTAATTACTTTATAAGCCCTTTATGTGGTGTCGCTCAGACGCCCGACTGTGGCATGCTTGTCAATTCTTTTATCTATAAGCCCTTTATGTGGTGTCGCTCAGACGCCGGACTGAGGCATGTTTTATATCCTTTCGAGGCGTCGCTTCAGACACCCGATCGGTGCATTCTATTTCTACTCCCGTAATGCATATTCATGTTATATATAAATAACCCCGCTTGCGTGCATCATGGATTGTATTTCGTGACTGACGTTGTGAACGTAGACTATTTCAGAGCATGATTACCATTTTTTACATTATACATGTGTTTTATAATGTTTGCGAGTACATTCAAAAGTACTCACTGGCTTGTCCCTGGCTATTGTCTTGGCCAGATTTCTTGCATGGAGAAGAGCGTTGCGATGACAACCCCGGAACCTACGCAATGATGATAGCAGCCTCGCGAAGATAGGAATTATCCAGGTCAGCTGTTCCTGTGGGAAATGGAGTCCCATAGTCGCAGATGAACCACAAACCGCTTCCACCATCAGCCACTAGAAACCAATGATTGTACTCATAGGCCAGAATGGTCATGTACTACACGTTTGTATTTTTGCTTGGAATTTCTGTATCAAGTTGGTGCCTCATCAGCTAACAGTAATCCTGGGGCTGGTGAGCACAAGGGCCATTTTCTGGAAAATTGACATCCCGAAAATCCGGTCCTGACAGTAGAGAGCTTGGATGCAATTTGGCGGCACGACGCTCCAATTCCTCCTCGTGGGTGAAACGAGGAGCGGTCACTTGATCATCTTGAGCGCCGTCTTGAGCTTGTCCTTGATCTTGAGCTCGCTCTTGATCTTGAACTTGCTCGGAGGAGAGAACTTGACCTTGGGCATCACTTGGTGGCTCAACACCGTATTGAGGTTGATCTTGCCCTTGGTCTTGTTCAAGGTGATGAGGGCCTTCACTTTGTTCTTCGGAAGCGTGTGGGTCTTGGATTGGTGATGGTTCCACTTGAGTGGAACATTGTCATTCTCCTTCGGCCACAAGGGGTTCCTCAATGGGTAGGATATGACCAACTCCCCTTCTTCTTATGGCTTGGGGAGGAATTTCATCACCTACATCACAAGTACCACTTTTGTCCACTTGGGAACCGTTATTGTCATCAAACTCCACGTTACACGTCTCCTCAATAAGTCCCGTGGATTTATTGAGAACACGGTAAGCATGGGAGTTTGTAGCATAACCAACAAATATGCCCTCGAGAGCTCTAGCCTCAAATTTAGACAAACGAACACCCTTTTTGAGAATGAAACATTTACACCCGAACACCCGAAAGTACTTGAGGTTGGGCTTGTTACCGGTGAGTATCTCATATGGAGTCTTGTTCAAGCCCTTGCGGAGATAGAGACGATTTGATGCATGACACGCGGTGTTGATGGCTTCGGCCCAAAAGTTGTCTGGAGACTTGAAGTCCGTCATCATGGTCCTTGCCGCATCCATCAACGCCCGGTTCTTCCTCTCCGCTACACCGTTTTGTTGAGGGGTGTAATGTGCGGAATATTGATGCTTGATCCCCTCATCACTAAGAAACTCATCCAAGGTGTAGTTCTTGAACTCGGTGCCGTTGTGACTTCTTATTGTCAAGATCTTTGCATTGTGTTGATGTTGGGCTTCATTTGCAAAGTCAATGACGGTTTGTTGGGTCTCGCTCTTCCTCTTGAGGAAATACACCCAAGTGTATCTTGAATAGTCATCCACAATCACCAAGCAATACTTTCTACCCCCAAGACTATCAAAGGATGGAGGCCCAAAGAGATCCATATGAAGGAGCTCCAAAGGCCTCTTCGAGTAAATAATAGTCGTGGGAGGGTGAGCCTTTTCATGTAGCTTTCCTTCGATACACGCACTGCAAGCACGATCTTTAGCAAAACTAACATTCGTTAGTCCACGGACATGGCCCCCCTTCAGAAGACTTTGCAAAGATCTCATATTGAGGGCTAAACGGTGATGCCAAAGCCATCCCACATCAACTTTAGCCATTAGGCATGTCGCGGTCTTAGTGGGCCGCTCTGAAAAGTTGATCACATAGAGACCGTTCTCGACATGCCCAACAAAGGCTACTTGAAGAGTCTTCCTCTACAAGAGGGCCATGGTATCAAGATCAAAGAAAGTGGCAAAGCCCATGAGTGCAAGTTGACGAACAGAAAGTAAATTGTATGCAAGGGACTCAACAAGCATGACCTTCTCGATTGTGAGATCATGAGAAATGACAACCTTGCCAAGTCCCAATACCTTTGAGGATGAGGCATCACCCCACTCGACATTGGTGGGCATAGATGGAATCTTGTGAACGTCCACCACCAAGTCCTTGCTTCCGGTCATATGATTTGTAGCTCCACTATCGAGCAACCAAGATCCCCCCACCTGAAGCAAACACCTACAAGAGATCAATGCTTGGTTTTAGGTACCCATTTTGTAATGGGTCTTTGATGTTAGTGACAAGGGTCTTAGGAACCCAAATAGACCATTCAATGTACTCATATGGAGAACCAACAAATTTTGCATAAACATGCCCATAACTAGCACGACACAATATATAAGAAGGGTTAAAGTCGCCGGCTTTGTTGGAAGGGGTGGCATTGCCTTTCTTGACACTACCACCCTTCACATTGGTCTTCTTCTCCTTGGAAGCACCCTCTCCCTCCTTCACAAAGGTTGCTTGAGAGGGGGAGGTCGTTTGGTCTTGTCATTCTTCTTCTTGTTCTTCGGCATGGGTGCGAACACAATCCCTTCCTTGGCCACAACTTCCTTTTGATTGCTCAAAAGGTCGTTGAGGTTCTTCTCACCTTGAATGCACGACACAAGGCCTTTCTCAAGTTGCTCCTTCAACTTAGCATTCTCCTCAATAAGATGCACATGCTCACAACAAGGGTTAGTAGCATTTGCATTATCAATTAACACCATATGAGGAAAGGTGGCTTTCTCCTTGGTTAGCTTCACTTGGAGTTGATCATGAGACTCCTTAAGGCTAGCATGAATACCTTTCAAGGCCTTGTGAGCCTTTTCAAGTAGATCAAACTCCTCCTTGAGTCTAGCAAGATCAACCCCAAGTTTGGCCTTCTCGGAATTTAGCACACGAAATACAACAAGAGCATGATCAAGGTATTTCTTTAATTTAGCATGATCATCGTTGTGTGACTCCTCAAGAGCCAAACGAAGACCACACTCTTCCTCAAGAGCATTGGAAAGATCCAAAATCTCATCATCATAGTCACGACTATGCCCCTACATCTTAGAGATGGTATCTTCGTGAGCCTCGATCATGTCATTGGCTTCACCAAGTTGTTCCAATAGAGCAACGAAGTGCTTCTAGGATTTACCCTTGAGTTTACTCATAAAAGACTCAAACTCATTTTCCTCCACATTATAACCCTCATGTTAATCAATGTAGTCCGTCAAAGAAGGATTGTTAATGATGGTAGTTTTGCTGTTGGGGGTTACCTTGTTGTTGGCTTTATCCATGAGGCACTTGGCCGTGATGCTTTCATTGAGTGAGTCGAAGAGAGACACCCGTGGAGTTTTCGCAATGGCAACGGAGGCCATGGCAGCCGACTCACCATCTTCATCATCATCATCATCCTTATTGTACTCTTCTTGTACCACCAACGCCTTGGGAGGAGTCTTCTTGGTGAAGTTGCTCTTGTTGGGGAAAGACTTGGCCTTGTCCTTTCGGATGAGCTTGCGACCATTGTCCTCCCTCCTCTCGTAAGGGCATTCCGCAACAAAATGGCTCACATTGCCACAATTATAGCATGTCCTTACTCGTTGCTTGACCTTCGCGCCACTTGAGTTGTTCTTGTTGAAGTTGGGCCTTGTGTTCTTCTTGCTCCAAAATTGCCTTGAAGCAAGAGCCATGTGTTCATGATAGGCATACTTTGTATCTTCGGGGTTTCTCTCCTCTTCTTCCTCTTCTTCTTCTTCTTCCACACTAACCTTGACCTTCAATGCAAGGCTGGGCCTCTTAGCTCTCTGAGAACGTAGCACCGCGTTGTCGGCGGTTTTGTCCAAGATGCTCAGAGCCACAAACTCATCCAACACTTCACTTGAGGACAAAGTGTGGAAGTCCGGCCTCTGACGAATGATGGAGGACATGGCCTTATGGTAAGGCATCATTTTCTTGAGAAACTTGCGCTTGGTCCAATTGTCATCCGTGTCCTTGCTCCCACGATCTCGGAGTGAGACCGCGAGTTTGGTTATTCTCCGATATAGCTCACGAGGTTCTTCATTTTCTTTCATTGCAAACTCATCGGCTTCATCTTGCACTGCTTCATAGTTGGAGCGTTGAATGCTTGCGCTTCCCCTGTAGAGGGAAACAACACAATGCCATGCATCTTTGGCCATGGCGTAGGGGCGAAGATGAGGGAGATATTCGGGTAGAATTGCATCTTGGATGATGAAGAGAGCGTTCTCATTGAATTGATTATCCGCGACCTCTCTAGGGGTGAAGTTGCTTCGGTCATGCGGATAGAAACCTTCTTCAATGATTCTCCAAAGATTAGTATTCACATGATTTAAATGATGCTTAAAGCGATAAACCCAAGAATCAAAGTCCTCATTTTTCACAATCTTAGGGGGAGGACCGGCATGATTCAAATGGGTGGAAGGAATCGGTCCACCATAAACGAGTGGAGGTTCCACATGGGCAAAGATGCCGGTGCCATTTTTACCACTAGAGGAAGGAGCCTTTTCACTAGTAGCTTCCCCCTTGTCGAAGTTAGCATCCGTCAGCTTGTTGGTGGGGTCACCCACTTTCAAAGGTGTGGTGGATAACTTAAGCCCTTCTATGAATTTATTAAACATGCTTTCAACCTCGGTCGTCATGGAGGTTTTCAATGTGTCCAAAGCCACATTAAATTCCTCACGAGAGACCGCGGTTCCCCCATCGGCCGTAGACGAGATGGGATTCACACCAGAGTGCTCCTCACCACAGTCTACGGTGTCAACCATACTCTTCGGACGACAAAGTCCTTAACAAAGAGACGAGGCTCTGATACCAATTGAAAGGATCGATATAGTTGACTCGAGGGGGGGGGTGAATAGGCAACTAACAATTTTTAGCTTTTCTTTACCAATTTAAACTTTGCAGCAAAGTAGGTTGTCTAGATATGCAACTAGGTGAGCAACCTATATGATGCAACAACAACTAGCACACAAGCAAGAAAGAGATATAACACAAATAAGCTTGCACAAGTAAAGGCACGAGATAACCAAGAGTGGAGCCGGTGAAGACGAGGATGTGTTACCGAAGTTCCTTCCTATTGAGGGGAAGTACGTCTCCGTTGGAGCAGTGTGGAGGCACAATGCTCCCCAAGAAGCCACTAGGGCCACCGTATTTTCCTCCCACCCTCACACAATGCGAGATGCCGTGATTCCACTATTGGTGCCCTTGGAGGCGGCGACCGGACCTTTACAAACAAGGTCGGGGCAATCTCCACAACTTAATTGGAGGCTCCCAACGACATCACGAAGCTTCACCACAATGGACTATGGCTCCGCGATTACCTCAACCGTCTAGAGTGCTCAAACACCCAAGAGTAACAAGATCCGCAAGGGATTAGTGGGGGAATCAAATTTCTCTTGGTGGAAGTGTAGATCGGGGCCTTCTCAATCAATCCCTAGAAAATCAACAAGTTTGATTGGCTAGGGAGAGAGATCGGGCGAAAATGGAGCTTGGAGCAACAATGGAGATTGGGTTGGTAGAGGTGGTCAACTCGGGGAAGAAGACACCCCTTATATAGTGAACAGGCAAATCCAACCGTTATCCACCAACCCATTCTGCGCAGAACGATACTACCGCGCCTAGGCAGCGGTACTACCGCAGGCACACGCGGTACTACCACAGGGCCTTGCGGTACTATCGCCGCACGGACCTGGCCAGCCCAACCGCACTGAAGTGGAGAGCGGTAGAACCGTACGGGCGGTACTACCGCATCACCTTGCGGTACTACCGCAAGGCAGGGAAGGTCCAGAGAACGGGGAGGCATGGACATAAAAAATTACATCCGTAGCAACTTCCGCTAAGTTGGAGTCGATGCAAAAATCCGACACGGTAGTACAGCAGGAGGAGCGGTACTACCGCGTGGCGGCTGAGCCAGGTTAGGCGGTACTATCACAAGACAGAGCCGGTATTATCATGGAGGGCGCGGATGTAAAAATTACATCCGCCTACCACTGGCTAAGCAAGCAGCACTTGGCCTGGGGGCCACGGTACTACAGCTCCTGAGGAGCGTTACTATGGTGGGCTCCTGCGTTACTACCGCACCAAGGTCCGGTACTACCGCAAGTGCCTGCGGTACTACCGCTCCAAGGAGCAGTACTACCGCAAGCCCAATATCAGCAACCAAGACAGAACACATAGGGGATAAAACGGAGGATGATCCAAAGAGCCAAAGGAAAGGCGGTGCAAAGGAGTAGATGTCTACGTGATGATTCCACCCAAACCTTTCCAAAGCGGACCCCCTCTTAATAGTACGGCTTTCCTACGACTCAATTCCACCGAAAAGAAACGTAGAAAAACGTCATCTTCAATAGTCTTCGAGGGGCACCACCGTCTTGTGCCTAGTGATGAAACGTCTGAAATACTCAAGGCACACGATTAGTACGCAAAAGCATTGTCATCAACCACCAAAACAACTTAGGGATAATTATGCCCTTACACAAGTGATGGAGAAAACAATTCCCGAGCTCTTCGCAATGCTAAAATCGGCGGAGGTAGAAATCAAGAAGGAGCATCAAGTGTTGATGGTTAACAAGAACACTAGTTTTAAGAAAAAGGGCAAAGGAAAGAAAGGGAACTTTAAGAAGAACGTCAAACAAGTTGCCGCTCCCATGAAGAAGCCGAAAGCTGGACCTAAGCCTAAAACTAAGTGCTTCTATTGCAAAGGAAGTGGTCATTGTAAGCGGAACAACCCCAAGTATTTGGCAGATAAGAAGGAGGGCGAAGTGAACAAAGGTATATTTGATATACATGTTATTGATGTGTTCCTTGCTAATGCTCATAGTAGCGTCTGGGTATTTGAAACTGGTTCGTTTGCTCATATTTGTAACAGAAATAGGAGCTGTGGAATAAACAAAGATTGGCTAAGGACGAGGTCACGATGCGCATCGGAAATGGTTCCAAGGTCGATGTACTCGCCGTCGGCACGCTACCTGTACATATATCTTCGGGATTAGATTTAGACCTCAATAATGGTTATTTGGTGCCAGCGTTGAGCATGAACATTATATCTGGCTCTTGTTTGATGCGAGACGATTATTCATTTAAATCAGAGAATAATGGTTATTCTATTTATATGAGTAATATCTTTTATGGTCATGCACCCTTAAGGAATGATCTATTCTTATTGAATCTCGATCGTGGTGATACACATGTTCATAATATTGATGAAAAAAGATGCAAAGTTGATAATGATAGGGCGACATACTTTTGGCACTGCCGTTTAGGTCATATTATTATAAAGCGCATGAAGAAACTTCATGCAGATAGACTTTTGGAATCACTTGATACTTGCGAACCATGCTCATGGGCAAGATGACTAAAACTCCATTCTCCGAAACAATGGATCGAGCTAATGACTTACTGAAAATCACTAGTGGAAAAAGTGCTAGCCAAAACTTTCGTTGATGGCGCGGTATTTTACATCGACGCCAGCACTATTTTTTCAAATAGTGCTAGCGCAAGCCAAATCAGCACGTCAGCTTTACAAGCATAGTGTTGATGTTGCCTGTTTTTGTAAACGCCACAAATCTATTTGCCCATATACATTCATTGTTTGGAAACCACTAGTGACGTTGGTTATCTTTGTACGCCATAGTTATTTTGTTAGTGATGTCGTTCTTTTTCTTTGCATGCTAGAAACTCTTTTTCCATTTGAAGTGTTTTAAGTATTTTGTTATATCATGCTTTTTTTGTCATCATTATTTTTACAATTTTTATCATTTGAGGAATTTTATTTCTTTATCACCGGTTCAAATTTTGAGTTTTTATTTTCTCAAGTCTTTCATTATTAATCTTAGTCTTTTTTTATTTGGCCCGGTATTAGCTATAGCGTTGCCCTTTCTCCCAACGCCAACAATAACCTATATGGGTCAACTTAATAAAAGACCTAAGTCACGGCTCTCTCTCATATCACACCCCTCCCCCTAGCCAAAGCCGCCGGCGCCGCCCCGTCGACGCCCCGCGCGTTGATGGCCCCGTTGCCGCCCCTCGCCGGCACCAAGGTTAGATCCACTACTCCTCCCATCACATCTCCTTCCTCTCCACTCTCCTCGCGGACACGCCGCCGGGATCCGTTGGGATTCATGCAGTTGATTAGGGGATTGCTTTAATAGTGTAAAAAATTTAGCATATATATCATGGATTGTTTGTGTCATGTAGAATCCAAAGTTAGTTGCATGGATTGCTTTGTGTAGAAATTGTAGCTAGTGATAATTAGTAGTGTAGAAATCCCCTAATTTTTTGTAGAAATTATAGCTAGTGATAATTACTAGTGTACAAAGTGTTTACTTACTTTTAGGCCCCAACCCGTCACCTTCCGCTTGTACCTACTTGTTAAATTAATGTGGTTTTCCAATACTTTAATTTTTCAATACTTTGCTATCAAACACAGCCTTAATTAGTTTTAGTTATATTATAGACACCAGAAAAATATCTAGGACTCCGGGAGAAGGGAAGGGGAGTGTATTTCTTTCTTGCGCCGGAAAAGGGAAAAGTAAATATGCAGGCGTGCCAGTGTACCGTAGTACACAAAAACATGGTATGGGAAACGAGTATTTCATTAATCTCATTGGAGAAACAAAATTACAAGATCCCATAAACAAAAAGTGCGCTCCATGGCCTACTAGCGCGGCCAGCCTGACTGTGGCGATTGCGGTCTTCTGGTTCCTGGGGCCTCAGAAGGCTCCCGGTTAATTACTCTCGCGGGTTGCTCCACGGGATACCTTCGATTAAGCCGTGTGGTCATCTTCGTCGTCTTCGCTTCGCGCTCTCCATGCATGATGACGGTGATGTATGTGTGGGCGGCGACAGAGCCCGTGTCCTCGTCGGTACACGCACCGCATGTAGCGTGGCCTTAGCGGTGGCCGCGACCGCCCTCGTCGGTCTTGGCAGCGTTGGAGTAGTTGGTGTTGGGGTAGCATGGGTCGCGCTCGGCTTAGACTTCTCGATGACCAGTTACTTCATCAGGGTGTGCAAGGGGCTACACCTTGTGGGAGTAATGGTTTTGGGAGACCGGCGTCAGTGTAAAAACTAACGCGCACTCACATGGGCGTGGCCGGGGTGGTTGGCACCACGTCTCGCCTAGACGCTGAGTATTCAGCGGTCCGCCAAGACAAAGGGGGCCGCCTCAAGAGGCCGTGGAAAGGTAGCGTTGTAGAGGCTGCGTCGCCTTGGGCTGGTGCTACGCCAAGGACCTGTTCGCCACGGTAGGTGCACCTCTCGAAGGAGGGACCGGTCTTGTACTATGTCGCTGCAAACTCTGGCTCGACCAAAGATCTGTACACCATGAAGGGGGGAGCGAGTCCCGGGCCGCGTCCTAACCGAGCTCTGATTTCTTCAGACCGTCTCCTCTAAGAAACGTGGTGCAAAGCATGTATGCCTGTAATCTGTTCTCCATTGACCTATCCGTCAGGGACGTGCACCTCATGAAGGAGGGGCCGGTTGTGGGTCGCGTTGTTGCGGACACTGGTTCCATCGAGGATTTGTACGCCATGAAGGGAAAGGCGAGTCTCGGGCTGCATCGTCAACGGGCTCCGGTTCTGCCACGCAGTCTCCTCCAATAGCGTGGTGGAAAACCTATACGCCTGTGTCTCCTTTGTGACGAACCTGTTCACCATGGCCCTGTGCGTCGAGGATCTGGATTTCATGACTTGTTCACCAAAGACCTGTGTACCAAGAACATAAAGGCCGGTCTCAGGCTGCGTCGTTGGCGAGCACTGACCACGCCTCGGTCGCGACACTCAAGAAGATGATGGGCTTGTGCAGATAAGCTCCAGTAGTATGATGGTCCTGTGTACTCGGATGCATGTTCATGAAAGTGAGAGAGAAGAGAAAAATAATCAAAGGATCGCCTCACCATCCGGGAACGTGAGCCTCCCCTCCATGTCACGGCCGGCTAGTTCCTCCTGGCGCTTGTACGAGGCGGTCGCCGGTGTTGGTGTTGCTTGCATGGTGACTGGATGTGGGAGGCTCCGAGGATTCCCTTCCCCAGTGGCGGAGCCAAGATTGGCTAACGCCCCAGACGAGAAATTTAAGAGTTAAAAACTACCCCTAAAAAACTCTAGTTTCAAGGCATGCAAAAGTGAATCTATGTTGCATAACTAATAATAAACCGAAATCACTAATTAAGAAGTACTTGTTGCAAAGAACATTCCACCTTCCCAGGTCACGACAAGTGGCGCACATGCAACGCGTCACTTGTCGCAACCTGATAGTTTTTCCTTTTTTCATAGATTCATTTATTCAAAAGTTTTATCTCTTAAACCGTGCGTCCAAATCTCAAACCGTTTTTACCATTGAATTCCTCGCGTCGAGATCTTCAAAACTAGATCCCATGTTAATAGGTTTTGACGAACTTGCTTTTCATGAAAAAAACCGGATGAAAAAACCTTACGAAAAAACCAAACTGGGAGCACGGTTTTTTCCCTTTCTGAAAGAGGCACGTCCGTGCCTCTCGCGAAATCACAACCGTGCCTCTAGTGGAAGCAAAACCGTGACTCTCGTGCAAGGAAAAAAACAGAAAACACGTTTTTTCCTTTTCGAAAGAGGCACGCCCGTCACTCTCGCGAAAGCACAACCGTGCCTCTGACGAAAGCAAAACCGTGACTCTCGCGAAAGAAAAAAGGAACAAAAAACGCGTATTTTTTTCCTTTCCGAGAGGCACGGCCGTGATAGAAGCAAAACCGCGACTCTCGTGAAAGAAAAAAAACATAAAACGCGTTTTGTTTTTCCCTTTCCAAGAGGCACGGCCGTGACTCTCGCCAAAGCACAACCGTGCCTCTCGTGTAAGAAAAACCGTGACTGTTCGTGAAAGAAAAAATATATATAATGCATTTTTTTGTTTCCGAAAGGCACGGCCGTGACTTTTCGCTAAAGCACACCCGTGCCTCTCGCGGAAAAAAACCGTGACTTTTCGCGAAAGAAAAAAACACGTTTTTTCGCGTAAATTATTTTTTTCAGTTTTTTTGGTCGAAAAGCTAAGGAAAACCGGGAAAAAACCAAAACATCGAAAAAATCTAGAAAAAACCGTTTAAAAAGCCGAAAACGCGTGCGGAAAAATAAAAAAACACAAAATCTGAAGGAAGCGTCGAGAGCCCGATACGTGGCGAATGGCTGAGAGCGCGACAAGTGGCACCGATCATTGCGAGGCTCCCGAAGGAGCGCTCGTTAACTAGTTGCTCCCATAAGAAACTAAACATAATATTCAGTGGCAACATTTGTTCCATGATGGGTCAACTGCGAGAGGCCTTCCCACCGAGCGCCTCTGCGAGAGGAAAATCCTATGCGCCGCTCATTGTGTCAAAACGTCGACAGAACGCACAGGCAATACCCCCGTCGCTAGCAATGGGCCGGCCCATTAAACCAGAGCTTGTCACCCGGTTTTGGGAACCCTCTAGAAGGTTCCCTGAGCCGTTTTTTTTGACTGTTTTTCCTGTTTCTTCATGGGGTTTTTTCGTTTTTTCTTTTTATTTTCTCTATTTTCTGTTTCTTTTTTTCTTTTTTCCATTTTTCTTCTTTTTTTGCTTCTTTCAAAAAAAATTCAGACAGTCCAAAATTTGTTCGTGTTTCTAAAAAAGTTCCAAATTTCAAAAAATGTTCACATTTAAAAAAATAGTTTGAAATTCAACAAATGTTCGCATTTTTCAAAAAATGTTCGGGCATTTCAAAAATTGTTCTTGTTTTTAGAACATTTATTCGGAATGTTTTTGTTCAAATTTGTTCATATTTTTTAGAAAATGTTCCTGTTTTTAAATTTTGTTAATGTTTTCATTTTTTCAGAAGTTTCAAAAATTGTTCATGTTTTCATTTTTTCAGAAGTTTAAAAACATGTTCCAATTTTAAAAATTATTCACAAGTTTTTAAAAAATCATGTTTGGAAATTTTGTTCAGGGATTTCAAAATATGTTCACCTTTCCAAATTTTGTTTTGTAATTTGTAAAAATGTTCAAGATTTTCAAAAAATGTTCTTGTTTTTAGAAAATTTTATAGCTTAAAAAAATTTGTTCACAAATTTGGTAAGTGTTTTCGTTTCACACAACATTTCATTTTTTGAAAAAATATTGCCTCTGAAATTCTAAACTAATTCGGATTTGCGCAGCCTGTTTGTTCTTTAAGTCTGGTGCTAGCTATTTGTCCATTGTCAACCGCTAGCTCAGTTGGCAAGAACACATGCTCTATAGCAGAGCGTCGAATGTTCGAATTCCCGCCAACGCTTATAGGTTTTTTTAGCTACAGTGCGCTTTCGATTTTTCTGTTGTTGTCGCTGTCTTCATGGGCCGGCCCAGTCGAAGTCCCCCCTGTGCGAAACGGTGACGAATTGACGCAGAGAGCGTCACATAGAAGGTCCTTCTGCGAGATGCGATCTCACGATGGCCTTTGGGCCTCTGGTTGCTGCGTTCCTCCTCCCTGCGATGATGGATGCGAAGATGTGTGCGGCCTTGCGGCGTCTACGGGTGCCGTCCGTGAACCCCACCTCTTCATCTTGACGTGCACGCTCACGGGTGTATTCTTAATAAATACGCGCCGTCCAGGGCGCCGGTATACGGGTATTTGAAACTGACGCGCGGGCGTTCGGGTGTATGTACGATTCAGCGAGGCGTCGACGGAAGCTGCACCGAGCCTTTACATCTGCATAGTTAGCTAGATACATGATCAAATACGTGCGGGGTAGCTCATACTATGCACTAGGTAAGGAAATGCGGCTTGCCACACTCGGCAGCGGCTGCCGGATACAGTTATATTCAGTACGGTAATATATAACAAAAGCAAACGCATGATGTTGGTTCAGTATAGTACCATGCACCAAATCATTATCTATGAACTGGCAAAAAAACTTTAGACAACCAAGATGACTCTATCAAACTTCCTCGTCTCAATCTAATATCTCTCCACATTAGTAACTAACACCAAGAAACTAAATAAGCAAACCACCTTTTGCTCTTCTAAATTTGCAAGAAAAGTATAGAAGTTCAGTTCAGGAACCAGAAATAGGAAGAAAAGAGAAATAGCAAAATATAGGAATTTAACTAGAGGAAATTATCGTTTTCCCCCCGAAATCCTTTCTAATGGACCAATTTCCCCCTTAACTCTAATACCGGATCAATCAGCCCCTCAAATCCTTAAAACCGGATCAATTCCCCCCTATGGTGGTTTTGGACTTGATTTTGAGTGGTTTGGACCCAGACCGTGCACTTCTTGCTGACTGGACTCGTTGACTAGGCTGACTGTGCTCCGGGGCGCTGGCATGGCGGACGCCTACTCCTGGTCCTCCAAGCAGAGTTACAAGACCGGCTACGTCTGGCACGACTCACCGCCGACGATCCCGTGCACCTGCCAGCGGCGCCGAGTACGTGCTCAAGGGCTCCGAGCTGCTCCGCCTCCTTCCCGCGCCAGCCTACCCGCGCGACGCCTTCGCCTGCTCATCCTCGTCCTCCTCCACCTCGAGCTGCCAGGCCAGGAACGAGAACAAGCTGCCCAAAGCGGCCATTAGCAGGGCTCACGGCCGGCGCAAGAAGTAGAGCTCCTTCGACCTCGGCCAGTAGTGGGTGGCCATCGCGCGCAGCAGCGCCAGGGCGAACGAGGCCACGTAGACCGGCGTGAACTGCGGCCGGCACCAGGGCCCCAAGCCGTCTCCGCCGCAACAGCCTATGACAGAGCTTGGAGCCGACAAGATCTCGTCGCCGCCGTCGTCCAACAGCCCCGACACGCTGGAGACGCTCATCAAAATGATGCCCACAAGGCTGCCACCTCGAACACCATCGCCGCTTGCCAGAGGAAGAGGATGTAGGCCTGGCACAAGGGCGTGACCGCAAGCGGCCGGATGCGCGCGTCCACGGTGCTGATGCAGCTCATCTTCTACGGCGGCCAAGCGGGGCACCGGTCCGGGTGGTGCAAGGCACACAGAGCGGTTCCCTTGCGCGTGGTCGGACCTGAGCAGCGGCACGACGGCGGACAGCTTCTCAAGGAGCATCGGCGTCGTTGTAGGTATTGAGCGGAAGTACATCAGCGGCAGCCTGGTGGAGACCAAGAAGACGACGAGCGGCGAGCATGCCGGCCACGGAGGCGAGCTCGACGCACTGAAGCAGTCATCTCCACCCAACTGTTATGAAGCGAAGTGCACGGTCAATCCAGAGAAATGCATGGTATGGGTCAAAACCACTCCAAATCAAGTCTGAAACCATCTTAGGGGAGAATTGATCCGGTTTTACAGATTTGAGGGGCTGATTGATCCAGTATTATAGTTGAGAGGGAAATTGGTCCATTGCAGAGGATTTCAGGGGGAAAATGATACTTTCCTCATTTAACTATTTGTCAAATTGTAAGCATGTACATGCACCACCATCTCTTTGAGGTTGCCACTATCATATCTTGAGTTTCACATGAATGAAACACTGCTTGGCCAAGTATTCCGAAGGAAATAACAAGAATATCATTAGGTGGAGAAAATTTAAACTACCACTCGATCTATTTGTGCATCAGGCACAAGATCAGCCATGCTACCTAGCTACACAAATCCATTACCCAAATAATCATGTGAACGCAAGTCCTCACCACCTCCCTTTTTTGCTTCCTATTCTTCCTGCCCGCTCTCACCGGGGTGGCACACCACATCAAAAAGAAGAAATAATATGGACACCTGATAAAGAGAGTAGTGAATCACATGCTGCAAATCGGTTAAAAAAATAGCCATTTCATATCCATATGTTCTATTTTAAAAGTAACTTCTTATATTAGACCTGTTTTCATTTACATTTTGCAAATATGGATGGAGGGGTTAATACTGCCATGACACAAGCACAATATAGGCTGCATAATGGCAAGTAAGATACATGTCCCAATAAATCCTACCGCCAAGGTCAAATACTTTGTATCCGAGCCCCAAATGGTGGGTTACTACAGGAACATAACAATACAGAGCTCTTAAATGAAAAAAATGGACAGTGCAAACTTGTAGAGAGTATACTACACAAAACATAATTCACGGATAGGAAATGAATGGATAGACCTGAGAAATAAACCGGCAATAATGCAGAAAAATTTGATGAAGCAAATAGTTCGCGACTGAAAATTTAGTTGTTCTGATGCCATCCTAAAGAGCACAGCCGCTACAGTATCACTTAGTACTTAGTAGTTGTCATTCTTCAGAAACAATGAAAACGGTAAAAACTAAAAATGTGAAATGGAAAGTATGATAAGAATACAAAGGCCAAAAAATTCGTGTTCAATTGTCACTTATACAAATAAGCAGCAGGATGAGTATAACCTACACGTTAACTTGTTCCAGTGGTGCTAATTATAGTTCAGTATACCACTCCTTCAGGACATCATGCAGAAAAAATTAGTATAAACTAAACAGCATCAATGAGCACATTGTTATTTCCAAAGGAAAGTGTGCTTTGTTATAGCAAAGACCAGAGTTTTGCAACAACAATGAGGGCCACAGAAGTTCCCAAGAGCATAGCCTAACTACATGCTGAACCAACATCTCACTAAATATTTGTGTCCGCTAATAACAGAGCATGAGCTCACCGTAAACAAATCTTCACACGGTAAATAGACAATCATCTACGTTTACTACAACATTGTCCTGAGTTGTGGTGCTCTCATGGGCCAGCTAGTGAAATATCAATCATATAGGGGCAGGGAGAACAGTAGTAGCATCTGGTATACCTAGATGCAGTACAAAGACGATTTGGGAGTGATGTCTTCTCCATGCCAAGGACGGTGACGTTGACGTCGATGGTGCTTCTTCAACACGTCCTCTTCATAGCCGTAGCACTGTGTCATGCAAGGAGAATATACTCTAACCCTAAATGATCGCAAGAATCCTAAGAAACACCACATGGTAGCAATGACATATTAGTTTATTTCAAAGTGGCAGAGCATCAAGCTTCTGGAATGAAAAGAGAATTAAGTAAATAGCACAAAATCATATTTCAAAGAGGAAAAGCATCAAGAAGGCAATTTAGACAACACAACATGAGTTAGTATATTCAAAATGAAATGCTGGAAGACACAAATTGAATTTCACTATACAGTGAAATGTTGGACATAGACAAACATATGCAATACGGTAAATTGGGTAAAACTCCAGCATCTTGTGTTTCTTTTTTAGTAGCAGTTTAGTTACCGCATTTACCTCGGCATTATATCGATGAATCCATCCCAAAAATGGTTGCATCTTTCTCAGACTGGAGTCACCCAGGAGCATCACCTGCGTATAGTTTCATTTTCCATCAGTGATGACAACTTCAGAATGCTATGTAAATAGTAAAAGAAAGATACAAATTAGGGTCTAAATACTCGGCGTTGTTAGTGTTGTGCCCGACAGTAGCTAGTTGCATGCAAACGAAACAGTATCAATAGAGGCAAGAGGATACATTTAGTGTGAATACAAATTGACAGGCACAACTATAATCAGAAATTATGTACCATGAGAATCTACATATACATGAGATTTTCTAAAGGTAGTTAACAGTGCAAGCATAGAAGAATCCACCAGAGCAAATTGGTGACCATC
The DNA here is from genome assembly GCA_021605145.1 of Aegilops bicornis. NCBI lineage: Eukaryota > Viridiplantae > Streptophyta > Magnoliopsida > Poales > Poaceae > Aegilops > Aegilops bicornis. Next base: position 706,477,372 of record CM038672.1, read on the forward strand.
AGTTATAGCAGCATAAATACAAGATATCTTTGTTTGCAGACATTTTAAGCAGTTCTTGTACAGATACTGTGGCGGCGGAACGGCAAGCAAGATCTAGTAGTATAATTCATGGCTGCTCAAGCAAAGATCACATCAATTCAAGAGTCCGTGAAAATTCATTAGAATATGTACTGAAACATTAGAGGACAATGCATTTTTTGCAACCATTAAAACGCAAACAAATTAACAACTCCTTCCAAAGTCAAAACATGCGAGGGAAGTCCTATATTTGATTGAAAATAAAACATAAAGGCTTTATCCAGTCATACCATGGAATCAGTTGAAAATAACAAAATAAAGGCTTTTTCAGAATTTGATTAAAATGAGGGCATACGCATCATGATTAAAGGTTGCTCCCTGTACTGTATAAAACTTTCAGTGGTAGTTAATCTAATCACATAGCACATTATCCTTCCACTTTCAGGTTTACATTATCAAGAATATTAGTTAGATGGTAGGTGCAAGAACGTGTGCTTGTAAATCAAGGTTCAGGGAGATCACTGTCCACTTACTGTATTGGAACCAACAAAAGACTGCACCAACAAGAGAAGTTGTGCCCCCACCAGATCCCACGGACCACGCCCGCCGGAGAAAGAGAAGCCGCCGCATAGGCAGCACCACTTCATCATTGATGGCCACCGCGAGGACACCCTTGACCAGACCCGCCCCTACGCATCTCCCTCTTGACGCCACACGCCACACCTCTTTAACACCATCCTATATATATATATATATATATATATATATATATATATATATATATATATATATATATATATATATATATATATATATATATAAACAGAGTAGCAAAAATCTCAACATTGTGTTCATTGCAAAAGGCATATTGTTCACTAATTAGACGACTTTGCATAAGAAATAGTGTACAGACCTTCAAGCGTACCGATGCCTTCTCGATCGTTGTAAATATACCAGGCGATTCAACAATATATTTAGTTCATACCAGGATTTCCTTTCGTACTTGAGCGCACATGATCTGCACAAAACAATTTGTACATGAAACAGTAATGCACTTATTTCTTCAGAAACACAAAAAATAGCAGCCACAAATCATACATATATACTTGCTTTATCGAAAAAGTTCTACAAACCATGAAAATGGATATAATGGAGCGGGAGAGGTAGTACAGTAGAAACGGCGTTTTTACTCACCTTTGTGCAGACAAATAGAATTAAATAAAGCCATCATTTAGCTGCCTTTTCTCCTGGATATCTCATATGTTTAACCTTGTTCATAAGTTCAAAACCAGCATCGTCACCTAAAAGCAGAAAAAAAAGAAAAAGGGGGCGTTATACGTACAGAAGTTTTGGCAATATTAGTTTTAGGCCTAAATATGCATCTCAAAATCCTTGATATTTCTGGACATCTGCATTTTATACCGACTAAATATTACAGTAAAGTAAAAGGTCACATCTGGCATAATCTGACATAATCAAGAGTATACGTATCACTAATTAATAGTAGGAAACGGTTGCATCATACATCCAGAGAGAGCACATGTTCTTAGCACCAATAAATACATTGATAAGATAACAAAAAACCAGAAGAGCATCGCATTACCTCAATAAACTGTTTATCAACTAAAATAGAAAAATAGCCAAAATAATTGAGCAACTAAACCATATAAACTGAACACATATGTAAAAGTAAGACATGATTGTCAGAGATGAAAATGAACCAACTATGCACTATATGTTGCACGCATGAAATATAAAACGAAGAGCAGCCCTTGTCCTGGAGCTTGTTGGGGCCGAAGAATCGCATCTCAGGTTCTCATGCATCTCCTCCAAGACTGCAGCAGAGAGGAGCTTCATGAAGAGAGCAGAACAAATAGCATCTAATCGAGAAGGGGGAGGAGGGCACCTTGACGGGGTCCGAGCAGAGGAGCTGCGGCCGCACGAGAACGGCAGCAGTGGCTGCCCCTCCTCTTCTCCTGGCGCGCGAGCAACTTGGGAGGGCGCGGATCCGGACGAACCGCGGCGGCCATGGTGGATCTGGCCGCCGCCTGGCCTGCTGCTCGAGGAGGGGTGTGACGTGGACGGAGCGGCGGCTGCGGCGCGCGGGGAGGGAAGAGAGGAGAGAGCATGGGCAGAGAAGGGGAGAGGAAGAGCAGCGACATCCAGCGACGCGCAGCTGAGCTGCTCATCATCGGCAGGGGAGAGCGGCGGAGAAAGAGAAGCCGCCGCATAGGCAGCACCACTTCATCATTGATGGCCACCGCGAGGACACCCTTGACCAGACCCGCCCCTACGCATCTCCCTCTTGACGCCACACGCCACACCTCTTTAACACCATCCTATATATATATATATATATATATATATATATATATATATATATATATATATATATATATATATATATATATATATATATATATAAACAGAGTAGCAAAAATCTCAACATTGTGTTCATTGCAAAAGGCATATTGTTCACTAATTAGACGACTTTGCATAAGAAATAGTGTACAGACCTTCAAGCGTACGATGCCTTCTCGATCGTTGTAAATATACCAGGCGATTCAACAATATATTTAGTTCATACCAGGATTTCCTTTCGTACTTGAGCGCACATGATCTGCACAAAACAATTTGTACATGAAACAGTAATGCACTTATTTCTTCAGAAACACAAAAAATAGCAGCCACAAATCATACATATATACTTGCTTTATCGAAAAAGTTCTACAAACCATGAAAATGGATATAATGGAGCGGGAGAGGTAGTACAGTAGAAACGGCGTTTTACTCACCTTTGTGCAGACAAATAGAATTAAATAAAGCCATCATTTAGCTGCCTTTTCTCCTGGATATCTCATATGTTTAACCTTGTTCATAAGTTCAAAACCAGCATCGTCACCTAAAAGCAGAAAAAAAAGAAAAAGGGGGCGTTATACGTACAGAAGTTTTGGCAATATTAGTTTTAGGCCTAAATATGCATCTCAAAATCCTTGATATTTCTGGACATCTGCATTTTATACCGACTAAATATTACAGTAAAGTAAAAGGTCACATCTGGCATAATCTGACATAATCAAGAGTATACGTATCACTAATTAATAGTAGGAAACGGTTGCATCATACATCCAGAGAGAGCACATGTTCTTAGCACCAATAAATACATTGATAAGATAACAAAAAACCAGAAGAGCATCGCATTACCTCAATAAACTGTTTATCAACTAAAATAGAAAATAGCCAAAATAATTGAGCAACTAAACCATATAAACTGAACACATATGTAAAAGTAAGACATGATTGTCAGAGATGAAAATGAACCAACTATGCACTATATGTTGCACGCATGAAATATAAAACGAAGAGCAGCCCTTGTCCTGGAGCTTGTTGGGGCCGAAGAATCGCATCTCAGGTTCTCATGCATCTCCTCCAAGACTGCAGCAGAGAGGAGCTTCATGAAGAGAGCAGAACAAATAGCATCTAATCGAGAAGGGGGAGGAGGGCACCTTGACGGGGTCCGAGCAGAGGAGCTGCGGCCGCACGAGAACGGCAGCAGTGGCTGCCCCTCCTCTTCTCCTGGCGCGCGAGCAACTTGGGAGGGCGCGGATCCGGACGAACCGCGGCGGCCATGGTGGATCTGGCCGCCGCCTGGCCTGCTGCTCGAGGAGGGGTGTGACGTGGACGGAGCGGCGGCTGCGGCGCGCGGGGAGGGAAGAGAGGAGAGAGCATGGGCAGAGAAGGGGAGAGGAAGAGCAGCGACATCCAGCGACGCGCAGCTGAGCTGCTCATCATCGGCAGGGGAGAGCGGCGGCGAGGGTTACACACGGGCTAGGGTTAGGGAAGTGGGGAGCAAAGAAGAGGAGGCGGGAGTGAGGAGAGGAGCAGAGAGGACGACGCGCTGGGTGCCCTATCGGCACCCCCACAAGGGATGCGAAAAGACGGGAATACCCTGGTGGGGGCAGAGTATTTACAGTTTGATGCAATTGGAATTTTATTAGACGACCGAGGTTGATCGGGTAAATATCCGACGACCCACAGCGATTTGGATTGAGATCTGACGGCCTGTGTCGCGAGGAGATTTCGATCCGACGGCTGAAAATCCAAAGCGCTGAGGAGGCTCCATTTTGCTTCGGTCTCTAACAATGGCATGTATCAACAAGTATACGCAAGTCGGTACGTGGGCAACGTCAACGTGCATGCATGCACATGGAGCCAACCCAAGGATTAGCTGGTGCATGTGCGTACGTGTGTACTCGACAGATATTGTCTTGCATCGCCTGTGCTTAAGAGAAATCATTCACATCTAAAAATGGAAAGCACAAGAACACATCAAACAAATGACCCCTCACCAAAGAAAGTTCGAGTGCGTAGCGAATCGGACTTAATTTGGTGAAAGTTTTTTTTTACTCTGTGGCTTCATTTGCTGCTGATCATGGAGCTGCGTTGTATCGACTTCCGACGCTCGTCGCTAGACGCGACGACTCGATCGTACGCTATCGTCCTTCTTGCTCCTCAGGTACTCGGCTAGCTCCACTGCGGCCGACTCCGTGGAGCTTGTTGCGACCGCCTAAGGGACAATGCCAACCAAGGAGACAGCCCTACTTCGTCTTCATTCCGTCGCGAAACATCATGCCTTGTCCTGAAAACAAAATAGATTTTACCGAACTTGTTGTGACCGCCTAACTGCTGCAGTGCCAGACGACTAGATCGAAGGGTTTCACAGAATCATGCGGGCCGCACTCGCGCATTGCACTGCTCCCATTATCTTCATATGACGATGTAGGTGAGGCGTCGATAGACCATCGACAACTCCGTTTCACCATGAATGGTGTATCACCAGGTGGTATGCCGGGACGCCATCGGCCTCACGGAAGATTGAGGGGACGATATCGCCCCCAGGCTTCATTGTTGTTGGAGAGGGGGTACCGGAGTGACATCGGCACCACCCTTATGAACTTAGGCACGCCCATTGTTCATGTTGGTGCAGATGATTGGTCGCTGGGATGCTGTCGGCATAGCAGGTTGATGTCGGGATATCATCGACGTCCACAGGCTTACGAGGTTGCCCCCGATGCCTGTGTTGTTGGTTGGTGTAGAGACTCGACGTCGGGTTGCCATCAGCAACGCCGAGAAATACCTCTTCATTGGCTGCAAAAGATGTTGGGGAAGCGCAACAACTAGAAACACCCAACAAAGCAAAACTAACCAAAAGGACAAAAAAGTAAGGTTTGGTTGGGTTTTAAAATTTTGGCTTTCCCGTTATACACCAGCTATAGGTGTGACGTCTGAGAGGGCCACCAAAGGACTTGTCATCGAGAATCATCGAAATACCATGACGATTAACAACTCAACAAACGCAGAAGCCTCGGTATACGTGTATGAAGACGCCGTGTTTCGGGATGCTTCCGAGAGGCAATAGAAATTCATGTTCTAGCCCATCATCTTGTGGAGGGGCCCCACAGCTCTCCAAGCCCCCTGTACATGCCTCATGAACCCAGAGACTTGGGTATGGTAGGTTCAGGGTAGATGGTTTTGGGAGAACAGCTTGGCGATTTGTCTTCATGCCTTATTGAGGGGTGGTGAACATCTACCTTCCGCCTTCTTTCCAGTGTGTCTCTTACTGCTTGGGACAACTTGACTGCTTCTTGGACTCTTGTGATTTTTTTGATTGCTTCTTGGAGATTCTGGATTTTTTTTTTGCGGATTGATTGATCGGCCACGGACTTCATGAACCTTCTTGAACTTTTTTTTGAGGATTCTGCTGGCACTTTTTGAGGATTCTTCTTCTATGACTTCTTGAAGACCCACCTTGAGAACTTGGAAGGCACTTGTTCACCTCTGTGGACTAAGAAAACCCTCCAGCATTTTATCTGGAGCTTTTTGGTGGCGTATCCCAGGGTTGTCATGTGGCTACGTACCGAACCAACTTGCATTGGGCCAGGTAGCCACCATGAATCTTTTCCTATAGTCTCCCCTGGGATGCGAGCCTCTGCTAACATGAAGCATGATAGGAAACATGAAGGGTGCGGCGTCTCGGCGCTCAGAAGTGCCCAAGTAATCGTCTCCGCTACCTCCGAAAGCATACACACTCATTTGATGAGGATCAATGATTCAAGTTCGGAGGAGGAGGATGTCCCTCTACCTCAACCTGGGGATATGCACGTGAAGTTCAAGAAGTCTAGTCTTCCTAAGAGGGCTAAACTGTCTAACAACCTATCTATTCCTTCTTGTTTTCGGCAGAAAAGCAAAGGAGATTTATGTGACAAGATTTTGAAGCTGGAATCGGAGGTCGATGATTTAAAGGAGGAAATTGCTCTTCTCAAGTACAATATGAAAAAGCCGAAGGCACAATTATCTTCATCATCACCACCTCCGAGAAATTGAGTATTGGGTATGGGCACTCGCCTTGGCAACTGCCAAGCTTGGGGGAGGTGCCCCGGTATCGTATCACCACCACACTCCTATCTTTACCGTTTTTCTTAGTTCGATCCTTTTGGTAATATCTTGATCTAGTAGAATAAAGTTTTAGTATGATCTAGTTTTGATTTTTGCTTTATGATCCTTCTATGTAATCGAGTCCGTGAGCTATATATAATAAAGATTAGTTTTGAGTCAAGGGCTTGATTATCTTGCTATGATCTTGAGGGAATAAAAATAAAAGAGAAAAGAAAGAATAAAAAGAAATAAGGAGATCATATTGATCTTATGGAGTGTAATGACTTTACATATAAAGAGTATGATGAATAAAAGTTGTTGAGGGTTGACAAACTTAGTTTTGGTCATCGTTGCAATTAATAGGAAGTAATAAAGAAAGATAGGTTTTCACATATAAATATACTATCCTGGACATATTTTATGATTGTGAGCACTCATTAAAATATGACATGCTAAATAGTTGATGTTGGACAAGGAAGACAACGTAATGGGTTATGTTTTCTTATATCCGAAATAAAGTATATTGCCATCGATCATCCAACATGTCGAGCTTGCCTTTCCTCCTCATGCTAGCCAAATTCTTTACACCAAGTAGAGATACTACTTGTGCTTCCGAATATCCTTAAACCCAGTTTTGCCATGAGAGTCCATCATACCTACCTATGGATTGAGTAAGATCCTTCAAGTAAGTTGTCATTGTTGTATGCAATAAAAATTGCTCTCTAAATATGTCACTACAGGAAACTGCTAATTTGCCATCAGGAGGCGTCTTTGCGGTCAGCTTTTCATCGAGCAGACGGCAAAGAGTGGATTTGCCGTCATCCAGAGACGGCAAAGAAAAACTAACAGCAAAAAAGACTTTGCCGTCTATGAAAAAAAAACACAGAAGACAAAGAATATTCTTTGCCGTCTGTAATACAAAACACAGACGGCAAAACTCTTTGCCATCTGTGTTTTTATTATAGACGACAAAGTATGCTCTTTGATGTCTGTAATAAAAGATGCAGACGGCAAAGATCTTTGCCGTCTGCATTTTTTATTACAGACGGCAAAGTATGCTCTTTGCCGTCTGTATTAAAAAAATACAGACGGCAAAGAAGAAACACAATACACGGATCGATCACATGGATCGATGAGATGGCAGGATCTGAGCCACACATCCTCATGTGCCCCCATGCCCCACGCACCCACACGCCCCACGCACCCACGCGCTCCACTCCTCTGTCCTTATCCACCCGAGCGGCCCACCCCCACCACGATCTCTCTCTCTCTCTCTCGCTTCTCTCTCTGTTCGATCCAAATCAAGAAGGGCAGCGCCCGCAACCACCTCGCTTCGCCTCGCCAGCCACCACCACGCCGCCGGCCCCAACCAATTTCCCCTCGCCGGACCCGCCTCGTCGCCTCGCCGGACCCCGCCTCGTCCCCTCGCTGGACCCCGCCTCGTCCCCTCGCCGGACCCATGGCGTCCCTCGCCGGAAGAGGCGCTCCTCGGCCGCGCTTGGCCAAAACCAACGGGGCGGCGCTCTCCAATGACGACGTCGACGGCCAGGAGGACAAGGAGGTACAGCGCCCCTACGTCTGCCTCCGCCCGTGTCTGCCCGCGCCAACGGGTGTCTCCTGCCGGAGCTTGCCTCCGCCCGCGCCACCGGGCGCCGCCCGCCGGAGCTTGCCTCCGCCCGCGCCACTGAGCGCCGCCCGCCTCCACCCGTGTGTGCCCGCCTCCGCCCGTGCTGTTCGACTGCCGGAGCCCGCCTCACTCGCCTCACCGGCCGTCGCAGGGAGCAGCGCCAGGCACGGAGGGCCGCTGCTGTTCGTCTCCATCGGGCGCCAGACACCGAGCGGCTGCAGACAGGCGCTGCCCCGTGCCCTGTGCGGTCTGCAGCAGGGCGACAGAGTTGCTTGGCCTTTTTTCTCTATATCATGAATGTGTATATTGATTATCGAAACATTGATGTTGAGTTTTGTAAATGGATATACAAACAATGTTGTAGCTACCAATATTTTATGGTCAGGTGTTCTGCGAACCGATTAATAGACTTGTTGTGTAAATTGATCGATGAATGCCATGAGAAATGTTTTAGAAAATGTCCTGTGATTTTTTAAATTAAAAAAAAATCTTTGCCATCTGTAAATTAGATCAGCTGACAGCAAAGATATTGCTTTGCCATGTGTTATTGGGATTGGCAGACGACAAAGTCTTTGCCGTCTTCCCAATAAAAAGCTGACGACAAATTATTCTTTGCCGTCTGAGTTTGCCGCCTGCTTCCTGACGGCAAAGTCTTTGCCATCTGGATTTAGGTCTTTGCCGTCTGTGATTCACAGATGGCAAATTAACTGTTTCCTGTAGTGTGTATGACTTATTAGTGTGGAGAAAATAAGCTTTATACGATCTTGTGATATGGAAGCAATAAAAGAGACAGACTGCATAATAAAGGTCAATATCACAAGTGGCAATATAAAGTGATGTTCTTTTGCATTAAGATTTCGTGCATCCAATCATAAAGGAACATGACAACCTCTGCTTCCCTCTGCGAAGGGCCTACCTTTTATTCTTATTGTGTGCAAGAGTCATGGTGATCTTCACCTTTCCTTTTTACATTTTATCCTTTGGCAAGCGCATTGTGTTGAAAAGATTCTGATATATATATCCAATTGGATGTAAGTTAGCATGAACTATTATTGTTGACATTACCCTTGAGGTAAAAAGTTGGGAGGAAAAACTATAAGCCCCTATCTTTCTCTGTGTCCGATTAAAACTCCATAACCCTAAGTATTGCGTGAGTGTTAGAAATTGTGAAAGACTAAATGATAGTTGAGTATGTGGACTTGCTGAAAAGCTCTCATATTGACTCTTTATGATGTTATGATAAATTGCAATTGCTTCAATGACCGAGATGATAGTTTGTTAGTTCTCAATGAAGTTTCTGATTCATACTTGACATTGTGAATAGATTATTACTTGAGCATAAGATATCATATGATAATGTTTATATATGTTGATGTTATAAGAATGGTCATGATGCCCTCATGTCCGTATTTTATTTTATCGACACCTCTATCTCTAAACATGTGGACATATTTTTCGTTATCGGCTTCCGCTTGAGGACAAGCGAGGTCTAAGCTTGGGGGAGTTGATACGTCCATTTTGCATCATGCTTTTATATCAATATTTATTTCATTATGGGCTGTTATTACACATTATGTCACAATACTCATGCCTATTCTCTCTTATCTTACAAGGTTTATATGAAGAGGGAGAATGCCGACAGCTGGAATTCCGGGCCGGAAAATGAGCAAATATTAGAGACCTATTCTGCACAACTCCAAAAGTCGTGAAGCTTCAAGGACTCACATTTTGGAATTAATGAAAAATACTGGCGAAAGAATCAACCAGAGGGGGCCACACCCTGGCCACGAGGGTGGGGGCGCGCCCTACCCCCTTGGGCGCGCCCTACCTCCTAGGCGCGCCCCCCTGCCTCGTGGGCCCCCTGGCAGCCCTATGATGCCCATCTTCTGCTATGAAGTCTTTCGTCCAAGAAAAAATGAGGAGGAAGCTTTCGGGAAGAAACACCGCCGCCACGAGGCGGAACCTTGACGGAACCAATCTAGGGCTCCGGCAGAGCTGTTCTGCCGGGGAAACATCCCTCCGGGAGGGGGAAATCATCATCATCGTCATCACCAACGATCCTCTCATCAGGAAGGGGTCAATCTCCATCAACATCTTCACCAGCACCATCTCCTCTAAAACCCTAGTTCATCTCTTGTATCCAATCTTTGTCCCAAAACCTCAGATTGGTACCTGGGTTGCTAGTAGTGTTGATTACTCCTTGTAGTTGATGCTAGTTGGTTTATTCGGTGAAAGATCATATGTTCAGATCCTTTATGCATATTAATACCCCTCTGATTATGAACATGAATATGATTTGTGAGTAGTTACGTTTGTTCTTGAGGACATGGGAGAAGTCTTGCTATAAGTAGTCATGTGAATTTGGTATTCGTTCGATATTTTGATGAGATGTATATTGTCTCTCCTCTTGTGGTGTTATGTGAACGTCGACTACATGACACTTCACCATTGTTTGGGCCTAGAGGAAGGCATTGGGAAGTAATAAGTAGATGATGGGTTGCTAGAGTGATAGAAGCTTAAACCCTAGTTTATGCGTCGCTTCATAAGGGGCTGATTTGGATCCATCTGTTTCATGTTATGGTTAGGTTTACCTTAATACTTCTTTTGTAGTTGCGGATGCTTGCAATAGGGGTTAATCACAAGTGGGATGCTTGTCCAAGGAAGGGCAGTACCCAAGCACCGGTCCACCCACATATCAAATTATCAAAGTAACGAACGTGAATCATATGAGCGTGATGAAAACTAGCTTGAAGATAATTCCCATGTGTCCTCGGGAGTGTTTTCCTCCATATAAGAATTTGTCCAGGCTTGTCCTTTGCTACAAAAAGGATTGGGCCATCTTGCTGCACCTTAGTTACTTTATTTATTTGTTACCCGTTACAAATTACCTTATCACAAAACTATCTGTTACCGATAATTTCAGTGCTTGCAGAGAATATCTTACTAAAAACTGCTTGTCATTTCCTTCTGCTCCTCGTTGGGTTCGACACTCTTACTTATCGAAAAAACTATGATAGATCCCCTACACTTGTGGGTCATCACCAGCCACTCCTCATGAGTGAGCAAAAGGCGCCCGGTGGGTTGCACACCGTCATCGGGGTCGTAGTGGTCCTCGCATGCAAAGAAATGCCCGACAAGCTCTTCGATGGACATGGTTTTTGGATCGAATAAGGACTCAATCGCCATGGCCATCGGGTGGTACCTCCGCGGCACCACTCGGAGGAACTTCTGGACGACCTTGTGCTTGGTGACGGGGTCACCGTATAGCTCCAGATCAGCGATGAGGCCAGAAAGCCACAACCCGGAATCCTCGACGGACTCCCCGTCTTTGAAACGGAGATCCTTGAACTCCCGCCGACGAACCTGCGCCTTGGCTTCATGGGCTCGCTCGCTGCCCATCCGCATCGTCTTGATGGTCTTCCATGCCGTCTTTGCCGTGTCCTTCGCGGCCAGCACACGCAGCATCTCCGGCGGAACGCCGGTGAGGATGATCTGTAGCGCGTGCCGGTCGTCGCACTCGTTGGCGGCGTCCTCGGTCACCGCGGACCAGGCGCGGGCGACCTGCAGCTTGACCTGCATCACGAGCGCCCATTCCATGTAGTTTCTGCGCGTGAGCATCATGGACGTCCCCGACTCCTCGCGCACGACGAGCTCCACCCGCTCGCCGCTGCCGCTGCCCGTGAGGCGCGCGAGGGGCGCTCCGGCCGATGGTGACTGCCCCGCCGCCGCCTTCGCGGCCACCTTCTTCTTCCTCCCATCGTCCGACATAGCCGCAGCGGATCAGACACCGCTCGACCACCAAGGCGCAGGATCGAACACCCGTCGTTCTGATGCCAAGTGTTGTTGCCGGGTCGACCGAGAGGAGAAACGGGAGAGAGAGAGATGAACGCACGCGAGGGAGGAGACATCAGTATATTGTGTGCCGTTTGGGTCACAACGTTTTCTGTTATTCTTTTTTTTGAGAAGCAAGAGTAGGAAACTACTCTGCAGGGGAGACAAATTCAGCTATCATCAGCTGTTGTAGCTCTTCTGGCACGTCGGCAATTATCTCCTGATCACCTCCATTTTTGCCGCCGCGAGCTCATGGGCAAGCGCATTGCCTGCTCTTCCCACATGGTTAACACTGGAGCTTGCAAACATTGAAAGAGCTTGTTTAATATCCTTAATCAGAGCGAAGCACTGGGACTGATCCCCCCCCCCCCCCCCCCCAGCATCCAGCTCTTTTACGATTGCCTGACAGTCCAGTTCCAAGATCAAAGGTCCTCTATAGTATTTTGCTAGCGAACGCAGTCCAGCAATAGCAGCTTTTGCCTCGGCCTCCTCAACAGTTCGGCTGGGGGTCAGATTTCTGCTGATTGCCACGACCACATGTCCAGAACTGTTCCTGGCGACTGCACCTGCGGCAGAGACGCTAGATTCAGCCTGGAAGGCTGCATCTGTATTCAGCTTCACATCATGTCCTACTGGACCCGACCACTTCGAGCATTTATTTCGTAGCACAGGAGGGGCTACTCCCTACGTTTTTACTGAACCCATCCCCTACCATCGCCGCCATTTGTAAATCTTCGGCATAATTCCTCAGAAAAATCATAGAACTCGTGATTGATTCCCTACCATTGTGTCTTAGCGTGTCCTCCCTCAAGTGCCAACATCTCCATAACAGCAGCAATAGTTTTGCTCGCATATCCTCCGATTCCGTGTCCAAGAGCACCTGCAGCCAATCATTCCCGGTGTTCCTAAAGGATTTCTCTGCAGGTAAGGGCCACTCTGTCCTCATGGCATCACGGAGAGCCCTGCTCTTTGTGCAAGTGATCACGGCGTGAAATTCATCTCCCTCTCCATTGTCGCAGATACTGCAGCTGGATTCTAGCTCAAGTGTTCTCTTAAACTTGTTTCTCTTTGTGGCTAGGGTATTTGTGGCGACTATCCATCCAAAAATCCTCACCTTCTCAGGCACCTTAGCTTTCCAAATGAGATCCCAAATGCTATGATCCCTAGCCTCTCTGTTCGAACACGAGGGATTTGTTTGGACACTTTAGCTATAGAAGGCTGCAAGCTTGTATGCACTCCTAACCGAAAAGATCCAATTCTTCTCAAAATGCCATGCAATGCAATCCTTTGTGTCTGTGTTCGAAATGGGGATTTTGCATATTTCCTCTGCATAGTGGAATATTTGGCGGATCAGGTTCACATTCCATTCCTTCCTCTCTTTGTCCATAAGTTGGTTAACCCAATGCAACCGAGACCTTCTAATAAAAGTAGCCGATTTGAGACCTTGTTTCCTTGGTATCCATTGGTCCCGCTTGATCTGAATACTCTTTCCATCCCCCACTCGCCAGATTAAACCTTTTTTCAGCAACACCAAACCGACTTCTATAGCTCTCCATGCTGGAGAAGCATCCGAGGCAAAAACAGTATCCAGAAGCTCACCATTGGGGTAATATTTAGACTTCAAAACTCTAGCGCAAAGGCCATCTGGATTTTGAATTAGTCTCCAGCCTTGTTTGGCTAGGAGCGCCTGGTTGAATAGGTTCATGTCTCTGAATCCTATGCCAACGGCACGCTTGGGCTTAATCATGCGCTCCCATGCCATCCAGTGTACCTTTCACTGTCCTTCTTCGTCCCCCCATCAAAAGTCTCTAATCATTTTCTCGTACTTTTCACAGAAGCCCTTTGAGAACATAAACACACTCATAGCGAAGGTAGGTAATGCTTGGACAACGGATTTGATCGTGAACCTCCTTGGCCGCATAAGACATGAATCTTTCTGAATAATCATTGCAACGCTTTCCCAATCTATCCATGACGGGCTGGAATTGTTCATCCTTCATCCTCCCTTTCGGGGTAGGCAGACCTAAGTACTTGCTCTCAAATACATCCGACTGTACAGCGAGTACAGCCTTGATCCCTTCTCTAGCTTCGACAGGGCATTTCTCACTAAACAGGAGCGAGCACTTGCTTGCACTAAGCAGTTGACCCGTGCACTTTTGGAATAAGTCCAGAACCTTCTTAATTGTCTCGGCTTCCTCAATGGAGGCCTTGAAGAAAAACAATCTGTTGTCTGCGGAGAGAAGGTTAGATACACCTAGACCATTGCGGGCAATCTTGACGGGGTTTAAGCTTCCGGCCGTGATCTCTAGGTTTATGAGGTTTATCAGTCACTCGGCCACAAAGAGAAAAAGGTAAGGACTGAGGGGATCTCCTTGTTGTAGTCCTCTGGATGGTTCAATGGTTTCTATCAGTTCGGCGTTGCATCTAACCGAATATCTTACAGATCGAACACACTGCATCACCCAACTTGTCCATTTACTGCAAAAACCAGTCTTCAGTAGCACTCCATCTGGAAAACCCCAGTCCACTCTATCACATGCTTTGGTGAAATCCGGTTTGTATGCACAGTAGGTTTCACGTGTGTTTCTGCTATGTTGAATCTTGTGGAAGCACTCAAAAGCAATGATGGCGTTGTCAGTGATGAGTCTACTCGGAATGAACGCACTTTGAGTCTCTGAAATGATTTCGTCCAGCATAGGCCATAGTCGATACACCAGGCACTTCGACACCACCTTATAGATGACATTACATGAACTGATCGGTCGGTAGTCTTTCAAGGTCTTGGGGTTCTTCCGTTTTGGAATTAGCACAATAACCGTGTCATATGTACCCTCGGGTAGCACACCGCGCTCGAAGAAATCTAACACTCCTTTTGTCACATCATCCTTGAGCACCACCCAATTTCTTTGATAAAATCAGGCTGGAAATCCATCCGGACCCGCTGCCTTAAGGGGTCCAATTTGAAACAACGCGTCGCTGATTTCCGTAGCAGAGAAGGGCTTTGTTAGCGTCTCGTTCATGTCCTGTGTCACCTTTGCCGCAAAGAGTTCCAATAATTCGTGTGGATTCACCCCCACCTCCTTCTTGTATAGTTCTCTGAAAAAAGACTTGGACATGACCGACCTTATCCTCCACCCAAACACCACTGGACTCTTTCAATTTTATAATGTCATTCTTTTTCTTCCTCCAGGTTGCTTTCCTCTGAAACCACTTAGTATTTCGATCTCCTTCCCTAATAAAAGGTACTCTGGATCTCTGTCTCCACATGATTTCCTCTTGCAGAAGAAGTCCGTCCAGCTCTTTTGATAGTTTATTTACCTCATATTGCTGCTCGTGGGAGTTAGGGAGGCTCCATAATACACTTAACTTTCTCCTGATCTTTGCTGTTTGTTTGATTACCGAGCCAAAATCCTTCCGCGCCCAGTTCCTCAAATCCTTCTGCATTGCAACTAGCTTCTCCACAACCTACTGCAAATTCCTAGCAGGGCCCCCTCTCCTCCACGAGTCCTCTATCGCAGGCTGGAGTGTGTTCACTAGTTTTCTGTTATTCCTTCTCTTAACTCAAAGCGATTATAGAGGCTAACTAACTCCCGATCGGCTGCTCCGGATCCGCGTACGTCGCGCCATCCCACGACTGCATCACCAGCGCCATACTGACCGGGAGGTTACATCAAACAGAAAAACAGAAAACAAGCGATCGTGCAAAGAGCACGCCTCACGTCCTAGCTATATGCACGTGCATGACTCCGTCCCATCGGACTGCATGCATGCCATTATTCTAAACGGCTAACTACGCTGGTGAGCTGACCTTAGCTAGGAACAACAAGTTTCCACCTTGCTACGACTCAATCATGACTAGTTCATTGTAAATATAAATCTAAGAATCAGACCACACCTGCTTCCTTTTTAAGTAAACAATACTGATAAACTGATTAATTTATTGGAGGTGTTTGTTTCAGTTTCCATACACTAGTCATCAACCCTGTGTGTTCGCACGGGCTAGTAATTTTGCAAAAACAACATTTTGAAAAACATCGCATAATTCTATGGTAATGTCGTCATTGTCTCGTCCGCCCGATGCCACCGCGCACCTCCGGCACGAGCCGCCGCTTGCTGCCGCTGCAGCAACCCGCAGTCCCGTGCACCGTCGCACCGTCTCCGAGCCACGCGCCACTGCGCCTCCACGCTCGTTGCGCCGAGCCGCCGCGGCCTCTGTGCCACCACGCATGTCCTCGGCGAACTCCTCGCCTTCGCGACCACAGTGCTTGTCGTGCGTCGCCGTCACCACGCGCTCGCCGTCGCGCCGCAGCCGGGACCTCCATGTCCGCCGCGGATGCCATCGCGCGCCACGGCCCTGAAACTGGTAGCTCTGATGCCAATTGATGGGTTCAAGTGTCGGTGTCAAAACCGGCAGATCTCGGGTAGGGGGTCCCGAACTATGCGTCTAAGCTCGATGGTAACAGGAGACGGGGGACATGATGTTTACCACCCAGATTTGGGCCCTCTCACTGGTGGAAAAACAGGCTTCCGTCCAGCCCCATAAGTCGCGAAGCTGTAGGAACCGCGACTAATGGGACCTTTAGTCGCGGTTCTGGAGGTGAACCGCGACCAAAGGCCTGGGCCCAGGGCGCTCGGTGGCCAGCTGGCGCGACGTGAGGTCTTTAGTCGCGGTTTGCTAGGACAACCGCGACTAAAGGCCTTTCGGGCACCTTTAGTCACGGTTTGCCGTGCCAACCGCAACTAAAGCCCTCCCTATATATACCCATCCAGCAGCCAACACTTAGCCATTTGGAGCCATTCTCTTCACAAGTGGGTGTAGGTTTGCTTTTGGTTCCTCTTATGCACATAAGGTGTTTGATGAAATGCCCCAAGAGCATGAAACAAACATGACATGAAGTGTTGGAGCCACACTCCTCGATCGCGGTTAGCAACTTGATGAACCTTTGATGTGTCATTGATAAAATATGCATGTGTGTAGTTCATTGTTTAATTTATATTGTTTGTAGCTAGTTAGTTTAACAAATGCATGATGGTTAATTATATATTTTATATTATAATAATGCAGATGAATCGGCAATGGATGTACGGTAACCGACTCTCCGTGAGTTCACTACGGGTTTGAAAGATTTCCTCGTAGTGGCTAATGCGAACAAGCGGGGGGGTTTTGTTATCTGTCCATGTGTTATCTGTAAGAATCAGAAGGGTTACTCTTCCTCAAGAGATGTTCACATGCATCTGCTTCGGCACGGTTTCATGCCAAGCTATAATTGTTGGACCAAGCATGGAGAAAGAGGGGTTATAATGGAAGAAGATGAAGAAAGGGATGATTTCATCGATGAAAGCTATCTTGCTCATTTCGGTGATACTTTCATGGAGGATCTTTGAAGGTGAAGGGGAAGGTGAAGAAGAGGCACGTGATGATCCCGTTGATGATCTTGGTCGGACCATTGCTGATGCACGGAGACGCTGCGAAACTGAAAAGGAGAGGGAGAATTTGGATCGCATGTTAGAGGATCACAGAAAGGCGCTGTACCCGGATGCGATGATGGTCTGAAAAAGCTGGGCTGCACTGCTGGATTTGCTGAAATGGAAGGCAGAGGCAGGTGTAGCTGACTCGGCATTTGAAAACTTGCTGAAAATGTTGAAGAATATGTTTCCAAAGGATAACGAGTTGCCCGCCAGTACGTACAAAGCAAAGAAGGTTGTCTGCCCTCTAGGTTTAGAGGTTACGAAGATACATGCATGCATCAACGATCGCATCCTCTACCGCGGTGAATACGAGAATTTGAATGAATGCCGGTATGCACTGCATTGCGTTATAAGATCAGAGGCGATAACCCCGGTGACGATGTTGAGGGCCAGAAACCCAGGAAGAGGGTTCCTCCAAGGTGATGTGGTATGCTCCTATAATACCACGGTTGAAACGTCTGTTCAGGAACAAAGAGCATGCCAAGTTGTTGCGATGGCACAAAGAGGACCGTAAGTCGGACGGGGAGTTGAGACACACCGCAGATGGAACGCAATGGAGAAAGATCGACAGATGGTTCAAAGATTTTGCAGCTGGCGCAAGGAACATAAGATTTACTCTAAGTACGGATGGCATGAATCCTTTTGGCGAGCAGAGCTCCAGCCATAGCACTGCCCGTGACTCTATGCATCTACAACCTTCCTCCTTGGTTGTGCATGAAGCGGAAGTTCATTATGATGCCGGTGCTCATCCAAGGTCCGAAGCAACCCGGCAACGACATCGATGTGTACCTAAGGCCATTAGTTGATGAACTTTTACAGCTATGGGGTGGTGTCCGTGTGGGATGAGCACAAACAAGAGGAATTTGACCTACGAGCGTTGCTTTTCGTAACCATCAACGATTGGCCTGCTCTTAGTAACCTTTCGGGACTGTCAAATAAGGGATACAATGCATGCACGCACTGCTTACATGAGACTGAAAGTGTAAATTTGCCAAATTGTAAGAAGAACGTGTACCTTGGGCATCGTCGATTTCTTCCGAAAATTCATCCAGTAAGAAAGAAAGGCAAGCATTACAACGGCAAGGCAGATCACCGGCCGAACACTGCGGAACGAACGTGTGCTGAGGTAATTGATATGGTCAAGGATTTGTAAGTCATCATTGGAAAGGGTCTGGCGGACAATCAGTTCGAAGGGAGCCGACGGGCACGCAGCCATGTGGAAGAAGAAATCTATATTCGGGAGCTAGAATATTGGAAAGTCCTAGATGTCCGCTCTGCAATCGACGTGATGCACGTTACGAAGAATATTTGCGTGAACCTCCTAAGCTTCTTGGGCGTGTATGGGAAGACAAATGATACAAAGGAAGCACGGCAGGACCAGCAAGGTTTGAAAGACCACGATGACCGCATCCGGAATGGTTTCAAGGTCGTGCCAGCTACGCCTCGACCAAAGAAGAGAAGGTCATCTTTTTGAATGCCCGAGCAGTATGAAGGTCCGTCTGGATTCTCGCCCAATATAAAGGGAATAATAAACATGGTGGAGAAAAAGTTCCAAAACCTGAAGTCTCACGACTGCCACGTGATTATGACGCAATTGCTTCCGATTGCTTTGAGGGGCTCCTGCCGGAAAATGTTCGAGTAGCCATTGTGAAGCTATGTGCATTCCTCAATGCAATCTCTCGAAGGTAATCAATCCAGAAGTTCTACCACGGTTCTGAACGATGTGATCCAATGTCTTGTCGGTTTCGAGTTGGTGTTCCCGCCATCCTTCTTCAATATTATGACGCACCTCCTGGTTCACCTAGTCGAAGAGATTTTCGTTCTCGGTCCTGTATTTCTACACAATATGTTCCCCTTCGAGAGGTTCATGGGAGTATTAAAGAAATATGTTCGTAACCGTGCTAGGCCAGAAGGAAGCATCGCCAAGGCTATGGAAATGAGGAGGTAATTGAGTTTTGTGTTGACTTTGTTCCTGACCTTAAGCCGATTGGTCTTCCTCGATCGCGGCACGAGGGGAGACTAAGTGGAAAAGGCACGATCGGAATGAAATTAACGATATGTATGGACGGCCATTCTCATTGAAGCACACCACCTTTATCTTGACCAATTCCAGCTTGGTGGCTCCGTGCTTTGAGAAACACAAGAATATTTTACGTTCGACAACCCGGGAAGCCTGAATCCTGGATTAGGAAGGCCCACATGGAGACTTTCGGCAGTTGGTTGAGAAAACATTTAATGAATGACAATGATGTTGTAGATCAGCTGTACATGTTGGCCAAGACACCATCTTCGACTATAACGACTTTCCAAGGGTACGAGATAAATGGGAATACATTTTACACGATCGCCCAAGATAAAAGAGCACCAACCAAAACAGTGGTGTCCGCTTTGATGCAGCAACCGAGAATGGGCAAGAGGTCACATATTATGGTTACATAGAGGAGATATCGGAACTTGACTATGGACCCTCCTTTAAGGTCCCTTTGTTCCGGTGCAAATGGTTCAAGCTAACAGGAGGTGGGGTAAAGGTGGACCAGCAATACGGAATGACAATGGTGGATTTCAACAATCTCGGTTACCTTGACGAACCATTCGTCCTAGCGAAAGATGTCGCTCAGGTTTTCTATGTGAAGGACATGAGTAGCAAACCGAGGAAGCGGAAAGATAAGAAAGCGATCAGTACATCATGCGATGATCCAAAGCGCCACATTGTTCTTTCAGGGGAAAAGAAACATCGTGGGAGTGGAGGACAAGACAGACATGTCGAAGATTATAATATGTTTGCTGAAATTCCGCCCTTCAAAGTGAACACCGACCCAAGCATTAAGTTAAATGATGAGGATGCTCCATGGATACGGCACAATCGTAAGCAAGAAGGGACACAAGGGAAGAAAAATGATGTGTAATAATTTATTGTACCAAACTTTGTTGAATGGATCATGTGAATTATATTACCCGTGATGTGTTTGGTGTCCATTTGAATGATTCGAGATACCACCGATGATACATGAAATTTGGAGTGATTTAGTCATACTCCTGCCTAGGCGTATAATATGCATACTACGTAGTCTTCATAGCCGCCGTCGTCGTTGTCTTGGTAGTCGCCGCTTCTAAGTTGCCGCCGTCGTCGTCGCTGCTGTCGTCGCTGTCGTCGGGCGGCGCTCGTGGCTCGAACTGAGGGTAGCGCAGGCCGGGGATATCGCCGGCCGTGATGTAGTCCATGACGCTCTGCAGAGTCCGGCCATACCACCATAGCCGACGGCCGGCCTCGTGGAAGTTCCCAGGAGGCAGACCGTCCTCCTCATACCTGGCGAGCGCCCTCTCACGCCGATTGATGAAGAAGGCGTCCCAAGTATGCTGGTTATCGGGATGCCAGCAGGGATTCATCCGCTGCTCTGGCGTGAGGTCGAGGTAGTAGTGGTTCGTGATGGCCGCCCGGCGCGCAGTACCCTGAGGGACGGGAGGGACCGGCACGCCGCCGGCGCTTAGGCTCCAGCCGGTGGGGACGCGGTAGCCCGGTGGACAAGGGTAGTTCGAGGCGCAAAGCTCCTCCACCTGCTGGTAGGTTAGAGTGGGTGCGGTGGAAGCCATGAGAGAGTGATGAGAGATTGTAGAGATGTGATAATGCTGGCCAAGCCGGGCTACATATATGTAGTGAGAAATGGCGGGAAAAATGGGAGCGGGAAGACAGGAGGCGGGAAGAAAGTGGCGGGAAGAAAGAGGCGGGAAGACAGGGAAGAAATGGCGGGAAGAAGAGGAATCCAGAGCTGGTCATCTAACCTTTAGTCCCGGCTGGTTGGTGCAACCGGGACTAAAGGTTAGACAGACGCGTGGGTAGCGCCTGACATACTGTCGGAGGAACAAGACAAAGCAGAAGCGGCGCCGTGCCTATAAAAGGAGCATCGATCTGTGAAGATAGAGGCGTGAAGAAATGGCGGAAGACATAGGCGGGGAAAGAAGCGACGGGAAGACTGGCGGAAGAACTTGTGGGAAGACAGAGGCGGCCGGGAAGAACTTCTCTGAATTTTTGATATATTATTTGTATTTTAGAATTTTGAAATGAATTAGTTCTATTTTTCTGAATTTTTGATATATTATTTGTATTTTTAACATATTGAATTGAATTAGTTTTATTTTTGACATATTATTTGTATTTGCCTCGTAGGGTTTGGAGACGGTTCGTAGATACAAAGGACGTAGAACTTTATATGCATTAAATTATGTATGGAAACTTGTTCAAAATTGTATATGGTCATCCGATGATATTGAATATATATTGTATATTCCTCTTGAATTCTTTTTGGTTCTAATTTCAAATTTGTTTGAAATTGTACATTCATATGCATGTATGTAGTACCGTAGAATATGTGAAACTCCTTCAAAATTAAAATAAAGCACAAAAGAAATAAAACAATACAAATTAAACAGAAACCAATACAAATTAAAAAGAAAACAATACAAATTAACCAGAAAACCGGTTTGGGGGGCTAAAACCCTAAACTGCGGCGGCCTTTAGTCGCGGTTTGCCAGACCAACCGCGACAAAAAGTGGGGTTGAGAGCATAAAAACTCATAAAAACCCTTTAGTCGCGGTTGGGCAGGCGACCAGCGACTAAAGGGTACCTTTAATCATGGTCTCGCCGCCAACCGCGACTAAAGGGCGTGAGCATAAAACTCATAAAAACCCTTTAGTCGCGGTTGGGCAGGCGACCAGCGACTAAAGGGTACCTTTAATCATGGTCTCGCCGCCAACCGCGACTAAAGGGGGGCTATAAATACAAGGCTCGATTCTCGTCTTCTCCGATTCCGATTCTACTTTGTTCGTCTCTGCGCGCCCTCGGCGCCGCCCGCCGTCGCCCTCTCCCTCGACGCCGCGCCGTCGCCCTCGCCCTCGACGCCGCCCGTCGCCCTCGCCTACAGCAGCGCCGCCGGCCCGGCCGACCTCGTCTTGCCGCCTCGCTCGCCCGCCCTCAACGCCGCCGACCGGCCTCCCTCGCCCACAGCAGCGCCCGCCTCGCTTCGCCCGCCCTCGGCGCAACCTGGTAGTGCATACGGCCAAGGCCACCTCCGGCTACTTCACATGCGCGCTCTCCAACGCCTCGACCCATTCTTGGGCTCACTGTGGCCTTGACGCCCTTCTGACGCATCACCCCTTCCTTGGCTTCTCCAGCGTGCACGCCGGCGGCAAGCGGCGGCGCGTGCCCGGCGGTGGAGGCCGGCAATGGATAAGTGGCAGTGATGGCCGGCAATGGATAAGTGGCAGTGGTGGCAGGGGGTTTTCTATAAAAATAAAACATTATCTCATCAGGAACACACTTAAAGTAGGACTGTGGGTTGAATTCTCAGAAACGAAGGGACTTTCATGCAAAATAGCCGACGACGTACGACCAGAAACACTATTTGCTTTATTAAAAATTAAAAATTAAAAATAAAAAAATTAAAAAATAAAAATATTAATAAATTAGGGAATTAGGGATTAGGGATTAGGGAAAGATGTGTTAGCCTGTCCGTCTGCATCACCTATTTATTTATTAATTTTGTGGCTGCTTATTGGCCCTTATTAACTTTGGACGAGATGTCGGGCCCGACTAATAAGAGGTGAAAAAGACCTTAAAGAAACAAGAAAAATCTCGAAAGTGGTATTCTGAGCTTGAGCTTACGTGAGCTCGAGTGACAAGTAAACCAAAAACAAATTGTATTTTTTTACCAAACATTGACAAATGTTTAATTGCTTGCAAAGTTTCTTCACAAAATGACATTCGTGAAGACGTGGTTGTCTGTTGTCCTCGCCTCCCTCTCCGTGTGTGTGTTGTCCTCGCCTCCCTCTCCGTGACGCCGTGGTGCTGCCGCCCGTCTCGCGCTCTACCGCGACACCCTCTCCCACCCCTTCCTCGCCCCCTCCTTTTGCCACCGCCGTTTCGCCACCGCCACCGCCACCGCCCCCCTTCTTCACTTAATTAATTTGTTTTTACTACATGTTTTCAGGACTGACATAATGGCGGACGATAGAGCTGACCCGATTATGGACAACTATGATCCGGACGGTGAAGCACATATGTTCGGCATCATAAACGGCGATATTCTATATGTGCCGACCGGAGAAGAAGAAGATGATATCTCTTCTTATCTGAACCTTGACGGTGAAGATGAAGGGCGCCACAAGAAGATGATGCCGAACAAACGTCGATAAACGCATTTATCTTCAAATGGAAGTAGCAACCACCTCCGCGCCGAGGTATATATATACATTGAGCCTCCGGTGATACAAACTAACTGATTTGAATAAATATGTGTGTACTAACGCAGCGACTCTCTTTCTTATTTTAGCCCTCGGCGGATCGTCGAAACAATCGAGTACGTCGTCAAAGCGTGGCGCAACCAAGACGATGAAACAAGGAGAAACATGCACCATCGAGGTTGTCGACAGTGCAACCGGCAGGCCGCTGGAGCCCCGCAAGAACACCACCAAGTTTGTCAGCCAATGCGGAGCCATTGTTAGAGACAACGTCTCGATCACCGTCCAGGAGTGGAATGAGCCAAAGAAGGCACGAATTGATGGTTTCACTTTTGTTGATAAGAGAACAAAAAAAGATTGCTTCAAGAAGCTTATGGAACATTTCGTTCTACCTCCGGAATACAACAAATTCGATGAGGAGGGTAACAAGATTGAGGAAAACAAGGAGAGGAGGAGGCTAGTCAAACAGTTCGCTCTTCATAAGATGGCCGACGCATTCCGGAAATTCAAGCAAAATCTAGCCCATGACTTTGTCAAGCAGAACAAGACTCCGGATTTCA
Organism: Aegilops bicornis; assembly: GCA_021605145.1. NCBI lineage: Eukaryota > Viridiplantae > Streptophyta > Magnoliopsida > Poales > Poaceae > Aegilops > Aegilops bicornis. The sequence goes on from CM038672.1 coordinate 706,501,546, forward strand.
AAGGACAATATGAGAAACTGAAACATGATTGGCCAGAATTTGTGAAGCAAAAGAAATCGGAGCAGTTCATTCAAATATCGAAAAAATAAGGAAAATGCGGCTAAGAAGGAGTACAATCATGTTATGGGGCCAGGAGGGTATCGCATTTGGGTGCCTAGGTTGGAGAAGATGGAGAACGAGCTGAGGGCGCGAGGAACTGGCCCAGTACGGAGGATGGGACCCAAGGGCCAAAAGCTGGTGGTACGGGCATGGGGAACGCTGAACCCGGAGACAGGGGAGTGTGTTTACCGGGCAAATTAATTAAACCCACCCAAGCCCTTATTGACGCAATGAAGGATGCTCAACAGGGGAAGATCAAGTTCAACAGAGAGAACGACGCTACCGACAAAAGCCCTCGGGAATCCGAACACGGAGGACGTGTACGAGGCATGAGGGCACATTCCGTGGAAAATAGGGTTCCCCGAGCGATGACCCGCACGATTCTGAAGCCGTAAGAGAAAGATGGATCGGGAATCAGATGTTGTGGCGCGGTTGGCATCGGAAATGGATGTGATGAAGAAAACCATGAGTCTACTAGTAGCCGAAAGAGATGCAGCTCGGTGCAGCATGAAGATCATCCGGCGGATCTCGAAGCCAGCAGCGGAGAAGCAGCGTGGCTTCCACGGAGGCCCCACCGGCTGGTGCAGATGCACCGACGATCGAAATTACTGCACCGAGCCTCGGTGGTCGAAATTACTGCACCGAGCCTCACGGTGGTCGAAATTACTGCACCGGAGCCTCCTCGCTACCCGTGGGCGATATAAAGGAGATGAAATAATGTCATCTGTATTATCCTATCGGGAACATGTCCATGAAGGTAGCCATTGGCAGTGCTTTACCATGTTTACTCGAGCACTCCACCACAACAACCCCATTCAAGATGGCTATGCTCGTGTCACGGTGGAGGACATAGTCCAAGGGTTTGAGGACACGGAGATTGACATTGCTACACGAAGGGGAGAAAAGACTTGGAGATGTCAAGCGCCATTTCATTCTATGGCAAAAGAAGTTTATCAAGTTTCGAGCGAGGCGCCAAGGACAACAAGTCCACCCCTACGGTGGTGGTGGTGGCGGTGGCGGCGTGGTGGTGGTGGTGGTGGTGGTGGTGGCGGTTCACCTACACCTCCGCCACGCCAGCCGACGCCGCCCCGATCCCACAACGTCCGGGCGGGTGATCAGCCGCCGCCCCGATCCTCGTCCGGCGGGTGATCGACGCCGCCCCCAATCCACCTCCGGAAAGAAGCGAAGCAGTCCTGGATTATTAACCCGGACCCTTATGTACCTAAGACCACAAAGGTCCCGGAGCCATCATCAAGCCTCTCCCCACAAGGCCTTGGGAACGTAGTGCCGAGGAAGTCGACGCGTCATGGCTGCTGATTTGGAGAAATGGAAGGCGGACTGCAAGAAGAAAAGAGAGCCCGAGCCCAAGCCAAGATTTTCTCGATGAGCAAAAGAAGTGGGCTAAGTCATTTTTGAGCACACCGCCCCAAGCCGCCAAGAATCAGCTTAACGACTATGCACGTGAACTTCGCAGCAGGCACTCATGTTCAAGGAGAACAAAGAGCGGGAGAAGGCCGAAAGTAAAATAAGCGGGAAACAAGTTGCCCAGCTCGGGAACAAAGTAAACAATCGATTGCCCCGCTTATAGTGGAAGCCTTACTGTCCGGATGCCCCGAGATCATACAAGCTGCGGCAGACAGGGATTGACTGTGAACGAGTGCGAGAACAAGCGGCCAACTTAGGTATTACTCTTCGTGAACTGTTAGGCCTTGATGAGGCGCCCGATGAAGGAGGTAGTAATTACATATGTCAAGAATGGGCCTCTCGTCGAGCTGCGCAGAGAAAAGGATCTACCTCCACAAATGAAAGGTCTGCTGAAATGGTACAAGGGTTACATAAAAATAAAAACGCCAAAGAATATATTTATGCGGAAGTTAGACATGAGCATCACTTCAAACATTACTATGTACAAATTGAACTGAGTGAATTGTTCCAGCTTTTTCAATCTGTGAGCTCGACAAATCTATCATCGGTTGCTACGTCCCGTAAGTGATTTATTAATTTCTACCCCATCTCGTTCATATTGCCTGCACTATATATATGTCCTAACTATATTGTTGTGTCCGCTATTATACATGCAGAATGAATGAAGATTAAGGAATGCAGTAAGGAACATCCATGATGTTGGGTTCATTGACCCACACATCGTTAATGGACATGTGTTGGAGCGTCACCCCGCCGACGTGGAGGCAGACCTGTGGCGATTTCTTACAAAGAAGGAACTCAAAAGTGATATTCTATTTCCTTACCATTTTGGGTGAGTGTTTACATCTTGAGCACATTCTCTTTTGTTTACTCCATGCATGGTATGTGGCGGCTAATCGATGAGTTATGCATGACGTCTTGTGCATGTATCGTGTCCATGAGTTCCTTTGGATTACGCTAGTAATTAAAGTTAACACCTCGTAATGTCTCGTCCCACGACTCTCTGAATATGGATCCAAAGCTTTGGGGCGGCATGAGAAGAATGCTGCAGAAGTAATTATTTTCATTCATTTGCGCTCTATATCGATCGGCCTATTTCGTTCATTTCCTAATATCAAGTAACTAATAACTCTCTTGTTCATTTAATTTTCTTTGCCTCGTAGGGTTTGGAGACGGTTCGTAGATACAAAGGTCGGTGAATTCAAAAAGAGCTAGAATTCAAAAGGTCAAAGCCTAAGAATGCTGGGGATATTCAGCCACCGGAGACCAATCTATGTGGATACTATGTTCAGGAGATGATCCGGAGATACACCTCGAGCGGGTTCCGAGTGATACCAATGCTCGGAGGAATAACCTCCGGATGATGCTTAGTCCAAGCTCGCTTCCGACCACTTCAAGAGGAACTAGCTGGATGGTTCAGCAGGAAGTCCTCCATCCTAAAGGAGAACACTATTACGAGGACGTAGAACTTTATATGCATTAAATCATGTATGGAAACTTGTTCAAAATTGTATATGGTCATCCGATGATATTGAATATATATTGTATATTCCTCTTGAATTCTTTCTGGTTCTAATTTCAAATTTATTTGAAATTGTACATTCATATGCATGTATGTAGTACCGTAGAATATATGAAACTCCTTCAAAATTAAAATAAAGCACAAAAGAAATAAAACAATACAAATTAAATAGAAAACAGGTTTAGGGGGGGCTAAAACCCTAAACCTGTGGCGGCCTTTAGTCGCGGTTGGCGGAAGAACCGCGACTAAAGGTCCTCCGCCCGACGGTCACCTGGCGCCCACGTGGGCCGGGCCGTTAGTCGCGGTTCTTAAGCAGCCGCGACTAAAGGTGGGGGGCATTAGTCGCGCTTATTTGGTCGCGGTTGCCCAACCGCGACTAATGGCAGTTGCGAACCGCGACCAAAGGCCTTTTATCCACCAGTGTCTCTATGCACTACTGGAATCTGGCACTTTGCCATCTGCCATGGCAGATGGCAAAGGCATGTTCGGCGGATGGCAAAGGCTTTGCCATCAGCCAGCAGATGGCAAACAGGTCGTCTGAAACCCTGCCGGTAAAGGCTTCTTTGCCATCTGCTGGCTGATGGCAAAGTGACTATATTGCCCCATTTAATTTTGTTTTTTCTTATATCAATTCATTTTCACAGAAATCAAACACAAATATATTTATATGACCAATATAGCATATTCAACACATATTACCAATAGTCATGAACACATATGTATCCAACACATGTTACCAATAGTAGCAAGTTTCATCCGTACATATACATAGTTTCATCAATATTACACAGTTTCATCCATAGGTAGCAAGTTTCACAAGGTCAAAACAAAAACTAAATACAAGCACTCCATCAACCCAAGCTTCCGTGATCTTAAGCAAATCTGTAAAATGGGAAAGAAGAAAGTTAGAAGAAGAAGATTATTATGATACATCTTGAAACTTTTTGAAGAGACTCTGATGAATGAATGACTTACTACAAATGTAGAGTATCATTTTGGAAATGTGATTTGCGTTTGCTTAGAAGCATCACACTTCAGTGGTAAATTTCATTTCCTTCTTATCGCTCAGAAGCATCACACTTCAGTGGAAAATTTCATTTCTTTCTTATCACACCTCATGAATTTTTACAACTTGGTATGTTAATTTTCCCGCGGCAATGCGCGGGGTTGTTATCTAAGCATATTATGTCATTTTAGAGTTAGCTAAGCATATTAAGTCATTTTGGAGGAAAAGATGCTAAGTGTAGGTCATTTTTAAGCTAGCTAAGCATATTAAGTCATTTTGAAGGAAACAATGCTAAGTATAGGTAATTTTAGAGCTATCCTAGGTTAAATAGGTCATTTTGGAGCTAATTAAGCTTATTATGTAATTTTTGAACTAGCTAAGCATATTACGTCATTTTGGAGGAAAAAATGCTAAGTATAGGTCATTTTAGAGCTAGCCTAGGTTGAATAGGTCATTTTGAAGCTAAGTAAGGTTATTATGTCATTTTGGAGCTAGCTAAGCATATGAAGTCATTTAGGACCTAAAATATGTCATTTCTTAAGCATACTATATCATTTTAGAGCTAGCTAAGCATATTAAGTCTTTTTTGAGGAAAAGATGCTAAGTATAGGTCATTTTAGAGCTATCCTAGGTTAAATAGGTCATTTTATGCTAGCTAAGCATATTAAGTCATTTTGAAGGAAACAATGCTAAGTATAGGTAATTTTGGAGCTATCCTAGGTTAAATAGGTCATTTTGGAGCTAATTAAGCTTATTATGTAATTTTTGAACTAGCTAAGCATATTAAGTCATTTTGGAGGAAAAAATGCTAAGTATAGGTCATTTTAGAGCTAGCCTAGGTTGAATAGGTCATTTTGAAGCTAAGTAAGGTTATTATGTCATTTTGGAGCTAGCTAAGCATATGAAGTCATTTAGGACCTAAAATATGTCATTTCTTAAGCATACTATATCATTTTAGAGCTAGCTAAGCATATTAAGTCTTTTTGAGGAAAAGATGCTAAGTATTTGTCATTTTTGAGCTTTACTATGTTAATTAGGTAATTTTTATTCTAGCTAAGCATATTAAGTCATTTTGTAGGAAACAATGCTAAGTATAGGTCATTTTAGAGCTATCCTAGGTTAAATAGGTCATTTTGGAGCTAATTAAGCTTATTATGTAATTTTGAACTAGCTAAGCATATTAAGTCATTTTGGAGGAAAAAATGCTAAGTATAGGTCATTTTAGAGCTAGCCTAGGTTGAATAGGTCATTTTGAAGCTAAGTAAGGTTATTATGTCATTTTGGAGCTAGCTAAGCATATGAAGTCATTTAGGACCTAAAATATGTCATTTCTTAAGCATACTATATCATTTTAGAGCTAGCTAAGCATATTAAGTCTTTTTTGAGGAAAAGATGCTAAGTATAGGTCATTTTAGAGCTATCCTAGGTTAAATAGGTCATTTTTATGCTAGCTAAGCATATTAAGTCATTTTGAAGGAAACAATGCTAAGTATAGGTAATTTTAGAGCTATCCTAGGTTAAATAGGTCATTTTGGAGCTAATTAAGCTTATTATGTAATTTTGAACTAGCTAAGCATATTAAGTCATTTTGGAGGAAAAAATGCTAAGTATAGGTCATTTTAGAGCTAGCCTAGGTTGAATAGGTCATTTTGAAGCTAAGTAAGGTTATTATGTCATTTTGGAGCTAGCTAAGCATATGAAGTCATTTAGGACCTAAAATATGTCATTTCTTAAGCATACTATATCATTTTAGAGCTAGCTAAGCATATTAAGTCTTTTTGAGGAAAAGATGCTAAGTATAGGTCATTTTAGAGCTATCCTAGGTTAAATAGGTCATTTTTATGCTAGCAAAGCATATTAAGTCATTTTGAAGGAAACAATGCTAAGTATAGGTAATTTTAGAGCTATCCTAGGTTAAATAGGTCATTTTGGAGCTAATTAAGCTTATTATGTAATTTTTGAACTAGCTAAGCATATTAAGTCATTTTGGAGGAAAAATGCTAAGTATAGGTCATTTTAGAGCTAGCCTAGGTTGAATAGGTCATTTTGAAGCTAAGTAAGGTTATTATGTCATTTTGGAGCTAGCTAAGCATATGAAGTCATTTAGGACCTAAAATATGTCATTTCTTAAGCATACTATATCATTTTAGAGCTAGCTAAGCATATTAAGTCTTTTTGAGGAAAAGATGCTAAGTATAGGTCATTTTAGAGCTATCCTAGGTTAAATAGGTCATTTTATGCTAGCTAAGCATATTAAGTCATTTTGAAGGAAACAATGCTAAGTATAGGTAATTTTAGAGCTATCCTAGGTTAAATAGGTCATTTTGGAGCTAATTAAGCTTATTATGTAATTTTGAACTAGCTAAGCATATTAAGTCATTTTGGAGGAAAAAATGCTAAGTATAGGTCATTTTAGAGCTAGCCTAGGTTGAATAGGTCATTTTGAAGCTAAGTAAGGTTATTATGTCATTTTGGAGCTAGCTAAGCATATGAAGTCATTTAGGACCTAAAATATGTCATTTCTTAAGCATACTATATCATTTTAGAGCTAGCTAAGCATATTAAGTCTTTTTTGAGGAAAAGATGCTAAGTATAGGTCATTTTAGAGCTATCCTAGGTTAAATAGGTCATTTTTATGCTAGCTAAGCATATTAAGTCATTTTGAAGGAAACAATGCTAAGTATAGGTCATTTTAGAGCTATCCTAGGTTAAAAAGGTCATATTTGAGCTAATTAAGCTTATTATGTAATTTTTGAACTAGCTAAGCATATTAAGTCATTTTGGAGGAAAAAATGCTAAGTATAGGTCATTTTAGAGCTAGCCTAGGTTGAATAGGTCATTTTGAAGCTAAGTAAGGTTATTATGTCATTTTGGAGCTAGCTAAGCATATGAAGTCATTTAGGACCTAAAATATGTCATTTCTTAAGCATACTATATCATTTTAGAGCTAGCTAAGCATATTAAGTCTTTTTTGAGGAAAAGATGCTAAGTATAGGTCATTTTAGAGCTATCCTAGGTTAAATAGGTCATTTTTATGCTAGCTAAGCATATTAAGTCATTTTGAAGGAAACAATGCTAAGTATAGGTAATTTTAGAGCTATCCTAGGTTAAATAGGTCATTTTGGAGCTAATTAAGCTTATTATGTAATTTTGAACTAGCTAAGCATATTAAGTCATTTTGGAGGAAAAAATGCTAAGTATAGGTCATTTTAGAGCTAGCCTAGGTTGAATAGGTCATTTTGAATCTAAGTAAGGTTATTATGTCATTTTGGAGCTAGCTAAGCATATGAAGTCATTTAGGACCTAAAATATGTCATTTCTTAAGCATACTATATCATTTTAGAGCTAGCTAAGCATATTAAGTCTTTTTTGAGGAAAAGATGCTAAGTATAGGTCATTTTAGAGCTATCCTAGGTTAAATAGGTCATTTTTATGCTAGCTAAGCATATTAAGTCATTTTGAAGGAAACAATGCTAAGTATAGGTAATTTTAGAGCTATCCTAGGTTAAATAGGTCATTTTGGAGCTAATTAAGCTTATTATGTGATTTTGAACTAGCTAAGCATATTAAGTCATTTTGGAGGAAAAATGCTAAGTATAGGTCATTTTAGAGCTAGCCTAGGTTGAATAGGTCATTTTGAAGCTAAGTAAGGTTATTATGTCATTTTGGAGCTAGCTAAGCATATGAAGTCATTTAGGACCTAAAATATGTCATTTCTTAAGCATACTATATCATTTTAGAGCTAGCTAAGCATATTAAGTCTTTTTTGAAGAAAAGATGCTAAGTATAGGTCATTTTAGAGCTATCCTAGGTTAAATAGGTCATTTTTTGCTAGCTAAGCATATTAAGTCATTTTGAAGGAAACAATGCTAAGTATAGGTAATTTTAGAGCTATCCTAGGTTAAATAGGTCATTTTGGAGCTAATTAAGCTTATTATGTAATTTTTGAACTAGCTAAGCATATTAAGTCATTTTGGAGGAAAAATGCTAAGTATAGGTCATTTTAGAGCTAGCCTAGGTTGAATAGGTCATTTTGAAGCTAAGTAAGGTTATTATGTCATTTTGGAGCTAGCTAAGCATATGAAGTCATTTAGGACCTAAAATATGTCATTTCTTAAGCATACTATATCATTTTAGAGCTAGCTAAGCATATTAAGTCTTTTTGAGGAAAAGATGCTAAGTATAGGTCATTTTAGAGCTATCCTAGGTTAAATAGGTCATTTTTATGCTAGCTAAGCATATTAAGTCATTTTGAAGGAAACAATGCTAAGTATAGGTAATTTTAGAGCTATCCTAGGTTAAATAGGTCATTTTGGAGCTAATTAAGCTTATTATGTGATTTTGAACTAGCTAAGCATATTAAGTCATTTTGGAGGAAAAATGCTAAGTATAGGTCATTTTAGAGCTAGCCTAGGTTGAATAGGTCATTTTGAAGCTAAGTAAGGTTATTATGTCATTTTGGAGCTAGCTAAGCATATGAAGTCATTTAGGACCTAAAATATGTCATTTCTTAAGCATACTATATCATTTTAGAGCTAGCTAAGCATATTAAGTCTTTTTTGAGGAAAAGATGCTAAGTATAGGTCATTTTAGAGCTATCCTAGGTTAAATAGGTCATTTTTATGCTAGCTAAGCATATTAAGTCATTTTGAAGGAAACAATGCTAAGTATAGGTCATTTTAGAGCTATCCTAGGTTAAATAGGTCATTTTGGAGCTAATTAAGCTTATTATGTAATTTTGAACTAGCTAAGCATATTAAGTCATTTTGGAGGGAAAATGCTAAGTATAGGTCATTTTAGAGCTAGCCTAGGTTGAATAGGTCATTTTGAAGCTAAGTAAGGTTATTATGTCATTTTGGAGCTAGCTAAGCATATGAAGTCATTTAGGACCTAAAATATGTCATTTCTTAAGCATACTATATCATTTTAGAGCTAGCTAAGCATATTAAATCTTTTTTTGAGGAAAAGATGCTAAGTATAGGTCATTTTAGAGCTATCCTAGGTTAAATAGGTCATTTTTATGCTAGCTAAGCATATTAAGTCATTTTGAAGGAAACAATTCTAAGTATAGGTAATTTTAGAGCTATCCTAGGTTAAATAGGTCATTTTGGAGCTAATTAAGCTTACTATGTAATTTTTGAACTAGCTAAGCATATTAAGTCATTTTGGAGGAAAAAATGCTAAGTATAGGTCATTTTAGAGCTAGCCTAGGTTGAATAGGTCATTTTGAAGCTAAGTAAGGTTATTATGTCATTTTGGAGCTAGCTAAGCATATGAAGTCAATTAGGACCTAAAATATGTCATTTCTTAAGCATACTATATCATTTTAAAGCTAGCTAAGCATATTAAGTCTTTTTTGAGGAAAATATGCTAAGTATAGGTCATTTTAGAGCTATCCTAGGTTAAATAGGTCATTTTTATGCTAGCTAAGCATATTAAGTTATTTTGAAGGAAACAATGCTAAGTATAGGTAATTTTAGAGCTATCCTAGGTTAAATAGGTCATTTTGGAGCTAATTAAGCTTATTATGTGATTTTTGAACTAGCTAAGCATATTAAGTCATTTTGGAGGAAAAATGCTAAGTATAGGTCATTTTAGAGCTAGCCTAGGTTGAATAGGTCATTTTGAAGCTAAGTAAGGTTATTATGTCATTTTGGAGCTAGCTAAGCATATGAAGTCATTTAGGACCTAAAATATGTCATTTCTTAAGCATACTATATCATTTTAGAGCTAGCTAAGCATATTAAGTCTTTTTGAGGAAAAGATGCTAAGTATAGGTCATTTTAGAGCTATCCTAGGTTAAATAGGTCATTTTTATGCTAGCTAAGCATATTAAGTCATTTTGAAGGAAACAATTCTAAGTATAGGTAATTTTAGAGCTATCCTAGGTTAAATAGGTCATTTTGGAGCTAATTAAGCTTACTATGTAATTTTTGAACTAGCTAAGCATATTAAGTCATTTTGGAGGAAAAAATGCTAAGTATAGGTCATTTTAGAGCTAGCCTAGGTTGAATAGGTCATTTTGAAGCTAAGTAAGGTTATTATGTCATTTTGGAGCTAGCTAAGCATATGAAGTCAATTAGGACCTAAAATATGTCATTTCTTAAGCATACTATATCATTTTAAAGCTAGCTAAGCATATTAAGTCTTTTTTGAGGAAAAGATGCTAAGTATAGGTCATTTTAGAGCTATCCTAGGTTAAATAGGTCATTTTTATGCTAGCTAAGCATATTAAGTTATTTTGAAGGAAACAATGCTAAGTATAGGTAATTTTAGAGCTATCCTAGGTTAAATAGGTCATTTTGGAGCTAATTAAGCTTATTATGTGATTTTGAACTAGCTAAGCATATTAAGTCATTTTGGAGGAAAAATGCTAAGTATAGGTCATTTTAGAGCTAGCCTAGGTTGAATAGGTCATTTTGAAGCTAAGTAAGGTTATTATGTCATTTTGGAGCTAGCTAAGCATATGAAGTCATTTAGGACCTAAAATATGTCATTTCTTAAGCATACTATATCATTTTAGAGCTAGCTAAGCATATTAAGTCTTTTTTGAGGAAAAGATGCTAAGTATAGGTCATTTTAGAGCTATCCTAGGTTAAATAGGTCATTTTTATGCTAGCTAAGCATATTAAGTCATTTTGAAGGAAACAATGCTAAGTATAGGTCATTTTAGAGCTATCCTAGGTTAAATAGGTCATTTTGGAGCTAATTAAGCTTATTATGTAATTTTTGAACTAGCTAAGCATATTAAGTCATTTTGGAGGAAAAATGCTAAGTATAGGTCATTTTAGAGCTAGCCTAGGTTGAATAGGTCATTTTGAAGCTAAGTAAGGTTATTATGTCATTTTGGAGCTAGCTAAGCATATGAAGTCATTTAGGACCTAAAATATGTCATTTCTTAAGCATACTATATCATTTTAGAGCTAGCTAAGCATATTAAGTCTTTTTTGAGGAAAAGATGCTAAGTATAGGTCATTTTAGAGCTATCCTAGGTTAAATAGGTCATTTTTATGCTAGCTAAGCATATTAAGTCATTTTGAAGGAAACAATGCTAAGTATAGGTAATTTTGGAGCTATCCTAGGTTAAATAGGTCATTTTGGAGCTAATTAAGCTTATTATGTAATTTTTGAACTAGCTAAGCATATTAAGTCATTTTGGAGGAAAAATGCTAAGTATAGGTCATTTTAGAGCTAGCCTAGGTTGAATAGGTCATTTTGAAGCTAAGTAAGGTTATTATGTCATTTTGGAGCTAGCTAAGCATATGAAGTCATTTAGGACCTAAAATATGTCATTTCTTAAGCATACTATATCATTTTAGAGCTAGCTAAGCATATTAAGTCTTTTTTGAGTAAAAGATGCTAAGTATAGGTCATTTTTATGCTAGCTAAGCATAAGTCATTTTTGAGCTAGGTAAGCATATATTGAGTCATTTTGGAGGAAAAAATGCTAAGTATATGATTATGTCGCTAGTATCCTTATGGCAGAGAACCCGGGCCGACATGACTAGTCATAGAACCAAGGTGGCACAAACGTACGGCAGATCCCACAAGTATATCTTGTGGGTCCAGGCGTGTTCCATATTATACCCCTTGAAATACCCTGGACGCTCTGGATCCGGCGCGAGAGCGTTTAACTGATCCAGTGCATTGGCTGTCAATGCAGGTGGTGCAGAGTTTTGACATCTCTACCTTTGATGAAGTTCTTCTTGTCTTTTCGAACTTATGGTGAGGATCCAGGAACTGTCTATGCATGTCGAAGCAAGAAAACTTGCCACCCGCCGCAGCCGATTTAAACTCAAGAGCTGCCTTGCATGTGGGGCACGGAACCTTCCATGCACACACCAGCCAACGAATAAGCGCATACGGGCAAGTCATGCATCGAGTACATGTACCACACACGCATTCGGAAGTTTTTTTTGTAGCGGCGTCGTATGTCTTGATCCCATTATCCCAAGCTTCTTGCAGTTCATCCTTAAGCGGCTGCATGTACACATTCATATTCTTCCCGGGTAGTTGGGCCCTGGAATTATCAACGTCAGGAAAATGTTCTTTCTTTGCATAATCTGTCCGGGGGGAGATTGAGTCGAATGACAAATACAAGCCAACAACTGTATTGGGCTGCCATCATACCAAACACATTGAACCCATCCGCGTCGACGGCTACTCGAGGATTCCTTGGATCTGCCGCTTTTTCATCATGCAATGCATCGAAGTGTTTCCATGCGGCACCATCCGATGTGTGTACCATCATCGATTCCCATCCGCATCCCGTTCGGTTCTTTTGCCTAATTGTGCCATGTCATCTGTCTGCCGTCTCTTCGACCATGAATAGACGTTGAAGTCTTGGTATGATTGGCATATACCGAAGAACGTTAATGGGGATTTTGGTGCGACTCTTCTCACCCATACCATTGTCTACCTCAACATACGGAAGACTTGCAAATGGGACAATAGTTCAAGTCCATATCGGAGCCTAAATAAGGCACATCCATTCTCACAGGCATCTATCTTCTCATAGGGCATCTTAAGTACACGGAGGATTTTGTCCGACCGGTACAGTTTGCAGCATTATATGGCCTTTGGGTAGAAAGCGTCCAAATAGTGTCACTATCGCGTCATAGCATTCTCTGCCCAAGTTGAATTGAGCCTTGAGCCATTACTTGTGCGATGGCATCGGTGACAAAGCTCGGTGTGCTCATGGAGAGGACGCTCAAGACTCCAACATATCATTGGAGGCCTTTGCAGATTCCTCCATCTCATCGTCCGAATCCCGAGCATCATCAAAGTCTTGCACCATGTCTTCCATCCCGGTACCATGCTCGTCGGTGCGACGACGACCTTCCTCAGCTCTGGAACGTTGGGCAGACTCACCATGAAATGTCCACATCGTATAACCGGGCGTAAAACCCCACTTCTGTAGGTGTTTGATCATTTCAAACTCTGACATCTTACGATAGTTGTCGCACTCGACACAGGGGCACCAGGTTGTTTTACATCCATTTGCAAATGCGGCTCGATAAACCCCTGGGTTTTGTCATCCATTCAGGGGTCATGTCTTTCTGACTAGGGTGACCGGTGTACATCCACGCACGATCACTCATCTTGCCTAGCTACTGGACACACAAGAAATACACACATAACTCAGCAAACCATATTCATCAGTTAATAAAGTTTCTCAGTTTTATTACGTCCATGCAACCTAGACGCTAATAGGTAAAGATAGGTCCTAATCCCACCCGAGTATGTGTAGATTGGGTTCGTTTTCCCATGCTCTTCTCCGGATCCGACACAAAATTTCGGCAGCACCTCCCCGCTGTTCTGCTGATACACGTTTCGGCAATAAGCAGAGAGGATGTGTACCAGGAGAACAACAGAGAGGCACTGACGAAATTCTGCATCAGATCCGGAGCAGAGCATATGGGAAAACGAACCCAATCTACACATACTCGGGCTGTCCATGGATAACATTGGACAATTCGAAAGAATTACGGTTATAAATATGCAAATGAATGCATATTTATAGATGTAACCCTTTCGAACGGGAGACGCATAGTGGTCACGCATACTGATGATTGAATACACCTATAGCTAGCAAGTTTCATCGGCACGAAGACCAGAACAGAGCAAACGAGGGGGGGGGGAGGAGGAGATGTCATTTGTGCTCACCCACGAACGCAGGGGGGAGCTTGTCGAACGCATGGCGAGGTCGACGAACACCAGACCCTCCCAACGATGAAACAATCGCACATTTAAATCCACCCGATCAACGCAAATATATATGATGTTTTTCATAACAAAATTGGAAAATATATGACCTAACTCATAATTCACAAATATATGACCGAAAAACCACCCGTGAAACACCAGCCAAACACCTAGGTAGTTTTGGTAAAATTGAGAAAAACCATAGTTTTGGTAGTTTTTCCCCTGTGCAACCCGTACATGCTCGTGATCTCATTTACATTAGATCAACGGACACACACACAAAAATCACTAGCGGCCCGGACAGATTCTACCCGTATTTTGGGGAAGCATAAGCTCACTCACGAAGACCGAGGAGGACTCCAATCCTCGTGATAAGTACATAACCTGGACCGACGAGGCGACAAGGTTTATGCTTGAATGGTATATCGACCTTCGTAAGGACAAACCTGCAACTTTCAAGTTCAAGAAACAACACCACTTGCAATGTCTGATGCTCTAAATGGCAAGTTTTAAGATTGGTGTCACTCAGACCCAAGTGGATCGACACTATCGTCAATGCAAGGAGAAGTGGGGCTGGGTGCGTCGTGCCATGGCCAATAGTGGCAATGGCCTTGACAGAACCACTTTCACATTCACACTTTTTGAGTCAGAAAAGCAAAGACTCAATGTAAGTTCTTAGTAGTTTTTTCTCTTATTTATGTCATGGTCTGATCTAAAAATGAGTGCTGCCAACTATTTGGTAGGGCAAGATTGGGCTCAATACAAACAGCACCTTAGGGGCTGTTTGGTTTGCGCCCGCGTCGGCCTTGCCAATCCTGGGCTTGCCAAATAATTGGCGTGGGATTTGGCCGCCCATGCCCTGCCAAAAATTTGGCTACGAATTGAACTAAGGGGCTGTTTGGTTTGTGCCCCAACTAGCCCCATCAAAATTTTGGCATGACCAATGCAAGGGCATGACCAAAAATTTGGCAAGTTGTTGATGTTTGGATTGTGGCCAATAAACACCCACCAATGTTTTGGCAAAAAAGACCTTTGTTTGGTTTGTGACCAGCTGGCATAATGAGAAAATATTTGGTTACATCTACTTTTGTTAAACTTATTAGTTGCATCTAATTTATACTCCCACAATTTAGAAGGTATATAAGCGTGAAAAATTAGATGCGGTCAATAAGAAAAGGAAGACGCTGAAAGAATGACATGCCAGCCCTTGGGGTGTTTAGGGGCTGTTTGGATGCTGCCTTGGCCAGCCCTACCAAATTGTGGGCGAGCCAAAAATTTGGCGAAGCATCGAGCCGCCATGCCACGCCAAGAGTTGGCAACAAAATGAACTGGAGATGCCCGTGCAGCCTGGGCGTGCCAAATATTTGGTCATCATTCAAACGAGTACCCATCACCTGGTCAACGTCCAATGTTTTGGCATGGCGGCTGTTGGCTGAAATCCAAACAGCCCCTTAATCTTTCCACAGCACCCTACTACAGGTAATTTTTTTAAAGATACGTTGCATGCAGTTTTTATCGCCCAAGCCCACGTGTTCAATTTTTAGCGAGGAGCGCGGTTAGAACTAATATAATCAGTTCTATCCTACAGCTGTCAAGCGTCCTTCAAAAATCAAACCGAGCATCTCTCTTAGCTTCAAAAATCAGTTATATTTTGGCAGCAATCCAAACAACAGCCAAATCACATGGGCCAACCAATTTTTGGTATGGTTACCTTTGGTAGTAATCCAAACAGCCCCTAAGCCTGATATGGAGTCAGGCGCACCAATTTTTTGGCCAACAACCAAATGAGCACCAAAGCTGGGTCAACGACCAAATTTTTGGCATGGCATCTCGGGCAATGATCCAAGCAGATGGAGGGCATAGACAGATGGAGGGCGGGCGCTGTGGCGGGAGGGCTGGGAAGGGCGGCGCCCGTGGCTTTGGCTCGATGGAGGGGCGGGCATGGGCACACCATGGTGGCCGGGAGGCATGTGGGCTGTGGGAGGGGCGGGGAGGTCGGCTCGGTGGAGGGACGGCGGTGGTGGGGAGGGGCGGGAGGGCGGGGAGGGCAGCGGTGGCGGGAGGGGCGGGAGGGGCGGGGAGGGCCGTGGCCGGGAGGGGCGGAGGGCGAGGCAAGGGGCGGGTAGGGGCGGGAGGGGCGGGGAGGGCGGGGAGGGCGGGGAGGGCTGTGGCGAGAAGGGGCGTGGAGGGGCGGGGAGTGGCGGGGAGGGCTGCGGTGGCGGGAGGGGCGGGGAGGGGCGGAGGAGGGCTGCGGTGGCGAGGAGGGGCGGGCAGTGGCGGCCGGTGGCCAGGGTCATCGGGGCCTTGGTCGTCGGTGCTGTGTTGGCTGGTGGGTGGGTGAGGTTGGGAGAGAGAGAGGGAGGGGGTGGGGCCGGGCTGGAAGAGAGAGAGAGAGAGAGAGGGGAGGGGCCTGGCTGGGAGAGAGGGGACGACCAATTTGCCATCTGCCATTACCGGTGATGGCAAAGATATGGGCCTTTGCCATCCGCTGGCAGATGGCAAAGAGGTGGGGCTACTGGCCGTTATAACGCCGTTACCCATTGGGCTCCACCCACTTCTTTGCCATCTGCCAACAGATGGAAAAGATTCTTTGCCATCTGTTGGCAGATGGCAAAGAGGAGGGTTGACAGCCGCAAAAGATCGACCCTACCCACCTCTTTGCCATCCGCCGGCAGATGGCAAGATTATTTGCCATCGGTGGCAGATGGCAAAGAATTGGTGATGGCAACCATGTTCTTTGCCATCTGTCAGTTCTTTGCCATCTGTTTTTTATAAGCAGATGGCAAAGATGTTCTTTGCCATCAGCTGGCAGATGGCAAAGAGCTGGCTGATGGCAAATTCCCAGTTTCCAGTAGTGATGGAGGTAATGTCCTACTTCCTACTTGATTGATCTTGATGAATATGAGTATTACAGGAGTTGATCTACCACGAGATCGTAATGGCTAAACCCTAGAAGTCTAGCCTGTATGATTGTGATTGCCTTTACGGACTAAACCCTCCGGTTTATATATACACCGGAGGGGACTAGGGTTGCACAAAGTCGGTTACAAAGAAAGGAATCTACATATACGATCGCCAGGCTTGCCATCCACACAAAGGAGAGTCCCATCCAGACACGGGAAGAAGTCTTCGGTCTTGTATCTTCATAGCCCATCAGTCCAACCCATGTTACATAGTCCGGACGGCCGAGGACCCCTTAATCCAGGACTCCCTCAGTAGCCCCCGAACCAGGCTTCAATGACGATGTCTCCGACGCGCAGATTGTCTTCGGCATTGCAAGGCGGGTTCCTCCTCCGATTATTTCAAAACACCTGACTTAGAGAGCTATATTCGGCTGGTGAATTAATGTTACGCCCATCGGTTTCTGTGCCTCCATTTCTTTTGCCTCCACGTGTTGAGCGAATACGAAAGGGCAGGGTATTTTTTGCACATAACACCCTAGCCATGCAAAAAAGGCATCTATTTAAGGAGATTGAATCTCAGATCCCATCCCATACCCAGCGGAAAATCCTTAGAGCTTGCTAGGAGAAATCATTCCAACATGGATAGCATTCCTAGTTCTTCCTCCCGCCCCCTCGGCTCCGAAAAAGGCGATTGGGAGAGATGTTTTGTTTCCCACGATCAGCTGACGAAGCTTCCAAAGCAGGGATTTCTGCCCCCGCGGATCTAGTTCCTGTCTAGGCTGGATTGACCTCCTTCGACGGCAAAGCCCGGGTGGAAAATTTCCCCAATCCAACCAGGGGGGAGCGAGTGTGCTTCGTTTCCTACTTGTTGAGAGGCGTCAGGTTTCCAATCCACCCTTTCCTCCGAGGAGTTCTGGAGTATTATGGCCTCCAACTGCACAACTTCACGCCGACCTCTATCCTGTACATCGCGGGTTTTGTTGCCCTTTGCGAGCTTTTCCTGGGCTGTGAGGCCCACTTTGATTTGTGGAGGTAGTTATTCTGCCTCGTCCCTCGCAACCAAGAGGGGTCGATATTCGAGGTGGGCGGTGCCGAAGCATGGCGCATAGCCAGGACCAGATACCTGTCCGGCACGCCGAAGAAGGAGCCCAAAGAATGGCCCTCAGAATGGTTCTATATTGAGGGCATCGCTCTCCCCGACCCAGTTTGAATGGGTCTTCCCGAATTTTCAAAAGCTCCGTTGAAGAAACGCCACAGCTGGCTCCCTCGGAGCCTTGAGGAGCAAGATAACGCGGAAGTCCATCAATTGATGGGCAAGATAAGGACACTTGCCCAGTCCGGATTATCAATAATGGAGGTAATGGCGACTTCCATAGAGTGGGGGGGGGGGGTCCAGCCACTCCAATACAGAGGGCTTCCCATGTGGCACTATAATGGGGAAGATGACGCCTGACGCTGCGGTCGGAAAGGTCCGGACACCCCCACTGCTTTGGTCAAAATATTGGCCGAACTGTATAAAGGGAAGAAAGAGGAATTTACTGGCCTTAAGCGCCGAGAGGGATTCTCTATGTACAATCCCCCTAGCTGGGTGAGCCTTAATCCTACATCATTACTCAAGCCCTTCCCCGAGTCATGTTTAATTGACATTTACTCGTTTATTCATAACATGAATGGCAGAAGGTTACCGCAGGGATCTATAGCCCCGCCCCACAGCCAAAGGATCACAACCGGGACCTTGACCCCGAATTTGAAGTGGATCCGGACATATTTGTGGAACTCGAGGATGGAGTGTTCTACTAGGCGAGCTATGACGGCACAGAAGTGGCCATCATCGCCGATTATCCTGGCCTCCTCCCCGCCTTGCATGTAAGTAATCAGGAGACATCCACTACAAAAAGAATAAACTTCCGTGATGATACATGTTTGTCACAGTAGGTCGCGTTTTTTGTCATGCATGTACATCCATGACAAATTTATGACAGAATCAAGATAGTCATACACATCTTTGTCGTAGAAGTGTTCCATGACATTACTAAAATTATCATCACGGAAGTGTCCACTTCCATGATGATAAATCGTGTGTCACAGAAGTGCTTTCGTCAAGGGTGACCGACACGTGGCATCCACCGTAACGGAATGCCGTTAAGCTATCAGGTCGGATTTTGGATCCGATAACCCGTTAACAGCCCCGACCAATGGGAAATTTCCATGTGTAAAATTCTGATTGGCCGTCAGTGGGCCAGATGTCGCCCATCCATTGGAGGAGACATGCCTATGGTACGTCGACACGTGGCTGGGCCCAACAGAGGCCCATATAGGTTAAAAAGGCCGGCCCAGTCAAAGGCCCGTAGAACTTAATCAGGTACTAGTGGGCCAGCCCAATAACGGCCTACTTAATAAAGTCCCATTTACAGCCCGAAACCAGATCTAGCCCGTTAATTGTTCGCCCAATATTTGGGCCCATTTACGGCCCAAAGCCAGATCTGGCCCGTTAATTGTTCGCCGAATATTCGGGCCCAACTACAACCTGATGACTTTCGGCTGTTAGAGGCCTGATGTAGACATGGGCCCATTTCAGCCCGGTGTGACTTTCGGCCTGGGAATGGCCCGTGCTGCCCATGGGCCATATATGGTCCGACGGGACATCCGGCCCACTAACGGCCCGTGCTAAAGGTGGCAACAGTTAAGCCCAACTTGACTTTGGGCCTGTTAAAGGCCTGTCTCGTAATTCGGCCCGTTGGTGCCTGTACTAAGCTTTAGGCCTCTTAAAGGCCCATGATATCAGTGGGCCAACTAAGGCCCGAGATATGTTTCGGCCTGGTAACGGCCCGTGAGCTAACTAGGCCCATAACAGCCCGGTCTACATTTTGGCCGGCTGAAGGCCCGTCGACGACTAGTGCAAATTGAGGCCCAACATGCATTTTGGCCTGCTAAAGGCCCGTGGTTTCATTTCGGCCGTAACAGGCCAGTACGGGCCATTCCCAGGCCGAAAGTAACAGCCCGGGCATTCAGCCTGTTAATGGCCCAACGCTACCTGGGCCAAACTAAGCGCTGGGTCGACAAAAGGCCCAATTAAAATATAGGCCGGTGTAAGTTTGGGCCTGGCGCAATGTGTGAAGGCCCCAATCATTCGGGCCCAAGAAAGACACAGGCCGGCCCGATTGTGGCCCGCTAAAAACCTGGCCTGTTATCGAATGTTTCGGCCCGGTCGACTACATCTCATTTTTTTTCAGATAGCGAATGATGGCAGTAACTAGTAGGAATTAAGAACAAACCTACTCTATACAATAAAGAAATTACGGCATAGTAACTAAGAATAAACCTACACTATAAAATAACGGATTTAAGGTATATTACATCCATTGGGCATCGAAGTTCGCCACCAGTGATCATAAAGCGCAACGAAGAAGCAGATTACAAAAACTGGGCACCATTGCAGCGTAACAAAATAATACTGAACCGAGACCACTTCCAAGACAGTTCAAGAAAGGTTAGCCTTGCGGGGGAACTGCAAGTAAGCTGAGCAAGGCTGTAAGACCGCCTAGCATGTCGGTCATAGCTTCCAGGTGTAGCTGTTTAGCGATGAGGTTCTCATTGGTGTTCTGCGCAATCTTTCTTAGAGATAGGACTTCAAGTCGAAGTTGAGTTGCAGAATGCCTTTCTGCTAGAACTTAGGACTAAAGAAGTCGAACTGATTCAGACAACGAATTCTGCGAGCTTGTCTGACTGTTAGTCTCAAGTAACTTGAACACCGCATCAAGACAAGACTTTGGGGTTGTCTCGCTATCTTCAAGATGTTTTGCCTTCTTTGCTGCAATATATGTTGGGTTCTTCTCACAGCCTTCAGCAGACTTGTGCATGCCATCAGGCATATCACCTTGAAACAAAGCAGAGAGATGACAGGTTTTGCACGTGTATAAACAAAGATGATAAATGTTCTGTCAATTCTATCCAATTTCAAATTAGAAAATAAAGAGTAAGTTCAAAATATCAATAGCATAATTTGGCATTGTTCATAATGCGGGAGCTTCACCACACTCTTTGGATTACCATGTCAACATAACAAGCATAGATAAAGGGCAAAGAAAATCATTGTATCTATTTTGGATAATGTGCATGGCATGTTGTTCATATCATCACCACATCAAGAAGATAAAACAGGAGATGACAAGGTGCAAACGTGGGCTGCTTCACCACACCTTTGGATTATAGATCCACAAAACCAAGCATACATATAGGGAGTATTAAGTAATGTGCATGGTATGAATAAGAAATTTGGTTTTACAAGTAAAACCTAGAACTTACGGTTCTTACGAACATGCATTTTGGTAGAAACAGCAAACTAAACAACAGTAAACGATAGGGAGTATGAGAAAATTAAACAGCAATTGAGGATAAAGGCTTTAGAAGGACTGACTTACATTAACAGTTAACACCGGCTTTATAATGCCCTTCTCCATGTCAAGGGAAGGATAACTCAAGAATTTCAGCACAAAATCTTCTTCATAAGCATTGCTGTACTCTACATTTTGTAGAGAGTAATTATAGATATGATAATCTTTGGAAGGGATAGAGGATAATGAAGATAGGATGCAGATTGATGCTACATAATCAACTACCAATCCTCGGAAGTACAAGCGTTACAGGACAAAATGTCTTGACAAGAGCAATGGGCTACACTTCAGACCGGCATTGTCTGTGTATTCTACTTGTTGGTAAGATTAAATATAGATCTGATCTTTTTAGTAAATGGTGGGCGAGGGAGATAAGATGCGAGAATGCTACAAAATGAACCAATCCCTCTTCCCATAATACAAGAGTGTTTTTAACACTGGTGTACTGTACAAAACGTTCTTATATTATGGGACGGAGGGAGTAGCTATTAATGTAAGTACAGTGATAGACCATGTTCAGTCCTTACAAGAGGACCGCAGAGCTAAACCTCTTCAAAAGAATTGGGTTGATTCTAAATTTTTGTAAGAGTCCATACGGATCTTATAATGTCCACCAAATGGACGATTACGAGGCTAACATGTGTAGTGATTCTACATAATCAAACAGCTATGAAAATAAGTATGGTCATACAGGGCAAAAGGTACTAAAAAGAGCAATGCAGTGTACAATATAGTTGCGAGATTCTGTGGTCCCTTGAGAACGAATGTTCTTCTGCTAACAGTTTTCATACAAGTGAGACATTAAGGCAAATGCAAAAATGTAGTTCAAATTGTGATGTGATATCATAGACAGTACCTTCTGTTTGTAGCCGAGACCAATGTGTAACAAGATTATTCCAGTCACCGTTGGATAAATGTAGCACCAGAGACTTTACAGAAATTCCGTTCAGAGGCTTGCCATCGAAGTGCGCTTGCCTCAGGTAGGAACGATACTTCATCAACGAGTTCTTGAAAAGCGCAACCAACTCTTGCTCGTCATCACAATCCAGTTTGCTTCTCTCCTATTTAAAAGAATGAAATCTTGTGTCTTCTGTCAGCAGAAACATATGCAGTAATGACCATGAATAACATTAGTACATTACTTACGCGTAAGTTGCAGCGGAAGACTGGAAATTGTTCTGTGTCTGCGGTATAATCTTTCCATGAAGGAAAGATGCACACAAAGTTCCTGACAACAACATAAGCTTCATCTTCTAAACTGGGAAGAAATGGAACAGGGGTCCTATTTGCTGCAATTGGGGCTCTCTCTGGTTCGAAAAGGGATTTGGCAACTGGATTTGGTGTACTCTTTGCTGGAATGGGGGTTTCGTCGTCTGGTGGTGCTATGTCAATCGGGCATAATCATACTGCTTTGCTGCAGTTGGGGTCTGTTGAGTTGGGGCATCGAAATGACGGTGTAGTAGGGCTAGAGTCTGCTAGAGTTGGGGTATTTTGTGGGTCAGGTGATATTGCAACTACACCTAGTGGGCTATTTGATTTATCAGGTGCCACTACCTTTTCCAAATACTTTGCTTGTGCTCCTCCACGATCAGCAATCGCCCGCTTCCTTTTGAACGTCTGATTGACAAGAAAAACATTTGAATGGATAAATATGGTATGATGACAGATGAAATATGTACTGAAAATGGATAAGCAGGGCGTATTCACATACACGATATGTAAACTAAGCTAATGGCAGTTCAACAAAGTAGAAGCAATGCAAAGCATCAGTTGCAAGATATGTGCGAGCAATGTAACCTTGGAAAGTTAGAGCAAGTACCTTGATGGGTGAATAAGATAGGGCATCTTCCTCTGACTCCTCCACTAGGGAGCTACATGGACTTAGGTCTCCCTCTAGCTCAGAATCACTGTTAGGATCATATTCTGAGCATGAATCTGTAGGTGGAGAGCGTTTGCATTGCTTTGCATCTAGACTTGATTTCAGTCCCTTAATGCCAAGTTTGACAGCCATGGCATTGTTCTGCTTTATTCTTTTCATGCGCGCAAGCTCATAATGTTTATGACGCTGTTCAGAATCTGAGATTCATGAAAACATAAAAAGTAGTCAGATTATCTATGGAATGCATTGCAGATTCAACTCGGAGAGTGTCTCCCTATAAACCCCTGCATATGCAAAGTTCACCTCCCCAACCGTGCTGACCAGACCACACACAGAAATATAAACCCCTTATGTCTCTATAACAAGCAGGCACACATTTCAAAACTGAAGTAGGAACATTAGAATCATATGAAATTCGTATTTGAACACATGAACTAAGCAATTATGAGTGGCGTAATGTTTAGCTTCAAGGGTGGAGTGTTGGTAGTGCCTAATACATATGAACCATTAAGTGTAGGTAGCACTAAGCACACAACAAACCCTAATGACAGTCCTGCCTAATGAGTAATGAATCAATTAGAAAATGTGTGATGAGGAGTGGCTTGTGAGTGTTGAGGACGTATCTCAGGATAAATCGGGTTGGCTTGGTGGGTGCTGCACGCCTGAGCCTGAACGGACTGGGAAGGTAGGCACGGCGGCGCGCCCGGGCAGCGGTGACGCTGTTGGGCGAGCGGCTCCTGGCCTCCTGTTAGTCCGGCGTCTCCTCCTAGAGTCATGCCGTCCGGGGACGGCAAGTCGCCGGCGAGGCAGGCGGCTGGGGGCGAGTAGAGATCGGAAGCGCATAGCAGAACAGAGGGGAATCGGGGCGTGGGCCGACCCAAAATCCCATGGTGGGCCGCGGCCCACCGTGGGCACCGTGTAGAGATACACACCTGAGCGGTGAACATGCATTTTCAAAACTAATTTAGGAACATTTAGCTGACCAATTAAACAACTCTGTTTTAATAATATCAGATTCGTATTTGAACATCTAAGCTTGTTTAGCTTGATGCGTGGAGCAGTGTTATTATGACACGAAGCACATATTCTGATTGTATAGTGATCATAAAAGTGGGAAACTCTAAGCATATTTTTTTAGCAAAAGAGGATTTCCCCTCCGATTTTTATTAAAGAAACCACCACGGAACCAACATGATCAATTAAACCCTAAGCATGATCAATTAAACCGTATTATGGTTGTGCCATGGCAGATTTGAACCTGCAAACCGGAGAAATGATATTTAGCATCCATTGTTTGCTTCGAACTAAGAACTAAATTCTAAGAGCTGAAAAGAAAGTAGAGTAACCAAGTTAAGCTCTATTTTCTGGTTGAGATCAAAAAGTTGAGGAGATATGAAGTACCACCTCTCTTGCGGCTCCGTGTAGGCATCGGGGGTGCGATGTCGCCGATGAAGCGAGAGGACGCGATGCAAGGCTATTGGTCCGTCGCCGTGGATGAGAAACGTCCATCTCTAGCAGTGGACGACGCGGTCTTGGTAGGCGCTCCGGCATGGTGGAGGACGGTGGCGATGGATGTCGTGGAGGACGGCGGCGATGGATGGGGTGGCGGACGGAGGCCGGTCTGGGGATGGGGTGTTCTAGCGCGGACGGTGTATGAATGGGAAAATGGAGGGAGAGGTACGGGGAACCATGTTTTTGGGACGCGCCTGTCTGAAATATGGGAAAGTTACGAACTTAGCCCCCGTTTAAAATTTGGACGTCTCGTCGGTTGGGGATAGGACGGTAATCTCGCATCTCGCCAATATTTGCCCAGAGCGATTTCGGGCGAGGAGAGGGTGTTTGGCACCCATGGTTGGCGCCCACGGTGTATGAACGGGGCTGACATGTAGGGCGCTTGTGTCACGTCTGAGTGAAGTTACAAACCTGCCCCTATTGAAAATATTTGCCTACATCGATTTCGGCCGAGTCGAGTTTGTTTTGCCGCCCACCGTGTTTGAATGGGGAATGGAGGGAGAAACAGAGGTCTTTCGGACGAGCTTGAATCAAATGAGTTTTGCCGCCACGCCCACCGTGTCGGAATGGGCTCAGAGGCGGTCGTGTCACGTCTAATTGAAGTTACTAACCTACCCCTATTTAGAGCAGTGGAAATCGGGCCGATGGATTGTCCGTGTAATGGGTAGACAGTAATTTCCATCTCCCAAACAATTGGCTTCGGGCAGCCGACGTGGGAGTGGACATTTTGCTGCTTCTTTCGAATTTTGGGACAACAAGCATCCATGTTTACCCTGGCAACTAAATTCGAATCCATTTTGTATTCCTATATGAATCTTTATAAATCATTCTATGTGTTTTTATATATCTTTAAAAGGACGACAAAGATGTATTCCACTCTCATATATGAATATGGGTTACAAATGCCGATACTCAAATTCAAAAACTAGTATCCAGTTTAAGGTGAATTCGAATATTTGGAACACTTCATGTCCAACTCAAATGTCACACGCAGCATAATATGTACTCCCATTTAGATATGTACACAAGCGATGTATCAAGATTCAAATACCGAGTCAATCAACCAAGAATGTACAGAACTAACAGACATATAAACACGTATCAAGTATATGGATCAATAATATCAACTAACAAACATAAGCCAGGCCGCTGTACTTTTGTTGGCTACAACAACATCCTTTTTTTAGCCAGCATCTTGGCCCTTTCTGATGCGTGCCACTTATGGTCCATCTATACTACTACTACTATTGCTGAATGCACATTCAGCCCGATTGACATATTTGTAGGTCTGGCACAGCAATCGAAATGAAATGTCTCCGAGTCTTATCAGTTAATACAGATTTGTGCTCAAATAAAATTACAAACAAAAAACAAAAAAATTTTATTACATGAGCTCTAAAACAAATGGTTTGATTGATTACATGAACAGACAACACCAAGGTTATTCAACTATGGAAAGAACATTTCACCTATGATTTACCAGGTAGGAATTCAATTTCCTTTTTTCCTTCAGGACCTTAACAATCTGATCAGTCTCAGCTTGCTTCGTTTTTAAATCCACCAAATATTTAATGGTTGTCTTGAGTACTGCTTGTGATTGTGCTGTTTGCTTCCTCAACATGTCAACTTCATCTCTAAGTGCAGAAGCAGAATCTCTTTCTACCACTAGTTTAGCCTCTAGAGCATCAGCAGTTGGCAATTCATAATGCACGATTGGGCCGGTGCCACTGCTGTGGGATTATGCAACGTCCATGGGGACCTCGCTCTTTGATCTTGGGCTAACCTGTTTTGCCATTAAAGTTTCGATTGGATTCAGAAAAGTTGAAGTTAGCAAAACATCTCAACTGGGAGTTATAACAGCAAACCAGTTAAACAAACAAGGAATTAAAGAGTTTCAATTGGATGCTGAAAAGTACGAGTTACTAACATCATTGTAACCCGCTGTTGCAGCAGCAAATCAGTTAAACAAACAAGTAGATATTTAAGTTAAGGCAAACAGGTAATTCTTAATAGTAAGCATCAAACACATAGATAGGCGCAGTCTATAATATGATTAACAGGCTGTGCCATTATGTAATCAGTAGCAAACTAAATTAAGCCAAACAATGTAATTGAACAATTTTGCAATAAATGGCTAATTAAAATTCGAGAAGAAGGTAACTGAACTTATGCTAGTTCTTTGTACAGGCACACTTCAACTTCTTTTTCGCTTACAAGGTTGTACAAAGGAGTCCATGGCCTCAATTGCTTGGATACGCAGTCCCAATACTTCTTTCTTCCCACGCTGCATGGATAAGTCGAATGGTTAATCTGGTAAGATGGTGCGTCCTTGATATGTTATATGAGGACGTGTAGTCGACTAGTTGTAGCCAAACACATCACACTGGCTTTTACTGTATATTTCATGCGATTACTTTTGGCATATCGAGATCTAAGCAATCTACAATAGGATGAAAAGACTGTCATCCTTCACATTATTGGCGAACTCAGTTCATAGAAACAAGAAATTAAACCATTCTGTGGGTAAATCAAAAGCGCCCCTGGAATATTTTTCACTATCCAATCATACACGAAAAATGGGGCGATGCCACCATAGGGGCTGGTATAGGCGGCCGCCTCAAGTGGCTGGAAAGTGTGCACCTAGTTTGAGTTGTCCAGGTTGGCCCACTCTAGTTTTGTTCGTCCCAACGCACGAGCAGGCAATGTAAAAAATGAAGAAAAATGTTTCAATTTGGATGGGCCAACATAAGTGCAAGGCAGGCCCTATAGCAGGCTCGCGGCCCAAACGAGCGCCTCCCATATCGATCGACAGCAGGAAAAATCCCAATTCATTCGCTCCAGCCTCCAGTCTGGTTTGCTCCTAACCTAGCCACCGCTGGACAGACCGACACATCACTTCCTCGCGCCCTCGTTGGAGGGCGGTCGCCGGGCTTCAAGCGAACGGAAGGACAAGAAGATGAAGATCCAACCCTGGGTGTAGCCTGCATGGGAGGCAGCGGCTGCAGCACGGGCATGGCATCGAGCTTGCGCAAACGGACAGTCGCAGCTTGCAAGAGTAGCATGTGCAACTAGTAGGTACATCACATCCCTGATTATATCTAATTCAATTCTTCAATTTCTGGCCAATAGTTAAACCTGACGGTGTTGTAAAACTGCTTGTATGTAGGGAATCTATGAGAAAATGAAACCAATTTCTTCTTATTTTATAACTCCCCCAATCAATACTGAACTGACTGAATCTGATGTATCTAATAAGTTTCCGGTGCAAACATACAAGCTCATGTTGTTCTTGAGCCTGAAGTGTCTAATGAATAGACTGCTAGTGAAGGATTTGATATAAACATTTTACATGCTCCTAGTGATGAACATATAGTGTCTAATGATGGATCTAATGCAAGCATTTTGCAAGCTCATTGAAGGATTTAGTGTCTAATGATGATCTACTATGTTGAGAGAGACAGAGATTTGCAGGCATTGATGACAAGCAAATTATGATGCATTTTCATAGCTTGAGGAAACGTCGAGGCCATCTACTAGAAAGTCCCCATATCATGACAACATAGCATAAATACTTTTCTAATCTGTTGTTTGAAACTATTGGCATACTTGTGCAGGATAGATATATTGATATGTAGTTTGCACACTGGTTATACGTGCAATTACACTTCGATATTTTCAGCCAGAGAACGAATAATTCAAGCAGGTACAGACCATGTTTGTAGTCCTTGTACACCATGTTGCATTTTGTGTTTTTGGTGCTTGCATCATTTAGTGTTTATAATCTGAACTACTTTGGATCATTAGCTGGTTTTCAAAGTGCATGTAGCTTCACATTTCTCAAGTTATGTTGATTTTCGGAGTGCAAGTGCCTTCGTATTTTTTTAAGTTAAATGTTCGCCCCTGGTAACTTGAATTCGTGGATCAGCCACTGCACACAAATCATACACGAATGCCAGTACGAATTAAATGAAATGCAGGGACTTATGCTAGCTCGTTGTACAGGCTCACTGCAGCTCTGCTTGCGCTTGGGATGTTCCATGTACAAGTCCATGTTACCACTTGCTTGGATGTGCAGGCCTTGTGCTCCTTGCATCCCCCTCTGCATTTTTGACATGGCGAATTGATTGATCAAATAAGAGGAATCGACCTTGATGTTGTACCGGAGGACAGATACTTACAAGGTTATACGGGTGTGCAGGATGTGTACCAGATCCCGTAGCCCCATCATGCTTCGCTAATAAATGGATTTGCTTGTTTCAGTTGATATCTCCAGAAGAAATAAAAGTTAAAAAGTCAGAGTTGCATAGGCGTGTAAGCTAATAGAGCAGTGAAAGGATATCCAAATATCGTCGGAACAGTGCACAAGGGAGTGATGTGTGGATACCTAGTTCGGGCCGGCGTTTGGGCATGCTCTCCTAGCTAGAGTGCGGGTCACTTCAGAGCCGTTGAGGGTGATGCGCTGGCGTTGGCTGGCCGCGCACGAATGCAGATCTTGAGTGGCAGCGGAGCGCTATGATGCGGCGGACGAGACCGTTGGTGAAGCCCCAACGGCCTCGGGGGGCGGAGGTGCGACGATGTGCTCGGTGAAGTAGCCCCAGTGAGCTGGGAGCCGGCGTCGATGAAGCGCACCTAATGCGGTGGAACTCGGTGTCTGTGAGGCACGTCGGTGCGGCGGCCGACGTTGTCGGTGGACCACCCGTGCCGTGGACGAGGGCGTAGATGAGGTAGCTCTGGTGCGGTGGTGAAGCGCGACCGTCGTCTTCGTCATCGCTGCCCCGCATGAGGTGGGGAAGGGTGGGGAAAGAGACGAGACAAGTGGCGATTCGAGGGATGGCGGCGAATTAGGGATTTGAGCAATCTAGCCGCGGAAAGGGACGGTGGAGAAGAGAGATTTTGCAGGGCTGGAATTGGGGCCGCCAGATATTTCAATCCGAAACATGGAAGCGCGAACTTATATTGTGGTCGTCCTTTTTTTGGGGGGAGGGGGGTGGGTGGCTGGGTGCTACGCGTCCGTCCGACACATGCGACCACCCCGACAGGACTATGCTTCGGTGCCTTAAGGCACCTGCCTTTGTGTCCATGACATGTGGGCCCAACAGGTGGCTGGCCCACATGTCAGTCACCCAAGGGCAGTTGCCTTTAAGGCACCGAAGCAGCGTCCACCCCGACACGACCCTGGTCTGCCTGGTGCGCCTACATTTGAGAATGCAAACGAATCTTCTTTCATTTGCAAACGAATCTGTATGTATTACCATGCCCGTGTTTTCCTTGCAATAATTAGTCATTCGAAACGAGATACTCCATCCGTTCACTTTTGTAAGTCGTTTAAGACAACTTAAAATGAACTGTTTTGCACATTGTCTGAAATGTCTTCAAGGTCTTATAAAAGTGAACAGAGGGAGTATTATAAATTAATTAATGAGGAGTTATTTGAATAAAATTGAACGGTACCCACGCTAACGTGGATTAGAGTGTGTCACATAATTAGTTATTCGAATTAGAGTGTGTGTCACGTAGTTAGTTATTTGAATTAGAGTGTGTGTCACGTAGCGATCTCCAATTCTAACGTGGATTTCGCATTTCACTGTATCCACGCTACTTTTTTTAATACAAATACATATGTATATGATGAACACCATGGTAGTGAGAAAACTTTTGGATGGATTCAAACATATGACCTACAAAATAGCACAACAAATTGAGCCAATGTCAACTTTCCGAAACCTAGTATGGCACGAATTTGAAATATTTACCCGCATGCCTGGTCCTCGGTTCAAATCTTACAATGTACACCGAATTGAAACATCGATATTTGTCGCGACCGGTTTCTCCGGATATTAAATTCCAGGAAATGGCCGTCGTGCTCATCAGCCCCAGGACTACTGTTAGCTGATGAGGCATCAACTCGGTACAGAAAATCCAAGCAAAATTACAGGATATGCGGTACAAGACCATTCTGGCCTGTGAGTACAACAAATGGTTTCTAGTGGTTGATGGCGGAAGCGGTTTGTGGATCATCAGTGGAACTCCATTTCCCACAGGAACAACTGACCAAGTTAACTCCTATCTTCGCGAGGCTGCTATCACTGTTGCTTAGGTTCCGGGGCGGTCGCCGAACGCCTCCGCTCCACGCAACAAATCTGGCCAAGACAATAGCCAGGGACAAGCCAGTGAGTACTTTGAATGTACTCAAGAAACATTAGGAACACATGCATAATATAACAATGATGTGCTGAAAATATTTTATGCTCATGGCGCCGGTCAAAAAATATAATAAAAAAAAATCTGATGCACGCAAGCATGTTACTCATGAATATGCAATAACATAGTAGTATTAAAAAAATTATGAAATAAATAACAAACATGCCATAGTCGGGCGTCTTAGCGACACCACATAAAGGGCTTATAAAAGAAATGCCACAGTCAAGGCCTCAAATGACACCGCATAAAGGGTTTTAAAAGAAATACCACAGTCGGGCGTCTCAACGACACCACATAAAGGGTTTATAAAAGAAATGACACAGTCGGGCGTCTCGGCGACACCACATAAAGGGCTTATAGAAGAAATGCCACAGTCGGGCATCTCAGTGACACCACATAAAGGGCTTATAAAAGAAATGCCACAGTCGGGCGTCTCAGCGACACCACATAAAGGGCTTATAAAAGAAATGCCGCAGTCGGGCGTCTCAGCGACACCAAATAAATGGCTTATAAAAGAAATGCCAAAGTCGAGGCGTCTCGGCTACACAACCTAAAGGGATTATAAAAGAAATGCCACATTCGGGCGTATCAGCGACACCACATAAAGGGCTTATAGAAGAAATGCCACAGTCGGGCGTCTCAGCGACACCACATAAAGGGCTTATAAAAGAAATGTCATGATCAGGCGTCTTAGCGACACCACATAAAGGGCTTATAAAAGAAATGCCGCAGTCGGGCGTCTTAGCGACACCACATAAAGGGCTTATAAAAGAAATGCCACAGTCGGGCATCTTAGCGACACCACATAAAGGGATTAAAAATAACAAGCATGGCACAGTCGGGCGTCTGAGCGACACCACATAAAGGGCTTATAAATGAAAAATACAGTGAATATCCAGGAGGTAAAACCATTCCAAGGATACTCAATACTTCAAATAGTATAAAGGGGTTAGTCCATAAATAAAATATTCGTAATCATCATAAGTCACAAGTCACAATCCATGTTACGGTTTATCGGTTTCTCCTCCGAAGACCGACACTAAGACCAACACTTGACCCATCCCAGACTGTAATCCTTAACCATGGACACGGCTATCCGAATAGGTTTAATCTCTGCAGAGGGTGTACTCTTTTCCCACGAGTAACGGATTCCTTTAGTCCATCGGGACTAATTCCGTCTACGGCTTTTTAGTTGAAAACACACCGACTTGCACACACCAGCTTAACTTACCCGTGTCCGGAATCACCCATGACACCTGTTAAGCAAAACTCTAAGTGGGGAGGCTGCAACCTCGCGTAGCATGGGATCAAATTTATAACGCAGCTCTAAGGGGTGGCCTCCTCTCGGCTCAACCGAAACACCCATGCCCCCGGACCAGGTGGCATGTCTACCGGCTTCAACCTTCCACCATGGCCTCTCTGTACGGTGTGTGCTAGAAAGAGGTTGACAACTTACTGAACCGTACTCTACTTGTTGTAGAGACGAGTGGTAGTACGAAACAAGCATGGGGGTTACTGGAACAAGACTCGATCTAGGGTCGACTCAGGAGGTTTAAGTATTCCCTGCATGATTATAATAACAAATATATTTCATCCAATGCATGTGAGTCACCACTCATCATACTCTTCATGCCATGCCGGACACACTCGTCTCGACGAGGAACTAGGGACAAGCTCTGGTCTACCCAAGACAGCGACTTTCCCATTTTCCTTCCGGTAGGCACGAAAGGCATACGAGGATGGTCATCATCCCAAGCAAGTCCATTTCCAACAGCAAGGAAAATTTAAATAAGCATGCATGCAAATGATCATACCACCACATAAAATAACGAGTTCCATGTAATGAGGTGGTGTCATGATCGTGTCAAACAATGCATGCAACATATTGTGCCAGGTTCGAATGCTTGCCTTCAATGTGTGGTAAGGCAGGGTGCACTCCAAAACTTTTGAAAGTTTTCTTCTCTCTCTCCAAAGTCCTATTTTAAATAAATTTGAATTAACACACGAATCCAAAACAGCACGAAAAGTTTTTTTGAAGAATTATCAAATAAATCTTAAAATAAACTAGATCAAATTTAAAAGAATCATTTCATTTGGAGTTGTATTTAAAAAGTTATAGCCAGTCAAAGTCCTGGTCAAAATCTGTTTTTTAAATAAAATGTAAAAGAAAACGTTTTAAAAGAAATACACGTCGAAGGCGCATTCGGGAAATGCTTCCACTTACTCCTGCGTGGACCGGCGCTGGTCATCGACGGTGGGCCCGCTCGCCCATCGGGTCAGTTTGACCAGTCCACGCTGGCGTCCCCCTCCGACCAACAGAGGCGGAGCTCGGCGAGGATTTGCCGGCAAACGGGGCGCCCTTGGTGATCTGAGGACATGGGTGTGCTCGAGGTGTCGAGACGAATCATGGGTACCCGCCATGGTCGCCGACGTGACGGAGTCGCCGACGAAGCCAAGCGATGGAGAAGGCATTCGGGTGGGTAGTGGGTTTGGGGCTACGGTGGTTTCCGACCAAAATTGAGCATGGGGCTGCACTCACGAGAGGGAGGGAGAGCTCCTGGTGGAGAGAATGGAGAGGGGGAGGCACTGGTGGCGACGGAATCGGCCGGGACATGGCGGCGACCGAACCGGCCGGACTCGGGGAAGATGGCCTTCCCCTCCTCGACTGCTGGCCAAGGTAGCTCTAGGGGGATCATTTGAGGTTGCTTCAGGACTCGATTGAGCTCCGGGGCCCTTATATAGGCGGTGGAGGTCGGTTCCGAGGTGGCCGGCGATAAGGACGACGGCGAACCGTCTTTCTGTAGCTATGGCGACGTGGCGGGGACGCGCACTAGGGGACGAGGCTGTGGATGAGCTGGAGATGCTTAAGGGGGCAGCTGGTGAGCGCTGGTGGCTTTGGCGGCACTAGGGGACGGCGGCGCTGTAGGCTGCCAGGGCGGCTTGGCGCGTTGCTGTGAGAAGGGGAGTGCGTGGCGTGGCGCTATAGAGCAGGCCAAAACCAGGGGCGCGACGTGTCGGTTCGGCCATGGCTCGTGCAATACGCGCACTCTGCTCGCGCCCAGAGCACACACGGAATGTGTTCGATAAAATGCCGGGGCATGCTAGAGGTCTCAGGTGACGTTGGCAAGTAACAGAACTAGGTTAGTGATAGAGGGAAGATCAAGGGACAAGGTGGTTTGGTCTGGAGACCAAGTTCACCATGTAGACTTGAAATCATGCCAAATCTGGCCTTGCACTCAGGGTGTTTGTCAAAATGCCACAGGCACCTAGGCATTTCTTGGAGTGGCCAATTCTTCCAGATTGAAGTCTCTTTGGATGCTCAAGAGGGTGGTGAGGTTGGTTTGTGAAAAGCACAAACTTGCTAGTGCAAGTTTTGCGTAACTTCAATTCTGGACAGAACTTAAATGGCATCATCTCATGAACCAAAAGTATTCCAATGGTTGCATGCTCCTGGACTTAGGGGTTTGGCAAGGTACACTACAAGCAGGAGGAAGAATCAAGGACCAATGAGCAAGCAAGGATATGGTTGCTGTACAATCCATCATGTTGGACCAGAATGAAGATGAGGCTGATTCACTCAAAATTTTCAAATAACATCCTTGGATTTTTGCATATAGTGGAATAATATGCTCGTACTGACATCCCATAATTTTGGTGGAGGCTAGAAAGAAGTATTTAAATGAGTTGCAGTGCAAAAATGCCTACTGGACCAGAGAAGAAAATTGGGTGTAGAGCTCAATATAATTCATGAATAAATTATAACTTTGCACAAAAGTGATTTAAAAACATCACCAGACATCTCCAATTTTTGGTTGGAATTTTAGGTGAATTTATCAAATGGTTGTAGTTCAATTATGGCCATATAATCTTGGAAAACCATTTTCAAGAAACTAAAGATCAAGCAAATTAATTATGTAATTAGTTCTACTAATAAAAGAAAAGTTTTTCTTGAGTGGTTAAACAAGTCCAATATTATAAGTAAAAGATTTTCCATCTTTGGGAACAACTCCAAGATAACCAAGAAAAGAATGGTTTTGAAATCAAGAAAAACCAAGAAAAAGGAAAGTTAAATTTCCTGGCAAGATTTTTAGTAGCAAAACAAATTAAAAATTTTTGGGGTGTCACAACACAACCCCTTAAGAAAAATCTCGCCCTCGAGATTTGCTAAGAATTATCTCTATAGAAAAATGCATCAAAACAGAAAGCGGCTATTTCTGGTGAGAGGGCAATAAGTGGTGCAAAATACAGTGTGGAACACCGGCGCTCTGTGGAAAAATCTACGGTTAGGAGCAAAACGAGAGATTTCTACGCCGGATATAGATATAGAATAAATCTAAATATCAAAATACGTTGGTCGCACCCGAGAGCATACGCAGTTTTCTCTCGGCTGACAGGTGGACCCGGGCCCACGGTCAGCCTCTTCTTCTTCCTTCGGCTCTCTCTTCTTCCTCTCTCCCGCGCGCTTTCCCGCGCTTTCTCCACCGGCGACGCCTAGCGCGTAGGGCATCTAGGCCGTACTGCGGTAGTGCGCGGCGTGCGAGTGGCCGGTGCAGCGTGCACTCACTTCGCGGGCCAGTGCGCTGTCGGCACTGCTCGAGGATTCGCCTCCGAACACCGGCGATCGGGCGACGAGCGGCGCTGGTGGACCTCGCCCACCGTACACCGAGCTCGAGCTATAAAACGGCCGAGGTGTTCTTCTCTCTTCCTCACACCCGGCCTCGCTCCTCCTTCTCCCTCCTTCTCCTCTGTTTCCGTTGGCCGGAGCTCGAGACGAGGCTCTAATGGCGGAGGTGGTGCCGGACTGGTACGTGATCGTGCTGTGCGGAGGGCTGGCAGCGGTGCTGGGGCTCTCCGTGCTCCTGTGTGCGATGATCCTCGATGATCGTCGCGATGCCGCTGCCCGGTTGCTGGCTCTCCGCGGTGGTGGTGACCATGAGGAGTAGGTGGGGGTGTGTCG
Organism: Aegilops bicornis; assembly: GCA_021605145.1. NCBI lineage: Eukaryota > Viridiplantae > Streptophyta > Magnoliopsida > Poales > Poaceae > Aegilops > Aegilops bicornis. The sequence continues at coordinate 706,537,149 of CM038672.1, forward strand.
GGCACTGACTGTTGCCGGAGGTGCTCAGTTAGATGTAACACTGTTGCGAAAAATTTGCAAGCAGTGCATGTGTTCGTGTAATTGTGGTTGTGAGTCTGCATGCCGTGGTGCTGCGGGAAATAAAATAATACAAGTCGTGAACGATGCAGCAATACCGGGAAAAGAAATATCACTCCAGGATTTCTCGCGAAAGGACATAGTAATATAATAGAGTCAAATTGCAACAATAACTGAAACTAAACGGTTTACATTGCCGCACAAACTCGGGGCACCACGCATAAGTTACAACACATGAATAAACGTCACATCAATAAATATAGCGGCAACGTTTAAAGTGAAAATGGTAATTGGACGGGGTCCTGAGAAAACGTCTCTGGTACTGGGATACACTCTTCTTCTATCAGAGGAAGTGGATTGACCAGACGATTAATGTGTCTCTCCTGGTCGGGCCTCAGTGATCTGCCGATGGTGATCTGAGGATTTAAATCTGTGAGGCCCTGCAGATAACCCATCACGCGTTGGGTTAAACGCTCTTGAGCGATGACGTATTGGGCGAGGTTGGCCAAGACGGGGTCTCTCTCAATACGTCCACCTGGAAAAGATGTTACTCCTCCGGGTGCTGCACGGCTCGAAAAATAATAATACCCTCGTTCGCTAGCATAGGGTACCGTGAATCGAAGGTGAGCGAGTGCTTCGTATGCCGCAGCTTCTACGGCCATATGTGGGGTTGGCATAGATTTCCCTACGAAGGAGACCTCCGTTGGATCTTGGTTTGGGTTTACGGGAGGGATGTGCACGGCTGCCCAATATCTCGAGGTGGAAGGGGTGATTCTCGATTTGAACAGCTCGTACTGGGGTGGCTGGGTAGCGCCCATGGTACTGCGGGTAAAATCCACAATATCTTGACAAAACTACCCGGGGTTGCATCTGGAGTTCTCAGATAGATACTGGGGCTCGGCATGGCAAGAAATGGTTGTGGGAATGGTGCACAAGGTGAGCGGTGCTTGGCAGGGTCACTCGGTGGCCCTTTTTATAGCACCGGAGATGGGTCATTTTTACCGTGGTGAAAGGTAAAGAATTTGCCGGCTCAGCTTGGGGTCAAGCCACAGATACACACATCTCACTAAAGTGACGTATCACTGTGGGTGTTGTCGGGGCGGTTTTTGGTGGCTGCGCCAAGGATAGAGAAATCACACTGCATGCTAATACATCCATGCAAGACTACTATATAAAACAGAGGCACGATGACAGGCTGCGTTAATTTAAGGGATCACAGGATTACAAAGCGAGGATACACTGGGACTCGACATTACTCGAGTAACTTAGTCTACTTCGTTTACATCCAAGCGGGCGTCCCTTGTGGATGTCGAGGCTTCTCCACGGTTCCCACTGTCGGAATTAGCTGGAGAGGGTTGAGGGGCTGCAGGCTCGGGGTAGTGATGATGACCATCGCGGGGATTGTTGACCACAACCCCATTGGAGTGTGCTCCTGGAGGCGCATTTAAGCACTTCTGGGGTCATCAAAGCACCTTGGCTGACGGCTGGGGCTGACCTCAGGGTCTCGATCGGGTGTCCGAACAGCACGACTGGGTTCTCGGCGTTGGGCTCGATCTCTTCTCTCGCCGGGGCTCGACGGACCAGCTCTCCACGAGCTGCGATCAGATCAATGGTGATTTGATCGAATAGTTCCTCCAGCGCACCTACATAGCGCACTAGGTGCAGCAATGCAGGGTCCGTTTCGTGATCTCCGTTGGCTACTTGGGGTGGTCTACCGTACCCTTCACGCCTGGGGTAGTGGTGGAATGAGCGACAGTTAACTCTGGGCGACAGGTGCCTGAGATGAACTATAGCCTCTCGAGCAGCTAGTTGGATGGCTTGTGGCTCAAAGGAAGTTGTTCTTCCGGTGAACCCGTAGGGGTGCTCGGGCAGTAGACCCCTACCGTAGATGTGTATGGCCCAGAATTGACGGCTCTCACCGCTCAGGGGTCCTTGGTACACAACATATTCGGGTGGCTCTTCTAACGCATAGGCACGGCGGGTGAGGTTTGTGAGTATGGACACAAAGCCTCCAAGGTTGGTTGCTGTGGTCTTGTTGTGTACGACGGGACCGGGCATTGTGGCTTGGTTTGGGGAAAATGCTGTGCTGTGCTGGGTTGGGGCTAGCGTGCCCTTTTTATAGAAAAAGGGGACGGAGTCTTCCTTCGCACGCTTGCGAATAAGACCCTTGGATGCTGGTCACTGGTGCGTGATAGACGGCCTAGGTTGATAGGTTGGGCACCGACTGCCAAAAGCGTCGGGTCACTGTGTGGCTATCTTGTGCGAGAAGCTTGGCTGGGGTTTACTTATGGCTTGGTGGGTTGGTTTGCCTAAGTTTATTGACCTGGCTAAGATAGGATTAGCCAATGGTCAGCCTGGCTCTGATACCAAGTCTGTCGCGACCGGTTTTTCGGATATCAAATTCCAGAAAATGGCCGTCGTGCTCATCACCCCCAGGACTACTGTTAGCTGATGAGCATCAACTCAGTACAGAAAATCCAAGCAAAATTACAGGATATGCGGTACAAGACCATTCTGGCCTGTGAGTACAACAAATGGTTTCTAGTGGTTGATGGCGGAACCGGTTTGTGGATCATCAGTGGAACTCCATTTCCCACGGGAACAGCTGACCAGGTTAACTCCTATCTTCGCGAGGCTGCTATCACTGTTGCTTAGGTTCCGGGGCGGTCGTCGCAACGCTCCGCTCCACGCAAGAAATCTGGCCAAGACAATAGCCAGGGACAAGCCAGTGAGTACTTTGAATGTACTCGCAAACATTAGGAACACAGGCATAATATAACAATGATGTGCTGAAAATATTTTATGCTCATGGCGTCAGTCACAAAAGATAATAAAAAAAATCTGATGCACGCAAGCATGTTACTCATGAATATGCAATAACATAGTAGTATTAGAAAAAAATTATGAAAAAAATAACAAACATGCCACAGTCGGGGGTCTTAGTGACACCACATAAAGGGCTTATAAAAGAAATGCCACAGTCGGGCGTCTCAGCGACACCACATAAAGGGCTTTAAAAGAAATTCCACCGACACTTGACCCATCCCAGACTGTAATCCTTAACCATGGACACGGCTATCCGAATATTAATCTCTGCAGAGGGTGTACTCTTTACCCACGAGTAACGGATTCCTTTAGTCCATCGGGACTAATTCCGTCTACAGTCTTTTAATTGAAAACACACCTGACTTGCACACACCAGCTTAACTTACCAGTGTCTGGAATCACCCATGACACCTGTTAAGCAAAACTCTAAGTGGGGAGGCTGCAACCTCGCGTAGCATGGGATCAAATTTATAACTCTAAGTGGGGAGGCTACAACAATGGATGATTCTAATTTGGTTATTGCTAGAATAATTCATCAACTTGAGATATGCTGGGATGTTACTGTAGGTTTCAAAGTTTGTTTGACCTTTGATTGTCTGTCAGAAGTATCGTATGCATCCATAATTTAATTCGCAGCATTAATTAGGTCCTGCTATAGTCGTTTTTAAACTTCTTATGAGATTGAAGTATTCGTTCTGATTTCTGGTTTGCTGATTGTTGTAGACAACGCCGGTAGGAGTCATTTGCTGTTGTTGCTGTCGGTGGCTTCTCTGCCATCCATAATCGCAGCCACGGCTGGACGCTTGGTCCTTCTGCTATCGTCGCTGGAGCTACTACCGCTGCATCTGGCCTGGCCTGCTATCCCTTATCCATTGGTGGTGTCGCAGCTTAAGCGGCTGAAGTCCATTTTGTGATAAAATGCTTCTATGACAGGCTTGTTAGAAACAAACAACTCAAATAATATTCATTTGGGGTGGGGGAGGGGGGGCGGGGTTTGGAATCTGGTCTCCGGTGTGCCCAGTTTCTAAAACTTAGTAAAACTCATATTTTTAGTTCTCAACTTAAGAAAAACAAAAATAATGCTCACAAGTATTTTGATAAACAAGCCATCTCATCAAATTTTCATTAAAGCAACCGTCAGTTGAACTTACAAGAGTTTTGAACCAAAACGAAGCTAACATATTACATGCAGGAACCGTAAATTGCTTATTCCATGCACCAGAAAGCGACAGAGAAGAACAACGACTCCAGGAAGCAACTTTTTTTGCACATTCAACTTTCACATTCAAATCCTGAGCACAATCGGGCTCTAACCATCGCATACTTCACATGTATTGCAACATAATTCTAGGTGTTAACCCTAGCATCAAACATATACTGGATTACCAGATAATCATGTATTGTTTCCTTTTCTAACATAATCATCTTTTGTTTCGAACAAGGAAAATAACCAAAATATTGATTTTTTTTATGAGAAATACGACACACTAGAACCAAAAAAAAACATATGAGATCTTATCTGTGTGATAAAAAATGATATTGTCAATTATTCAGAAGGTAGAAATACATTGACTCATTACATACACAACAATGGAATGACATATGCTCCATTTATTTTATAGATTAGGATGCATATCTAGAAACTCAAACATGTCCTTAATTTGTGCACTGGTCCTCCGCGTAATCAGCCAACGTTTCACTTAGTTGTGGTTGTTCTCCCAGAACTGAGCCTGGAGCCAGTCTATTGTATTCTTTTCAACCTGAAACGCCTTGGCAAGAACATCATCGGAAATTTGTGGGTCCGACCCAAACACCGCATTGGCAATTGTGATAGCCCCTGGGTTCTGGCTGCTGAGCGCGGCAATTGCAATGGCGGGCTTGTGGGGGTTGGGGTTGAATTGGAAGTGGATGAGCCCCACGGGGAAAACAAACACATCACCTTTGTTAAGAACCTTGGAGAGGAACTTGTTTTTGCTTGGGGCGGGCTGGTTGGATGTGACAAAGCCAACGTGACAGTGTCCCCTCGAGCACCGTGAGGATCTTAGTGGCGAGGGTGCGTATGTGGTGGGTTCTGACCCAAGGGAGCATAGTCGATGCGGCGCAATTGAGATGCCGAGGGTGTTGAGTCCAGCAATCTGCATGACGTTGATCAAAGTGACGTTGGATCCAACCTTGTTGGTCACCCTAGGCTTGTCGAGGTTGGCTGCCTTGAAGAAGTCATCTGCGTTAACTTCCATCGGGTTCTTGCAAACAAAGCCATTGACACGAACTGGTGCATAGAGGAGATGTGACATGTAAGCTCAGATCTTAGAAAATTGTTTCGACTTGCATATAATTTACAGAAATAGATTTCAACATATTTATTTGGTGAGAACATGATGAGAAACCGGATAGTACCTGGTGAATTCATGTCGGCGACACAAAAGTCCTGGAGGGGGCTAGGATCGGAGGCAGTGGCCTGCCATGAGACCAACGCAAGAAGAGCGGCGAGGAGAAGGAAGTAAGAGGAGGATGCGATCTGATTTGTTTTCTCTCTCTCTCTCTCTCTCTCTCTCTCTCTCTCTTGTGTTCCTGTTTGTGATTGTGGTGTACGTGAGTGTTGGTTTGAAACTGCAGGGGATGTATGAGTTTATATAGGTGCAGCGAGTAGCGCCTGAACTCGTGAGCAATAATAGACCTAGTCAAGTGAAACAAACCAACCAATTGAACTGGTCTCTTGCTGCTAATTAAACTACTGCATATACTTTACAGGCTCCAATTTAAGACACGTTTTCCCTTTAAAGAAACAATGCAGCGTATACAGGCATATAAAGCTATTCTATCGTGATGTGTACGGCTGAGTAGTAATTATGAATGTTTCTCCATCTCACCCGTGTCGCCACAATGCATGCAGGGCCGATTCCAGGAAAATTCACCGCCCATCACTATTAAGGAAAAGATTTTTAAGACAAGAAGCGTCCGGCACTAGTTTAATTAGATATCATATACTCGGTCATAGTCGGAACCAGCGCAGATGAAACCAGTAAAAGAGCAGTTGAGAAGCCAAGTCAGGTAAGGCAATCAATCGTTTTCTAGCTCGATGCCGACATAGATAAAGTCACCTACTCACGCGTGAGGCTTGATTCATGGGCGCATGACTTCTAAAGACATATAAAGTGACTACTACCCTGCTCTTTTTCTAAATCATGTGTTCAATCAACGTTTTCAAACTATGAAATTATATAATTGCCAATAGATTTTCATGGAATCCAGCAACAAAAGGCGACGGAGCAATTAGCAGATTTGTAGCAACCCCTGTATGTTATCATCATGCCAGTCAGATATTTACTTGGTCAGATGTCTCTCTAAGTGGTTGAGTACTTGCAGGAAGAAGCGACGACATTAATGGACGAAGTGCCCAACCAAAAGGAGAGCTGATACAAATGCCATGACGATGGAGAGCAGGATGTTTCCATATGATCTTAGCAAGACTAGTTAACATCTTATTGCGAAGAGTTTTATCACACATGACCAGTTCAGTTTATAAATCTAACAATCTGGTTAGCCTTCCTGACTAGCTTCATGGCACCAGACCTCACCTGCTTCTTTTGCTAGAGTAAATAGTAGTGATCTAAAAGCTCTTATATTTCTTTACGGAGAGAGTACCTCCAATGAAAAGACTAGGCCAGGCGGCCATTCATAAACAGATTAATTTCTTGGAGGTGTGTGTTGGCAGTTTTACTGTAGAAAGAAGTTTCCAGAAGATGATTTAATTGCTTCTATCACAACCATCTTAAAAAGAAACAACTCAAATAATAATTGTTTTTGGGACTCGGTTATCTACAATAGTTTTGCTGTGGAATGATGAATCAAACTTACAAGAGTTTTGTACCAAAAGGAAGACAAACAAAACATTCAGGAAAAACAGAACTAACGGCAACCAAAACAGCAAGTTTCAGTAGCAAAGGAAACATAAACTACATCTTTCATGCACCGGAAACACAGACCACAAGAACGACTACAGGAAGCAACTTTTGCACATTGCAACTTCCCAGCACATTACATATTTCGCTTCTGATTAAATTTTTGCATAAATTCTTCAAGTTTCCATTTAATATGCCTAAGCGTTACTGCATCATTTGATGTACGGCTGAGTAGTAATTATGATTATTTATCCATCTCAGCCAAGTCGGCACAATACAAGCATGGCTGGCTCCATGAAAAGTCACCACCCCTCACCATAGTTTATTAGATATCATGTACTTGGTCATGGTGAGAACTGGTCCTCACGAGGTCAAAGAGCAGCTGATAAAAGCCAAGTGATGTAAAGCAATCGTTTTCTACCTAGACAAAGTCACCTGCTTAGCTTTATGTACTCCCTCAATTATTTCAGGTGCTACAGAATGCATGCAATCAAGCTTTTCAAGTTGTGGCCACTAACATAAGAAAACTATATATTTGTCACTCGATTTGTCATGAACAATACTGTGCACAAGATATGGCATGGGATAAAAATAACATAAACATAATTATACATTATATATGTGTGTTAGCAGCTTAATGTACATATGGTTAAAAAGCATGGTTAGAGATATAATGGAATATCTTACTGTCCTCCAGAACCAAGGGAAAAAATAACCAGAGAAACTTTGCAAATGAGTCATCTAGTTCTATACAAAATATTAGGTTGGAAGATGACGTTGTAGTTAACGTGTTGTGTCGATGAGAAAGAAATCAAGGTGCGTCATTCCATGCATGAATGCACCTAATACACAACTATTATATGTAGCAGCCCCTATTATCATCACATCAATAAGATATTTACTTGGTCAAACTTTCTCTAAATGGTTAATTACATTAATCCACGCACGCATAAACAATGACGATAGGGAGCAGAAACAATTCATGTGATCTTAGTAAGAGTAGTTAACGTCCCTTGCTAACAGGTTGATCATGATCATTTCAATGGATAAATCTGACAATCTAGTCGGCCTTTCTTGAGTAGGCTCATGACACACCTCGCATGCCTCTTTTGTTAGAGTAAACATTGCACCAAATGACTGGGCTGGGTGGCCACTCATAAACTGATTAATTCTTGGAGGTGTGTGTGTAGTTTTGATACAGAAAAGATGTTTCCATCAGACAAATAAAAGGGTTCCAGAAGAAGAAGTCAGGCCCCAACATCATCCTCATGGAGAACATGTGAGGCTATCTCCGATGTCGGCCCTAGACCCACACACTCTCCACCTCCTGGTAGCTATCGATCGGCACCACGTCGAGCAAAGCCCAGGCGATGATAAGCGGCAGTGGGATGTCCCTTCTCCTGCTCCACCCCTAGTCCCTATGGGCTAATCCTAGCACCTCACACCAACGCCACTGCTATCCCCTGCCTTCAGAGGTGGGCCGCTGACCTGAGATTTCGTCGCATGTCTAGTGGGGTCATGGTTCACTTGGTCCGTATGTGGATCAGGGAACTCTGCTCGAGGCGATGCTCTCCCAGATCAGGAAGCATCATGGTCGTTGTCCTGTGAGGGGCGATTGCGGTCGACGAGATGTGGCTGCCCATAGCCTCTCACGGGTGAGGTACCACCGTAGGTGAGGTACTCTCTGCGCCCACTCGGAATGGTCAGGTGGGTTCGTTGGCGGTCATAGGCCCGACCGGATCTGGCCGTGGTCATGGACTTGGGCCACGTCGAGCCTCGCTATGGTATGATGGCTTTCACCGGTGACCTCGTACAAACAGCTTGGTGGCGGGGCATGGGTTTGGGGTGTCGACGTTGAGGCGATGGCCCTAGAAGGCAGGCTGGACGTCTGGCGAGGGTGTAGGACGGTCCAAGCGAAAGTTCGGCGCCTCGGCGCTGGTGGAGGTGATGTCTTGGAAGTCACGTCCCTCTTGGGGTCGTCGCCATTGTTCTCCGCCCTCCTAGCTCAGGGTGAAATGGCCCCACAGTGGGCCTTGATGGTGGCGGTGCAATGCGTCATGACCCTCTTGGGTTCTTCATCGGTGAGTGTAGTCGTCTTTCGATTTGCGGTGGTGTATTCAGAATGGTACGGCGCTCCAATCGCCCAACCTCAAATCGGGTGACTCACCGTATTGCTTGCACCTATCTTGTACATGCGGCAATGTCCTCCTTTCATCCTCTCTGCTCGCTGGTAGGGTCAACGCTCAACTGTTTAGGCAGAGGGTCCTCTCTAACAGCAGTTGGGTGGTGTCGATGCGACGAAGTCCGGTGTTTTCTTGAAGGTGGCATGTGGTTGAATGTCGCCGTCGGTCCTGGTTGAGGCTTCAGGTGGTCCAGCCTCTCCGTGCTTCCTCTCGGTGGCATGCTGTATGCATCCAATTGGGCACTTCCGGTGCTTGTTAGCGTGTTTGCCTTGGTTTGCCATGGTTTCTTTGATCATCTTGTATGATGATTTCCTCAACACCATATATCATTCAGCCAAGTGGCCGAAGCCCGTTTTGTGATAAATTGCACAGGCTTGTTACAAAGAAACAACTCAAATAATATTCATTTTGGGGAGGTTTAGGTAACAATCTTTTCTTTTGTATATTTATGCATGTTTTCTATATGTATGTTGGAGCTAATTTTTGGTATCTGGTCTCTGGTGTGCCCATTTACTTAGTAAAAATCATATTTTTTAGTTCTCAACTTAAGAAAAAAATAATGCTCATAAGTACTTCGATAAAACGAGCCACCTCATCATATTTCCATTAAAGCAACCGACAATTGAAATTACATGTTTTTTTAACCAAATGTAAGCTCATCCAGGAACCTTAATTTGATTATTCCATCAACCAGAATGCTACATATAATAACAACGACTCCGGGAAGCAACTTTTTTTGCACATTCAACTTTCACATTCAAATCCTGAGCACAATCGGGCTCTAACCATCGCATACTTCACATGTATTGCAAGATAATTCTAGGTGTTAACCCTAGCATCAAACATATACTGGATTACCAGATAATCATGTATGTTTCCTTTTCTAACATAATCATCTTTTGTTTCGGAACAAGGGAAAATAACCAAAATATTGATTTTTTTTATGAGAAATACGACACACTAGAACCAAAAAAAAACATATGAGATCTTATCTGTGTGATAAAAAATGATATTGTCAATTATTCAGAAGGTAGAAATACATTGACTCATTACATACACAACAATGGAATGACATATGCTCCATTTATTTTATAGATTAGGATGCATATCTAGAAACTCAAACATGTCCTTAATTTGTGCACTGGTCCTCCAGCGTAATCAGCCAACGTTTCACTTAGTTGTGGTTGTTCTCCCAGAACTGAGCCTGGAGCCAGTCTATTGTATTCTTTTCCACCTGAAACGCCTTGGCAAGAACATCATCGGAAATTTGTGGGTCCGACCCAAACACCGCATTGGCAATTGTGATAGCCCCTGGGTTCTGGCTGCTGAGCTGCAATTGCAACGGCGGGCTTGTGGGGGTTGGGGTTGAATTGGAAGTGGATGAGCCCCACGGGGAAAACAAACACATCACCTTTGTTAAGAACCTTGGAGAGGAACTTGTTTTTGCTTGGGGCGGGCTGGTTGGATGTGACAAAGCCAACGTACAGTGTCCCCTCGAGCACCGTGAGGATCTCAAAGGGCGCGAGGGTGCGTATGTGGTGGGTTCTGACCCAAGGGAGCATAGTCGATGCGCGCAATTGAGATGCCGAGGGTGTTGAGTCCAGCAATCTGCATGACGTTGATCAAAGTGACGTTGGATCCAACCTTGTTGGTCACCCTAGGCTTGTCGAGATTGGCTGCCTTGAAGAAGTCATCTGCGTTAACTTCCATCGGGTTCTTGCAAACAAAGCCATTGACACGAACTGGTGCATAGAGGAGATGTGACATGTAAGCTCAGATCTTAGAAAGTTGTTTCGACTTGCATATAATTTACAGAAATAGATTTCAACATATTTATTTGGTGAGAACATGATGAGAAACCGGATAGTACCTGGTGAATTCATGTCGGCGACACAAAAGTCCTGGAGGGGGCTAGGATCGGAGGCAGTGGCCTGCCATGAGACCAACGCAAGAAGAGTGGCGAGGAGAAGGAAGTAAGAGGAGGATGCCATCTGACTTGTTTTCTCTCTCTCTCTCTCTCTCTCTCTCTCTCTCTCTCTCTCTCTTGTGTTCCTGTTTGTGATTGTGGTGTACGTGAGTGTTGGTTTGAAACTGCAAGGGATGTATGAGTTTATATAGGTGCAGCGAGTAGCGCCTGAACTCGTGAGCAATAATAGACCTAGTCAAGTGAAACAAACCAACCAATTGAACTGGTCTCTTGCTGCTAATTAAACTACTGCATATACTTTACAGGCTCCAATTTAAGACACGTTTTCCCTTTAAAGAAACAATGCAGCGTATACAGGCATATAAAGCTATTCTATCGTGATGTGTACGGCTGAGTAGTAATTATGAATGTTTCTCCATCTCACCCGTGTCGCCACAATGCATGCAGGGCCGATTCAGGAAAATTCACTGCCCATCACTATTAAGGAAAAGATTTTTAAGACAAGAAGCGTCCGGCACTAGTTTAATTAGATATCATATACTCGGTCATAGTCGGAACCAGCGCAGATGAAACCAGTCAAAGAGCAGTTGAGAAGCCAAGTCAGGTAAGGCAATCAATCGCTTTTCTAGCTCGATGCCGACATAGATAAAGTCACCTACTCACGCGTAGGCTTGATTCATGGGCGCATGACTTCTAAAGACATATAAAGTGACTACTACCCCTGCTCTTTTTCTAAATCATGTGTTCAATCAACGTTTTCAAACTATGAAATTATATAATTGCCAATAGATTTTTCATGGAATCCAGCAACAAAAGGCGACGGAGCAATTAGCAGATTTGTAGCAACCCCTGTATGTTATCATCATGCCAGTCAGATATTTACTTGGTCAGATGTCTCTCTAAGTGGTTGAGTACTTGCAGGAAGAAGCGACGACATTAATGGACGAAGTGCCCAACCAAAAGGAGAGCTGATACAAATGCCATGACGATGGAGAGCAGGATGTTTCCATATGATCTTAGCAAGACTAGTTAACATCTTATTGCGAAGAGTTTTATCACACATGACCAGTTCAGTTTATAAATCTAACAATCTGGTTAGCCTTCCTGACTAGGTTCATGGCACCAGACCTCACCTGCTTCTTTTGCTAGAGTAAATAGTAGTGATCTAAAAGCTCTTATATTTCTTTACGGAGAGAGTACCTCCAATGAAAAGACTAGGCCAGGCGGCCATTCATAAACAGATTAATTTCTTGGAGGTGTGTGTTGGCAGTTTTACTGTAGAAAGAAGTTTCCAGAAGATGATTTAATTGCTTCTATCACAACCATCTTAAAAAGAAACAACTCAAATAATAATTGTTTTTGGGACTCGGTTATCTACAATAGTTTTGCTGTGGAATGATGAATCAAACTTACAAGAGTTTTGTACCAAAAGGAAGACAAACAAAACATTCAGGAAAAACAGAACTAACGGCAACCAAAACAGCAAGTTTCAGAGCAAAGGAAACATAAACTACATCTTTCATGCACCGGAAACACAGACCACAAGAACGACTACAGGAAGCAACTTTTGCACATTGCAACTTCCCAGCACATTACATATTTCGCTTCTGATTAAATTTTTGCATAAATTCTTCAAGTTTCCATTTAATATGCCTAAGCGTTACTGCATCATTTGATGTACGGCTGAGTAGTAATTATGATTATTTATCCATCTCAGCCAAGTCGGCACAATACAAGCATGGCTGGCTCCATGAAAAGTCACCACCCCTCACCATAGTTTATTAGATATCATGTACTTGGTCATGGTGAGAACTGGTCCTCACGAGGTCAAAGAGCAGCTGATAAAAGCCAAGTGATGTAAAGCAATCGTTTTCTACCTAGACAAAGTCACCTGCTTAGCTTTATGTACTCCCTCAATTATTTCAGGTGCTACAGAATGCATGCAATCAAGCTTTTCAAGTTGTGGCCACTAACATAAGAAAACTATATATTTGTCACTCGATTTGTCATGAACAATACTGTGCACAAGATATGGCATGGGATAAAAATAACATAAACATAATTATACATTATATATGTGTGTTAGCAGCTTAATGTACATATGGTTAAAAAGCATGGTTAGAGATATAATGGAATATCTTACTGTCCTCCAGAACCAAGGGAAAAAATAACCAGAGAAACTTTGCAAATGAGTCATCTAGTTCTATACAAAATATTAGGTTGGAAGATGACGTTGTAGTTAACGTGTTGTGTCGATGAGAAAGAAATCAAGGTGCGTCATTCCATGCATGAATGCACCTAATACACAACTATTATATGTAGCAGCCCCTATTATCATCACATCAATAAGATATTTACTTGGTCAAACTTTCTCTAAATGGTTAATTACATTAATCCACGCACGCATAAACAATGACGATAGGGAGCAGAAACAATTCATGTGATCTTAGTAAGAGTAGTTAACGTCCCCTTGCTAACAGGTTGATCATGATCATTTCAATGGATAAATCTGACAATCTAGTCGGCCTTCTTGAGTAGGCTCATGACACACCTCGCATGCCTCTTTTGTTAGAGTAAACATTGCACCAAATGACTGGGCTGGGTGGCCACTCATAAACTGATTAATTCTTGGAGGTGTGTGTGTAGTTTTGATACAGAAAAGATGTTTCCATCAGACAAATAAAAGGGTTCCAGAAAGAAGAAGTCAGGCCCCAACATCATCCTCATGGAGAACATGTGAGGCTATCTCCGATGTCGGCCCTAGACCCACACTCTCCACCTCCCTGGTAGCTATCGATCGGCACCACGTCGAGCAAAGCCCCGGGCGATGATAAGCGGCAGTGGGATGTCCTTCTCCCTGCTCCACCCCTAGTCCCTATGGGCTAATCCTAGCACCTCACACCAACGCCACTGCTATCCCCTGCCTTCAGAGGTGGGCCGCTGACCTGAGATTTCGTCGCATGTCTAGTGGGGTCATGGTTCACTTGGTCCGTATGTGGATCAGGGAACTCTGCCTGGAGGCGATGCTCTCCCAGATCAGGAAGCATCATGGTCATTGTCCTGTGAGGGGCGATTGCGGCCAGACGAGATGTGGCTGCCCATAGCCTCTCACGGGTGAGGTACCACCGTAGGTGAGGTACTCTCTGCGCCCACTCGGAATGGTCAGGTGGGTTCGTTGGCGGTCATAGGCCCGACCGGATCTGGCCGTGGTCATGGACTTGGGCCACGCCGAGCCTCGCTATGGTATGATGGCTTTCACGGTGACCTCGTACAAACAGCTTGGTGGCGGGGCATGGGTTTGGGGTGTCAGACGTTGAGGCGATGGCCCTAGAAGGCAGGCTGGACGTCTGGCGAGGGTGTAGGACGGTCCAAGCGAAAGTTCGGCGCCTCGACGCTGGTGGAGGTGATGTCTTGGAAGTCACATCCCTCTTGGGGTCGCCGCCATTGTTCTCCGCCCTCCTAGCTCAGGGTGAAATGGCCCCACAGCGGACGCAGTGGTGGCGGTGCAATGCGTCATGACCCTCTTGGGTTCTTCATCGGTGAGTGTAGTCGTCTTTCAGTTGCGGTGGTGTATTCAGAATGGTACGGCGCTCCAATCGGCCCAACCTCAAATCGGGTGACTCACCGTATTGCTTGCACCTATCTTGTACATGCGGCAATGTCCTCCTTTCATCCTCTCTGCTCGCTGGTAGGGTCAACGCTCAACTGTTTAGGCAGAGGGTCCTCTCTAACAGCAGTTGGGTGGTGTCGATGCGACGAAGTCCGGTGTTTTCTTGAAGGTGGCATGGGGTTGAATGTCGCCGTCGGTCCTGGTTGAGGCTTCAGGTGGTCCAGCCTCTCCGTGCTTCCTCTCGGTGGCATGCTCTATGCATCCAATTGGGCACTTCCGGTGCTTGTTAGCGTGTTTGCCATGCTTTCTTTGATCATCTTGTATGATGATTTCCTCAACACCATATATCATTCAGCCAAGTGGCCGAAGCCCGTTTTGTGATAAATTGCACAGGCTTGTTACAAAGAAACAACTCAAATAATATTCATTTTGGGGAGGTTTAGGTAACAATCTTTTCTTTTGTATATTTATGCATGTTTTCTATATGTATGTTGGAGCTAATTTTTGGTATCTGGTCTCTGGTGTGCCCATTTACTTAGTAAAAATCATATTTTTAGTTCTCAACTTAAGAAAAAAATAATGCTCATAAGTACTTCGATAAAACGAGCCACCTCATCATATTTCCATTAAAGCAACCGCCAATTGAACTTACAAGAGTTTTGAACCAAAAGGAAGCTCATCCAGGAACCGTAAATTGCTTATTCCATGCACAGAAAGCTTACAGAGAAGAACAACGACTCCGGGAAGCAACTTTTTTTGCACATTCAACTTTCACATTCAAATCCTGAGCACAATCGGGCTCTAACCATCGCATACTTCACATGTATTGCAAGATAATTCTAGGTGTTAACCCTAGCATCAAACATATACCGGATTACCAGATAATCATGTATTGTTTCCTTTTCTAACATAATCATCTTTTGTTTCGAACAAGGGAAAATAACCAAAATATTGATTTTTTATGAGAAATACGACACACTAGAACCAAAAAAACATATGAGATCTTATCTGTGTGATAAAAATGATATTGTCAATTATTCAGAAGGTAGAAATACATTGACTCATTACATACACAATAATGGAATGACATATGCTCCATTTATTTTATAGATTAGGATGCATATCTAGAAACTCAAACATGTCCTTAATTTGTGCACTGGTCCTCCGCGTAATCAGCCAACGTTTCACTTAGTTGTGGTTGTTCTCCCAGAACTGAGCCTGGAGCCAGTCTATTGTATTCTTTTCCACCTGAAACGCCTTGGCAAGAACATCATCGGAAATTTGTGGGTCCGACCCAAACACCGCATTGGCAATTGTGATAGCCCCTGGGTTCTGGCTGCTGAGCTGCAATTGCAACGGCGGGCTTGTGGGGGTTGGGGTTGAATTGGAAGTGGATGAGCCCCACGGGGAAAACAAACACATCACCTTTGTTAAGAACCTTGGAGAGGAACTTGTTTTTGCTTGGGGCGGGCTGGTTGGATGTGACAAAGCCAACGTACAGTGTCCCCTCGAGCACCGTGAGGATCTCAGTGGCGAGGGTGCGTGTGGTGGGTTCTGACCCAAGGGAGCATAGTCGATGCGCCGCAATTGAGATGCCGAGGGTGTTGAGTCCAGCAATCTGCATGACGTTGATCAAAGTGACGTTGGATCCAACCTTGTTGGTCACCCTAGGCTTGTCGAGATTGGCTGCCTTGAAGAAGTCATCTGCGTTAACTTCCATCGGGTTCTTGCAAACAAAGCCATTGACACGAACTGGTGCATAGAGGAGATGTGACATGTAAGCTCAGATCTTAGAAAGTTGTTTCGACTTGCATATAATTTACAGAAATAGATTTCAACATATTTATTTGGTGAGAACATGATGAGAAACCGGATAGTACCTGGTGAATTCATGTCGGCGACACAAAAGTCCTGGAGGGGGCTAGGATCGGAGGCAGTGGCCTGCCATGAGACCAACGCAAGAAGAGTGGCGAGGAGAAGGAAGTAAGAGGAGGATGCCATCTGATTTGTTTTCTCTCTCTCTCTCTCTCTCTCTCTCTCTTGTGTTCCTGTTTGTGATTGTGGTGTACGTGAGTGTTGGTTTGAAACTGCAGGGGATGTATGAGTTTATATAGGTGCAGCGAGTAGCGCCTGAACTCGTGAGCAATAATAGACCTAGTCAAGTGAAACAAACCAACCAATTGAACTGGTCTCTTGCTGCTAATTAAACTACTGCATATACTTTACAGGCTCCAATTTAAGACACGTTTTCCCTTTAAAGAAACAATGCAGCGTATACAGGCATATAAAGCTATTCTATCGTGATGTGTACGGCTGAGTAGTAATTATGAATGTTTCTCCATCTCACCCGTGTCGCCACAATGCATGCAGGGCCGATTCCAGGAAAATTCACCGCCCATCACTATTAAGGAAAAGATTTTTAAGACAAGAAGCGTCCGGCACTAGTTTAATTAGATATCATATACTCGGTCATAGTCGGAACCAGCGCAGATGAAACCAGTCAAAGAGCAGTTGAGAAGCCAAGTCAGGTAAGGCAATCAATCGTTTTCTAGCTCGATGCCGACATAGATAAAGTCACCTACTCACGCGTAGGCTTGATTCATGGGCGCATGACTTCTAAAGACATATAAAGTGACTACTACCTCTGCTCTTTTTGTAAATCATGTGTTCAATCAACGTTTTCAAACTATGAAATTATATAATTGCCAATAGATTTTTCATGGAATCCAGCAACAAAAGGCGACGGAGCAATTAGCAGATTTGTAGCAACCCCTGTATGTTATCATCATGCCAGTCAGATATTTACTTGGTCAGATGTCTCTCTAAGTGGTTGAGTACTTGCAGGAAGAAGCGACGACATTAATGGACGAAGTGCCCAACCAAAAGGAGAGCTGATACAAATGCCATGACGATGGAGAGCAGGATGTTTCCATATGATCTTAGCAAGACTAGTTAACATCTTATTGCGAAGAGTTTTATCACACATGACCAGTTCAGTTTATAAATCTAACAATCTGGTTAGCCTTCCTGACTAGGTTCATGGCACCAGACCTCACCTGCTTCTTTTGCTAGAGTAAATAGTAGTGATCTAAAAGCTCTTATATTTCTTTACGGAGAGAGTACCTCCAATGAAAAGACTAGGCCAGGCGGCCATTCATAAACAGATTAATTTCTTGGAGGTGTGTGTTGGCAGTTTTACTGTAGAAAGAAGTTTCAGAAGATGATTTAATTGCTTCTATCACAACCATCTTAAAAAGAAACAACTCAAATAATAATTGTTTTTGGGACTCGGTTATCTACAATAGTTTTGCTGTGGAATGATGAATCAAACTTACAAGAGTTTTGTACCAAAAGGAAGACAAACAAAACATTCAGGAAAAACAGAACTAACGGCAACCAAAACAGCAAGTTTCAGTAGCAAAGGAAACATAAACTACATCTTTCATGCACCGGAAACACAGACCACAAGAACGACTACAGGAAGCAACTTTTGCACATTGCAACTTCCCAGCACATTACATATTTCGCTTCTGATTAAATTTTTGCATAAATTCTTCAAGTTTCCATTTAATATGCCTAAGCGTTACTGCATCATCTGATGTACGGCTGAGTAGTAATTATGATTATTTATCCATCTCAGCCAAGTCGGCACAATACAAGCATGGCTGGCTCCATGAAAAGTCACCACCCCTCACCATAGTTTATTAGATATCATGTACTTGGTCATGGTGAGAACTGGTCTTCACGAGGTCAAAGAGCAGCTGATAAAAGCCAAGTGATGTAAAGCAATCGTTTTCTACCTAGACAAAGTCACCTGCTTAGCTTTATGTACTCCCTCAATTATTTCAGGTGCTACAGAATGCATGCAATCAAGCCTTTCAAGTTGTGGCCACTAACATAAGCAAACTATATATTTGTCACTCGATTTGTCATGAACAATACTGTGCACAAGATATGGCATGCGATAAAAATAACATAAACATAATTATACATTATATATGTGTGTTAGCAGCTTAATGTACATATGGTTAAAAGCATGGTTAGAGATATAATGGAATATCTTACTGTCCTCCAGAACCAAGGGAAAAGATAACCAGAGAAACTTTGCAAATGAGTCATCTAGTTCTATACAAAATATTAGGTTGGAAGATGACGTTGTAGTTAACGGGTTGTGTCGATGAGAAAGAAATCGAGGTGCGTCATTCCATGCATGAATGCACCTAATACACAACTATTATACGTAGCAGCCCCTATTATCATCACATCAATAAGATATTTACTTGGTCAACCTTTCTTTAAATGGTTAATTACATTAATCCACACACGCATAAACAATGACGATAGGGAGCAGAAACAATTCATGTGATCTTAGTAAGAGTAGTTAACGTCCCCTTGCTAACAGGTTGATCATGATCATTTCAATGGATAAATCTGACAATCTAGTCGGCCTTTCTTGAGTAGGCTCATGACACACCTCGCATGCCTCTTTTGTTAGAGTAAACATTGCACCAAATGACTGGGCTGGGTGGCCACTCATAAACTGATTAATTCTTGGAGGTGTGTGTGTAGTTTTGATACAGAAAAGATGTTTCCATCAGACAAATAAAAGGGTTCCAGAAAGAAGAAGTCAGGCCCCAACATCATCCTCATGGAGAACATGTGAGGCTATCTCCGATGTCGGCCCTAGACCCACACACTCTCCACCTCCCTGGTAGCTATCGATCGGCACCACGTCGAGCAAAGCCCCGGGAGATGATAAGCGGCAGTGGGATGTCCATTCTCCCTGCTCCACCCCTAGTCTCTATGGGCTAATCCTAGCACCTCACACCAACGCCACTGCTATCCCCTGCCTTCAGAGGTGGGCCGCTGACCTGAGATTTCGTCGCATGTCTAGTGGGGTCATGGTTCACTTGGTCCGTATGTGGATCAGGGAACTCTGCTCGAGGCGGTGCTCTCCCAGATCAGGAAGCATCATGGTCGTTGTCCTGTGAGGGGCGATTATGTCGACGAGATGTGACTGCCCATAGCCTCTCACGGGTGAGGTACTCTCTGCGCCCACTCGGAATGGTCAGGTGGGTTCGTTGGCGGTCATAGGCCCGACCGGATCTGGCCGTGGTCATGGACTTGGGCCACGTCGAGCCTCGCTATGGTATGATGGCTTTCACCGGTGACCTCGTACAAACAGCTTGGTGGCGGGGCATGGGTTTGGGGTGTCAGACGTTGAGGCGATGGCCCTAGAAGGCAGGCTGGACGTCTGGCGAGGGTGTAGGACGGTCCAAGCGAAAGTTCGGCGCCTCGACGCTGGTGGAGGTGATGTCTTGGAAGTCACGTCCCTCTTGGGGTCGCCGCCATTGTTCTCCCGCCCTCCTAGCTCAGGGTGAAATGGCCCCACAGCGGGCCTTGATGGTGGCGGTGCAATGCGTCATGACCCTCTTGGGTTCTTCATCGGTGAGTGTAGTCGTCTTTCAGTTGCGGTGGTGTATTCATTATGGTACGGCGCTCCAATCAGCCCAACCTCAAATCGGGTGACTCACCGTATTGCTTGCACCTATCTTGTACATGCGGCAATGTCCTCCTTTCATCCTCTGCTCGCTGGTAGGGTCAACGCTCAACTGTTTAGGCAGAGGGTCCTCTCTAACAGCAGTTGGGTGGTGTCGATGCGACGAAGTCCGGTGTTTTCTCGAAGGTGGCATGTGGTTGAATGTCGCCGTCGGTCCTGGTTGAGTCTTCAGGTGGTCCAGCCTCTCCGTGCTTCCTCTCGGTGGCATGCTGTATGCATCCAATTGGGCACTTCCGGTGCTGGTTAGTGTGTTTGCCTTGGTTTGCCATGCTTTCTTTGATCATCTTGTATGATGATTTCCTCAACACCATATATCATTCAGCCAAGTGGCCGAAGCCCGTTTTGTGATAAATTGCACAGGCTTGTTACAAAGACACAACTCAAATAATATTCATTTTGGGGAGGTTTAGGTAACAATCTTTTCTTTTGTATATTTATGCATGTTTTCTATATGTATGTTGGAGCTAATTTTTGGTATCTGGTCTCTGGTGTGCCCATTTACTTAGTAAAATCATATTTTTAGTTCTCAACTTAAGAAAAAAATAATGCTCATAAGTACTTCGATAAAACGAGCCACCTCATCATATTTCCATTAAAGACACCGCCAATTGAACTTACAAGAGTTTTGAACCAAAAGGAAGCTCATCCAGGAACCGTAAATTGCTTATTCCATGCACCATAAAGCGACAGATAAGAACAACGACTCCGGGAAGCAACTTTTTTTGCACATTCAACTTTCACATTCAAATCCTGAGCACAATCGGGCTCTAACCATCGCATACTTCACATGTATTGCAAGATAATTCTAGGTGTTAACCCTAGCATCAAACATATACTGGATTACCAGATAATCATGTATTGTTTCCTTTTCTAACATAATCATCTTTTGTTTCGAACAAGGAAAATAACCAAAATATTGATTTTTTATGAGAAATACGACACACTAGAACCAAAAAAAAACATATTAGATCTTATCTGTGTGATAAAAAATGATATTGTTAATTATTCAGAAGGTAGAAATACATTGACTCATTACATACACAACAATGGAATGACATATGCTCCATTTATTTTATAGATTAGGATGCATATCTAGAAACTCAAACATGTCCTTAATTTGTGCACTGGTCCTCCGCAGAATCAGCCAACGTTTCACTTAGTTGTGGTTGTTCTCCCAGAACTGAGCCTGGAGCCAGTCTATTGTATTCTTTTCCACCTGAAACGCCTTGGCAAGAACATCATCGGAAATTTGTGGGTCCGACCCAAACACCGCATTGGCAATTGTGATAGCCCCTGGGTTCTGGCTGCTGAGCGCGGCAATTGCAACGGCGGGCTTGTGGGGGTTGGGGTTGAATTGGAAGTGGATGAGCCCCACGGGGAAAACAAACACATCACCTTTGTTAAGAACCTTGGAGAGAAACTTGTTTTTGCTTGGGGCGGGCTGGTTGGATGTGACAAAGCCAACGTACAGTGTCCCCTCGAGCACCGTGAGGATCTCAGTGGCGTGAGGGTGCGTATGTGGTGGGTTCTGACCCAAGGGAGCATAGTCGATGCGCATGAATTGAGATGCCGAGGGTGTTGAGTCCAGCAATCTGCATGACGTTGATCAAAGTGACGTTGGATCCAACCTTGTTGGTCACCCTAGGCTTGTCGAGGTTGGCTGCCTTGAAGAAGTCATCTGCGTTAACTTCCATCGGGTTCTTGCAAACAAAGCCATTGACACGAACTGGTTCATAGAGGAGATGTGACATGTAAGCTCAGACCTTAGAAAGTTGTTTCGACTTGCATATAATTTACAGAAATAGATTTCAACATATTTATTTGGTGAGAACATGATGAGAAACCGGATAGTACCTGGTGAATTCATGTCGTGACACAAAAGTCCTGGAGGGGGCTAGGATCGGAGGCAGTGGCCTGCCATGAGACCAACGCAAGAAGAGTGGCGAGGAGAAGGAAGTAAGAGGACGATGCCATATGATTTGTTTTCTCTGTGTCGCTCTCTCTCTCTCTCTATCTCTCTTGTGTTCCTGTTTGTGATTGTGGTGTACGTGAGTGTTGGTTTGAAACTGCAGGGGATGTATGAGTTTATATAGGTGCAGCGAGTAGCGCCTGAACTC
Organism: Aegilops bicornis; assembly: GCA_021605145.1. NCBI lineage: Eukaryota > Viridiplantae > Streptophyta > Magnoliopsida > Poales > Poaceae > Aegilops > Aegilops bicornis. The sequence goes on from CM038672.1 coordinate 706,559,331, forward strand.
GTGAGCAATAATAGACCTAGTCAAGTGAAACAAACCAACCAATTGAACTGGTCTCTTGCTGCTAATTAAACTACTGCATATACTTTACAGGCTCCAATTTAAGACACGTTTTCCCTTTAAAGAAACAATGCAGCGTATACAGGCATATAAAGCTATTCTATCGTGATGTGTACGGCTGAGTAGTAATTATGAATGTTTCTCCATCTCACCCGTGTCGCCACAATGCATGCAGGGCCGATTCCAGGAAAATTCACCGCCCATCACTATTAAGGAAAAGATTTTAAGAAAAGAAGCGTCCGGCACTAGTTTAATTAGATATCATATACTCGGTCATAGTCGGAACCAGCGCAGATGAAACCAGTCAAAGAGCAGTTGAGAAGCCAAGTCAGGTAAGGCAATCAATCGTTTTCTAGCTCGATGCCGACATAGATAAAGTCACCTACTCACGCGTGAGGCTTGATTCATGGGCGCATGACTTCTAAAGACATATAAAGTGACTACTACCCTGCTCTTTTCTAAATCATGTGTTCAATCAACGTTTTCAAACTTTGAAATTATATAATTGCCAATAGATTTTCATGGAATCCAGCAACAAAAGGCGACGGAGCAATTAGCAGATTTGTAGCAACCCCTGTATGTTATCATCATGCCAGTCAGATATTTACTTGGTCAGATGTCTCTCTAAGTGGTTGAGTACTTGCAGGAAGAAGCGACGACATTAATGGACGAAGTGCCCAACCAAAAGGAGAGCTGATACAAATGCCATGACGATGGAGAGCAGGATGTTTCCATATGATCTTAGCAAGACTAGTTAACATCTTATTGCGAAGAGTTTTATCACACATGACCAGTTCAGTTTATAAATCTAACAATCTGGTTAGCCTTCCTGACTAGGTTCATGGCACCAGACCTCACCTGCTTCTTTTGCTAGAGTAAATAGTAGTGATCTAAAAGCTCTTATATTTCTTTCTGGAGAGAGTACCTCCAATGAAAAGACTAGGCCAGGCGGCCATTCATAAACAGATTAATTTCTTGGAGGTGTGTGTTGGCAGTTTTACTGTAGAAAGAAGTTTCAGAAGATGATTTAATTGCTTCTATCACAACCATCTTAAAAAGAAACAACTCAAATAATAATTGTTTTTGGGACTCGGTTATCTACAATAGTTTTGCTGTGGAATGATGAATCAAACTTACAAGAGTTTTGTACCAAAAGGAAGACAAACAAAACATTCAGGAAAAACAGAACTAACGGCAACCAAAACAGCAAGTTTCAGTAGCAAAGGAAACATAAACTACATCTTTCATGCACCGGAAACACAGACCACAAGAACGACTACAGGAAGCAACTTTTGCACATTGCAACTTCCCAGCACATTACATATTTCGCTTCTGATTAAATTTTTGCATAAATTCTTCAAGTTTCCATTTAATATGCCTAAGCGTTACTGCATCATTTGATGTACGGCTGAGTAGTAATTATGATTATTTATCCATCTCAGCCAAGTCGGCACAATACAAGCATGGCGCCCATGTTTGACGCCCATGTTTGACGCCCACCGTGTCGGAATGGGCTCAGAGGCGGTCGTGTCACGTCTAATTGAAGTTACTAACCTACCCCTATTTAGAGCAGTGGAAATCGGGCCGATGGATTGTCCGTGTAATGGGTAGACAGTAATTTCCATCTCCCAAACAATTGGCTTCGGGCAGCCGACGTGGGAGTGGACATTTTGCTGCTTCTTTCGAATTTTGGGACAACAAGCATCCATGTTTACCCTGGCAACTAAATTCGAATCCATTTTGTATTCCTATATGAATCTTTATAAATCATTCTATGTGTTTTTATATATCTTTAAAAGGACGACAAAGATGTATTCCACTCTCATATATGAATATGGGTTACAAATGGCGATACTCAAATTCAGAAACTAGTATCCAGTTTAAGGTGAATTCGAATATTTGGAACACTTCATGTCCAACTCAAATGTCACACGCAGCATAATATGTACTCCCATTTAGATATGTACACAAGCGATGTATCAAGATTCAAATACCGAGTCAATCAACCAAGAATGTACAGAACTAACAGACATATAAACACGTATCAAGTATATGGATCAATAATATCAACTAACAAACATAAGCCAGGCCGCTGTACTTTTTGTTGGCTACAACAACATCCTTTTTTTAGCCAGCATCTTGGCCCTTTCTGATGCGTGCCACTTATGGTCCATCTATACTACTACTACTATTGCTGAATGCACATTCAGCCCGATTGACATATTTGTAGGTCTGGCACAGCAATCGAAATGAAATGTCTCCGAGTCTTATCAGTTAATACAGATTTGTGCTCAAATAAAATTACAAACAAAAAACAAAAAAAATTTATTACATGAGCTCTAAAACAAATGGTTTGATTGATTACATGAACAGACAACACCAAGGTTATTCAACTATGGAAAGAACATTTCACCTATGATTTACCAGGTAGGAATTTAATTTCCTTTTTTCCTTCGGGACCTTAACAATCTGATCAGTCTCAGCTTGCTTCGTTTTTAAATCCACCAAATATTTAATGGTTGTCTTGAGTACTGCTTGTGATTGTGCTGTTTGCTTCCTCAACATGTCAACTTCATCTCTAAGTGCAGAAGCAGAATCTCTTTCTACCACTAGTTTAGCCTCTAGAGCATCAGCAGTTGGCAATTCATAATGCACGATTGGGCCGGTGCCACTGCTGTGGGATTATGCAACGTCCATGGGGACCTCGCTCTTTGATCTTGGGCTAACCTGTTTTGCCATTAAAGTTCCGATTGGATTCAGAAAAGTTGAAGTTAGCAAAACATCTCAACTGGGAGTTATAACAGCAAACCAGTTAAACAAACAAGGAATTAAAGAGTTTCAATTGGATGCTGAAAAGTACGAGTTACTAACATCATTGTAACCCGCTGTTGCAGCAGCAAATCAGTTAAACAAACAAGTAGATATTTAAGTTAAGGCAAACAGGTAATTCTTAATAGTAAGCATCAAACACATAGATAGGCGCAGTCTATAATATGATTAACAGGCTGTGCCATTATGTAATCAGTAGCAAACTAAATTAAGCCAAGCAATGTAATTGAACAATTTTGCAATAAATGGCTAATTAAAATTCCGAGAAGAAGGTAACTGAACTTATGCTAGTTCTTTGTACAGGCACACTTCAACTTCTTTTTCGCTTACAAGGTTGTACAAAGGAGTCCATGGCCTCAATTGCTTGGATACGCAGTCCCAATACTTCTTTCTTCCCACGCTGCATGGATAAGTCGAATGGTTAATCTGGTAAGATGGTGCGTCCTTGATATGTTATATGAGGACGTGTAGTCAGACTAGTTGTAGCCAAACACATCACACTGGCTTTTACTGTATATTTCATGCGATTACTTTTGGCATATCGAGATCTAAGCAATCTACAATAGGATGAAAAGACTGTCATCCTTCACATTATTGGCGAACTCAGTTCATAGAAACAAGAAATTAAACCATTCTGTGGGTAAATCAAAAGCGCCCCTGGAATATTTTTCACTATCCAATCATACACGCAAAAAGGGGCGATGCCACCATAGGGGCTGGTATGGGCGGCCGCCTTAGGTGGCTGGAAAGTGTGCAGCTACTTTGAGTTGTCCAGGTTGGCCCACACTAGTTTTGTTCGTCCCAACGCATGAGCAGGCAATGTAAAAAATGAAGAAAAATGTTTCAATTTGGATGGGCCAAAACATAAGTGCAAGGCAGGCCCTATAGCAGGATTGCGGCCCAAACGAGCGCCTCCCATATCGATCGACAGCAGGAAAAATCCCAATTCATTCGCTCCAGCCTCCAGTCTGGTTTGCTCCTAACCTAGCCACCGCTGGACAGACCGACACATCACTTCCTCGCGCCCTCGTTGGAGGGCGGTCGCCGGGCTTCAAGCGAACGGAAGGACAAGAAGATGAAGATCCAACCCTGGGTGTAGCCTGCATGGGAGGCAGCGGCGGCAGCACGGGCATGGCATCGAGCTTGCGCAAACGGACAGTCGCAGCTTGCAAGAGTAGCATGTGCAACTAGTAGGTACATCACATCCCTGATTATATCTAATTCAATTCTTCAATTTCTGGCCAATAGTTAAACCTGACGGTGTTGTAAAACTGCTTGTATGTAGGGAATCTATGAGAAAATGAAACCAATTTCTGCTTATTTTATAACTCCCCCAATCAATACTGAACTGACTGAATCTGATGTATCTAATCAAGTTTCCGGTGCAAACATACAAGCTCATGTTGTTCTTGAGCCTGAAGTGTCTAATGAACAGACTGCTAGTGAAGGATTTGATATAAACATTTTACATGCTCCTAGTGATGAACATATAGTGTCTAATGATGGATCTAATGCAAGCATTTTGCAAGCTCATTGAAGGATTTAGTGTCTAATGATGATCTACTATGTTGAGAGAGACAGAGATTTGCAGGTATTGATGACAAGCAAATTATGATGCATTTTCATAGCTTGAGGAAACGTCGAGGCCATCTACTAGAAAGTCCCCATATCATGACAACATAGCATAAATACTTTTCTAATCTGTTGTTTGAAACTATTGGCATACTTGTGCAGGATAGATATATTGATATGTAGTTTGCGCACTGGTTATACGTGCAATTACACTTCGATATTTTCAGCCAGAGAACGAATAATTCAAGCAGGTACAGACCATGTTTGTAGTCCTTGTACACCATGTTGCATTTTGTGTTTTTTGGTGCTTGCATCATTTAGTGTTTATAATCTGAACTACTTTGGATCATTAGCTGGTTTTCAAAGTGCATGTAGCTTCACATTTCCCAAGTTATGTTGATTTCCGGAGTGCAAGTGCCTTCGTATTTTTTAAGTTAAATGTTCGCCCCTGGTAACTTGAATTCGTGGATCAGCCACTGCACACAAATCATACACGAATGCCAGTACGAATTAAATGAAATGCAGGGACTTATGCTAGCTCGTTGTACAGGCTCACTGCAGCTCTGCTTGCGCTTAGGATGTTCCATGTACAAGTCCATGTTACCACTTGCTTGGATGTGCAGGCCTTGTGCTCCTTGCATCCCCCTCTGCATTTTTGACATGGCGAATTGATTGATCAAATAAGAGGAATCGACCTTGATGTTGTACCGGAGGATGATACTTACAAGGTTATACGGGTGTGCAGGATGTGTACCAGATCCCGTAGCCCCATCATGCTTCGCTAATAAATGGATTTGCTTGTTTCAGTTGATATCTCCAGAAGAAATAAAAGTTAAAAAGTCAGAGTTGCATAGGCGTGTAAGCTAATAGAGCAGTGAAAGGATATCCAAACATCGTCGGAACAGTGCACAAGGGAGTGATGTGTGGATACCTAGTTCGGGCCGGCGTTTGGGCATGCTCGCCTAGCTAGAGTGCGGGTCACTTCAGAGCCGTTGAGGGTGATGCGCTGGCGTTGGCTGGCCGCGCACGGATGCAGATCTTGAGTGGCAGCGGAGCGCTACGATGCGGTGGACGAGACCGTTGGTGAAGCCCCAACGGCCTCGGGGGGCGGAGGTGCGACGATGTGCTCGGTGAAGTAGCCCCAGTGAGCTGGGAGCCGGCGTCGATGAAGCGCACCTAATGCGGTGGAACTCGGTGTCTGTGAGGCACGTCGGGTGCGGCGGCCGACGTTGTCGGTGGACCACCCGGTGCTGTGGACGAGGGCGTAGATGAGGTAGCTCTGGTGCGGTGGTGAAGCGCGACCGTCGTCTTCGTCATCGTCGTCCCGCACAGAGGTGGGGAAGGGTGGGGAAAGAGACGAGACAAGTGGCGATTCGAGGGATGGCGGCGAATTAGGGATTTGAGCAATCTGGCCGCGGAAAGGGACGGTGGAGAAGAGAGATTTTGCAGGGCTGGAATTGGGGCTGCCAGATATTTCAATCCGAAACATGGAAGCGCGAACTTATATTGTGGTCGTCCTTTTTTTGGGGGGAGGGGGGTGGGTGGCTAGGTGCTACGCGTCCGTCCGACACATGCGACCACCCCGACAGGACTATGGTTCGGTGCCTTAAGGCACCTGCCTTTGTGTCCATGACATGTGGGCCCAACAGGTGGCTGGCCCACATGTCAGTCACCCAAGGGAAGTTGCCTTTAAGGCACCGAAGCAGCGTCCACCACGACACGACCCTGGTCTGCTTGGTGCGCCTACATTTGAGAATGCAAACGAATCTTCTTTCATTTGCAAACGAATCTGTATGTATTACCATGCCCGTGTTTTCCTTGCAATAGTTAGTCATTCGAAACGAGATACTCCATCCGTTCACTTTTGTAAGTCGTTTCAGACAACTTAAAATGAACTGTTTTGCACATTGTCTGAATTGTCTTCAAGGTCTTATAAAAGTGAACAGAGGGAGTATTATAAATTAATTAATGAGGAGTTATTTGAATAAAATTCGAAACGGTACCCACGCTAACGTGGATTAGAGTGTGTCACATAATTAGTTATTCGAATTAGAGTGTGTGTCACGTAGTTAGTTATTTGAATTAGAGTGTGTGTCACGTAGCGATCTAAAATTCTAACGTGGATTTCGCATTTCACTGTATCCACGCTACTTTTTTAATACAAATACATATGTATATGATGAACACCATGGTAGTGAGAAAACTTTTGGATGGATTCAAACATATGACCTACAAAATAGCACAACAAATTGAGCCAATGTCAACTTTCCGAAACCTAGTATGGCACGAATTTGAAATATTTACCCGCATGCCTGGTCCTCGGTTCAAATCTTACAATGTACACCGAATTGAAACATCGATATTTGTCGCGACCGGTTTCTCCGGATATTAAATTCCAGGAAATGGCCGTCGTGCTCATCAGCCCCAGGACTACTGTTAGCTGATGAGGCATCAACTCGGTACAGAAAATCCAAGCAAAGTTACAGGATATGCGGTACAAGACCATTCTGGCCTGTGAGTACAACAAATGGTTTCTAGTGGTTGATGGCGGAAGCGGTTTGTGGATCATCAGTGGAACTCCATTTCCCACAGGAACAACTGACCAAGTTAACTCCTATCTTCGCGAGGCTGCTATCACTGTTGCTTAGGTTCCGGGGCGGTCGTCGCAACGCTCCGCTCCACGCAACAAATCTGGCCAAGACAATAGCCAGGGACAAGCCAGTGAGTACTTTGAATGTACTCGCAAACATTAGGAACACATGCATAATATAACAATGATGTGCTGAAAATATTTTATGCTCATGGCGTCGGTCACAAAATATAATAAAAAAAATCTGATGCACGCAAGCATGTTACTCATGAATATGCAATAACATAGTAGTATTAAAAAAATTATGAAATAAATAACAAACATGCCATAGTCGGGCGTCTTAGCGACACCACATAAAGGGCTTATAAAAGAAATGCCACAGTCGGGCGTCTCAGCGACACCGCATAAAGGGTTTTAAAAGAAATACCACAGTCGGGCGTCTCAACGACACCACATAAAGGGTTTATAAAAGAAATGACACAGTCGGGCGTCTCGGCGACACCACATAAAGGGCTTATAGAAGAAATGCCACCGTCGGGCATCTCAGTGACACCACATAAAGGGCTTATAAAAGAAATGCCACAGTCGGGCGTCTCAGCGACACCACATAAAGGGCTTATAAAAGAAATGCCGCAGTCGGGCGTCTCAGCGACACCAAATAAATGGCTTATAAAAGAAATGCCAAAGTCGGGCGTCTCGGCGACACCACATAAAGGGATTATAAAAGAAATGCCACAGTCGGGCGTCTCAGCGACACCACATAAAGGGCTTATAGAAGAAATGCCACAGTCGGGCGTCTCAGCGACACCACATAAAGGGCTTATAAAAGAAATGCCGCAGTCGGGCGTCTTAGCGACACCACATAAAGGGCTTATAAAAGAAATGCCGCAGTCGGGCGTCTTAGCGACACCACATAAAGGGCTTATAAAAGAAATGCCACAGTCGGGCATCTTAGCGACACCACATAAAGGGATTAAAAATAACAAGCATGGCACGATCGAGGCGTCTGGCGACACCACATAAAGGGCTTATAAATGAAAAATACAGTGAATATCCAGGAGGTAAAACCATTCCAAGGATACTCAATACTTCAAATAGTATAAAGGGGTTAGTCCATAAATAAAATATTCGTAATCATCATAAGTCACAAGTCACAATCCATGTTCTGGTTTATCAGTTTCTCCTTCGAAGACCGACACTAAGACCGACACTTGACCCATCCCAGACTGTAATCCTTAACCATGGACACGGCTATCCGAATAGGTTTAATCTCTGCAGAGGGTGTACTCTTTACCCACGAGTAACGGATTCCTTTAGTCCATCGGGACTAATTCCGTCTACGGTCTTTTAATTGAAAACACACCTGACTTGCACACACCAGCTTAACTTAACCGTGTCTGGAATCACCCATGACACCTGTTAAGCAAAACTCTAAGTGGGGAGGCTGCAACCTCGCGTAGCATGGGATCAAATTTATAACGCGCGCTCTAAGGGGTGGCCTCCCCTCTCGGGCTCAACCGGAAACACCCATGCCCCCGGACCAGGTGGCATGTCTACCGGCTTCAACCTTCCACCATGGCCTCTCTGTACGGTGTGTGCTAGAAAGAGGTTGACAACTTACTGAACCGTACTCTACTTGTTGTAGAGACGAGTGGTAGTACGAAACAAGCATGGGGGTTACTGGAACAAGACTCGATCTAGGGTCGACTCAGGAGGTTTAAGTATTCCCTGCATGATTAGAATAACAAATATATTTCATCCAACAGACAGAGTCACCACTCATCATACTCTTCATGCCATGCCGGACACACTCGTCTCGACGAGGAACTAGGGACAAGCTCTGGTCTACCCAAGACAGCGACTTTCCCATTTTCCTTCCGGTAGGCACGAAAGGCATCTGAGGATGGTCATCATCCCAAGCAAGTCCATTTCCAACAGCAAGGAAAATTTAAATAAGCATGCATGCAAATGATCATACCACCACATAAAATAACGAGTTCCATGTAATGAGGTGGTGTCATGATCGTGTCAAACAATGCATGCAACATATTGTGCCAGGTTCAGAATGCTTGCCTTCAATGTGTGGTAAGGCAGGGTGCACTCCAAAACTTTTGAAAGTTTTCTTCTCTCTCTCCAAAGTCCTATTTTAAATAAATTTGAATTAACACACAAATCCAAAACAGCACAAAAAGTTGTTTTGAAGAATTATCAAATAAATCTTAAAATAAACTAGATCAAATTTAAAAGAATCATTTCATTTGGAGTTGTATTTAAAAAGTTATAGCCAGTCAAAGTCCTGGTCAAAATCTGTTTTTTTAAATAAAACAGAAAAGAAAACGTTTTAAAAGAAATACACGTCGAAGGCGCATTCGGGAAATGCGCTTCCACTTACTCCTGCGTGGACCGGCGCTGGGTCACTGACGGTGGGCCCGCCTGGCCCACTGGTCAGGTTTGACCAGTCCACGCGCGCGTCGTCCCCCTCCGACCGAACAGAGGCGGAGCTCCGGCGAGGATTTGCCGGCAAACGGGGGCGTCCCTTGGTGATCTGAGGACATGGGTGTGCTCAGGGTGTCGAGACGAATCCGCGGGTACCCGCCATGGTCGCCGACGTGGACGGAGTCGCCGGCGACGAGCTTCGCGATGGAGAAGGCATTCGGGTGGGTAGTGGGTTTGGGGCTACGGTGGTTTCCGACCAAAATTGAGCATGGGGCTGCACTCACGAGAGGGAGGGAGAGCTCCTGGTGGAGAGAATGGAGAGGGGGAGGCACTGGTGGCGACGGAATCGGCCGGGACATGGCGGCGACCGAACCGGCCGGACTCGGGGAAGATGGCCTTCCCCTCCTCGACTGCTGGCCAAGGTAGCTCTAGGGGGATCATTTGAGGTTGCTTCAGGACTCGATTGAGCTCCGGGGCCCTTATATAGGTGGTGGAGGTCGGTTCCGAGGTGGCGGCGATAAGGACGACGGCGAACCGCCTTTTCAGAAGCTATGGCGACGTGGCGGGACGCGCACTAGGGGACGAGGCTGTGGATGAGCTGGAGATGCTTAAGGGGCAGGTGGTGAGCGCTGGTGGCTTTGGCGGCACTAGGGACGGCGGCGCTGTAGGCTGCCAGGGCGGCTTGGCGCGTTGCTGTGAGAAGGGGAGTGCGTGGCGTGGCGCTATAGAGCAGGCCAAAACCAGGGGCGCGACGTGTCGGTTCGGCCATGGCTCGTGCAATACGCGCACTCTGCTCGCGCCCAGAGCACGCACGGAATGTGTTCGATAAAATGCCGGGGCATGCTAGAGGTCTCAGGTGACGTTGGCAAGTAACAGAACTAGGTTAGTGATAGAGGGAAGATCAAGGGACAAGGTGGTTTGGTCTAGAGACCAAGTTCACCATGTAGACTTGAAATCATGCCAAATCTGGCCTTGCACTCAGGGTGTTTGTCAAAATGCCACAGGCACCTAGGCATTTCTTGGAGTGGCCAATTCTTCCAGATTGAAGTCTCTTTGGATGCTCAACAGGGTGGTGAGGTTGGTTTGTGAAAAGCACAAACTTGCTAGTGCAAGTTTTGCAGAACTTCAATTCTGGACAGAACTTAAATGGCATCATCTCATGAACCAAAAGTATTCCAATGGTTGCATGCTCCTGGACTTAGGGGTTTGGCAAGGTACACTACAAGCAGGAGGAAGAATCAAGGGCCAATGAGCAAGCAAGGATATGGTTGCTGTACAATCCATCATGTTGGACCAGAATGAAGATGAGGCTGATTCACTCAAAATTTTCAAATAACATCCTTGGATTTTTGCATATAGTGGAATAATATGCTCGTACTGACATCCCATAATTTTGGTGGAGGCTAGAAAGAAGTATTTAAATGAGTTGCAGTGCAAAAATGCCCTCTTGGAACATAGAAGATAATTGGGTTTAGAGCTCAATATAATTCATGAATAAATTATAACTTTGCACAAAAGTGATTTAAAAACATCACCAGACATCTCCAATTTTTGGTTGGAATTTTAGGTGAATTTATCAAATGGTTGTAGTTCAATTATGGCCATATAATCTTGGAAAACCATTTTTCAAGAAACTAAAGATCAAGCAAATTAATTATGTAATTAGTTCTACTAATAAAAGAAAAGTTTTTCTTGAGTGGTTAAACAAGTCCAATATTATAAGTAAAAGATTTTCCATCTTTGGGAACAACTCCAAGATAACCAAGAAAAGAATGGTTTTGAAATCAAGAAAAACCAAGAAAAAGGAAAGTTAAATTTCCTGGCAAGATTTTTAGTAGCAAAACAAATTAAAAAATTTTGGGGTGTCACAACACTACCCCCCTTAAGAAAAATCTCGTCCTCGAGATTTGCTAAGAATTATCTCTATAGAAAAATGCATCAAAACAGAAACGGCTACAGTGAGAGGGCAATAAGTGGTGCAAAATACAGTGTGGAACACCGGCGCTCTGTGGAAAAATCTACGGTTAGGAGCAAAACGAGAGATTTCTACGCCGGATATAGATATAGAATAAATCTAAATATCAAAATACGTTGGTCGCACCCGAGAGCACAGTGCTCTCTCTGGCTGACAGGTGGACCCGGGCCCACGGTGAGCCTCTTCTTCTTCCTTCGGCTCTCTCTTCTTCCTCTCCCCCGCGCGCTTTCCCGCGCTTTCTCCACCGGCGACGCCTAGCGCGTAGGGCATCTAGGCCGTACTGCGGTAGTGCGCGGCGTGCTAGTGGCCGGTGCAGCATGCACTCACTTTGCGGGCCAGTGCGCTGTCGGCACTGCTCGAGGGTTCGCCTCCGAACACCGGCGATTGGGCGACGAGCGGCGCTGGTGGACCTCGCCCACCGTACACCGAGCTCGAGCTATAAAACGGCCGAGGTGTTCTCCTTCTCTTCCTCACACCTGGCCTCGCTCCTCCTCCTCCCTCCTTCTCCTCTGTTTCCATTGGCCGGAGCTCAAGACGGGGCTCTAATGGCGGAGGTGGTGCCAGACTGGTATGTGATCGTGCTGTGCGGAGGGCTGGCAGCGGTGCTGGGGCTATCCGTGCTCCTGTGTGCGATGATCCTCGATGATCGTCGCGATGCCGCTGCCCGGTTGCTGGCTCTCCGCGGTGGTGGTGACCATGAGGAGTAGGTGGGGGTGTGTCGGGCACTGACTGTTGCCGGAGGTGCTCAGTTAGATGTAACACTGTTGCGAAAAATTTGCAAGCAGTGTATGTGTTCGTGTAATTTTGGTTGTGAGTCTGCATGCCGTGGTGCTGCGGGAAATAAAATAATACAAGTCGTGAACGATGCAGCAATACCGGGAAAAGAAATATCACTCCAGGATTTCTCGCGAAAGGACATAGTAATATAATAGAGTCAAATTGCAACAATAACTGAAACTAAACGGTTTACATTGCCGCACAAACTCGGGGCACCACGCATAAGTTACAACACATGAATAAACGTCACAGCAATAAATATAGCGGCGACGTCTAAAGTGAAAACGGTAACTGGACGGGGTCCCGAGAAAACGTCTCTGGTACTGGGATACACTCTTCTTCTATCGGAGGAAGTGGATTGACCAGACGATGAATGTGTCTCTCCTGGTCGGGCTTCAATGATCTGCCGATGGTGATCTGAGGATTTAAATCTGTGAGGCCCTGCAGATAACCCATCACGCGTTGGGTTAAACGCTCTTGAGCGATGACGTATTGGACGAGGTTGGCCAAGACGGGGTCTCTCTCAATACGTCCACCTGGAAAAGATGTTACTCCTCCGGGTGCTGCACGGCTCGGAAAATAATAATACCCTCGTTCGCTGGCATAGGGTACCGCGAATCGAAGGCGAGCGAGCGCTTCGTACGCCGCAGCTTCTACGGCCATATGCGGGGTTGGCATAGATTTCCCTATGAAGGAGACCTCCGTTGGATCTTGGTTTGGGTTTACGGGAGGGATGTGCACGGCTGCCCAATATCTTGAGGTGGAAGGGGTGATTCTCGATTTGAACAGCTCGTCTTTGGGGTGGCTGGGTAGCGCCCATGGTACTGCGGGTAAAATCCACAATATCTTGACAAAACTACCCGGGGTTGCATCTGGAGTTCTCAGATAGATACTGGGGCTCGGCATGGCAAGAAATGGTTGTGGGAATGGTGCACAAGGTGAGGGGTGCTTGGCAGGGTCACGTAGTGGCCCTTTTATAGCACCGGAGATGGGTCATTTTTACCGTGGTGAAAGGTAAAGAATTTGCCGGCTCAGCTTGGGGTCAAGCCACAGATACACACATCTCACTAAAGTGACGTATCACTGTGGGTGTTGTCGGGGCAGCTTTTGGTGGCTGCGCCAAGGATAGAGAAATCACACTGCATGCTAATACATCCATGCAAGACTACTATATAAAACAGAGGCACGATGACAGGCTGCGTTAATTTAAGGGATCACAGGATTACAAAGCGAGGATACACTGGGACTCGACACTACTCGAGTAACTTAGTCTACTTCGTTTACATCCAAGCGGGCGTCCCTTGTGGATGTCGAGGCTTCTCCACGGTTCCCACTGTCGGAATTAGCCGGAGAGGGTTGAGGGGCTGCAGGCTCGGGGTAGTGATGATGACCATCGCGGATTGTTGACCACAACCCCATTGGAGTGTGCTCGAGGCGACGAAGCACTTCTGGGGTCATCAAAGCACCTTGGCTGACGGCTGGGGCTGACCTCAGGGTCTCGATCGGGTGTCCGAACAGCACGACTGGGTTCTCGGCGTTGGGCTCGATCTCTTCTCTCGCCGGGGCTCGACGGACCAGCTCTCCACGAGCTGCGATCAGATCAATGGTGATTTGATCGAATAGTTCCTCCAGCGCACCTACATAGCGCACTAGGTGCAGCAATGCAGGGTCCGTTTCGTGATCTCCGTTGGCTACTTGGGGTGGTCTACCGTACCCTTCACGCCTGGGGTAGTAGTGGAACGAGCGACAGTTAACTCTGGGCGACAGGTGCCTGAGATGAACTATAGCCTCTCGAGCAGCTAGTTGGATGGCTTGTGGCTCAAAGGAAGTTGTTCTTCCGGTGAACCTGTAGGGGTGCTCGGGCAGTAGACCCCTACCGTAGATGTGTATGGCCCAGAATTGATGGCTCTCACCGCTCAGGGGTCCTTGGTACACAACATATTCGGGTGGCTCTTCTAACGCATAGGCACGGGCGGGTGAGGTTTGTGAGTATGGACACAAAGCCTCCAAGGTTGGTTGCTGTGGTCTTGTTGTGTCTGACGGGACCGGGCATTGTGGCTTGGTTTGGGGAAAATGCTGTCTTTGTCTTTGGGTTGGGGCTAGCGTGCCCTTTTTATAGAAAAAGGGGACGGAGTCTTCCTTCGCACGCTTGCGAATAAGACCCTTGGATGCTGGTCACTGGTGCGTGATAGACGGCCTAGGTTGATAGGTTGGGCACCGACTGCCAAAAAGCGTCGGGTCACTGTGTGGCTATCTTGTGCGAGAAGCTTGGCTGGGGTTAGCTTATGGCTTGGTGGGTTGGTTTGCCTAAGTTTATTGACCTGGCTAAGATAGGATTAGCCAATGGTCAGCCTGGCTCTCATACCAAGTCTGTCGCGACCGGTTTTTCCGGATATTAAATTCCAGAAAATGGCCGTCGTGCTCATTAGCCCCAGGACTACTATTAGCTGATGAGGCATCAACTCGGTACAGAAAATCCAAGCAAAATTACAGGATATGCGGTACAAGACCATTCTGGCCTGTGAGTACAACAACGGGTTTCTAGTGGTTGATGGCGGAACCGGTTTGTGGATCATCAGTGGAACTCCATTTCCCACGGGAACAGCTGACCAGGTTAACTCCTATCTTCGCGAGGCTGCTATCACTGTTGCTTAGGTTCCGGGGCGGTCGTCGCAACGCTCCGCTCCACGCAAGAAATCTGGCCAAGACAATAGCCAGGGACAAGCCAGTGAGTACTTTGAATGTACTCGCAAACATTAGGAACCCAGGCATAATATAACAATGACGTGCTGAAAATATTTTATGCTCATGGCGTCAGTCACAAAAGATAATAAAAAAAATCTGATGCACGCAAGCATGTTACTCATGAATATGCAATAACATAGTAGTATTAGAAAAACATTATGAAAAAAATAACAAACATGCCATAGTCGGGGGTCTTAGTGACACCACATAAAGGGCTTATAAAAGAAATGCCACAGTCGGGCGTCTCAGCGACACCACATAAAGGGCTTTAAAAGAAATTCCACCGACACTTGACCCATCCCAGACTGTAATCCTTAACCATGGACACGGCTATCCGAATATTAATCTCTGCAGAGGGTGTACTCTTTACCCACGAGTTACGGATTCCTTTAGTCCATCGGGACTAATTCCGTCTACAGTCTTTTAATTGAAAACACACCTGACTTGCACACACCAGCTTAACTTACCAGTGTCTGGAATCACCCATGACACCTGTTAAGCAAAACTCTAAGTGGGAGGCTGCAACCTCGCGTAGCATGGGATCAAATTTATAACTCTAAGTGGGGAGGCTACAACAATGGATGATTCTAATTTGGTTATTGCTAGAATAATTCATCAACTTGAGATATGCTGGGATGTTACTGTAGGTGTCAAAGTTTGTTTGACCTTTGATTGTCTGTCAGAAGTATCGTATGCATCCATAATTTAATTCGCAGCATTAATTGCTTATTCCATGCAGGAACCGTAAATTGCTTATTCCATGCACCAGAAAGCGACAGAGAAGAACAACGACTCCAGGAAGCAACTTTTTTTGCACATTCAACTTTCACATTCAAATCCTGAGCACAATCGGGCTCTAACCATCGCATACTTCACATGTATTGCAACATAATTCTAGGTGTTAACCCTAGCATCAAACATATACTGGATTACCAGATAATCATGTATTGTTTCCTTTTCTAACATAATCATCTTTTGTTTCGGAACAAGGGAAAATAACCAAAATATTGATTTTTTTATGAGAAATACGACACACTAGAACCAAAAAAAAAACATATGAGATCTTATCTGTGTGATAAAAAATGATATTGTCAATTATTCAGAAGGTAGAAATACATTGACTCATTACATACACAACAATGGAATGACATATGCTCCATTTATTTTATAGATTAGGATGCATATCTAGAAACTCAAACATGTCCTTAATTTGTGCACTGGTCCTCCGCGTAATCAGCCAACGTTTCACTTAGTTGTGGTTGTTCTCCCAGAACTGAGCCTGGAGCCAGTCTATTGTATTCTTTTCAACCTGAAACGCCTTGGCAAGAACATCATCGGAAATTTGTGGGTCCGACCCAAACACCGCATTGGCAATTGTGATAGCCCCTGGGTTCTGGCTGCTGAGCGCGGCAATTGCAATGGCGGGCTTGTGGGGGTTGGGGTTGAATTGGAAGTGGATGAGCCCCACGGGGAAAACAAACACATCACCTTTGTTAAGAACCTTGGAGAGGAACTTGTTTTTGCTTGGGGCGGGCTGGTTGGATGTGACAAAGCCAACGTGACAGTGTCCCCTCGAGCACCGTGGAGGATCTCAGTGTGGCGAGGGTGCGTATGTGGTGGGTTCTGACCCAAGGGAGCATAGTCGATGCGCCGCAATTGAGATGCCGAGGGTGTTGAGTCCAGCAATCTGCATGACGTTGATCAAAGTGACGTTGGATCCAACCTTGTTGGTCACCCTAGGCTTGTCGAGGTTGGCTGCCTTGAAGAAGTCATCTGCGTTAACTTCCATCGGGTTCTTGCAAACAAAGCCATTGACACGAACTGGTGCATAGAGGAGATGTGACATGTAAGCTCAGATCTTAGAAAATTGTTTCGACTTGCATATAATTTACAGAAATAGATTTCAACATATTTATTTGGTGAGAACATGATGAGAAACCGGATAGTACCTGGTGAATTCATGTCGGCGACACAAAAGTCCTGGAGGGCTAGGATCGGAGGCAGTGGCCTGCCATGAGACCAACGCATAAGAAGAGCGGCGAGGAGAAGGAAGTAAGAGGAGGATGCCATCTGATTTGTTTTCTCTCTCTCTCTCTCTCTCTCTCTCTCTCTTGTGTTCCTGTTTGTGATTGTGGTGTACGTGAGTGTTGGTTTGAAACTGCAGGGGATGTATGAGTTTATATAGGTGCAGCGAGTAGCGCCTGAACTCGTGAGCAATAATAGACCTAGTCAAGTGAAACAAACCAACCAATTGAACTGGTCTCTTGCTGCTAATTAAACTACTGCATATACTTTACAGGCTCCAATTTAAGACACGTTTTCCCTTTAAAGAAACAATGCAGCGTATACAGGCATATAAAGCTATTCTATCGTGATGTGTACGGCTGAGTAGTAATTATGAATGTTTCTCCATCTCACCCGTGTCGCCACAATGCATGCAGGGCCGATTCCAGGAAAATTCACCGCCCATCACTATTAAGGAAAAGATTTTTAAGACAAGAAGCGTCCGGCACTAGTTTAATTAGATATCATATACTCGGTCATAGTCGGAACCAGCGCAGATGAAACCAGTCAAAGAGCAGTTGAGAAGCCAAGTCAGGTAAGGCAATCAATC
The DNA here is from genome assembly GCA_021605145.1 of Aegilops bicornis. Classification (NCBI taxonomy): domain Eukaryota; kingdom Viridiplantae; phylum Streptophyta; class Magnoliopsida; order Poales; family Poaceae; genus Aegilops; species Aegilops bicornis. The sequence goes on from CM038672.1 coordinate 706,576,926, forward strand.
GTTTTCTAGCTCGATGCCGACATAGATAAAGTCACCTACTCACGCGTAGGCTTGATTCATGGGCGCATGACTTCTAAAGACATATAAAGTGACTACTACCCCTGCTCTTTTTCTAAATCATGTGTTCAATCAACGTTTTCAAACTATGAAATTATATAATTGCCAATAGATTTTTCATGGAATCCAGCAACAAAAGGCGGCGGAGCAATTAGCAGATTTGTAGCAACCCCTGTATGTTATCATCATGCCAGTCAGATATTTACTTGGTCAGATGTCTCTCTAAGTGGTTGAGTACTTGCAGGAAGAAGCGACGACATTAATGGACGAAGTGCCCAACCAAAAGGAGAGCTGATACAAATGCCATGACGATGGAGAGCAGGATGTTTCCATATGATCTTAGCAAGACTAGTTAACATCTTATTGCGAAGAGTTTTATCACACATGACCAGTTCAGTTTATAAATCTAACAATCTGGTTAGCCTTCCTGACTAGGTTCATGGCACCAGACCTCACCTGCTTCTTTTGCTAGAGTAAATAGTAGTGATCTAAAAGCTCTTATATTTCTTTACGGAGAGAGTACCTCCAATGAAAAGACTAGGCCAGGCGGCCATTCATAAACAGATTAATTTCTTGGAGGTGTGTGTTGGCAGTTTTACTGTAGAAAGAAGTTTCCAGAAGATGATTTAATTGCTTCTATCACAACCATCTTAAAAAGAAACAACTCAAATAATAATTGTTTTTGGGACTCGGTTATCTACAATAGTTTTGCTGTGGAATGATGAATCAAACTTACAAGAGTTTTGTACCAAAAGGAAGACAAACAAAACATTCAGGAAAAACAGAACTAACGGCAACCAAAACAGCAAGTTTCGTAGCAAAGGAAACATAAACTACATCTTTCATGCACCGGAAACACAGACCACAAGAACGACTACAGGAAGCAACTTTTGCACATTGCAACTTCCCAGCACATTACATATTTCGCTTCTGATTAAATTTTTGCATAAATTCTTCAAGTTTCCATTTAATATGCCTAAGCGTTACTGCATCATTTGATGTACGGCTGAGTAGTAATTATGATTATTTATCCATCTCAGCCAAGTCGGCACAATACAAGCATGGCTGGCTCCATGAAAAGTCACCACCCCTCACCATAGTTTATTAGATATCATGTACTTGGTCATGGTGAGAACTGGTCCTCACGAGGTCAAAGAGCAGCTGATAGAAGCCAAGTGATGTAAAGCAATCGTTTTCTACCTAGACAAAGTCACCTGCTTAGCTTTATGTACTCCCTCAATTATTTCAGGTGCTATAGAATGCATGCAATCAAGCTTTTCAAGTTGTGGCCACTAACATAAGAAAACTATATATTTGTCACTCGATTTGTCATGAACAATACTGTGCACAAGATATGGCATGGGATAAAAATAACATAAACATAATTATACATTATATATGTGTGTTAGCAGCTTAATGTACATATGGTTAAAAAGCATGGTTAGAGATATAATGGAATATCTTACTGTCCTCCAGAACCAAGGGAAAAAATAACCAGAGAAACTTTGCAAATGAGTCATCTAGTTCTATACAAAATATTAGGTTGGAAGATGACGTTGTAGTTAACGTGTTGTGTCGATGAGAAAGAAATCAAGGTGCGTCATTCCATGCATGAATGCACCTAATACACAACTATTATATGTAGCAGCCCCTATTATCATCACATCAATAAGATATTTACTTGGTCAAACTTTCTCTAAATGGTTAATTACATTAATCCACGCACGCATAAACAATGACGATAGGGAGCAGAAACAATTCATGTGATCTTAGTAAGAGTAGTTAACGTCCCTTGCTAACAGGTTGATCATGATCATTTCAATGGATAAATCTGACAATCTAGTCGGCCTTCTTGAGTAGGCTCATGACACACCTCGCATGCCTCTTTTGTTAGAGTAAACATTGCACCAAATGACTGGGCTGGGTGGCCACTCATAAACTGATTAATTCTTGGAGGTGTGTGTGTAGTTTTGATACAGAAAAGATGTTTCCATCAGACAAATAAAAGGGTTCCAGAAAGAAGAAGTCAGGCCCCAACATCATCCTCATGGAGAACATGTGAGGCTATCTCCGATGTCGGCCCTAGACCCACACACTCTCCACCTCCTGGTAGCTATCGATCGGCACCTCGTTGAGCAAAGCCCAGGGCGATGTTAAGCGGCAGTGGGATGTCCCTTCTCCCTGCTCCACGCCTTATTCCCTATGGGATAATGATAGCTCCTCACACCTACGCCACTGCTATCCCCTGCCTTCAGTTGTGGGCCTCTGACCTGAGATTTCGTCGCATGTCTAGTGGGGTCATGGTTCACTTGGTCCGTATGTGGATCAGGGAACTCTGCACAGGCGATGCTCTCCCAGATCAGGAAGCATCATGGTCGTTGTCCTGTGAGGGGCGATTGCGGTCAGACGAGATGTGGCTGCCCATAGCCTCTCACGGGTGAGGTACCACCGTAGGTGAGGTACTCTCTGCGCCCACTCGGAATGGTCAGGTGGGTTCGTTGGCGGTCATAGGCCCGACCGGATCTGGCCGTGGTCATGGACTTGGGCCACGTCGAGCCTCGCTATGGTATGATGGCTTTCACCGGTGACCTCGTACAAACAGCTTGGTGGCGGGGCATGGGTTTGGGGTGTCGTACGTTGAGGCGATGGCCCTAGAAGGCAGGCTGGACGTCTGGCGAGGGTGTAGGACGGTCCAAGCGAAAGTTCGGCGCCTCGACGCTGGTGGAGGTGATGTCTTGGAAGTCACATCCCTCTTGGGGTCGTCGCCATTGTTCTCCCGCCCTCCTAGCTCAGGGTGAAATGGCCCCACAGCGGACGAAGTGGTGGCGGTGCAATGCGTCATGACCCTCTTGGGTTCTTCATCGGTGAGTGTAGTCGTCTTTCAGTTGCGGTGGTGTATTCAGAATGGTACGGAGCTCCAATCGGCCCAACCTCAAATCGGGTGACTCACCGTATTGCTTGCACCTATCTTGTACATGCGGCAATGTCCTCCTTTCATCCTCTCTGCTCGCTGGTAGGGTCAACGCTCAACTGTTTAGGCAGAGGGTCCTCTCTAACAGCAGTTGGGTGGTGTCGATGCGACGAAGTCCGGTGTTTTCTTGAAGGTGGCATGGGGTTGAATGTCGCCGTCGGTCCTGGTTGAGGCTTCAGGTGGTCCAGCCTCTCCGTGCTTCCTCTCGGTGGCATGCTGTATGCATCCAATTGGGCACTTCCGGTGCTTGTTAGCGTGTTTGCCTTGGTTTGCCATGCTTTCTTTGATCATCTTGTATGATGATTTCCTCAACACCATATATCATTCAGCCAAGTGGCCGAAGCCCGTTTGTGATAAATTGCACAGGCTTGTTACAAAGAAACAACTCAAATAATATTCATTTTGGGGAGGTTTAGGTAACAATCTTTTCTTTTGTATATTTATGCATGTTTTCTATATGTATGTTGGAGCTAATTTTTGGTATCTGGTCTCTGGTGTGCCCATTTACTTAGTAAAAATCATATTTTTAGTTCTCAACTTAAGAAAAAAATAATGCTCATAAGTACTTCAATAAAACGAGCCACCTCATCATATTTCCATTAAAGCAACCGCCAATTGAACTTACAAGAGTTTTGAACCAAAAGGAAGCTCATCCAGGAACCGTAAATTGCTTATTCCATGCACCAGAAAGCGACAGAGAAGAACAACGACTCCGGGAAGCAACTTTTTTTGCACATTCAACTTTCACATTCAAATCCTGAGCACAATCGGGCTCTAACCATCGCATACTTCACATGTATTGCAAGATAATTCTAGGTGTTAACCCTAGCATCAAACATATACTGGATTACCAGATAATCATGTATTGTTTCCTTTTCTAACATAATCATCTTTTGTTTCGAACAAGGAAAATAACCAAAATATTGATTTTTTTTATGAGAAATACGACACACTAGAACCAAAAAAAAACATATGAGATCTTATCTGTGTGATAAAAAATGATATTGTCAATTATTCAGAAGGTAGAAATACATTGACTCATTACATACACAATAATGGAATGACATATGCTCCATTTATTTTATAGATTAGGATGCATATCTAGAAACTCAAACATGTCCTTAATTTGTGCACTGGTCCTCCGCGTAATCAGCCAACGTTTCACTTAGTTGTGGTTGTTCTCCCAGAACTGAGCCTGGAGCCAGTCTATTGTATTCTTTTCCACCTGAAACGCCTTGGCAAGAACATCATCGGAAATTTGTGGGTCCGACCCAAACACCGCATTGGCAATTGTGATAGCCCCTGGTTCTGGCTGCTGAGCTGCAATTGCAACGGCGGGCTTGTGGGGGTTGGGGTTGAATTGAAGTGGATGAGCCCCACGGGAAAACAAACACATCACCTTTGTTAAGAACCTTGGAGAGGAACTTGTTTTTGCTTGGGGCGGGCTGGTTGGATGTGACAAAGCCAACGTGACAGTGTCCCCTCGAGCACCGTGAGGATCTCAGTGGCGCGAGGGTGCGTATGTGGTGGGTTCTGACCCAAGGGAGCATAGTCGATGCGCGCGCAATTGAGATGCTGAGGGTGTTGAGTCCAGCAATCTGCATGACGTTGATCAAAGTGACGTTGGATCCAACCTTGTTGGTCACCCTAGGCTTGTCGAGATTGGCTGCCTTGAAGAAGTCATCTGCGTTAACTTCCATCGGGTTCTTGCAAACAAAGCCATTGACACGAACTGGTGCATAGAGGAGATGTGACATGTAAGCTCAGATCTTAGAAAGTTGTTTCGACTTGCATATAATTTACAGAAATAGATTTCAACATATTTATTTGGTGAGAACATGATGAGAAACCGGATAGTACCTGGTGAATTCATGTCGGCGACACAAAAGTCCTGGAGGCTAGGATCGGAGGCTGTGGCCTGCCATGAGACCAACGCAAGAAGAGTGGCGAGGAGAAGGAAGTAAGAGGAGGATGCCATCTGATTTGTTTTCTCTCTCTCTCTCTCTCTCTCTCTCTCTCTCTCTCTCTTGTGTTCCTGTTTGTGATTGTGGTGTACGTGAGTGTTGGTTTGAAACTGCAGGGGATGTATGAGTTTATATAGGTGCAGCGAGTAGCGCCTGAACTCGTGAGCAATAATAGACCTAGTCAAGTGAAACAAACCAACCAATTGAACTGGTCTCTTGCTGCTAATTAAACTACTGCATATACTTTACAGGCTCCAATTTAAGACACGTTTTCCCTTTAAAGAAACAATGCAGCGTATACAGGCATATAAAGCTATTCTATCGTGATGTGTACGGCTGAGTAGTAATTATGAATGTTTCTCCATCTCACCCGTGTCGCCACAATGCATGCAGGGCCGATTCCAGGAAAATTCACCGCCCATCACTATTAAGGAAAAGATTTTTAAGACAAGAAGCGTCCGGCACTAGTTTAATTAGATATCATATACTCGGTCATAGTCGGAACCAGCGCAGATGAAACCAGTCAAAGAGCAGTTGAGAAGCCAAGTCAGGTAAGGCAATCAATCGTTTTCTAGCTCGATGCCGACATAGATAAAGTCACCTACTCACGGCCAGTAGGCTTGATTCATGGGCGCATGACTTCTAAAGACATATAAAGTGACTACTACCCTGCTCTTTTTCTAAATCATGTGTTCAATCAACGTTTTCAAACTATGAAATTATATAATTGCCAATAGATTTTTCATGGAATCCAGCAACAAAAGGCGTGGAGCAATTAGCAGATTTGTAGCAACCCCTGTATGTTATCATCATGCCAGTCAGATATTTACTTGGTCAGATGTCTCTCTAAGTGGTTGAGTACTTGCAGGAAGAAGCGACGACATTAATGGACGAAGTGCCCAACCAAAAGGAGAGCTGATACAAATGCCATGACGATGGAGAGCAGGATGTTTCCATATGATCTTAGCAAGACTAGTTAACATCTTATTGCGAAGAGTTTTATCACACATGACCAGTTCAGTTTATAAATCTAACAATCTGGTTAGCCTTCCTGACTAGGTTCATGGCACCAGACCTCACCTGCTTCTTTTGCTAGAGTAAATAGTAGTGATCTAAAAGCTCTTATATTTCTTTACGGAGAGAGTACCTCCAATGAAAAGACTAGGCCAGGCGGCCATTCATAAACAGATTAATTTCTTGGAGGTGTGTGTTGGCAGTTTTACTGTAGAAAGAAGTTTCCAGAAGATGATTTAATTGCTTCTATCACAACCATCTTAAAAAGAAACAACTCAAATAATAATTGTTTTTGGGACTCGGTTATCTACAATAGTTTTGCTGTGGAATGATGAATCAAACTTACAAGAGTTTTGTACCAAAAGGAAGACAAACAAAACATTCAGGAAAAACAGAACTAACGGCAACCAAAACAGCAAGTTTCAGAGCAAAGGAAACATAAACTACATCTTTCATGCACGGAAACACAGACCACAAGAACGACTACAGGAAGCAACTTTTGCACATTGCAACTTCCCAGCACATTACATATTTCGCTTCTGATTAAATTTTTGCATAAATTCTTCAAGTTTCCATTTAATATGCCTAAGCGTTACTGCATCATCTGATGTACGGCTGAGTAGTAATTATGATTATTTATCCATCTCAGCCAAGTCGGCACAATACAAGCATGGCTGGCTCCATGAAAAGTCACCACCCCTCACCATAGTTTATTAGATATCATGTACTTGGTCATGGTGAGAACTGGTCTTCACGAGGTCAAAGAGCAGCTGATAAAAGCCAAGTGATGTAAAGCAATCGTTTTCTACCTAGACAAAGTCACCTGCTTAGCTTTATGTACTCCCTCAATTATTTCAGGTGCTACAGAATGCATGCAATCAAGCCTTTCAAGTTGTGGCCACTAACATAAGCAAACTATATATTTGTCACTCGATTTGTCATGAACAATACTGTGCACAAGATATGGCATGCGATAAAAATAACATAAACATAATTATACATTATATATGTGTGTTAGCAGCTTAATGTACATATGGTTAAAAAGCATGGTTAGAGATATAATGGAATATCTTACTGTCCTCCAGAACCAAGGGAAAAGATAACCAGAGAAACTTTGCAAATGAGTCATCTAGTTCTATACAAAATATTAGGTTGGAAGATGACGTTGTAGTTAACGGGTTGTGTCGATGAGAAAGAAATCGAGGTGCGTCATTCCATGCATGAATGCACCTAATACACAACTATTATACGTAGCAGCCCCTATTATCATCACATCAATAAGATATTTACTTGGTCAAACTTTCTTTAAATGGTTAATTACATTAATCCACACACGCATAAACAATGACGATAGGGAGCAGAAACAATTCATGTGATCTTAGTAAGAGTAGTTAACGTCCCCTTGCTAACAGGTTGATCATGATCATTTCAATGGATAAATCTGACAATCTAGTCGGCCTTTCTTGAGTAGGCTCATGACACACCTCGCATGCCTCTTTTGTTAGAGTAAACATTGCACCAAATGACTGGGCTGGGTGGCCACTCATAAACTGATTAATTCTTGGAGGTGTGTGTGTAGTTTTGATACAGAAAAGATGTTTCCATCAGACAAATAAAAGGGTTCCAGAAAGAAGAAGTCAGGCCCCAACATCATCCTCATGGAGAACATGTGAGGCTATCTCCGATGTCGGCCCTAGACCCACACACTCTCCACCTCCCTGGTAGCTATCGATCGGCACCACGTCGAGCAAAGCCCCGGGAGATGATAAGCGGCAGTGGGATGTCCATTCTCCCTGCTCCACCCCTAGTCTCTATGGGCTAATCCTAGCACCTCACACCAACGCCACTGCTATCCCCTGCCTTCAGAGGTGGGCCGCTGACCTGAGATTTCGCCGCATGTCTAGTGGGGTCATGGTTCACTTGGTCCGTATGTGGATCAGGGAACTCTGCCTGGAGGCGGTGCTCTCCCAGATCAGGAAGCATCATGGTCGTTGTCCTGTGAGGGGCGATTGCGGTCAGACGAGATGTGACTGCCCATAGCCTCTCACGGGTGAGGTACTCTCTGCGCCCACTCGGAATGGTCAGGTGGGTTCGTTGGCGGTCATAGGCCCGACCGGATCTGGCCGTGGTCATGGACTTGGGCCACGTCGAGCCTCGCTATGGTATGATGGCTTTCACCGGTGACCTCGTACAAACAGCTTGGTGGCGGGGCATGGGTTTGGGGTGTCGTACGTTGAGGCGATGGCCCTAGAAGGCAGGCTGGACGTCTGGCGAGGGTGTAGGACGGTCCAAGCGAAAGTTCGGCGCCTCGACGCTGGTGGAGGTGATGTCTTGGAAGTCACGTCCCTCTTGGGGTCGTCGCCATTGTTCTCCCGCCCTCCTAGCTCAGGGTGAAATGGCCCCACAGCGGACGCTTGATGGTGGCGGTGCAATGCGTCATGACCCTCTTGGGTTCTTCATCGGTGAGTGTAGTCGTCTTTCAGTTGCGGTGGTGTATTCATTATGGTACGGCGCTCCAATCAGCCCAACCTCAAATCGGGTGACTCACCGTATTGCTTGCACCTATCTTGTACATGCGGCAATGTCCTCCTTTCATCCTCTCTGCTTTCGCTGGTAGGGTCAACGCTCAACTGTTTAGGCAGAGGGTCCTCTCTAACAGCAGTTGGGTGGTGTCGATGCGACGAAGTCCGGTGTTTTCTCGAAGGTGGCATGTGGTTGAATGTCGCCGTCGGTCCTGGTTGAGTCTTCAGGTGGTCCAGCCTCTCCGTGCTTCCTCTCGGTGGCATGCTGTATGCATCCAATTGGGCACTTCCGGTGCTGGTTAGTGTGTTTGCCTTGGTTTGCCATGCTTTCTTTGATCATCTTGTATGATGATTTCCTCAACACCATATATCATTCAGCCAAGTGGCGAAGCCCGCTTTGTGATAAATTGCACAGGCTTGTTACAAAGACACAACTCAAATAATATTCATTTTGGGGAGGTTTAGGTAACAATCTTTTCTTTTGTATATTTATGCATGTTTTCTATATGTATGTTGGAGCTAATTTTGGTATCTGGTCTCTGGTGTGCCCATTTACTTAGTAAAAATCATATTTTTAGTTCTCAACTTAAGAAAAAATAATGCTCATAAGTACTTGATAAAACGAGCCACCTCATCATATTTCCATTAAAGACACCGCCAATTGAACTTACAAGAGTTTTGAACCAAAAGGAAGCTCATCCAGGAACCGTAAATTGCTTATTCCATGCACCGTAAAGCGGCAGAGAAGAACAACGACTCCGGGAAGCAACTTTTTGCACATTCAACTTTCACATTCAAATCCTGAGCACAATCGGGCTCTAACCATCGTATACTTCACATGTATTGCAAGATAATTCTAGGTGTTAACCCTAGCATCAAACATATACTGGATTACCAGATAATCATGTATTGTTTCCTTTTCTAACATAATCATCTTTTGTTTGAACAAGGAAAATAACCAAAATATTGATTTTTTTATGAGAAATACGACACACTAGAACCAAAAAAACATATGAGATCTTATCTGTGTGATAAAAATGATATTGTTAATTATTCAGAAGGTAGAAATACATTGACTCATTACATACACAACAATGGAATGACATATGCTCCATTTATTTTATAGATTAGGATGCATATCTAGAAACTCAAACATGTCCTTAATTTGTGCACTGGTCCTCCGCGTAATCAGCCAACGTTTCACTTAGTTGTGGTTGTTCTCCCAGAACTGAGCCTGGAGCCAGTCTATTGTATTCTTTTCCACCTGAAACGCCTTGGTAAGAACATCATCGGAAATTTGTGGGTCCGACCCAAACACCGCATTGGCAATTGTGATAGCCCCTGGGTTCTGGCTGCTGAGCGCGGCAATTGCAACGGCGGGCTTGTGGGGTTGGGGTTGAATTGAAGTGGATGAGCCCCACGGGAAAACAAACACATCACCTTTGTTAAGAACCTTGGAGAGAAACTTGTTTTTGCTTGGGGCGGGCTGGTTGGATGTGACAAAGCCAACAGACAGTGTCCCCTCGAGCACCGTGAGGATCTCAGTGGCGTGAGGGTGCGATGTGGTGGGTTCTGACCCAAGGGAGCATAGTCGTCTTGCGCAATTGAGATGCCGAGGGTGTTGAGTCCAGCAATCTGCATGACGTTGATCAAAGTGACGTTGGATCCAACCTTGTTGGTCACCCTAGGCTTGTCGAGGTTGGCTGCCTTGAAGAAGTCATCTGCGTTAACTTCCATCGGGTTCTTGCAAACAAAGCCATTGACACGAACTGGTTCATAGAGGAGATGTGACATGTAAGCTCAGACCTTAGAAAGTTGTTTCGACTTGCATATAATTTACAGAAATAGATTTCAACATATTTATTTGGTGAGAACATGATGAGAAACCGGATAGTACCTGGTGAATTCATGTCGGCGACACAAAAGTCCTGGAGGGGCTAGGATCGGAGGCAGTGGCCTGCCATGAGACCAACGCATAAGAAGAGTGGCGAGGAGAAGGAAGTAAGAGGACGATGCCATATGATTTGTTTTCTCTCTCTCTCTCTCTCTCTCTCTCTCTCTCTTTCTCTCTTGTGTTCCTGTTTGTGATTGTGGTGTACGTGAGTGTTGGTTTGAAACTGCAGGGGATGTATGAGTTTATATAGGTGCAGCGAGTAGCGCCTGAACTCGTGAGCAATAATAGACCTAGTCAAGTGAAACAAACCAACCAATTGAACTGGTCTCTTGCTGCTAATTAAACTACTGCATATACTTTACAGGCTCCAATTTAAGACACGTTTTCCCTTTAAAGAAACAATGCAGCGTATACAGGCATATAAAGCTATTCTATCGTGATGTGTACGGCTGAGTAGTAATTATGAATGTTTCTCCATCTCACCCGTGTCGCCACAATGCATGCAGGGCCGATTCAGGAAAATTCACCGCCCATCACTATTAAGGAAAAGATTTTTAAGAAAAGAAGCGTCCGGCACTAGTTTAATTAGATATCATATACTCGGTCATAGTCGGAACCAGCGCAGATGAAACCAGTCAAAGAGCAGTTGAGAAGCCAAGTCAGGTAAGGCAATCAATCGCTTTTCTAGCTCGATGCCGACATAGATAAAGTCACCTACTCACGCGTGAGGCTTGATTCATGGGCGCATGACTTCTAAAGACATATAAAGTGACTACTACCCTGCTCTTTTTCTAAATCATGTGTTCAATCAACGTTTTCAAACTATGAAATTATATAATTGCCAATAGATTTTCATGGAATCCAGCAACAAAAGGCGACGGAGCAATTAGCAGATTTGTAGCAACCCCTGTATGTTATCATCATGCCAGTCAGATATTTACTTGGTCAGATGTCTCTCTAAGTGGTTGAGTACTTGCAGGAAGAAGCGACGACATTAATGGACGAAGTGCCCAACCAAAAGGAGAGCTGATACAAATGCCATGACGATGGAGAGCAGGATGTTTCCATATGATCTTAGCAAGACTAGTTAACATCTTATTGCGAAGAGTTTTATCACACATGACCAGTTCAGTTTATAAATCTAACAATCTGGTTAGCCTTCCTGACTAGGTTCATGGCACCAGACCTCACCTGCTTCTTTTGCTAGAGTAAATAGTAGTGATCTAAAAGCTCTTATATTTCTTTACGGAGAGAGTACCTCCAATGAAAAGACTAGGCCAGGCGGCCATTCATAAACAGATTAATTTCTTGGAGGTGTGTGTTGGCAGTTTTACTGTAGAAAGAAGTTTCCAGAAGATGATTTAATTGCTTCTATCACAACCATCTTAAAAAGAAACAACTCAAATAATAATTGTTTTTGGGACTCGGTTATCTACAATAGTTTTGCTGTGGAATGATGAATCAAACTTACAAGAGTTTTGTACCAAAAGGAAGACAAACAAAACATTCAGGAAAAACAGAACTAACGGCAACCAAAACAGCAAGTTTCAGTAGCAAAGGAAACATAAACTACATCTTTCATGCACCGGAAACACAGACCACAAGAACGACTACAGGAAGCAACTTTTGCACATTGCAACTTCCCAGCACATTACATATTTCGCTTCTGATTAAATTTTTGCATAAATTCTTCAAGTTTCCATTTAATATGCCTAAGCGTTACTGCATCATTTGATGTACGGCTGAGTAGTAATTATGATTATTTATCCATCTCAGCCAAGTCGGCACAATACAAGCATGGCTGGCTCCATGAAAAGTCACCACCCCTCACCATAGTTTATTAGATATCATGTACTTGGTCATGGTGAGAACTGGTCCTCACGAGGTCAAAGAGCAGCTGATAGAAGCCAAGTGATGTAAAGCAATCGTTTTCTACCTAGACAAAGTCACCTGCTTAGCTTTATGTACTCCCTCAATTATTTCAGGTGCTACAGAATGCATGCAATCAAGCTTTTCAAGTTGTGGCCACTAACATAAGCAAACTATATATTTGTCACTCGATTTGTCATGAACAATACTGTGCACAAGATATGGCATGGGATAAAAATAACATAAACATAATTATACATTATATATGTGTGTTAGCAGCTTAATGTACATATGGTTAAAAAGCATGGTTAGAGATATAATGGAATATCTTACTGTCCTCCAGAACCAAGGGAAAAAATAACCAGAGAAACTTTGCAAATGAGTCATCTAGTTCTATACAAAATATTAGGTTGGAAGATGACGTTGTAGTTAACGGGTTGTGTCGATGAGAAAGAAATCGAGGTGCGTCATTCCATGCATGAATGCACCTAATACACAACTATTATATGTAGCAGCCCCTATTGTCATCACATCAATAAGATATTTACTTGGTCAAACTTTCTCTAAATGGTTAATTACATTAATCCACGCACGCATAAACAATGACGATAGGGAGCAGAAACAATTCATGTGATATTAGTAAGAGTAGTTAACGTCCCCTTGCTAACAGGTTGATCATGATCATTTCAATGGATAAATCTGACAATCTAGTCGGCCTTTCTTGAGTAGGCTCATGACACACCTCGCATGCCTCTTTTGTTAGAGTAAACATTGCACCAAATGACTGGGCTGGGTGGCCACTCATAAACTGATTAATTCTTGGAGGTGTGTGTGTAGTTTTGATACAGAAAAGATGTTTCCATCAGACAAATAAAAGGGTTCCAGAAAGAAGAAGTCAAGCCCCAACATCATCCTCATGGAGAACATGTGAGGCTATCTCCGATGTGGGGCCTAGACCCACACTCTCCACCTCCCTGGTAGCTATCGATCGGCACCACGCCGAGCAAAGCCCCGGGCGATGATAAGCGGCAGTGGGATGTCCCTTCTCCCTGCTCCACCCCCTAGTCTCTGTGGGCTAATCCTAGCACCTCACACCAACGCCGCTGCTATCCCCTGCCTCCGGAGGTGGGCCGCTGACCTGAGATTTCGTCGCATGTCTAGTGGGGTCATGGTTCACTTGGTCCGTATGTGGATCAGGGAACTCTGCACAGGCGATGCTCTCCCAGACCAGGAAGCATCATGGTCGTTGTCTGTGAGGGGCGATTGCGGTCGACGAGATGTGGCTGCCCATAGCCTCTCACGGGTGAGGTACCACCGTGGGTGAGGTACTCTCTGCGCCCACTCGGAATGGTCAGGTGGGTTCGTTGGCGGTCATAGGCCCGACCGGATCTGGCCGTGGTCATGGACTTGGGCCACGTCGAGCCTCGCTATGGTATGATGGCTTTCACGGTGACCTCGTACAAACAGCTTGGTGGCGGGGCATGGGTTTGGGGTGTAAATGCGTTGAGGCGATGGCCCTAGAAGGCAGGCTGGACGTCTGGCGAGGGTGTAGGACGGTCCAAGAGACAGTTCGGTGCCTCGACGCTGGTGGAGGTGATGTCTTGGAAGTCACGTCCCTCTTGGGGTCGTCGCCATTGTTCTCCCGCCCTCCTAGCTCAGGGTGAAATGGCCCCACAGCGGACGTGGCGGTGCAATGCGTCATGACCATCTTGGGTTCTTCATCGGTGAGTGTAGTCGTCTTTCAGTTGCGGTGGTGTATTCAGAATGGCACGGCGCTCCAATCGGCCCAACCTCAAATCGGGTGACTCACCGTATTGCTTGCACCTATCTTGTACATGCGGCAATGTCCTCCTTTCATCCTCTCTGCTTTCGCTGGTAGGGTCAACGCTCAACTGTTTAGGCAGAGGGTCCTCTCTAACAGCAGTTGGGTGGTGTCGATGCGACGAAGTCCGGTGTTTTCTTGAAGGTGGCATGTGGTTGAATGTCGCCGTCGGTCCTGGTTGAGTCTTCAGGTGGTCCAGCCTCTCCGTGCTTCCTCTCGGTGGCATGCTGTATGCATCCAATTGGGCACTTCCGGTGCTGGTTAGTGTGTTTGCCTTGGTTTGCCATGCTTTCTTTGATCATCTTGTATGATGATTTCCTCAACACCATATATCATTCAGCCAAGTGGCCGAAGCCCGTTTGTGATAAATTGCACAGGCTTGTTACAAAGACACAACTCAAATAATATTCATTTTGGGGAGGTTTAGGTAACAATCTTTTCTTTTGTATATTTATGCATGTTTTCTATATGTATGTTGGAGCTAATTTTTGGTATCTGGTCTCTGGTGTGCCCATTTACTTAGTAAAAATCATATTTTTTAGTTCTCAACTTAAGAAAAAAATAATGCTCATATGTACTTCGATAAAACGAGCCACCTCATCATATTTCCATTAAAGACACCGCCAATTGAACTTACAAGAGTTTTGAACCAAAAGGAAGCTCATCCAGGAACCGTAAATTGCTTATTCCATGCACCAGAAAGCGACAGAAGAACAACGACTCCGGGAAGCAACTTTTTGCACATTCAACTTTCACATTCAAATCCTGAGCACAATCGGGCTCTAACCATCGCATACTTCACATGTATTGCAAGATAATTCTAGGTGTTAACCCTAGCATCAAACATATACTGGATTACCAGATAATCATGTATTGTTTCCTTTTCTAACATAATCATCTTTTGTTTCGAACAAGGAAAATAACCAAAATATTGATTTTTTATGAGAAATACGACACACTAGAACCAAAAAAAAACATATGAGATCTTATCTGTGTGATAAAAAATGATATTGTTAATTATTCAGAAGGTAGAAATACATTGAGTCATTACATACACCACAATGGAATGACATATGCTCCATTTATTTTATAGATTAGGATGCATATCTAGAAACTCAAACATGTCCTTAATTTGTGCACTGGTCCTCCGCGTAATCAGCCAACGTTTCACTTAGTTGTGGTTGTTCTCCCAGAACTGAGCCTGGAGCCAGTCTATTGTATTCTTTTCCACCTGAAACGCCTTGGCAAGAACATCATCGGAAATTTGTGGGTCCGACCCAAACACCGCATTGGCAATTGTGATAGCCCCTGGGTTCTGGCTGCTGAGCTGCAATTGCAACGGCGGGCTTGTGGGGGTTGGGGTTGAATTGGAAGTGGATGAGCCCCACGGGGAAAACAAACACATCACCTTTGTTAAGAACCTTGGAGAGAAACTTGTTTTTGCTTGGGGCGGGCTGGTTGGATGTGACAAAGCCAACGTACAGTGTCCCCTCGAGCACCGTGAGGATCTCAGTGGCGTGAGGGTGCGTATGTGGTGGGTTCTGACCCAAGGGAGCATAGTCGATGCGCGCAATTGAGATGCCGAGGGTGTTGAGTCCAGCAATCTGCATGACGTTGATCAAAGTGACGTTGGATCCAACCTTGTTGGTCACCCTAGGCTTGTCGAGGTTGGCTGCCTTGAAGAAGTCATCTGCGTTAACTTCCATCGGGTTCTTGCAAACAAAGCCATTGACACGAACTGGTTCATAGAGGAGATGTGACATGTAAGCTCAGACCTTAGAAAGTTGTTTCGACTTGCATATAATTTACAGAAATAGATTTCAACATATTTATTTGGTGAGAACATGATGAGAAACCGGATAGTACCTGGTGAATTCATGTCGGCGACACAAAAGTCCTGGAGGGGGCTAGGATCGGAGGCAGTGGCCTGCCATGAGACCAACGCAAGAAGAGTGGCGAGGAGAAGGAAGTAAGAGGACGATGCCATATGATTTGTTTTCTCTCTCTCTCTCTCTCTCTCTCTCTCTCTCTTTCTCTCTTGTGTTCCTGTTTGTGATTGTGGTGTACGTGAGTGTTGGTTTGAAACTGCAGGGGATGTATGAGTTTATATAGGTGCAGCGAGTAGCGCCTGAACTCGTGAGCAATAATAGACCTAGTCAAGTGAAACAAACCAACCAATTGAACTGGTCTCTTGCTGCTAATTAAACTACTGCATATACTTTACAGGCTCCAATTTAAGACACGTTTTCCCTTTAAAGAAACAATGCAGCGTATACAGGCATATAAAGCTATTCTATCGTGATGTGTACGGCTGAGTAGTAATTATGAATGTTTCTCCATCTCACCCGTGTCGCCACAATGCATGCAGGGCCGATTCCAGGAAAATTCACCGCCCATCACTATTAAGGAAAAGATTTTTAAGAAAAGAAGCGTCCGGCACTAGTTTAATTAGATATCATATACTCGGTCATAGTCGGAACCAGCGCAGATGAAACCAGTCAAAGAGCAGTTGAGAAGCCAAGTCAGGTAAGGCAATCAATCGTTTTCTAGCTCGATGCCGACATAGATAAAGTCACCTACTCACGCGTAGGCTTGATTCATGGGCGCATGACTTCTAAAGACATATAAAGTGACTACTACCCCTGCTCTTTTTCTAAATCATGTGTTCAATCAACGCTTTTCAAACTATGAAATTATATAATTGCCAATAGATTTTTCATGGAATCCAGCAACAAAAGGCGACGGAGCAATTAGCAGATTTGTAGCAACCCCTGTATGTTATCATCATGCCAGTCAGATATTTACTTGGTCAGATGTCTCTCTAAGTGGTTGAGTACTTGCAGGAAGAAGCGACGACATTAATGGACGAAGTGCCCAACCAAAAGGAGAGCTGATACAAATGCCATGACGATGGAGAGCAGGATGTTTCCATATGATCTTAGCAAGACTAGTTAACATCTTATTGCGAAGAGTTTTATCACACATGACCAGTTCAGTTTATAAATCTAACAATCTGGTTAGCCTTCCTGACTAGGTTCATGGCACCAGACCTCACCTGCTTCTTTTGCTAGAGTAAATAGTAGTGATCTAAAAGCTCTTATATTTCTTCTGGAGAGAGTACCTCCAATGAAAAGACTAGGCCAGGCGGCCATTCATAAACAGATTAATTTCTTGGAGGTGTGTGTTGGCAGTTTTACTGTAGAAAGAAGTTTCCAGAAGATGATTTAATTGCTTCTATCACAACCATCTTAAAAAGAAACAACTCAAATAATAATTGTTTTTGGGACTCGGTTATCTACAATAGTTTTGCTGTGGAATGATGAATCAAACTTACAAGAGTTTTGTACCAAAAGGAAGACAAACAAAACATTCAGGAAAAACAGAACTAACGGCAACCAAAACAGCAAGTTTCAGTAGCAAAGGAAACATAAACTACATCTTTCATGCACCGGAAACACAGACCACAAGAACGACTACAGGAAGCAACTTTTGCACATTGCAACTTCCCAGCACATTACATATTTCGCTTCTGATTAAATTTTTGCATAAATTCTTCAAGTTTCCATTTAATATGCCTAAGCGTTACTGCATCATTTGATGTACGGCTGAGTAGTAATTATGATTATTTATCCATCTCAGCCAAGTCGGCACAATACAAGCATGGCTGGCTCCATGAAAAGTCACCACCCCTCACCATAGTTTATTAGATATCATGTACTTGGTCATGGTGAGAACTGGTCCTCACGAGGTCAAAGAGCAGCTGATAGAAGCCAAGTGATGTAAAGCAATCGTTTTCTACCTAGACAAAGTCACCTGCTTAGCTTTATGTACTCCCTCAATTATTTCAGGTGCTACAGAATGCATGCAATCAAGCTTTTCAAGTTGTGGCCACTAACATAAGCAAACTATATATTTGTCACTCGATTTGTCATGAACAATACTGTGCACAAGATATGGCATGGGATAAAAATAACATAAACATAATTATACATTATATATGTGTGTTAGCAGCTTAATGTACATATGGTTAAAAAGCATGGTTAGAGATATAATGGAATATCTTACTGTCCTCCAGAACCAAGGGAAAAAATAACCAGAGAAACTTTGCAAATGAGTCATCTAGTTCTATACAAAATATTAGGTTGGAAGATGACGTTGTAGTTAACGGGTTGTGTCGATGAGAAAGAAATCGAGGTGCGTCATTCCATGCATGAATGCACCTAATACACAACTATTATATGTAGCAGCCCCTATTGTCATCACATCAATAAGATATTTACTTGGTCAAACTTTCTCTAAATGGTTAATTACATTAATCCACGACGCATAAACAATGACGATAGGGAGCAGAAACAATTCATGTGATATTAGTAAGAGTAGTTAACGTCCCCTTGCTAACAGGTTGATCATGATCATTTCAATGGATAAATCTGACAATCTAGTCGGCCTTTCTTGAGTAGGCTCATGACACACCTCGCATGCCTCTTTTGTTAGAGTAAACATTGCACCAAATGACTGGGCTGGGTGGCCACTCATAAACTGATTAATTCTTGGAGGTGTGTGTGTAGTTTTGATACAGAAAAGATGTTTCCATCAGACAAATAAAAGGGTTCCAGAAAGAAGAAGTCAAGCCCCAACATCATCCTCATGGAGAACATGTGAGGCTATCTCCGATGTGGGGCCTAGACCCACACACTCTCCACCTCCCTGGTAGCTATCGATCGGCACCACGTCGAGCAAAGCCCCGGGCGATGATAAGCGGCAGTGGGATGTCCCTTCTCCCTGCTCCACCCCCTAGTCTCTATGGGCTAATCCTAGCACCTCACACCAACGCCACTGCTATCCCCTGCCTTCAGAGGTGGGCCGCTGACCTGAGATTTCGTCGCATGTCTAGTGGGGTCATGGTTCACTTGGTCCGTATGTGGATCAGGGAACTCTGCCTGGAGGCGATGCTCTCCCAGATCAGGAAGCATCATGGTCGTTGTCCTGTGAGGGGCGATTGCGGTCAGACGAGATGTGGCTGCCCATAGCCTCTCACGGGTGAGGTACCACCGTAGGTGAGGTACTCTCTGCGCCCACTCGGAATGGTCAGGTGGGTTCGTTGGCGGTCATAGGCCCGACCGGATCTGGCCGTGGTCATGGACTTGGGCCACGCCGAGCCTCGCTATGGTATGATGGCTTTCACGGTGACCTCGTACAAACAGCTTGGTGGCGGGGCATGGGTTTGGGGTGTCGACGTTGAGGCGATGGCCCTAGAAGGCAGGCTGGACGTCTGGCGAGGGTGTAGGACGGTCCAAGAGACAGTTCGGTGCCTCGTCGCTGGTGGAGGTGATGTCTTGGAAGTCACGTCCCTCTTGGGGTCGTCGCCATTGTTCTCCCTCCCTCCTAGCCCAGGGTGAAATGGCCCCACAGCGGACGCAGTGGTGGCGGTGCAATGCGTCATGACCATCTTGGGTTCTTCATCGGTGAGTGTAGTCGTCTTTCAGTTGCGGTGGTGTATTCAGAATGGCACGGCGCTCCAATCGGCCCAACCTCAAATCGGGTGACTCACCGTATTGCTTGCACCTATCTTGTACATGCGGCAATGTCCTCCTTTCATCCTCTCTGCTCGCTGGTAGGGTCAACGCTCAACTGTTTAGGCAGAGGGTCCTCTCTAACAGCAGTTGGGTGGTGTCGATGCGACGAAGTCCGGTGTTTTCTTGAAGGTGGCATGTGGTTGAATGTCGCCGTCGGTCCTGGTTGAGTCTTCAGGTGGTCCAGCCTCTCCGTGCTTCCTCTCGGTGGCATGCTGTATGCATCCAATTGGGCACTTCCGGTGCTGGTTAGTGTGTTTGCCTTGGTTTGCCATGCTTTCTTTGATCATCTTGTATGATGATTTCCTCAACACCATATATCATTCAGCCAAGTGGCCGAAGCCCGTTTGTGATAAATTGCACAGGCTTGTTACAAAGACACAACTCAAATAATATTCATTTTGGGGAGGTTTAGGTAACAATCTTTTCTTTTGTATATTTATGCATGTTTTCTATATGTATGTTGGAGCTAATTTTTGGTATCTGGTCTCTGGTGTGCCCATTTACTTAGTAAAAATCATATTTTTTAGTTCTCAACTTAAGAAAAAAATAATGCTCATAAGTACTTCGATAAAACGAGCCACCTCATCATATTTCCATTAAAGACACCGCCAATTGAACTTACAAGAGTTTTGAACCAAAAGGAAGCTCATCCAGGAACCGTAAATTGCTTATTCCATGCACCAGAAAGCGGCAGAGAAGAACAACGACTCCGGGAAGCAACTTTTTTTGCACATTCAACTTTCACATTCAAATCCTGAGCACAATCGGGCTCTAACCATCGTGATACTTCACATGTATTGCAAGATAATTCTAGGTGTTAACCCTAGCATCAAACATATACTTGGATTACCAGATAATCATGTATTGTTTCCTTTTCTAACATAATCATCTTTTGTTTCGAACAAGGGAAAATAACCAAAATATTGATTTTTTTATGAGAAATACGACACACTAGAACCAAAAAAACATATGAGATCTTATCTGTGTGATAAAAATGATATTGTTAATTATTCAGAAGGTAGAAATACATTGACTCATTACATACACAACAATGGAATGACATATGCTCCATTTATTTTATAGATTAGGATGCATATCTAGAAACTCAAACATGTCCTTAATTTGTGCACTGGTCCTCCAGCGTAATCAGCCAACGTTTTACTTAGTTGTGGTTGTTCTCCCAGAACTGAGCCTGGAGCCAGTCTATTGTATTCTTTTCCACCTGAAACGCCTTGGCAAGAACATCATCGGAAATTTGTGGGTCCGACCCAAACACCGCATTGGCAATTGTGATAGCCCCCGGTTCTGGCTGCTGAGCGCGGCAATTGCAACGGCGGGCTTGTGGGGTTGGGGTTGAATTGAAGTGGATGAGCCCCACGGGAAAACAAACACATCACCTTTGTTAAGAACCTTGGAGAAACTTGTTTTTGCTTGGGGCGGGCTGGTTGGATGTGACAAAGCCAACGTACAGTGTCCCCTCGAGCACCGTGGAGGATCTCAGTGGCGTGAGGGTGCGTATGTGGTGGGTTCTGACCCAAGGGAGCATAGTCGGCGCGCGCAATTGAGATGCCGAGGGTGTTGAGTCCAGCAATCTGCATGACGTTGATCAAAGTGACGTTGGATCCAACCTTGTTGGTCACCCTAGGCTTGTCGAGGTTGGCTGCCTTGAAGAAGTCATCTGCGTTAACTTCCATCGGGTTCTTGCAAACAAAGCCATTGACACGAACTGGTTCATAGAGGAGATGTGACATGTAAGCTCAGACCTTAGAAAGTTGTTTCGACTTGCATATAATTTACAGAAATAGATTTCAACATATTTATTTGGTGAGAACATGATGAGAAACCGGATAGTACCTGGTGAATTCATGTCGGCGACACAAAAGTCCTGGAGGGGGCTAGGATCGGAGGCAGTGGCCTGCCATGAGACCAACGCAAGAAGAGTGGCGAGGAGAAGGAAGTAAGAGGACGATGCCATATGATTTGTTTTCTCTCTCTCTCTCTCTCTCTCTCTCTCTCTCTCTCTTTCTCTCTTGTGTTCCTGTTTGTGATTGTGGTGTACGTGAGTGTTGGTTTGAAACTGCAGGGGATGTATGAGTTTATATAGGTGCAGCGAGTAGCGCCTGAACTCGTGAGCAATAATAGACCTAGTCAAGTGAAACAAACCAACCAATTGAACTGGTCTCTTGCTGCTAATTAAACTACTGCATATACTTTACAGGCTCCAATTTAAGACACGTTTTCCCTTTAAAGAAACAATGCAGCGTATACAGGCATATAAAGCTATTCTATCGTGATGTGTACGGCTGAGTAGTAATTATGAATGTTTCTCCATCTCACCCGTGTCGCCACAATGCATGCAGGGCCGATTCCAGGAAAATTCACCGCCCATCACTATTAAGGAAAAGATTTTTAAGAAAAGAAGCGTCCGGCACTAGTTTAATTAGATATCATATACTCGGTCATAGTCGGAACCAGCGCAGATGAAACCAGTCAAAGAGCAGTTGAGAAGCCAAGTCAGGTAAGGCAATCAATCGTTTTCTAGCTCGATGCCGACATAGATAAAGTCACCTACTCACGCGTAGGCTTGATTCATGGGCGCATGACTTCTAAAGACATATAAAGTGACTACTGCCCCTGCTCTTTTTCTAAATCATGTGTTCAATCAACGTTTTCAAACTATGAAATTATATAATTGCCAATAGATTTTTCATGGAATCCAGCAACAAAAGGCGACGGAGCAATTAGCAGATTTGTAGCAACCCCTGTATGTTATCATCATGCCAGTCAGATATTTACTTGGTCAGATGTCTCTCTAAGTGGTTGAGTACTTGCAGGAAGAAGCGACGACATTAATGGACGAAGTGCCCAACCAAAAGGAGAGCTGATACAAATGCCATGACGATGGAGAGCAGGATGTTTCCATATGATCTTAGCAAGACTAGTTAACATCTTATTGCGAAGAGTTTTATCACACATGACCAGTTCAGTTTATAAATCTAACAATCTGGTTAGCCTTCCTGACTAGGTTCATGGCACCAGACCTCACCTGCTTCTTTTGCTAGAGTAAATAGTAGTGATCTAAAAGCTCTTATATTTCTTTACGGAGAGAGTACCTCCAATGAAAAAGACTAGGCCAGGCGGCCATTCATAAACAGATTAATTTCTTGGAGGTGTGTGTTGGCAGTTTTACTGTAGAAAGAAGTTTCAGAAGATGATTTAATTGCTTCTATCACAACCATCTTAAAAAGAAACAACTCAAATAATAATTGTTTTTGGGACTCGGTTATCTACAATAGTTTTGCTGTGGAATGATGAATCAAACTTACAAGAGTTTTGTACCAAAAGGAAGACAAACAAAACATTCAGGAAAAACAGAACTAACGGCAACCAAAACAGCAAGTTTCAGAGCAAAGGAAACATAAACTACATCTTTCATGCACCGGAAACACAGACCACAAGAACGACTACAGGAAGCAACTTTTGCACATTGCAACTTCCCAGCACATTACATATTTCGCTTCTGATTAAATTTTTGCATAAATTCTTCAAGTTTCCATTTAATATGCCTAAGCGTTACTGCATCATTTGATGTACGGCTGAGTAGTAATTATGATTATTTATCCATCTCAGCCAAGTCGGCACAATACAAGCATGGCTGGCTCCATGAAAAGTCACCACCCCTCACCATAGTTTATTAGATATCATGTACTTGGTCATGGTGAGAACTGGTCCTCACGAGGTCAAAGAGCAGCTGATAGAAGCCAAGTGATGTAAAGCAATCGTTTTCTACCTAGACAAAGTCACCTGCTTAGCTTTATGTACTCCCTCAATTATTTCAGGTGCTATAGAATGCATGCAATCAAGCTTTTCAAGTTGTGGCCACTAACATAAGCAAACTATATATTTGTCACTCGATTTGTCATGAACAATACTGTGCACAAGATATGGCATGGGACAAAAATAACATAAACATAATTATACATTATATATGTGTGTTAGCAGCTTAATGTACATATGGTTAAAAAGCATGGTTAGAGATATAATGGAATATCTTACTGTCCTCCAGAACCAAGGGAAAAATAACCAGAGAAACTTTGCAAATGAGTCATCTAGTTCTATACAAAATATTAGGTTGGAAGATGACGTTGTAGTTAACGGGTTGTGTCGATGAGAAAGAAATCGAGGTGCGTCATTCCATGCATGAATGCACCTAATACACAACTATTATATGTAGCAGCCCCTATTGTCATCACATCAATAAGATATTTACTTGGTCAAACTTTCTCTAAATGGTTAATTACATTAATCCACGCACGCATAAACAATGACGATAGGGAGCAGAAACAATTCATGTGATATTAGTAAGAGTAGTTAACGTCCCCTTGCTAACAGGTTGATCATGATCATTTCAATGGATAAATCTGACAATCTAGTCGGCCTTTCTTGAGTAGGCTCATGACACACCTCGCATGCCTCTTTTGTTAGAGTAAACATTGCACCAAATGACTGGGCTGGGTGGCCACTCATAAACTGATTAATTCTTGGAGGTGTGTGTGTAGTTTTGATACAGAAAAGATGTTTCCATCAGACAAATAAAAGGGTTCCAGAAAGAAGAAGTCAAGCCCCAACATCATCCTCATGGAGAACATGTGAGGCTATCTCCGATGTGGGGCCTAGACCCACACTCTCCACCTCCCTGGTAGCTATCGATCGGCACCACGTCGAGCAAAGCCCAGGCGATGATAAGCGGCGGTGGGATGTCCCTTCTCCTGCTCCACCCCTAGTCTCTATGGGCTAATCCTAGCACCTCACACCAACGCCACTGCTATCCCCTGCCTTGAGGTGGGCCACTGACCTGAGATTTCGTCGCATGTCTAGTGGGGTCATGGTTCACTTGGTCCGTATGTGGATCAGGGAACTCTGCCGAGGCGATGCTCTCCTGCACCAGGAAGCATCATGGTCGTTGTCTGTGAGGGGCGATTGCGGTCGACGAGATGTGGCTGCCCATAGCCTCTCACGGGTGAGGTACCACCGTGGGTGAGGTACTCTCTGCGCCCACTCGGAATGGTCAGGTGGGTTCGTTGGCGGTCATAGGCCCGACCGGATCTGGCCGTGGTCATGGACTTGGGCCACGTCGAGCCTCGCTATGGTATGATGGCTTTCACCGGTGACCTCGTACAAACAGCTTGGTGGCGGGGCATGGGTTTGGGGTGTCGTACGTTGAGGCGATGGCCCTAGAAGGCAGGCTGGACGTCTGGCGAGGGTGTAGGACGGTCCAAGAGACAGTTCGGTGCCTCGACGCTGGTGGAGGTGATGTCTTGGAAGTCACGTCCCTCTTGGGGTCGTCGCCATTGTTCTCCCGCCCTCCTAGCTCAGGGTGAAATGGCCCCACAGCGGACGCAGATGGTGGCGGTGCAATGCGTCATGACCATCTTGGGTTCTTCATCGGTGAGTGTAGTCGTCTTTCGATTGCGGTGGTGTATTCAGAATGGCACGGCGCTCAATCGGCCCAACCTCAAATCGGGTGACTCACCGTATTGCTTGCACCTATCTTGTACATGCGGCAATGTCCTCCTTTCATCCTCTCTGCTTTCATTGGTAGGGTCAACGCTCAACTGTTTAGGCAGAGGGTCCTCTCTAACAGCAGTTGGGTGGTGTCAATGCGACGAAGTCCGGTGTTTTCTTGAAGGTGGCATGTGGTTGAATGTCACCTTCGGTCCTGGTTGAGTCTTCAGGTGGTCCAGCCTCTCCGTGCTTCCTCTCGGTGGCATGCTGTATGCATCCAATTGGGCACTTCCGGTGCTTGTTAGCGTGTTTGCCTTGGTTTGCCATGCTTTCTTTGATCATCTTGTATGATGATTTCCTCAACACCATATATCATTCAGCCAAGTGGCCGAAGCCCGTTTGTGATAAATTGCACAGGCTTGTTACAAAGAAACAACTCAAATAATATTCATTTTGGGGAGGTTTAGGTAACAATCTTTTCTTTTGTATATTTATGCATGTTTTCTATATGTATGTTGGAGCTAATTTTTGGTATCTGGTCTCTGGTGTGCCCATTTACTTTGTAAAAATCATATTTTTTAGTTCTCAACTTAAGAAAAAAAAAATAATGCTCATAAGTATTTCGATAAAACGAGCCACCTCATCATATTTCCATTAAAGCAACCGCCAATTGAACTTACAAGAGTTTTGAACCAAAAGGAAGCTCATCCAGGAACCGTAAATTGCTTATTGCATGCACCAAAAAGTGAGAGAGCAGAACAACGACACCAAGAAACAAACTTTCGCACATTCAACTTTCACATTTAAATCCTGAGCACAATCGGGCTCCAACCATCGTGATACTTAGCATGTATTGCAAGATAATCGTGGCGTTCAACCCTATCATCAAACATATCTGGATTACCAGATAATCGTGTATTGTTTCCTTTTTAACCTAATCATCTATTGTTTGAGCAAGGGAAAAGAACCGAAAATAATGATTTTTTTATGAGAAATACGACACACTAGAACCAAAAAAGCATATCAGGTCATATCAGTGTCATAAAAAATGATGTCAATTATTCAGAAGGTAGAAATACATTCACTCATTACAGACACAACAATGGAATGACATATGCTCCATTTATTTTATAGATTCGGATGCATATCTAGAAACTCAAACATGTCCTTAATTTGTGCACTGGTCCTCTGTGTAATCAGCCAACATTTCACTTAGTTGTGGTTGTTCTCCCAGAACTGAGCTGGAGCCAGTCTATTGTATTCTTTTCCACCTGAAACGCCTTGGCAAGAACATCATCGGATATTGGTGGGTCTGACCCAAACACCGCATTGGCAATTGTGATAGCCCCTGGATTCTGGCTGCTAAGCGCGGCAATTGCAACGGCGGGCTTGTGGGGGTTGGGGTTGAATTGGAAGTGGATAAGCCCCACGGGGAAGACAAACACATCACCTTTGTTGAGCACCTTGGAGAGAAACTTGTTTCTGTTTGGGGCGGGCTGGTTGGATGTGACAAAGCCAACGTGACAGTGTCCCCTCGAGCACCGTGAGGATCTCAGTGGGCGCGAGGGTGCGTATGTGGTGGGTTCTGACCCAAGGGAGCATAGTCGATGCGCCGCAATTGAGATGCCGAGGGTGTTGAGTCCAGCAATCTGCATGACGTTGATCAAAGTGACGTTGGATCCAACCTTGTTGGTCACCCTAGGCTTGTCGAGGGCGGCTGCCTTGAAGAAGTCATCAGCGTTGACCTCCATTGGGTTCTTGCACACAAACCCATTGACACGTACTGGTGCATAGAAGAGATTTATAATGTAAGCCTAGGTCTTACAAAGTAGTTTGAACATGCATATAATTTTCAGAAATTCATTTCAACATATGTATTTGGTGGTAGCAGGACGGGAAAGCAGGAAGTAAGCAGTACCTGGTGAATGCATGTCGGCGACACAAAAGTCCTGGAGAGGGCCAGGGTCGGAGGCAACGGCCTGCCATGAGACCAAGGCAAGAAGAGCGGCGAGGAGAAGGAAGGAAGGGGAGGATGCCATGTGATTTGAGCTTCCTTCGCTCTTCTTTTCTCTTGTTTTCGTGTGTGTGAGTGATGGTTTGAGTGTGCAGGGGAAGCATGTGTTTATATTGGCGCAACGAGCAGTGTGAACCTGAGGGCAATGGACATAGTCAAGCGGAAAGGAGCAACCCATAGAAATGGTATCTGGCTGGTGACTACTAGGTTATTTTGCATAAACTTTTGAGACATGGTCAGCCATACTCAAATCCAGGAAAAGTTCTGTGCATCATCAAGTTCACTTTTAGTATGCCTAAGGGACACATTTCCCCTTTAATAATTTATAAATAAAGAAGCAAATTAAACTACTCCATCTGAGACTAGATATGAGTAACAGTCTGGATTGTGTCAACTATGCCTGGTCAAATTTGAAATCGGGGCACGTCAATCCATGCATGAGTGCACCTAACACAACTATTATATGTAGCAGCCCCTGTTATGATCAAGTCAATCAGATATATATGTCATGCCTGGTCAAATTTCTCTCCAAGTGGTTGAGTACTTGCAGCAAGAAGCTTACGACGATGGCGACAACGACACGGCGATGGAGAGCAGGAACTTTTCATCTGATCTTACAAGAGTGGTTACCATCTTCTTGCAAAGAGTTTTCATCACGCATGACCAGTTCAGTGCATAAATCTAACAATCTAGTCCTGGCTAAGGAAGGTTCATGACCAGTTTTGTCATGGATGTTCAGGTCCATGCATGTTACAACAACAGAAATGGCAGCCTTTTCTGGTTTACTCCAACAGGACGGAGAACGGGAAGCTACCTACAGCAAGGAGGAGGAGGAGGAGGAGCGGCGCGCTGCTGGCGGGTGTAGTCCCAGATGGCGATGGCGGCGCTGACATGTACGTTGAGTGACCGGACGACGCCAAGCTGCGGGATCTCGACGCACACGTCCACCGCCTCCTGGATGATGTCCACCGGATGCCCTCCTTCTCCCTGCCCAGCACCACCACCGTCTTGGCCGGGAACACAAACTTCGTCCAGCGCCACGCTGTTGGCTGTCTGCTCCAGACCCACCACCGTGTACCCCTCCGCCTGCTTCCTCTGCAAGAACGCCCTCACGCTCTCTGCCGGCACCTCTACCATGGGCACCCACTTCCCGCCCGTCACGCTGATCAGCCGGAACTGCTTGTCCTGGACCACCCCATGTCCCCACCGCCAGCCCGCCCGCCCTGAATATCTCTTGACGTCCGGGTCAGCCCCGCCAGGTTCGGGATCCGCTCCACCAGGGACGCCACCACGATCAAATCCTGCCGGCTCTGCCTCACAGTCTCTGCTGCCTCCTTCCTTGATTCCACTGCTAGGTTGAACGTGTCGTCGTCTTCCTCCATCTCAAAGAGCAGCCGTGAGATGTCGTTGTTCCCCATGACTGCGCCGTTACTGCTCGGTGATTGCTCCGAGTCCCGGTGGGGTATGATCTTCTTCTGGAAATCTTGACTGGCTACTATCTTCTCTTCGGTGCCCTCCTCGTGTTTTCTCACCGCCAGGCCCTCATTCTTGATTGTTGCTGAATCCTTTATCATAGAATGCCTCAGCTCCTCCCTCACGTCCTGATGGTACATGCAGCTAAATAATTAGGGGGATGCAGTTTCAAGCAACACAAGAAGATACCTCCAGTTCAAAGTGCTTACATTCAAAAAGTTATTTACTCGCTCCAACACCGACACTGGAACACATTCAAAGCCAGACGACTGCATAAAAAACAGCATATTCAGAATTATAACAGAAATGCCGAAAGGTTCAGTGCTGCATAAAAAACATAATAACATCACTAGAATCCTCCATGACTTTGACACGGTATAACCATACTGGTTGTCGAGTAAGAAACAATGACAGCATATAGAAAACTTTAGACAGCATTGCATAAGATGACAGTTTTAATTGCTTATATCACAAGCTTCTTACAAAGAAACAACTCAAATAATAATTGTTTTTGGCACTCAGACATCTACAATGGTTTTCTGGGCAACGATCAATCAAACTTACAAGAGTTTTCAACCAAAAGAAAGCTAAAACAAAACATCCAGGAAAAATGAAACTATCATCAACCAAAACAGCATGTTTCATAGCAAAGGAAACGTAAACTACTTCTCTCATGCACCAGCAAGACAAACCACAACAATGATTCTAGGAAGCAAGTTTTGCACATTCAACTTGCACATTGCAACCTCACACTACCATATAATTATATAATCATCTATTCGCTTATGCTTAAATTTTTGCATAAACTTCTCAATTTTGTTTTAATATGCCTAAGCGTTACTGCATCATCTGATGTATGGCTGAGTAGAAATTACGATCGCTTAGCCATCTCACCCAAGTCGTCACAATGCATGCAATGGTCATGAAAAGTCACCAACCATCACCATAGTTTATTAGATATCACATACTTGGTCATGGTGAGAACAGGTGTGCACGAGGTCAAAGAGCAGTTGAGAAAAGCCAAGTGATGTAAAGCAATCGTTTTCTACCTAGACAAAGTCATCTGCTTAGATTTGTCCACTCTCCATTCTTCTAATTTGCTACAGAATGCGTGCAACCAAGCTTTTCAAGTAGTGGCCACTAACATAATCAAACTATATGTTTGTCACCGGACTTGTCATGAACAATACTGTGCACAATATTTTTTTTTAGAACCATGGGCACGCATTATGCCATGGAGGTGTTACATTCGTCGAGCATAATCTTTCTAATACTCGCAGGTACATCTGCGATCGTCCTGAAGTCGCCAGTTCGTCGGGCAGTAGCTGCAACCGTGTGCCAGCAAATTCTTCTTGCGGCTGATCACACAACATTCCATGCTTGAGAACACCAAGGAGACCCTTTTGATTTCTCCGATCAGAGCATACCATGGGGATCTGCATGTTGTGTCCAGCAGAACGTCCCTTGCAACAGACGAGCAGTCCATTTCCAATACAAGGGCCCATGGTACAGCTTCGCAAATTCTGAGAGTCCCATTACAGCAGCCGAGGCTTCCGCTTCTTCCACTGATTGGCATTGGTTCAGGCGCCGCCCGACAGCCACAAAAACCAGCCCCTGTGGTCTCTGGCGACTCGCCCCACGTGTCTCCAGTCTCAGCGTCAAATGCCGCATCGCAATTCAGTTTCACCGTACCCGGATTGGGTGCTTCCCACTGATTGGACACTAACGAGACTGGTTTGCAAGGATTGCTACAGAACAGGGATACTGTATTTTTATTGATGTCCCGTGCTTCCTTCTGCATGGCCGTGTGCACATCCTCCTCGAGTCTAATCAGCTGTTGCACCGCTCCCTTCACTGTTTCTCTCCCATCCCCATGAACTATATTATTTCTTACATGCCAAGCCTTCCCAAGTATTAGCAGAATCCGGCTTCTGATCATCTCTGGGTTCTTCAATAGAAGCATCTGCAGCCAATCTCTGCCTGTGAATCTGAACTCACACTCTTTCGGGATTTCCCATTTTGTCCTTAGAGCACAACGCAGGGCTTTGCTTTTGGTACATGTGATGACTGCATGGAACTCGTCCTCTCTCTCCATTCCATAGATATCACACACATCTTCGTTAACAATTGTCCGTCTGAAAAGATTGTGCTTTGTGGCTAACGAATTAGTTGCCACTCGCCAGCCAAAAATCTTGACTTTCTCCGGCACGCGGGCTTTCCAGATCACATCCCAAATTTTCCTATCACAGGGATCACTTGCCGAGCTTGAGGGAAGTTTAGTTCCTTGTCTTTTCAGAGCGTCTGCCAATTTATACGCACTCTTCACCGTGAACACGCCAGTTTTCTCATAATGCCAGGCCACTTTGTCCTCCATACCAATAGAGGGTAGGCGAATTCTGCATATCTCCTCGGCATCAAACGAGTGGAAGATTTGCCTTACTAGCACCGTATTCCATGTATTTGTGTCTGAATCTATGAGCTGGTTGACCCACCTTAACCTCGACCGTCTTGTGAATTCTGCCGTCTTGAGCCCTTCTTTGCATGGAATCCATTGGTCCCTCGTGATTTGTATTTTCCTTCCATTCCCCACGCGCCAAATTAAGCCCTGCTTGAGTAGTTCCAAACCACATTCTATGCCTCTCCAAGCAGGGGACGCGTCCAACGAGAAGACCGTGTCCAGAAGGTCTCCCTTGGGGTAATATTTTGATTTTAAAACTCTAGCGCACAGTCTCTCCGGATACCGGATCAACCTCCATCCTTGGCGTGCTAATAATGCTTGGTTAAACAAGTGCATATCGCGAAATCCTATTCCTCCATCTCTCTTCGGTTTTATCATGCTCTCCCACGCCATCCAGTGTACCTTCCTTTGCTCATCTTTATCTCCCCACCAAAAATCCCTAATAACCTTCTCATAATTGTCACAGAAGCTTTGGTTTAGTTTAAACACACACATGGTGAAGGTTGGGAGGGCCTGTGCAACAGATTTCACATGCACCTCCTTAGCCGCTTGGGACATGTATCTTTCATTCCACACATTGCATCTCTTGCCAAACCTGTCCATAATAGGCTGGAATTTCTCATTTTCATTCTACCTTCTGGGCGTAGGGAGCCCCAAATACTTACTCTCGAATGAGGCTGAGACTACTCCCAAAGTCCTCATGATTCCGTCCCTGACATTGGCCTGGCTAGCTTCACTAAAGAGAAGGGAGCATTTATCTTGACTTAGGAGCTGCCCCGTACTTCTCTGGAACACTTCCAACACCTCTCGGACTTTCACAGCTTGGTCCATGTTTGCTTTAAAGAACAGCAAGCTATCATCAGCGAAGAGCAGATTTGAGATCCCGGGGCTTCCCCTAGCAATCTTTATGGGTGTCAATGAGCCGCTCATCACCTCTCTATTTAGAAGAGTGGATAAACCGTCAGCCACAAACAGAAACAAATACGGGCTTAGTGGGTCACCTTGTCGTAGGCCTCTGGATGGTGAAAACAACATTTGCAGGAGTTCCCCATTGCATTTGACAGAGAACCGAACTGATTTTATGCACGTCATCACCCAATTAATCCACTTTGGATCAAAACCTATTTTTTGTAGAGTACACTCCAAGAAATTCCAGTCAACTCGATCATAGGCTTTGGCCAAGTCCAGCTTGTACGCACAAAAATTGTCCCTCTGATTCTTACTGTGTTGTATTTTGTGGAAACATTCAAACGCAATGATCGCATTGTCCGTTATCATGCGCCCTGGAATAAATGCGCTTTGGGTTTCTGAAATGATATCATCAAGGAATGGGCGTAAACGGTTGACCAAAATTTTTGAGATCACCTTGTATATCACGTTGCACAAGCTAATGGGCCGGTAATCCTTAATGCTCAAGGGATTATTACTTTTCGGGATAAGAACAATGGTGGTGTCGTTCACTCCTTCAGGCATGATCCCATCATCAAAAACTTCTTCACTCCCTTCACCACATCCGCTTTCAAAACCCCCAGTTCCTTTGATAGAAACGCTGGGAATCCGTCTGGCCCGGTGCTTTAAGCGGCCCGATTTGGAATAAAGCATCGCCCACCTCCTCATCGGTAACTGGTTTGGTAAGCGCCATGTTCATGTTCTCATCTACTTTATTTGGAATTATTTGGATCAGATCTTGGGCCGCCACCCCTTCATCACGCTTGTACAGGTTCTTGAAAAAATTATTTATTTCCTCCTGTATATCCTTCTCGCTTTCTGCCCAACTCCCATCCTCCTTTTTAATTTTTAGGATTTTGTTTTTCTTCCTGCGCCAATTTGCTTTCCGATGGAAAAACTCAGTATTTCTGTCGCCTTCACGCAGCCATGTAATACGTGACCTTTGTCTCCACATAATCTCCTCTCTGAGTAGCCACTCATCCATCTCTGCTTCAATTTCCTTGATCTTATTTTCAGTCACACGAGAGGTTGGTTGGGCTCTTAGCATTTTCAAACCATCCCTCAAGCTTTTCAGTTTATCTTGGACTGAGCAGAATTCCTTCTGAGCCCAAGTACTCAGGATGTCCTGCATGTTCGTTAGTTTCTTAGAGATATCCTCTAGTGACGAGCTAGCCCCTCCTTCACTCCAAGATTTGCTGATTACCTCACCCAGCATAGTGTTCCTCTCCCACATAGCTTTGTATTTAAAACTTCTCTTAACTGGCCGCCATTCTTTCCTATTACCCAGCCGCAGCAAGAGAGGCACATGATCTGATCTAGAAGAGCAAATGTGCTCCACAGAAGCATTAGCGAAGACCTTACTCCATTCCGGGGTTGCAACCCCTCTGTCCAACCTTGCCTTCACATTTTGTGCCCCTTCTGCTTGTTATCATATGTCCATGGTGTTCCTTTGTACCCTAGGTCATGCAGATTACAATCATCCAAAACATGTCTGAAATCAGCCATATTACTCTCTGATCTCTTAGATCTAGAGAAGTGTTCGCTCTGCCACATAGTTTCGTTAAGATCACCTATCACCAACCAATGTTCTGTAGCATTTTTTCTAATCCTTCGCAGCAAATTCCACATGTTATACCTCTCATGAGATTTTGGTTCCCCATACACGAAAGTAGCTCTCCATTGCTCATGACAATATATGGCATGCGATAAAAAGAACATACATGTACATATACATTTATAGGCGTGTGTTAGCAGCTTAACCTAAATATGATTAAAAAACATGGTTGGAGATATAATGGAATATCTTACCATCCTCCAAGAAAAAATAAACAGAGAAACTATGCAATATGAGTCACTAGTGATATAAAAAAATATTAGGTTGCAAGTTGACGCGGCAGTTAACGGATTGTGTCAATGAGGAAGAAACAATGATGATAGAGAGCAGAAACAATTCATGTGATCTTATTAAGAGTAGTTAACGTCGTCCCGCTAAGAGTTTGATCATGACAATCTAGTTCATAAATCTAGCGATCTAGTCGGCCTTTCTGACTGGGCTCATGACACACCCCACCTGCCTCTTTCGATAGAGTAAACAGTACATCCAATGACTAGGCCGGATGGCCACTCATAAACTAATTATTTTCTTTGAGATGCGTGTTGGTAGTTTTGATACAGAAAATATGTATCCATCAGATAAATAAAAAGCATCCAGAAAGAAGAAGATAGGCCCCAATATCATTCTCGCGGATGACACGCTCTCTCTACGCCGGCCTAGACCAACACATCTCGGACTCCTGGTAACCATCAATCGACACCACGCCGAGCAAAGCCCGGGCGATGGTATGTGGCAGTGGAATGTCCCTTCTCTCCGCTCCACTCCCTGGTCTCTGTGGGCTAACCCTATCACCGACACGACCACCGCTGCTATCCCCAGCCTCCGGACATGGGCCACTGACCTGAGATTTCTTGGCATGTCTAGTGGGGTCATGGTTCACTTGGTTCGTGCATGGATCGGGGAACTCTGCCTGGAGCTGGTGCTCTCCCAGATCAGGCAGTAACGTGGCCGTTGACCAACGAGGGGTGATTGCAGTCATATAGGATGTGTCTTTCCATCGCCTCTCATTGGTGAGGTTCCATCGCAGGTGAGGTCCAATCTGCCCCCACCCGGAATGATCAGGTGGGTTCATCGGTGGTCTTAGGCCCGACCGGATCTGGACATGGTCGTGGACTTTGGCCAGGCCGAGCCTCACTAGGGTTTGATGACTTTCTCCCATGACCTCTTACCAACAGCTTGGTAGCGGGGCGTGGGTTTGGGGTGTCGTACGTTGACGTTATGGCCCTGGATGGCAGGCTAGACGTCCGGCAAGGGTGCGGGACACTGCAAGCACAAGTTTGGTGCCTGAACGCTGGTTGATGCGATGTCTTGGTAGTCACGTCCCTCCTAGGGTCATCGCCATTGTTCTCCGGCCCTCCCAGCTCAGGGTGAAAACCCTTGTCCGCCCCAATGGATGCAATGGTGGCGGTGCATTGTTTCATGACCCTCTTGAGTTCCTCATCGGTGAGTGTAGTTGTCTTTCAGTCAAGGTGGCATTTTCAGAATGGTACGGTGATTCAATCGACCCTACCTCAAATCTGGTGACGCACCATATTGCTTGCACCTATCTTGTACACGCAACAATGTCCTCCTTTCATCATGTTTGCTCGCTCTGGTACGGTCAACACTCCTTGGTTTAGGTAGAGGGCCCTCGCTAACAGAAGTTAGATGGTCTCGATGCGACGAAGTCTGGTGTATTCTTCCAGGTCGCGTGTGGTTGATTGTCGTCCTCGGTCCTGGTTGAGTCTTTAGGTGGTCCACCCTCTCTTGTGCTTCCTTTCGGAGACATGCTGGAGGCGTCAAGTTAGGCACTCTCGGTGCTTGTTAGCGTGTTTGGCTTGGTTTGTCATGCTTTCTTTAATCATCTTGTATGACGATTTCTTGAACACCATGTGTTGTTTAGCCAAGCATCCGAATTCCATTTTGTGATAAAATGCTTCTATATTAGGCTTGTTAAAAAGAAATAACACAAATAATATTCATTTTTTGGCGGTTTAGGTTATAATTGTTTCTTTTGTATATTTCAGCATGTTTCCATTAAAGAAACCGTCAATTGAACTTACAATAGTTTTAACCAAAAGAAAGCTAAAATATTACATGCGGGAACCGTAAATTTCTTATTGCATACGCCAGAAAGCGAGAGAGCAGAGCAACGACTCTAGGAAGCAAATTTTTACATACAACTTTCACATTTAAATCCTGAGCACAATCGGGCTCCAACCAACGCATACTTACTGTATTGCAAGATAACCCTAGGTGTTCAACCCTAGCATCAAACATATGCTGGATTACGAGATAATCGTGTATTGTTTATCTTTTTTAACCTAATCATATATTATTTTGGAACACGGGGAAAAGAACCGAAAATATTTATGAGAAATACGACACATTAGAACCAAGAAAACATATGAGATAATATCTGTGTGATAAAAAAAATGAAATTGTCAATTATTTAGAAGGTATAAATACATTCACTCATTACAGACACACAATGGAATGACATATGCTCCATTTATTTTATAGAATAGGATGCATATCTAGAATCTCGAACATGTCCATAATTTAGGCACCGGTCTTCCGTGTAATCAGCCAACATTTCACTTAGTTGTGGTTGTTCTCCCAGAACTGAGCCTGGAGCCAGTCTATCGTATTCTTTTCCACCTGAAACGCCTTGGCAAGAACATCATCGGATATTGGTGGGTCTGACCCAAACACCGCATTGACAATTGTGATAGCCCCTGGGTTCTGGCTGCTGAGCGCGGCAATTGCAACGGCGGGCTGGTGGGGGTTAGGGTTGAATTGGAAGTGGATGAGCCCCACGGGGAAGACAAACACATCACCTTCGTTGAGCACCTTTGAGAAGAACTTGTTTCTGGCTGGGGCGGGCAGGTTGGATGTGACAAAGCCAACGTATAGTGTTCCCTCGAGCACCGTGAGGATCTCAGTGGCGCGGGGGTGCGTATGTGGAGGGTTCTGGCCTAAGGGAGCATAGTCGATGCGCGCGATTGAGATGCCGAGGGTGTTGAGTCCAGCAATCTGCATGACATTGATCAAGGTGACGTTGGATCCAACCTTGTTGGTCACCCTAGGCTTATCGAGGGCGGCTGCCTTGAAGAAGTCATCAGCGTTGACCTCCATCGGGTTCTTGCAAACAAATCCATTGACACGCACTGGGTGCATAGAAGAGATGTAGAGGGTAAGCTTAGATATTACTAGAAAGCCGTTTCAACATGCATATAATTTTCAGAATTCATTTCAACATATGTATTTGGTTATAGCGGACGGAAAGCATGAAGTAACCAGTACCTGGTGATTTCATGTCGGCGACACAAAAGTCCTGGAGCGGGCCAGGATCGGAGGCAACGGCCTGCCATGAGACCAAGGCAAGAAGAGCAACGAGGAGAAGGAAAGAAGGGGAGGATGCCATTTGATTTCAGCTCCTTTGGGTCTTCTTTTCTCTTGTGTGTTCCTGTTGTGTTTGTTGGGTGAGTGATGGTTAGTATATGCAGGGGATGTATGTGTTTATATAGGCGTGGCGAGCAGTGCAAACTCGTGAGCAACAGACATAGTCAAGTGGAACCGATCAACGGATAGAAATTGTCTTTGACTGCCCACTAGACTATTCTGCATGAACTTTTCGGACATGGTCAGCCATATTCAAATCTTTGATATATTATAATCAAAGTTCCCTGTTGAGATGCCAAAGCGACACATTTTTCGCTTTAATAAACAAAGAAGCAAATTAAGGTACTCCATCTGATGTTTTTTTAAAGGTACTCCATCTGATGTACCTCTTAGTAATAATTACTGTGAGTAATAATTTTGATTGTGTCCAACAAGGAAGAAATCGTGGCATGTGGATCCATGCATTAACGCACCTAATACCACTACTATATGTAACAGCCCCTGTCATGATCACGTCAACCAGATATGCAGTTGCCTGGTCAAATTTCTCTCCAAGTGTGGTTGAGTACTTGCAGTAAGAAGCAACCACATAATGGACGATGGAGAGCAAGAGTAGTTAACATCTTATTATTAAATGAAGGATCATGTTCTACTAACATCTACAGAATTGTATAGTGTACTGGTCACGCACTCACACAGGTCAAAAAGCATTGACATAAAGGAACTCTCACTACCAGTGTTAGAAACTTTAAGTAAAAAAGTATAGCAAGCGTCTCGAGGTACTGCCAGACTGCAGGTAGGTTATTTCTCTGCACAGACAAAAGTGTGTCATTTGTGTGACCTTGCACTGCAGTAAAATAGCAATTATGCATGGAAAATAAATTGATCTCTAAATGTTCTAGATCCTTTGGAATTTAAACACTAGACAGGTTTATATTATACACAATTGCATAGAATAGAAATTATGCATGGAAAATAAATTGATCTCTAAATGTTCTAAGTCCTTAAGAATTTAAACTCTAAAGAGAAAACTAAGACTATTTGACCTGTTTGAAACTAGAGGTTTAGCTATGTGGAGTGTGAGTCTTCCGAGATGCATAGCGACCAAGCCGATGACTACCGGGAAAATGAGAATTATCATATACTTGGTCATAGACTCATAGTAGGAACTGGTGCGACGAGGTCAGACAAAGAGCAGCTGAGGAAAGCCAAGTCATGTTTTTTTCTTTGAAAATGACGATAAACCCCGGCCTCTACATCATTACGATGCAGACAGATATTTATTAATAAAGCCAAGTCATGTAAGGCAATCGTATTCTAACTCGAGGATCACACAAAGTCACCAACTCATGCGTGAGCTTCTAAAGACGTGGAGTGACTACTACACATGTTCCTTCCAGAAATTGCTATATGATGCATGCAATCAAGCTTTTCAAACTATGAAATTGTCCCTTTTCAAAAGAAAAAATGAAATTGTACATTTGCCAAGATTATTTGTCATCAAATCCAGCAGCATAAGACGACACAGTAGGTAGCGGACTGTGTCAACAAGGAAGAAATCGAGGTGCATTGATCCATGCATGAATCCACATAATACACCTGCTATTTTGTAGCAACTCCTGCTAGCATCACGTCAATCAATTTCCTTTTAGAAAGAGGAGGATAGCCCCATCAACCAGATATTTACTTGGTCAAATTTCTCTCGCAGTTGTTGAGTACTTATAGGAAGAAATCAACTACGTTAGTGCTTAGTGGACGTTACTAGCTAACCAAAAGGAGAGCTATGATGATGGAGCTGAGCAGGAACTTTCCATATGATCTTAGTAAGAGTAGTTAATTTCCTCCTTGCTACGATTCAATAATGACCACTTCATTCCAAACCATATATTTGCCACTGGATTCGTCATGAACAATACTGTGCACAAGATACGGCATGGGATAAAAAGAATATACACATAATTATACATTTATAGTTGTGTGTAGTAATGGTTAGAAAGCATGGTCAGAGGTATAATGGAATATCTTACCATCCTCCAAAACCAGGGGAAAAAATAAAGAGAAACTTTGCAATGTGAGTCACCTAGTGATATAAAAACTATTAGGTTGCTAAATGACGCGGTAGTTAACCGATTGTGGCAATGACGAAGAAATCGAGGCGTGTCATGCCATGCATGAATGCACCTAATACACAACTATTATAATCACATCAATAAGAAACTTACCCGGTCAAAAATTTCTCAAAATGGTTAATTACATCATTCCTCGCACGCATAAAAATGACGATAGAGAGCAAAAACAATTCATGTGATCTTAGTAAGAGTAGATGAGGTCATCTTGCTAAGAGTTTGATCATGACCATTTCAGTGCATAAATCAGAAAATCTAGTCAGCCATTCTTGACTAGGCTCATGACGCACCTCACCTGCCTCTTTCATTAGGGTAAACATTACATCCAATGCCTAGGCCTGGTGGCCACTCATATAGTGATTATTTTTTTGGAGGTGTGTGTTGGTAGTTTTGATACAAAAAAGATGTTTCCGTCAGACGAATAAAATGCATCCAGAAAGAAGAAGAAGAAGAAGAAAACAAGCCCCAACATCATCCTCGTGGACAACACGAGAGCGATCTCCACTGCCGCCATAGGCCCCACACTCTCATCCTTCCCTCATTTTCATCGATCGGCACAATGCAGAGCAAAGCCCTGGGAGACGGTAGGCGGCAACAGGGTGTCCCTTCTCTCCGCTCCACTCCCTGGTCTCTTTGGGCAAACCCTAGGACCTCACACCTCCGGTGCTGCTATCCCCTGCCGCCGGAGGCAAGCTGCTGGCCTGAGGTTGCATGGCTTGGCTAGTGGGGTCGTGGTTCACCTGGTTCATGCATGGATTAGGGAATTCTAGCCTAAGTCGGTCCTCACCCAGATCAACCAGCATCGTGGCCGTCGGCCTATGAGGGGTGATTGTGGTCGGGCGTGATGTGGTTGCCCTCGCCTCTCATGGTTGAGGTTCCGCTGTCGGCGAGCTTCTCCCTGCACCCACGCGGAATAGTCAGGTGGGTTCATTGGCTGTCCTAGGCCAACTGGATTTGTTCATGGTCATGGGCTTGTTCCAGGTCGAGTCGCGCTACTGTTTAATGGCTTTTCCTGGTGACCTCGTACCAACATCTTGGTGGAGGTGCATGGGTTTGGGGTGTCAAACATTGACGCGGCGGCCCTGGATGGCAGGTTACATGTGTGGCCCTCCTGCGAGTAGCGTGGAATTGTTCTTGACAGTGTCCCTTTGTCATGGGGGTTGCGAGGTGCGTCGTGGCAGGTTGTCCTGGCGAAGCTGTCATCATCGGTGGTGGCCAAGCCCTGGTCCTAATCAGTTGTCCTGGGCCCATCATTGTGGATTTAGTGGCCCGAGTTCCCTTGACGAGGTGTGAGGTTTGGCCCAAGCAAAAGCTCAGCGCCTTAGTGCTACTGACTGTGATGTATTGGTACTCATGTCCCTCTCGGGGTCGTCGCCATGGCTCTCCGCCTTCTCAACACAAGGTAAAAACATTGTCTATCCAGATGGATGGGTGGTGGCCACATATTGCGGTGTGACCCTCTTGGGGGCATCACCGGTGAGTGTTGTTGTGCTTCAATTGCGGTGGCATGTTCGGAATGGTATGGCCAAACAATCAACCCTACCTAAATTCCAGTGACCCGTGGTTTTGCTTGCACCTATCTTGTAGGTGCAACAATGTCCTCCTTTCATGATGTCTGCTCCACTGGTACAGTCAATGCTCCTTGGTTTATGTAGAGGGTGTTGGAAATATTCCCTAGATGCAATAATATTTTTATTATTATATTCCCATATTCATAATTATAGAGTTTATATTCTATGCTATGAATGCTATGATCATGGAATATGTGATTTAGTGCAAAATTCATATGCACGTGGGAAATGATAAATGGTAAAATAAAAGGTTCATACTCTTTCCTCTAGGACTAGCTCAAGTGTTGTTAGTGATCATGTTTTCCGGATCTTAGGATGTCATTTAGTGAAACGATAGTCCAAAAACAACATTGAGATTATGATGTTGGAAAACATCATATTGAATCGACCGAGTCTTGTCTATTATGAATTGAGTTAATATTGTCTGTAATCAATTGTAATAACACGGAGTGTTAATATGTGATTTTTCTCCTTAGACCATGAGTGTATCGTAATCACTTCTTACCATATGGTGGGCTTTGGGGTTGATCAAACGCTATCTGTAACACGGTGATCATAACGACAACTTCCAGGTTCATCGAAAAGTTTGACAAGGGACTAGATAGCTCGAGAGTAGAATTTTCTCCTCCGATCATGGAGAGATATTCATAGGTCCCTACGTCACGGGGATGCCGAAACACAGTAACAAGAAAGAATAACAAAACTGGTAATGAGGATAACAGTATAGTGAGCATGTGATGACTCAAGAGGATACCAATACATCCCAGGTTTTGTGAAGTATCCCAAAGCAAAGGAAACATCACATGATAACCAAAGGTTCACTCGAATATCATTTGTGTGCTCATAGGGATTGATATGGACGTCCACGGTTCCGTTATCGGTCATTGACACTACAAGAAATATGTCAACTTATGACCTTCTGTCAGTGACCCTGGAAGAATTGGTCATAACACTACTAGCGAAAAGCATACTAGTGGGGCTAATTTTTTACATACCAGTAATGCGGGCACCCGCAGTACTGCTAGGGCGCTACAACTATTATTTAACAGTAGCGCGTTTCTAAACAAGCGTTGCAGCTAAAATACTTAGTAGTAGTGCCTCTTTCTCCACCAACGCTACTACTATCATGACGTAGTAGTAGCGCCCTATTTTCTCCCCACGCTACAACTAGGTAAATAGAAATAAAAATAAAAAAGCAGTCAGGTGCAATATTCATGGAAATCAAGACAAGTCCAGTGCAAATAAACTAAGTTCATAGAACCATCTCATAAACATTAACGACAGTACCACATTTAATATAACCACACAATCTCACAAACTCATATATAGTAGTCAACAATGCATGGATAGATCATAGTTGATAAGTCTACTAGGTAGTCATACTAGCATATATATGGTTCAACAGCCACACACATGCATATGTAGTTCTAGACGATGTCGATGACGACCATCATCCTCAAGCCTGGGCGGTGGGTGTTCCTGATAGTAATTAGGATTGCCTGTCCAACTTGAAGATTCTTGCCGACGAGGAAGCTCTTCCACCCAACCGAGTTGAAGTGTGTGCGACCGTCCGTGTCCACGCCGTACGCACAAGTGGTGACGGAGCCCCTTGCGGTAAGGCGTATTCCAGCAGAGCCTTCTTCATCAGGCTTGATACCACAACTCTCAGATAGGCTCTTTGGCAATTTCTGAATAAGAAAAACATATCAATTAATAAGTAGCCTCACATATTCTACACTATCAAAAGACAATACTACATTTCTGCTAAGCATGAATTCTCCTAATAAGTATATATGGATTCTACACTATTAGCAGTTCTTTGGATTCTACACGAAGCATATATATCATCAGACTCTACACTAAGTATATATATCATCGGACTCTACACTAAGTATAACAATAAAGCATATAAGATTCACTAAGCATATAAGATTCACTAAGCATATATATCATCGTT
This sequence comes from Aegilops bicornis, assembly GCA_021605145.1. Lineage (NCBI taxonomy): Eukaryota > Viridiplantae > Streptophyta > Magnoliopsida > Poales > Poaceae > Aegilops > Aegilops bicornis. The sequence continues at coordinate 706,619,666 of CM038672.1, forward strand.
CTCTACACTAAGTATAACAATAAAGCATATAAGATTCACTAAGCATATATATCATCGGACTCTACACTAAGTATAACAATAAAGCATATAAGATTCACTAAGCATATATATACCATCGGACTCTACACTAAGTATAACAATAAAGCATATAAGATTCACTAAGCATATAAGATTCACTAAGCATATATAGCATCGGACTCTACACTAAGTATAACAATAAAGCATATAAGATTCACTAAGCATATATATCATCGGACTCTACACTAAGTATAACAATAAAGCATATATTAAATTACTCTAAAAACTACAGTAAATGCAACATACCATGATATGCCGATCAACCATGGTACTTGTCAGGCGGGTCACGAATGGCACCCCGACGAAGTCGACGTGGCGGAATGATGTCCCATAGGTTGCACACCTCCTCCTCGCTCAACTTCATTCTCTGAGCTACGATGGCATCACCGAGTGGGTCGTCATCATCCTCATCATCCTCATAATCTTCTGCTTTGTTGACATAAATCACGGCCAGCTTGGATCTTTCAGCTCTGAAGGAGAAGCTGATCAACTCACCACCGGTGATACGCATGTGGGCTGGCGAAACAGACCCATCCATCTCCTCCCACCTACGTCATCTTTCGTCCTTTCTCTATCTCCATAGTGTAGGGGCCCCCATGAGCCTCAAAGGTCACAGAGTCTCCGGTCAGATTGTTGAATTCTGACCTCACATTTTATGGGACAATCTGTGTACAAAAAGCAAAATGATATATACACGATGCATTAATTCCACTAAAAACAAAATAGTAGTTACTAGTTTCATATAATTTATTACCGCATGAAGAAAACTAGACTCAAAGTAGATGCCGAACAGTGCTGGGCCGATTGCAAGGCTCTTTGGCGCACCAAGACTTGCACCGTCGACATGGTGGTGGTGGTGGTGGTGGCGCCATTTCCCTAAAGCAATATGATTAAAGGATTAATGATCCAAAAAGTAAACATAAAATTTTCATAGAGTTCACATGGAAAGCAAAATAACAACTAAAAAGTAAACATAAAGTTTAGTCCAGGGGAACACTATCTATTCCCACATCCAAAAGTTGAACCAGCTTAGAATCTTCCAAAACACAATAAGTAAACATCCATTCCACCTTTGGCATCAGATGCACAATAATTAAAACTATAAAAGGAAAACACCCCCCTTTTCGATCAGATACAACTCGCTGTCTATCTGTGTTTTCTTTTTCTAAAATTTACCAAAAATGGGCTCACTAACAGCATCATAACAACTTGGCAATTTGAGCATCACCACATACAGATACTCTCTTCAACCTGAAAGAGTATTGAATCAAGCATTGATTTTTCCATAAAACCACATAACGGTGAGGGTTTCTTGGTCATATCTTTATATGCATCAACAAAGAAGCTAGTGGCAGCGCCAAGAATTGAAACCCTCAACCGTTGCTATCATATCAGAGCTAAAAAAATGCTGACGATTCTACGGTCGAGCACTATGGTTGTTCCAGCGAAGGAACGACAAGTAGTTACAGGTACTACATCCATGATCCTAAATGCCGGAAACAATAGTCACGTATCGTGACAACGTGATACGATGGGACGCTCTCGTCCTCGGCCGATCACGTTAGCTAGCTTAGCTACTAGCTCCTGCCAGCACACCATCTTCAGGACCAGCGCGCCAACCCTGGAAGATGCGGTTTGCCCGCTCAATTGTGGACTGCGAAATCACGCCCTAGACGACACCAGGGCTCTAGGAGCGTATCTCGAAAGCTCCCATGGCACCATTTCAGAAGGGGAGCCAGTCCTACGACCACCATCGACAAACTTGAGCGTGTGGAGGCGTTCAGGCAACCACAGACGATGGATAATCATTCCCATTGCAGTAGCCTATCATCTACACGAAACGGCACACGGCAACCGACGCCGCCCATGGCTCCTCTCCGAAAAAGGCACGACATGGACGCCCCCTCTCTAAACCCTAGAACACTAGGCACCACCGCCGCCACCACTGCTCCAGGGGCAGCAGCCAAGAATTGAAACCCAAGTTTCAATTATATGTGCTAAAAGCCTCTACTTCTCTAGCTACTTCTCTCTACTCTCTCCTATGTTTCGGTGAGCAACAAAAAGCCTCTACTTCTCTCACCTAACCCCTCTCTCTACTCTCTCCCCAATCACGCGAGAAAACAAGCCTGTAACACGTCGCATCGAAGCGCGGAGCAGCCGTGCAATCCCTAAATCCCAAAAGATGGCGAGCCGCCGCGGCAAATCGATTGGAGCCTAGCTAGTGTGGCGCGCGTAGGGAGGAGGAGATCGAGGGGGACTTACGGGGACGGAGCGTCGGAGGAGGCGAGAGGCGACCGCGCGTGGTGGCGGCGCACGGCACCGTCAACGGGGGTGAGGCGGCCGGGAACGAACCCTAACCACAGCGGCGTCGTCGGGGAGGGGATCGATTGTGAGAGTGAGGGGGTGCGGGGGCGCTCGGGCCAGTTTTCTTTTGCTCTAGTAGTAGCGTTGGTTAGAGGCAAGCGCTACTGCTAAGCCCACCAGCTGTAGCGCCCATTCAAAACAAACACTACAGCTAAGTGGGCTACTGTTTTTGCCCTGCGGCCCATGTAACAGTAGCGCGGCCCAAGCAAACAAACGCTGCTGTTATATATTAGTAGTAGTGTGTTTTCTGCCCAACGCTACTGGTAAATACTAATAGCGTTGGGTCATAAACAGGCGCTACTGGTAAACTTCTATCTATAAGCATTTTCCTAGTAGTGTAAATCTACAACCATTTGAGACCAATTGGTCAAAAGCTGTTCGGGGGGCTCCAAACCCTAAACTATAACGACCATTTTGGTCAGAAAGGTCGTAATTTCCTTACACAAAATGGTCATAAAGCAGATAGCACTGGTCCGCTGCCTTATTTCTAGCTGATCAGGACCAATATAGATGGTCATAACCTTGTAAATTGTGGTAGGTTGCTATGACTAGGCGTCACCTCATCAGTTTTGCCTATGTGTCATATCCATGTGTCAATTTTTGCCCTAGGTTGTGAAGCAACCTATATTTCTGTCATTCCAAAAATTCCTAAAAAAAATCTCATAAATTCTTTGGGTCATAGCTTCGTCAAATATGTAAAAAACCTTCCTTGCCTAGTTCAAAAATAATTCAACGATATTCATTTTCCTATTCTGTTTAGAACAACACTATGTGAAGGAAGTTCTATTTATATATTTTTGATTGCCCTCAAAAAATTTGGGCACTATTTCCTATCCAAATCATTGCCTCATGACAAAATTCAGCTCCATTTGTCCTGTAAATCTTCCTCGGCAAATTTCCAAAGTTTTTGTCCACCTAGAACCTTTGTGAAAGAAGTGGTATCTATGCATATCCTAATGAGTTGAATTTTTGCCACATATTCTATATGCCTATGTAACTTACCTACACCAAATTTGAGCTCAGTTCATTTTGCCAATTTCTCTCACTAATTTTTCGAAGTTTATGTCAAGAGAAGAGCATTGTGGAGGAAGTGCTATTTCTATATTCTTGGTTGCCCTCAAAAATTTTGGGAACTCTTTCCTATCCAAATCAGTGCCTCATGACAAAATTCAGTTCTATTTGCCCAGTAAATCTTCCTCGGCAAATTTCCAAAGTTTTTGTCCACCTACAACCTTTGTGAAAGAAGTACTAGCTATGCATATACTAATGAGTTGAATTTTTGCCACATATTCTATATGCCTATTTAACTTACCTACACCAAATTTGAGCTCGTTTCATTTAGCCAATTTCTCTCACTAATTTTCTGAAGTTTACATGTCCAGAGAAGAGCATTGTGAAGGAAGTACCACTTTGGCATGTCCAAATGGTATCCATTTTCTACAGTACTTTCCTATGCCCAAATAACCATTCTCCATCAAATTTCAGCTCAATCCATTCATTATTTTGAGCCGAGCTTCAACATTCGTATTTATGTCCAGTGTGGTACTTTGCAAAGAAAGTACCACATAGGATCCTCCTTTTGAGCTGAAAATTTGTGAAGACGGTCTTCTTAGTAACTGATCATCCTCAGCCAAAACTCACGCCCATTAGCCATGTGCATTTCCTATACCACTAATCAAACACTTGGTTGCTAATTCATGTTTGAGCATAGATCGGTCTCCTCGTGAGAATCTTATGTTGTAATTTTCTTCCTGACACCTACTTGGGGAGTGCCCAACCCAGTAGACATGCCTAGGCTGCCCAGAACGTATGGAAACACTATCGCCACCAAACCATGTATTTATGATTAAATAGGTACTTATGTAACTAGAAATGATTTTTGGAAAAATAAATAGCAAACTATAAGGCATTGCAGTTCAAATTTGACCCGCTTCCAACTAAATCGGTGGAAACTTGTCTTTTTCACGAGAGGTGGATCAAAACTTTTGACACCCAACTATTTTGTCAATTGTGCATTAAATATGTCCTAGAATTTTAGAAATTTTATTTGGTCTAATTTTGCAACAAATATATGGTAGGTCCTTCAGAAAAAAATTCATTTTGGGCACTCAGAAAATGGAAAATGAATTTTTCGTCCAAAGAAAATGAAAACTTCCTTAGGCAACATTGTTTGTCATTCCAAGATGCACCCTTATGCACAATATAAGATCATTTGAACAAACTGTGCCATGAATGTGGCCATAAGATTGAGCATTTGGGTTGAAAACCATGCATCTTCACACTTGATAGCTCGTTTCTGAGAACAGTTTTTTAAAATAATTGTTGTATTACAAGTTTATTATTTTTCCTGGTAACTTGGTCACATGTAATGACACAATGCGAAGCTTTTCTAATTTTTTTGTTTTTTTTTATTCTTTATGCTCGTTTCAAAATACGGTCAAATGGCGGGAATGACCGTTCCTAGCTAGATGTTGAATCTTGGAAAACTTTTGATATTTGTCTGATTAAATAGATACTTATATACCTAGGAATGATTTTTGAAAAAAATAAAGAGCAAACTACGAGGTAGCTACGGTTCAAATTTGACCCGCTTCCAGCTGAATCGGTGGAAATTTGTCTTTTTCACGAGAGGTGGATCAAAACATTTTACACCCAACCATTTGGTCACTTGTGCATAATATGTCTTAGCATTTTAGAAAATTGATTTGGTACAATTTTGAAACAAATATATGGTAGGTCCTTTACAAAAAAACTCATTTTGGGCACTCGAAAAATGGAAAATGAAATTTCCATCCAAAGAAAATGAAAACTTCCTTAGGCAACATTGTTTGTCATTCCAATATGCACCCTTGTGCACAATATGAGATCATTTGAACAAACTATGCCATGAACGTGGCCATAAGATTGAGCATTTGTGTTGAAAGCCATGCATCTTCACACTTGATAGCTCGTTTCTGAGAACACTTTTTTAAAATAATCACCGTATTACAAATTTATAATTTTTATTGGTAACTTGGTCACATATAATGACACGATGCGAAGGTTTTCCAATTTTTTGATTTTTTTTAGTTTTTTATGCCCGTTTCAAAATGCGGTCAAAACAGCGGGCACGACCGTTCCTTGCTAGTGGTTGAGTCTTCGAAATTTTTTGGTGTTTCTCTGATTAAATAGATACTTATGTACCTAGAAATGATTTTAAAAATAAATAAATAGCAAACTAAGAGGAATTTGCAGTTCAAATTTGACCACCTACCTACAGAATAGACGGAAAATTTTCTTATTCACTATAGGAGAATCAGAACTATTGACACCCAACCATTTGGTCAATTGTGCATTAAATATGGCCTAGTAGTTTAGAAAAATGATTTGGTCCAATTTTGCAACAAATATATGGTAGATCGTTCACAAAAAAACTCATTTTGGGCACTCAAAAATGGAAATTGATTTTCCGTCCAAAAAATTGATAACTCCTTTAGGCAACATTGTTTGCCACTCCAAGATGCAACCTTGTGAACAATATGAGATCATTTGACCAAACTATGGCATGAATGTGGCTATAAGATTGATCATTAGGCATGAAAGCCATGAATCTTCACAAATGATAGCTCATTTCTGAGAACACTTTTTTAAAAGAATTGCTATATTACATGTTTATTATTTTTCCTGGTAACTTGGTCATATATAATGACACAATGCGAAGGTTTTCCAATTTTTTGATTTGTTTTTGAATTTTTTACTCCCGTTTCAAAATGCGGTCGAAACGGTGGGCATGATCGTTCCTAGCTAGTGGTTGAATCTTAGAATTTTTTTGGTGTTTCTCTGATCAAATAGATACTTATGTACCTAGAAAATTTTTTTGGAAAAAATAAAGAGCAAAATATGAGGCATTTGCAATTCAAATTTGACCCGCTTCCAACTGAATCGGTGGAAATTTATCTTTTTATCAGAGGTGGACCAAAACTTTTTACACCCAATCATTTAGTCAATTGTGCATTAAATATGGCCTAATGTTTTATAAAATTGATTTGGTCCAGTTTTGCAACAAATATATTATTGGTCCTTCACAAAAAAACTCATTTCGGACACTCGAAAAATGATTAAAAATAGCTAGAAAGATCAGAAATGCATACAAATAGGTGCTCATCCATAAAATGTGGTCTGACTTGAGTGAAAATTTGTGTGATGCCCTTTTGCAAAATATTTTTGATAGCTGCTTCATAAAATAGCTCTATCTTTAGTACTTGGAAATTATTTTAAATCACAGATTCTCAGACCAATCAGAACACTTCTCAGGGATCACCCCGCTCTATGTGGTCTAAACCGTCCACACCAGGCGGATCCAACGTCTCTCACTCACCTCTCAGCAGGCCAACCAAACCCTAACTCCACTCCTCTCCCCTCTCTCCCCCGATTCAAATCCACTCGCAACCGTCACCTACCTCCCGCCCCCGATTCAGATCCCGCCGCCCGCGCCCGCGCGCCACCACACTCCTCCTCGCCTCCCGTAGGACGCAAACCCCACGCCGCTCGTCCTCCGCCTGCCGATCCACCCCGTCCCTGATGCCTCACTCGCCACCTTCCGCCGCAGGGTCGCCGCGCTCGTCCCGCCCTCGGTGCCGCACCTCCACTGCCACCTCCGCTGGCTCCTCGCCTCCACCTCCGCCTCAGGCAGATGGCCGACAGAGACGCCGAGAGCCGCAGGCTGCCGCCGACGTGAGGAGGGGGATCTTCGACCGCCTGCAAGCCGCCAGCAACTAGGAGGCACTCTCTGACCCCTTCTTCGACAGCGCGCTCGAGGACCACTACGAGCGCCTCCTGTCCAGCTACTACATCGACCTCGACGTGAACAAGGCCGACGACGTGCTACAGCACTGCCGGATCCTCGCAGAGTGCACCGCGGACCCCGACGAGATCCACCCGCCCTCTTCCTCTCCCCTGCGTCCGCCCCGTCATCCGTCCCCGAGGTACCCGGCCGACCGCCCCCGGTTAGTTCTCTTCTCTGGGGCTGGATCAGCCCGACGCGTTCCTGACATTTTTTCTCTCCGTCTCTGTGGTTGGGCAGATGGAGAGGCTGCTCAAGGATGATGCCATCCAGGAGAAGGGCGAGCGCGCCAGGATGGTAACCACCCCCCTCCCATCTGATCTTCTTGTTTTCCTTCTTGGTCTGACTGGGTCGGTTCGTTCGTCCGTTGGTTCGGTGGCGCTGCTGCAACTGTGTGCAATTAGTTTATACTGGTCTCATTTAGACTGCAAAATCCATATATTGTTAGTTCGACAAGTATCGGACCAACAACCTGACTGTCGGCTTCGCTTAGTAGGATATGTAGGTAACCGCGGCACTCACACACACATACATTGATGATGTATTGCTGTTGCATAATGTGTTTTTGCAACTGTGTGCAATGAGTTTACGGGTCTCCTTTGACTGCGGAAGTTGAATACCACTCCTTCGTTCATAAATAAGTGATGTGCAAAGAGGTGTTGTGCATGGTGATCGCCTTCAATTTACTTTTTGCATGTAGAGTTACTGTGTTAAATCTTGAATGAAACATTCGGGTAGTTGTATCTCTTGGGTCAAGTGTTTCTCAGATGCTTGTATGTATCTTGGCTCAAGAAATCGATATAATACTTACTTAGCTATGAAGGGACTTTCATGAATCATAGCACTGGTGTGTGGCTGCCATGCATCTCTGGATTATTGGTTTAGTGTACTGTAGATATGTGATCCTTTTATCTAACTAGCTTGTATGTGCTTGTTCTTGAACTGTGGGTCGCGGAGGTTCTGCTGGAAACAAGTTCAGGATGTCTCTGGGTCTGCCTGTGGCAGCCACTTTGAACTGCGCTGATAACACTGTTGCTGCATCTGGCGGAGCTGCCGCTGCCGCCCCAAAGGGCAACCTTCATCAGACACAACCCCATAATAGGGCCTCAAGATTTTGTGCCCCATCGAAGCTCTTTCTAAATTACTGAAATGAATATGGCTAGGTCTGATGTGCCTCTTGTACTATTGCTCGATTTGTTATGATTTGATTCACCAAGAGTGATTCTTCTACTATCTAGTAGTAAGGTTAATTGTACAACAATGGATGATTCTAATTTGGTTATTGCTAGAATAATTCATCAACTTGAGATATGCTGGGATGTTACTGTAGGTGTCAAAGTTTGTTTGACCTTTGATTGTCTGTCAGAAGTATTGTATGCATCCATAATTTAATTCGCAACATTAATTAGGTCCTGCTATAGTCGTTTTTAAACTTCTTATGAGATTGAAGTATTCGTTCTGATTTCTGGTTTGCTGATTGTTGTAGACAACGCCGGGTAGGAGTCCTTTGCTGTTGTTGTTGTCGGTGGCTTCTCTGCCATCCATAATCGCAGCCACGGCTGGACGCTTGGTCCTTCTGCTATCGTCGCTGGAGCTACTACCACTGCATCTGGCCTGGCCTGCTATCCCTTATCCATTGGTGGTGTCGCAGCTTAAGCGGCTGAAGTCCATTTGTGATAAAATGCTTCTATGACAGGCTTGTTAGAAACAAACAACTCAAATAATATTCATTTGGGGTGGGGAGGGGGTTTTGGAATCTGGTCTCCGGTGTGCCCAGTTTCTAAAACTTAGTAAAAATCATATTTTAGTTCTCAACTTAAGAAAAACAAAATAATGCTCACAAGTATTTTGATAAACGAGCCATCTCATCAAATTTTCATTAAAGCAACCGTCAGTTGAACTTACAAGAGTTTTGAACCAAAACGAAGCTAACATATTACATGCAGGAACCGTAAATTGCTTATTCCATGCACCAGAAAGCGACAGAGAAGAACAACGACTCTGGGAAGCAACTTTTTGCACATTCAACTTTCACATTCAAATCCTGAGCACAATCGGGCTCTAACCATCGCATACTTCACATGTATTGCAAGATAATTCTAGGTGTTAACCCTAGCATCAAACATATACTGGATTACCAGATAATCATGTATTGTTTCCTTTTCTAACATAATCATCTTTTGTTTCGAACAAGGAAAATAACCAAAATATTGATTTTTCTATGAGAAATACGACACACTAGAACCAAAAAAAACATATGAGATCTTATCTGTGATAAAAATGATATTGTCAATTATTCAGAAGGTAGAAATACATTGACTCATTACATACACAACAATGGAATGACATATGCTCCATTTATTTTATAGATTAGGATGCATATCTAGAAACTCAAACATGTCCTTAATTTGTGCACTGGTCCTCCGTGTAATCAGCCAACATTTCACTTAGTTGTGGTTGTTCTCCCAGAACTGAGCCTGGAGCCAGTCTATTGTATTCTTTTCCACCTGAAACGCCTTGGCAAGAACATCATCGGAAATTTGTGGGTCCGACCCAAACACCGCATTGGCAATTGTGATAGCCCCTGGGTTCTGGCTGCTGAGCGCGGCAATTGCAACGGCGGGCTTGTGGGGGTTGGGGTTGAATTGGAAGTGGATGAGCCCCACGGGGAAAACAAACACATCACCTTTGTTAAGAACCTTGGAGAGGAACTTGTTTTTGCTTGGGGCGGGCTGGTTGGATGTGACAAAGCCAACGTACAGTGTCCCCTCGAGCACCGTGAGGATCTCAGTGGCGCGAGGGTGCGTATGTGGTGGGTTCTGACCCAAGGGAGCATAGTCGATGCGCGCAATTGAGATGCCGAGGGTGTTGAGTCCAGCAATCTGCATAACGTTGATCAAAGTGACGTTGGATCCAACCTTGTTGGTCACCCTAGGCTTGTCGAGGTTGGCTGCCTTGAAGAAGTCATCTGCGTTAACTTCCATCGGGTTCTTGCAAACAAAGCCATTGACACGAACTGGTGCATAGAGGAGATGTGACATGTATGCTCAGATCTTAGAAAGTTGTTTCGACTTGCATATAATTTACAGAAATAGATTTCAACATATTTATTTGGTGAGAACATGATGAGAAACCGGATAGTACCTGGTGAATTCATGTCGGCGACACAAAAGTCCTGGAGGGGGCTAGGATCGGAGGCAGTGGCCTGCCATGAGACCAACGCAAGAAGAGCGGCGAGGAGAAGGAAGTAAGAGGAGGATGCCATCTGATTTGTTTTCTCTCTCTCTCTCTCTTGTGTTCCTGTTTGTGATTGTGGTGTACGTGAGTGTTGGTTTGAAACTACAGGGGATGTATGAGTTTATATAGGTGCAGCGAGTAGCGCCTGAACTCGTGAGCAATAATAGACCTAGTCAAGTGAAACAAAACAGCCAATTGAACTGGTCTCTTGCTGCTAATTAAACTACTGCATATACTTTACAGGCTCCAATTTAAGACACGTTTTCCCTTTAAAGAAACAATGCAGCGTATACAGGCATATAAAGCTATTCTATCGTGATGTGTACGGCTGAGTAGTAATTATGAATGTTTCTCCATCTCACCCGTGTCGCCACAATTTATGCAGGGCCGATTCCAGGAAAATTCACCGCCCATCACTATTAAGGAAAAGATGTTTAAGACAAGAAGCGTCCGGCACTAGTTTAATTAGATATCATATACTCGGTCATAGTCGGAACCAGCGCAGACGAAACCAGTCAAAGAGCAGTTGAGAAGCCAAGTCAGGTAAGGCAATCAATCGTTTTCTAGCTCGATGCCGACATACATAAAGTCACCTACTCACGCGTGAAGCTTGATTCATGGGTGCATGACTTCTAAAGACATATAAAGTGACTGCTACCCCTGTTCTTTTTCTAAATCATGTGTTCAATCAACCTTTTCAAACTATGAAATTATATAATTGCCAATAGATTTTTCATGAAATCCAGCAACAAAAGGCGACGGAGCAATTAGCAGATTTGTAGCAACCCATGTATGTTACCATCATGTCAGTCAGATATTTACTTGGTCAGATGTCTCTCGAAGTGGTTGAGTACTTGCAGGAAGAAGCGACGACATTAATGGAAGAAGTGCCCAACCAAAAGGAGAGCTGATACAAATGCCATGACGATGGAGAGCAGGGTGTTTCCATATGATCTTAGCAAGACTAGTTAACATCTTATTGCGAAGAGTTTTATCACACATGACCAGTTCAGTTTATAAATCTAACAATCTGGTTAGCCTTCCTGACTAGGTTCATGGCACCAGACCTCACCTGCTTCTTTTGCTAGAGTAAATAGTAGTGATCTAAAAGCTCTTATATTTCTTTACGGAGAGAGTACCTCCAATGAAAAGACTAGGCCAGACGGCCACTCATAAACAGATTAATTTCTTGGAGGTGTGTGTTGGCAGTTTTAGTGTAGAAAGAAGTTTCCAGAAGATGATTTAATTGCTTCTATCACAACCATCTAAAAAAGAAACAACTCAAATAATAATTGGTTTTGGGACTCGGTTATCTACAATAGTTTTGCTGTGGAATGATGAATCAAACTTACAAGAGTTTTGTACCAAAAGGAAGACATACAAGACATTCAGGAAAAACAGAACTAACGGCAACCAAAACAGCAAGTTTCGTAGCAAAGGAAACATAAACTACATCTTTCATGCACCGGAAACACAGACCACAAGAACGACTACAGGAAGCAACTTTTGCACATTGCAACTTCCCAGCACATTACATATTTCGCTTCTGATTAAATTTTTGCATAAATTCTTCAAGTTTCCATTTAATATGCCTAAGCGTTACTGCATCATTTGGTGTACAGCTGAGTAGTAATTATGATTATTTATCCATCTCAGCCAAGTCGGCACAATACAAGCATGGCTGGCTCCATGAAAAGTCACCACCCCTCACCATAGTTTATTAGATATCATGTACTTGGTCATGGTGAGAACTGGTCCTCACGAGGTCAAAGAGCAGCTGATAAAAGCCAAGTGATGTAAAGCAATCGTTTTCTACCTAGACAAAGTCACCTGCTTAGCTTTATGTACTCCCTCAATTATTTCAGGTGCTACAGAATGCATGCAATCAAGCTTTTCAAGTTGTGGCCACTAACATAAGCAAACTATATATTTGTCACCGATTTGTCATGAACAATACTGTGCACAAGATATGGCATGGGATAAAAATAACATAAACATAATTATACATTATATATGTGTGTTAGCAGCTTAATGTACATATGGTTAAAAGCATGGTTAGAGATATAATGGAATATCTTACTGTCCTCCAGAACCAAGGGAAAAAATAACCAGAGAAACTTTGCAAATGAGTCATCTAGTTCTATACAAAATATTAGGTTGGAAGATGACGTTTTAGTTAACGGGTTGTGTCGATGAGAAAGAAATCGAGGTGCGTCATTCCATGCATGAATGCACCTAATACACAACTATTATACGTAGCAGCCCCTATTATCATCACATCAATAAGATATTTACTTGGTCAAACTTTCTCTAAATGGTTAATTACATTAATCCACGCACGCATAAACAATGACGATAGGGAGCAGAAACAATTCATGTGATCTTAGTAAGAGTAGTTAACGTCCCCTTGCTAACAGGTTGATCATGATCATTTCAATGGATAAATCTGACAATCTAGTCGGCCTTTCTTGAGTAGGCTCATGACACACCTCGCATGCCTCTTTTGTTAGAGTAAACATTGCACCAAATGACTGGGCTGGGTGGCCACTCATAAACTGATTAATTCTTGGAGGTGTGTGTGTAGTTTCGATACAGAAAAGATGTTTCCATCAGACAAATAAAAGGGTTCCAGAAAGAAGAAGTCAGGCCCCAACATCATCCTCATGGAGAACATGTGAGGCTATCTCCGATGTCGGCCCTAGACCCACACACTCTCCACCTCCCTGGTAGCTATCGATCGGCACCACGTCGAGCAAAGCCTCGGGCGATGATAAGCGGCAGTGGGATGTCCCTTCTCCCTGCTCCACCCCCTAGTCTCTATGGGCTAATCCTAGCACCTCACACCAACGCCACTGTTATCCCCTGCCTTCAGAGGTGGGCCGCTGACCTGAGATTTAGTCGCATGTCTAGTGGGGTCATGGTTCACTTGGTCCGTATGTGGATCAGGGAACTCTGCCTGGAGGCGATGCTCTCCCAGATCAGGAAGCATCATGGTCGTTGTCTGTGAGGGCGATTGCGGTCGACGAGATGTGGCTGCCCATAGCCTCTCACGGGTGAGGTACCACCGTGGGTGAGGTACTCTCTGCGCCCACTCGGAATGGTCAGGTGGGTTCGTTGGCGGTCATAGGCCCGACCGGATCTGGCCGTGGTCATGGACTTGGGCCACGCCGAGCCTCGCTATGGTATGATGGCTTTCACGGTGACCTCGTACAAACAGCTTGGTGGCGGGGCATGGGTTTGGGGTGTAAATGACGTTGAGGCGATGGCCCTAGAAGGCAGGCTGGACGTCTGGCGAGGGTGTAGGACGGTCCAAGCGAAAGTTCGGCGCCTCGGCGCTGGTGGAGGTGATGTCTTGGAAGTCACGTCCCTCTTGGGGTCGCCGCCATTGTTCTCCGCCCTCCTAGCTCAGGGTGAAATGGCCCCACAGCGACGCTTGATGGTGGCGGTGCAATGCGTCATGACCCTCTTGGGTTCTTCATCGGTGAGTGTAGTCGTCTTTTCGATTGCGGTGGTGTATTCAGAATGGTACGGCGCCCAATCGGCCCAACCTCAAATCGGGTGACACACCGTATTGCTTGCACCTATCTTGTACATGCGGCAATGTCCTCCTTTCATCCTCTCTGCTTTCGCTGGTAGGGTCAACGCTCAACTGTTTAGGCAGAGGGTCCTCTCTAACAGCAGTTGGGTGGTGTCGATGCGACGAAGTCCGGTGTTTTCTTGAAGGTGGCATGTGGTTGAATGTCGCCATCGGTCCTGGTTGAGTCTTGGTGGTCCAGCCTCTCCGTGCTTCCTCTCGGTGGCATGCTGTATGCATCCAATTGGGCACTTCCGGTGCTTGTTAGCGTGTTTGCCTTGGTTTGCCATGCTTTCTTTGATCATCTTGTATGATGATTTCCTCAACACCATATATCATTCAGCCAAGTGGCCGAAGCCCGTTTTGTGATAAATTGCACAGGCTTGTTACAAAGAAACAACTCAAATAATATTCATTTTGGGGAGGTTTAGGTAACAATCTTTTCTTTTGTATATTTATGCATGTTTTCTATATGTATGTTGGAGCTAATTTTTGGTATCTGGTCTCTGGTGTGCCCATTTACTTAGTAAAAATCATATTTTTTAGTTCTCAACTTAAGAAAAAAATAATGCTCATAAGTACTTCGATAAAACGAGCCACCTCATCATATTTCCATTAAAGCAACCGCAAATTGAACTTACAATTGTTTTTAACCAAATGTAAGCTCATCCAGTAACCTTAATTTGCTTATTCCATGCACCACAAAGCGACAGATAACAACCACGACTCCGGGAAGCAACTTTTTTTGCACATTCAACTTTCACATTCAAATCCTGAGCACAATCGGGCTCTAACCATCGCATACTTCACATGTATTGCAAGATAATTCTAGGTGTTAACCCTAGCATCAAACATATCTTGGATTACCAGATAATCATGTATTGTTTCCTTTTCTAACATAATCATCTTTTGTTTTGAACAAGGGAAAATAACCAAAATACTGATTTTTTATGAGAAATACGACACACTAGAACCAAAAAAAACATATGAGATCTTATCTGTGTGATAAAAATGATATTGTCAATTATTCAGAAGGTAGAAATACATTGACTCATTACATACACAACAATGGAATGACATATGCTCCATTTATTTTATAGATTAGGATGCATATCTAGAAACTCAAACATGTCCTTAATTTGTGCACTGGTCCTCTGTGTAATCAGCCAACATTTCACTTAGTTGTGGTTGTTCTCCCAGAACTGAGCCTGGAGCCAGTCTATTGTATTCTTTTCCACCTGAAACGCCTTGGCAAGAACATCATCGGATATTGGTGGGTCTGACCCAAACACCGCATTGGCAATTGTGATAGCCCCTGGGTTCTGGCTGCTAAGCGCGGCAATTGCAACGGCGGGCTTGTGGGGGTTGGGGTTGAATTGGAAGTGGATAAGCCCCACGGGGAAGACAAACACATCACCTTTGTTGAGCACCTTGGAGAGAAACTTGTTTCTGTTTGGGGCAGGCTGGTTGGATGTGACAAAGCCAACGTACAGTGTCCCCTCGAGCACCGTGAGGATCTCAGTGGCGCGAGGGTGCGTATGTGGTGGGTTCTGACCCAAGGGAGCATAGTCGATCCGCGCAATTGAGATGCCGAGGGTGTTGAGTCCAGCAATCTGCATGACGTTGATCAAAGTGACGTTGGATCCAACCTTGTTGGTCACCCTAGGCTTGTCGAGGGCGGCTGCCTTGAAGAAGTCATCAGCGTTGACCTCCATTGGGTTCTTGCACACAAACCCATTGACACGTACTGGTGCATAGAAGAGATTTATAATGTAAGCCTAGGTCTTACAAAGTAGTTTGAACATGCATATAATTTTCAGAAATTCATTTCAAGATATGTATTTGGTGGTAGCAGGACGGGAAAGCAGGAAGTAAGCAGTACCTGGTGAATGCATGTCGGCGACACAAAAGTCCTGGAGAGGGCCAGGGTCGGAGGCAACGGCCTGCCATGAGACCAAGGCAAGAAGAGCGGCGAGGAGAAGGAAGGAAGGGGAGGATGCCATGTGATTTGAGCTTCCTTCGCTCTTCTTTTCTCTTGTTTTCGTGTGTGTGAGTGATGGTTTGAGTGTGCAGGGGAAGCATGTGTTTATATTGGCGCAACGAGCAGTGTGAACCTGTGGGCAATGGACATAGTCAAGCGGAAAGGAGCAACCCATAGAAATGGTATCTGGCTGGTGACTACTAGGTTATTTTGCATAAACTTTTGAGACATGGTCAGCCATACTCAAATCCAGGAAAAGTTCTGTGCATCATCAAGTTCACTTTTAGTATGCCTAAGGGACACATTTCCCCTTTAATAATTTATAAATAAAGAAGCAAATTAAACTACTCCATCTGAGACTAGATATGAGTAACAGTCTGGATTGTGTCAACTATGCCTGGTCAAATTTGAAATCGGAGCACGTCAATCCATGCATGAGTGCACCTAACACAACTATTATATGTAGCAGCCCCTGTTATGATCAAGTCAATCAGATATATATGTCATGCCTGGTCAAATTTCTCTCCAAGTGGTTGAGTACTTGCAGCAAGAAGCGATGACGATGATGACAACGACACGGCGATGGAGAGCAGGAACTTTTCATCTGATCTTACAAGAGTGGTTACCATCTTCTTGCAAAGAGTTTTCATCACGCATGACCAGTTCAGTGCATAAATCTAACAATCTAGTCCTGGCTAAGGAAGGTTCATGACCAGTTTTGTCATGGATGTTCAGGTCCATGCATGTTACAACAACAGAAATGGCAGCCTTTTCTGGTTTACTCCAACAGGACGGAGAACGGGAAGCTACCTACAGCAAGGAGGAGGAGGAGGAGGAGCGGGCGCGCTGCTGGCGGGTGTAGTCCCAGATGGCGATAGCGGCGCTGACATGTACGTTGAGTGACCGGACGATGCCAAGCTGCGGGATCTCGACGCACACGTCCACCGCCTCCTGGATGATGTCCACCGGGATGCCCTCCTTCTCCCTGCCCAGCACCACCACCGTCTTGGCCGGGAACACAAACTCGTCCAGCGCCACGCTGTTGGCTGTCTGCTCCAGACCCACCACCGTGTACCCCTCCGCCTGCTTCCTCTGCAAGAACGCCCTCACGCTCTCTGCGGCACCTCTACCATGGGCACCCACTTCTCCGCCGTCACGCTGATCAGCCGGAACTGCTTGTCCTGGACCACCCCATGTCCCCACCGCCAGCCCGCCCGCCCTGAATATCTCGCACGTCCGGGTCAGCCCCGCCAGGTTCGGGATCCGCTCCACCAGGGACGCCACCACGATCAAATCCTGCCGGCTCTGCCTCACAGTCTCTGCCGCCTCCTTCCTTGATTCCACCGCTAGGTTGAACGTGTCATCGTCTTCCTCCATCTCAAAGAGCAGCCGTGAGATGTCGTTGTTCCCCATGACTGCGCCGTTACTGCTCGGTGATTGCTCCGAGTCCCGGTGGGGTATGATCTTCTTCTGGAAATCTTGACTGGCTACTATCTTCTCTTCGGTGCCCTCCTCGTGTTTTCTCACCGCCAGGCCCTCATTCTTGATTGTTGCTGAATCCTTTATCATAGAATGCCTCAGCTCCTCCCTCACGTCCTGATGGTACATGCAGCTAAATAATTAGGGGGATGCAGTTTCAAGCAACACAAGAAGATACCTCCAGTTCAAAGTGCTTACATTCAAAAAGTTATTTACTCGCTCCAACACCGACACTGGAACACATTCAAAGCCAGACGACTGCATAAAAAAACAGCATATTCAGAATTATAACAGAAATGCCGAAAGGTTCAGTGCTGCATAAAAAAACATAATAACATCACTAGAATCCTCCATGACTTTGACACGGTATAACCATACTGGTTGTCGAGTAAGAAACAATGACAGCATATAGAAAACTTTAGACAGCATTGCATAAGATGACAGTTTTAATTGCTTATATCACAAGCTTCTTACAAAGAAACAACTCAAATAATAATTGTTTTTGGCACTCAGACATCTACAATGGTTTTTCTGGGCAACGATCAATCGAACTTACAAGAGTTTTCAACCAAAAGAAAGCTAAAACAAAACATCCAGGAAAAATGAAACTATCATCAACCAAAACAGCATGTTTCATAGCAAAGGAAACGTAAACTACTTCTCTCATGCACCAGCAAGACAAACCACAAGAATGATTCTAGGAAGCAAGTTTTGCACATTCAACTTGCACATTGCAACCTCACACTACCATATAATTATATAATCATCTATTCGCTTATGCTTAAATTTTTGCATAAACTTCTCAATTTTGTTTTAATATGCCTAAGCGTTACTGCATCATCTGATGTATGGCTGGGTAGAAATTACGATCGCTTAGCCATCTCACCCAAGTCGTCACAATGCATGCAATGGTCATGGAAAGTCACCAACCATCACCATAGTTTATTAGATATCACATACTTGGTCATGGTGAGAACAGGTGTGCACGAGGTCAAAGAGCAGTTGAGAAAAGCCAAGTGATGTAAAGCAATCGTTTTCTACCTAGACAAAGTCATCTGCTTAGATTTGTCCACTCTCCATTCTTCTAATTTGCTACAGAATGCGTGCAACCAAGCTTTTCAAGCAGTGGCCACTAACATAATCAAACTATATGTTTGTCACCGGACTTGTCATGAACAATACTGTGCACAATATTTTTTTTTAGAACCATGGGCACGCATTATGCCATGGAGGTGTTACATTCGTCGAGCATAATCTTTCTAATACTCGCAGGTACATCTGCAATCGTCCTGAGGTCGCCAGTTCGTCGGGCAGTAGCTGCAACTTCGTGTGCCAGCAAATTCTTCTTGCGGCTGATCACACAACATTCCATGCTTGAGAACACCAAGGAGACCCTTTTGATTTCTCCGATCAGAGCATACCATGGGGATCTGCATGTTGTGTCCAGCAGAACGTCCCTTGCAACAGACGAGCAGTCCATTTCCAATACAAGGGCCCATGGTACAGCTTCGCAAATTCTGAGAGTCCCATTACAGCAGCCGAGGCTTCCGCTTCTTCCACTGATTGGCATTGGTTCAGGCGCCGCCCGACAGCCACAAAAACCAGCCCCCTGTGGTCTCTGGCGACTGCGCCCCCCCCCCCCCCCCCTCACGTGTCTCCAGTCTCAGCGTCAAATGCCGCGTCGCAATTCAGTTTCCACTGGTGGAAAAACAGGCTTCCGTCCAGCCCCATAAGTCGCGAAGCTGTAGGAACCGCGACTAATGGGACCTTTAGTCGCGGTTCTGGAGGTGAACCGCGACCAAAGGCCTGGGCCAAGGACGCTCGGTGGCCAGCTGGCGCACGTGAGGGTCTTTAGTCGCGGGTCTCGTCGCCAACCGCGACTAAAGGGGGGGCGCGGGAACGCAAAAAACCCGCCAAAAACCCTTTAGTCGCGGTTGGGCAGGCGACCCGCGACTAAAGGGTACCTTTAGTCGCGGGTCTCGTCGCCAACCGCGACTAAAGGGGGGGGGGCTATAAATACAAGGCTCCGATTCTCGTCTTCTCCGATTCCGATTCTCGCCTGTTCGTCTCTGCCGCGCCCTCGACGCCGCCCGCCGTCGCCCTCGCCCTCGACGCCGCCCGTCATTGCCGCTTCGCTTACAGCAGCAGCGCCGCCCGGCGACCTCGGTACTGCCGCATCGCCGACCGCCCTCAACGCCGCCCGACCGGCCTCCTCGCCCACCGCAGCGCCGCCTCGCTTCGCCAGCGCCACGGCTGCCCATGCGCCCCAAGCCGTCCTTGTTGTGCAGCGACGCCCTCCGCCGTCGCCGTGGCTACCCTCCCAAGCATCGGGCGCATATCCCTGAATCGCTAGCTCCGCCACGGTCCTAAGCCCCTTGCCGTGTGCAAGCTGGCGTGCTGGCGGTGGCTGCTCGTGCCGCGACAATGGCCCCACCCGTAATTACTTTGGTTTAATTAAGACTGCATAGTTAATTAACCTAATTGGACACTGTCGGTGGGTCCCCACCACTTAGTCAACCCCTTGTTGAATGAGGCCACTAGTTAAAAATTGTTGACTATGACATGTGGCCCCACTCTAATAAAATGTTTTTATAAATAGTTAATTTGTTAATAAAACTGTTAACTAAGTTGTGTCAATGACAGCAGGACCCACCTGTAAGCTTGACCCAATCAACAGCCCTGTTGACTGCTGACATCATGCTGATGTCATAACCCTGTTTTCCTTTTATTTAAATCTGTTAATTCCAAATAACTGTTTAAAACTTTGAAAAATCATATTAAATAAACCGTAGGTCGGATCAAAAACTTTATACATGAAAGTTGCTCGAGCAGCGAGACGAACACGAATACGCTACCCACATACATGACAGATGCCTCTAACTATCTGAACATGGAACTTTCCCCCTCCGATCTTCTATCTGACACAGTTCCGGAACCAGGAAAACATTCTCGGTTGAATTCCCCCTTCACCTTAATCGTGTAGCCATACGATAGGTCACTCCCGGCACATCATATTGCCACGTTCTGCTTTGTGATGATATGCTTGCTGTATATTTACTGTTTTCCCCTCTTCTCTCCGGTAGACCCGAGACCGATGTCGCTTCGTGATCGACTACGCCGACGACGACCCCCTCCTTGCGAGCAACCAGGCAAGCCCCCTTTGACCATCCCGATATCGCCCATTCCGTGAAGACGTGGTTGTCTGTTGTCCTCGCCTCCCTCTCCGTGTGTGTTGTCCTCGCCTCCCCTCTCCGTGACGCTGCTGTCGCCGCCCGTCTCGCGCTCTACCGCGACACCCTCTCCCACCCCTTCTCGCCCCTCCTTTTGCCACCGCCCTTCGCCACCGCCACCGCCACCGCCCCTTCTTCACTTAATTAATTTGTTTTTACTACATGTTTTCAGGACTGACATAATGGCGGACGATAGAGCTGACCCGATTATGGACAACTATGATCCGGACGGTGAAGCACATATGTTCGGCATCATAAACGGCGATATTCTATATGTGCCGACCGGAGAAGAAGAAGATGATATCTCTTCTTATCTGAACCTTTGACGGTGAAGATGAAGGGCGCCGTCGACAAGATGATGTTTAACAAACGCCGATAAACGCATTTATCTTCAAATGGAAGTAGCAACCACCTCCGCGCCGAGGTATATATATACATTGAGCCTCTAGTGATACAAACTAACTGATTTGAATAAATATGTGTGTACTAACGCAGCGACTCTCTTTCTTATTTTAGCCTCGGCCGGATCGTCAAACAATCGAGTACGCCGTCAAAGCGTGGGCGTAACCAAGACGATGAAACAAGGAGAAACATGCACCATCGAGGTTGTCGACAAGTGCAACCGCAGGTCAGCTGGAGCCCCGCAAGAACGCCACCAAGTTTGTCAGCCAATGCGGAGCCATTGTTAGAGACAACGCCTCGATCACCGCCCAGGAGTGGAATGAGCCAAAGAAGGCACGCAATTGATGGTTTCACTTTTGTCGATAAGAGAACAAAAAGATTGCTTCAAGAAGCTTATGGAACATTTCGTTCTACCTCCGGAATACAACAAATTCGATGAGGAGGGTAACAAGATTGAGGAAAACAAGGAGAGGAGGAGGCTAGTCAAACAGTTCGCTCTTCATAAGATGGCCGACGATTCCGAAATTCAAGCAAAATCTAGCCCATGACTTTGTCAAGCAGAACAAGACTCGATTTCAAAGGACAATATGAGAAACTGAAACATGATTGGCCAGAATTTGTGAAGCAAAAGAAATCGGAGCAGTTCATTCAAATATCGAAAAAAATAAGGAAAATGCGGCTAAGAAGGAGTACAATCATGTTATGGGGCCAGGAGGGTATCGCATTTGGGTGCCTAGGTTGGAGAAGATGGAGAACGAGCTGAGGCGCGAGGAATCCGTCTGTGCACGGAGGATGGGACCCAAGGGCCAAAAGCTGGTGGTACGGGCATGGGGGAACGCTGAACCCGGAGACAGGGGAGTGTGTTTACCGGGCAAATTAATTAAACCCACCCAAGCCCTTATTGACGCAATGAAGGATGCTCAACAGGGGAAGATCAAGTTCAACAGAGAGAACGACGTGACAAAAGCCCTCGGGAATCCTGAACACGGAGGACGGTAGACGAGGCATGGGGCACATTCCGTGGAAAATAGGGTTCCCCGTAACGATGACCCGTGACGGTTTGAAGCCGTAGAGAAAGATGGATCGGGAATCAGATGTTGTGGCGCGGTTGGCATCGGAAATGGATGTGATGAAGAAAACCATGAGTGTACTAGTAGTCGAAAGAGATGCAGCTCGGGTGCAGCATGAAGATCATCCAATGGATCTCGGAAGCCAAAGAGCGGAGAAGCAGCGTGGCTTCCACGGAGGCCCCACCGGCTGGTGCAGATGCACCGACGATCGAAATTACTGCACCGGAGCCTCCGGTGGTCGAAATTACTGCACCGGAGCCTCTGGTGGTCGAAATTACTGCACCGGAGCCTCCTCGCTACCCCGTGGACGATATAAAGGAGATGAAAGAATGTCATATGTATTATCCTATCGGGAACATGTCCATGAAGGTAGCCATCGGCAGTGCTTTACCATGTTTATTCGAGCACTCCACCACAACAACCCCATTCAAGATGGCTATGCTCGTGTCACGGTGGAGGACATAGTCCAAGGGTTTGAGGACCTGGAGATTGACATTGCTACACCAAGGGGAGAAAAGACTTGGAGATGTCAAGCGCCATTTCATTCTATGGCAAAAGAAGTTTATCAAGTTTCCAGGCGAGGTGCCAAGGACAACAAGTCCACCTCTACGGTGGTGGTGGTGGCGGTGGCGGTGGTGGTGGTGGTGGTGGTGGTGGCGGTTCACCTACACCTCCGCCACGCCACCGACGCCGCCCCCAGCCCACAACGTCCGGGCGGGTGATCAGCCGCCGCCCCAGTCCTCGTCCGCGGGTGATCGACGCCGCCTAATCCACCTCCGCAAAGAAGCGAAGCAGTCTGGATTATTAACCCGGACCCTTATGTACCTAAGACCACAAAGGTACCGGAGCCATCATCAAGCCTCTCCCCACAAGGCCTTGGGAACGTAGTGCCGAGGAAGTCGACGCGGCTGCTGATTTGGAGAAATGGAAGGCGGACTGCAAGAAGAAAAGAGAGCCCGAGCCCAAGCCAGTATTTTCGATGAGCAAAAGAAGTGGGCTAAGTCATTTTTGAGCACACCGTCCCAAGCCACAAGAATCTGCCTAACGACTATGCACGTGAACTTCAGGCAGGCACTCATGTTCAAGGAGAACAAAGAGCGGAGAAGGCCGAAAGTAAAAAGCGGAAACAAGTTGCCCAGCTCGGGGAACAAAGTAAACAATCGATTGCCCCGCTTATAGTGGAATCCTTCTATCCGGATGCCCCCGAGATCATAAAAGCTGCGGCAGCACAGTGGATTGATCAGAACGAAAGTGCCGAGAACAAGCGGCCAACTTAGGTATTACTCTTCGTGAACTGTTAGGCCTTGATGAGGCGCCAGTGAAGGAGGTAGTAATTACATATGTCAAGAATGGGCCTCTCGTCGAGCCTGCGAGGAAAAGGATCTACCTCCACAAATGAAAGGTCTGCTGAAATGGTACAAGGGTTACATAAAAATAAAACGCCAAAGAATATATTTATGCGGAAGTTAGACATGAGCATCACTTCAAACATTACTATGTACAAATTGAACTGAGTGAATTGTTCCAGCTTTTCAATCTGCGTGAGCTCGACAAATCTATCATCAGTTGCTACGTTCTGTAAGTGATTTATTAATTTCTACCCCATCTCGCTCATATTGCCTGCACTATATATATGTCCTAACTATATTGTTGTGTCCGCTATTATACATGCAGAATGAAGATTAAGGAATGCAGAGTAAGGAACATCCATGATGTTGGGTTCATTGACCCACACATCGTTAATGGACATGTGTTGGAGCCGCCACCCCGCCGACGTGGAGGCAGACCTGTGGCAGTTTCTTACAAAGCAGGAACTCAAAAGTGATATTCTATTTCCTTACCATTTTGGGTGAGTGTTTCTGTCTTGAGCACATTCTCTTTTGTTTACTCCATGCATGGTATGTGGCCGCTAATCGATGAGTTATGCATGACATGCTGTGCATGTATCGTGTCCGCAGGTTCCACCGGATTCTGCTAGTAATTAAAGTTAACACCTCGTAATGTCTCGCCCACGACTCTCTGAATATGGATCCAAAGCTTTGGGGCGGCATGAGAAGAATGCTGCAGAAGTAATTATTTTCATTCATTTGCGCCTATATCGATCGGCCTATTTCGCTTCATTTCCTAATATCAAGTAACTAATAACTCTCTTGTTCATTTAATTTTCTTTGCCTCGTAGGGTTTGGAGACGGTTCGTAGATACAAAGGTCGGTGAATTCAAAAAGAGCTAGAATTCAAAAGGTCAAAGCCTAAGAATGCTGGGGATATTCAGCCACCGGAGACCAATCTATGTGGATACTATGTTCAGGAGATGATCCGAGATACACCTCTGAGCGGGTTCCGAGTGATACCAATGCTCATAGGAATAACCTCCGGATGATGCTTAGTCCGTAAGCTCGCTTCCGACCACTTCAAGAGGAACTAGCTGGATGGTTCAGCAGGGAAGTCCTCCATCCTAAAGGAGAACACTATTACGAGGACGTAGAACTTTATATGCATTAAATCATGTATGGAAACTTGTTCAAAATTGTATATGGTCATCCGATGATATTGAATATATATTGTATATTCCTCTTGAATTCTTTTTGGTTCTAATTTCAAATTTATTTGAAATTGTACATTCATATGCATGTATGTAGTACCGTAGAATATATGAAACTCCTTCAAAATTAAAATAAAGCACAAAAGAAATAAAACAATACAAATTAAACAGAAAACAGGTTTAGGGGGGGGGGGCTAAAACCCTAAACCTGTGGCGGCGGTTTGTCGCGGTTGGCCAGAAGAACCGCGATTAAAGGTCCTCCGCCTGACGGTCACTGGCGCCCACGTGGACGGGCCGTTAGTCGCGGTTCTTAAGCAGCCGCGACTAAAGGTGGGGGCATTAGTCGTTATTTGGTCGCGGTTGCCCAACCGCGACTAATGGCAGTTGCGTAACCGCGACCAAAGGCCTTTTTCCACCAGTGTTCACCGTACCGGATTGGGTGCTTCCCACTGATTGGACACTAACGAGACTGGTTTGCAAGGATTGCTACAGAACAGGGATACTGTATTTTTATTGTTGTCCCGTGCTTCCTTCTGCATGGCCGTGTGCACATCCTCCTCGAGTCTAATCAGCTGTTGCACCGCTCCCTTCACTGTTTCTCTCCCATCCCCATGAACTATATTATTTCTTAGATGCCAAGCCTTCCCAAGTATTAGCAGAATCCGGCTTCTGATCATCTCTGGGTTCTTCAATAGAAGCATCTGCAGCCAATCTCTGCCTGTGAATCTGAACTCACACTCTTTCGGGATTTCCCATTTTGTCCTTAGAGCACAACGCAGGGCTTTGCTTTTGGTACATGTTATGACTGCATGGAACTCGTCCTCTCTCCATTCCACAGATATCACACACATCTTCGTTAACAATTGTCCGTCTGAAAAGATTGTGCTTTGTGGCTAACGAATTAGTTGCCACTCGCCAGCCAAAAATCTTGACTTTCTCCGCACGCTGGCTTTCCAGATCACATCCCAAATTTTCCTATCACAGGGATCACTTGCCGAGCTTGAGGGAAGTTTAGTTCCTTGTCTTTTCAGAGCGCCTGCCAATTTATACGCACTCTTCACCGTGAACACGCCAGTTTTCTCATAATGCCAGGCCACTTGGTCCTCCATACCAATAGATGGTAGGCGAATTCTGCATATCTCCTCGGCATCAAACGAGTGGAAGATTTGCCTTACTAGCACCGTATTCCATGTATTTGTGTCTGAATCTATGAGCTGGTTGACCCACCTTAACCTCGACCGTCCTATGAATTCTGCCGTCTTGAGCCCTTCTTTGCGTGGAATCCATTGGTCCCTCGTGATTTGTATTTTCCTTCCATTCCCCACGCGCCAAATTAAGCCCTGCTTGAGTAGTTCCAAACCACATTCTATGCCTCTCCAAGCAGGGGACGCGTCCAACGAGAAGACCGTATCCAGAAGGTCTCCCTTGGGGTAATATTTTGATTTTAAAACTCTAGCGCACAGACTCTCCGGATACCGGATCAACCTCCATCCTTGGCGTGCTAATAATGCTTGGTTAAACAAGTGCATATCATGGAATCCTATTCCTCCATCTCTTCGGTTTTATCATGCTCTCCCACGCCATCCAGTGTACCTTCCTTTGCTCATCTTTATCTCCCCACCAAAATCCCTAATAACCTTCTCATAATTGTCACAGAAGCTTTGGTTTAGTTTAAACACACCCATGGTGAAGGTTGGGAGGGCCTGTGCAACAGATTTCACATGCACCTCCTTAGCTGCTTGGGACATGTATCTTTCATTCCACACATTGCATCTCTTGCCAAACCTGTCCATAATAGGCTGGAATTTCTCATTTTCATTCTACCTTCTGGCGAGGGAGCCCCAAATACTTACTCTCGAATGAGGCTGAGACTACTCCCAAAGTCCTCATGATTCCGTCCCTGACATTGGCCTGGCTAGCTTCACTAAAGAGAAGGGAGCATTTATCTTGACTTAGGAGCTGCCCCGTACTTCTCTGGAACACTTCCAACACCTCTCGGACTTTCACAGCTTGGTCCATGTTTGCTTTAAAGAACAGCAAGCTATCATCAGCGAAGAGCAGATTTGAGATCCCGGGGCTTCCCCTAGCAATCTTTATGGGTGTCAATGAGCCGCCATCACCTCTCTATTTAGAAGAGTGGATAAACCGTCAGCCACAAACAGAAACAAATACAGGCTTAGTGGGTCACCTTGTCGTAGGCCTCTGGATGGTGAAAACAACATTTGCAGGAGCTCCCCATTGCATTTGACAGAGAACCGAACTGATTTTATGCACGTCATCACCCAATTAATCCACTTTGGATCAAAACCTATTTTTGTAGAGTACACTCCAAGAAATTCCAGTCAACTCGATCATAGGCTTTGGCCAAGTCCAGCTTGTACGCACAAAAATTGTCCTCTGATTCTTACTGTGTTGTATTTTGTGGAAACATTTAAACGCAATGATCGTGATTGTCCGTTATCATGCGCCTGGAATAAATGCGCTTTGGGTTTCTGAAATGATATCATCAAGGAATGGGCATAAACGGTTGACCAAATTTTTTGAGATCACCTTGTATATCACGTTGCACAAGCTAATGGGCCGGTAATCCTTAATGCTCAAGGGATTATTACTTTTCGGGATAAGAACAATGGTGGTGTTGTTCACTCCTTCAGGCATGATCCCATCATCAAAAAACTTCTTCACTCCCTTCACCACATCCGCTTTCAAAACCCCCCAGTTCCTTTGATAGAAACGCGCGGGGAATCCGTCTGGCCCCGGTGCTTTAAGCGGCCTGATTTGGAATAAAGCATCGCCCACCTCCTCATCGGTAACTGGTTTGGTAAGCGCCATGTTCATGTTCTCATCTACTTTATTTGGAATTATTTGGATCAGATCTTGGGCCGCCACCCCTTCATCACACTTGTACAGGTTCTTGAAAAAATTATTTATTTCCTCCTGTATATCCTTCTCGCTTTCTGCCCAACTCCCATCCTCCTTTTTAATTTTTAGGATTTTGTTTTTCTTCCTGCGCCAATTTGCTGTCCGATGGAAAAACTCAGTATTTCTGTCGCCTTCACGCAGCCATGTAATACGTGACCTTTGTCTCCACATAATCTCCTCTCTGAGTAGCCAATCATCCATCTCTGCTTCAATTTCCTTGATCTTATTTTCAGTCACACGAGAGGTTGGTTGGGCTCTTAGCATTTTCAAACCATCCTCAAGCTTTTCAGTTTATCTTGGACTGAGCAGAATTCCTTCTGAGCCCAAGTACTCAGGATGTCCTGCATGTTCGTTAGTTTCTTAGAGATATCCTCTAGTGACGAGCTAGCCCTCCTTCACTCCAAGATTTGCTGATTACCTCACCCCGCATAGTGTTCCTCTCCCACATAGCTTCGTATTTAAAACTTCTCTTAACTGGCCGCCATTCTTTCCTATTACCCAGCCGCAGCAAGAGAGGCACATGATCTGATCTAGAAGAGCAAATGTGCTTCACAGAAGCATTAGCGAAGACCTTACTCCATTCCGGGGTTGCAACCCCTCTGTCCAACCTTGCCTTCACATTTTTGTGCCCCTTCTGCTTGTTATCATATGTCCATGGTGTTCCTTTGTACCCTAGGTCATGCAGATTACAATCAGCCAAAACTTGTCTGAAATCAGCCATATTACTCTCTGATCTCTTAGATCTAGAGAAGTGTTCGCCTGCCACATAGTTTCATTAAGATCACCTATCACCAACCAATGTTCTGTAGCATTTTTTCTAATCCTTCGCAGCAAATTCCACATGTTATACCTCTCATGAGATTTTGGTTCCCCATACACGAAAGTAGCTCTCCATTGCTCATGACAATATATGGCATGCGATAAAAAGAACATACATGTACATATACATTTATAGACGTGTGTTAGCAGCTTAACCTAAATATGATTAAAAACATGGTTGGAGATATAATGGAATATCTTACCATCCTCCAAGAAAAAATAAACAGAGAAACTATGCAATATGAGTCACTAGTGATATAAAAAAATATTAGGTTGCAAGTTGACGCGGCAGTTAACGGATTGTGTCAATGAGGAAGAAACAATGATGATAGAGAGCAGAAACAATTCATGTGATCTTATTAAGAGTAGTTAACGTCGTCTCGCTAAGAGTTTGATCATGACAATCTAGTTCATAAATCTAGCGATCTAGTCGGCCTTTCTGACCGGGCTCATGACACACCCCACCTACCTCTTTTGATAGAGTAAACAGTACATCCAATGACTAGGCCGGATGGCCACTCATAAACTAATTATTTTATTTGAGATGCGTGTTGGTAGTTTTGATACAGAAAATATGTATCCATCAGATAAATAAAAGCATCAAAAAGAAGAAGATAGGCCCCAATATCATTCTCATGGATGACACACTCTCTCTACGCCGCCCTAGACCAACACATCTCGGACTCCCTGGTAACCATCAATCGACACCACGCCGAGCAAAGCCCCGGGCGATGGTATGTGGCAGTGGAATGTCCCTTCTCTCCGCTCCACTCCCTGGTCTCTGTGGGCTAACCCTATCACCTGACACGACTCACCGCTGCTATCCCCAGCCTCCGGACATGGGCCACTGACCTGAGATTTCTTGGCATGTCTAGTGGGGTCATGGTTCACTTGGTTCGTGCATGGATCGGGAACTCTGCCTGGAGCTGGTGCTCTCCCAGATCAGGCAGTAACGTGGCCGTTGACCAACGAGGGGTGATTGCAGTCATATAGGATGTGGCTTTCCATCGCCTCTCATTGGTGAGGTTCCATCGCAGGTGAGGTCCAATCTTCCCCCACCCGGAATGATCAGGTGGGTTCATCGGTGGTCTTAGGCCTGACCGGATCTGGACATGGTCGTGGACTTTGGCCAGGCCGAGCCTCACTAGGGTTTGATGACTTTCTCCCATGACCTCTTACCAACAGCTTGGTAGCGGGGCGTGGGTTTGGGGTGTCGTACGTTGACGTTATGGCCCTGGATGGCAGGCTAGACGTCCGCAAGGGTGCGGGACACTGCAAGCACAAGTTTGGTGCCTGAACGCTGGCTGAGGCGATGTCTTGGTAGTCACGCCCCTCCTAGGGTCATCGCCATTGTTCTCCGGCCCTCCCAGCTCAGGGTGAAAACCCTTGTCCGCCTAATGGATGCAATGGTGGCGGTGCATTGTTTCATGACCTCTTGAGTTCCTCATCGGTGAGTGTAGTTGTCTTTCAGTCAAGGTGGCATTTTCAGAATGGTACGGTGATTCAATCGACCCTATCTCAAATCTGGTGACGCACCATATTGCTTGCACCTATCTTGTACACGCAACAATGTCCTCCTTTCATCATGTTTGCTCGCTCTGCACGGTCAACACTCCTTGGTTTAGGTAGAGGGCCCTCGCTAACAGAAGTTAGATGGTCTCGATGCGACGTAAGTCTGGTGTATTCTTCCAGGTCGCGTGTGGTTGATTGTCGCCCTCGGTCCTGTTTGAGTCTTTAGGTGGTCCACCTCTCTTGTGCTTCCTCTCGGAGACATGCTGGAGGCGTCAAGTTAGGCACTCTCGGTGCTTGTTAGCGTGTTTGGATTGGTTTGTCATGCTTTCTTTAATCATCTTGTATGGCGATTTCTTGAACACCATGTGTTGTTTAGCCACATCCGAATTCCATTTTGTGATAAAATGCTTCTATATTAGGCTTGTTAAAAAGAAATAACACAAATAATATTCATTTTTGGCGGTTTAGGTTATAATTGTTTCTTTTGTATATTTCAGCATGTTTCCATTAAAGAAACCACAATTGAACTTACAATAGTTTTAACCAAAAGAAAGCTAAAATATTACATGCGGAACCAGAATTTCTTATTGCATACGCCAGAAAGCGAGAGAGCAGAGCAACGACTCTAGGAAGCAAATTTTTACATACAACTTTCACATTTAAATCCTGAGCACAATCGGCTCCAACCAACGATACTTCGCCTGTATTGCAAGATAACCCTAGGTGTTCAACCCTAGCATCAAACATATGCTGGATTACCAGATAATCGTGTATTGTTTATCTTTTTTAACCTAATCATATATTATTTTGGAACACGGGGAAAAGAACCGAAAATATTTATGAGAAATACGACACATTAGAACCAAGAAAACATATGAGATCATATCTGTGTGATAAAAAAAATGATATTGTCAATTATTTAGAAGGTATAAATACATTCACTCGTTACAGACACACAATGGAATGACATATGCTCCATTTATTTTATAGAATAGGATGCATATCTAGAATCTCAACATGTCCATAATTTAGGCACCGGTCTTCCGTGTAATCAGCCAACATTTCACTTAGTTGTGGTTGTTCTCCCAGAACTGAGCCTGGAGCCAGTCTATCGTATTCTTTTCCACCTGAAACGCCTTGGCAAGAACATCATCGGATATTGGTGGGTCTGACCCAAACACCGCATTGGCAATTGTGATAGCCCC
This sequence comes from Aegilops bicornis, assembly GCA_021605145.1. Lineage (NCBI taxonomy): Eukaryota > Viridiplantae > Streptophyta > Magnoliopsida > Poales > Poaceae > Aegilops > Aegilops bicornis. The sequence goes on from CM038672.1 coordinate 706,650,903, forward strand.
TGGGTTCTGGCTGCTGAGCGCGGCAATTGCAACGGCGGGCTGGTGGGGGTTAGGGTTGAATTGGAAGTGGATGAGCCCCATGGGGAAGACAAACACATCACCTTTGTTGAGCACCTTTGAGAAGAACTTGTTTCTGGCTGGGGCGGGCAGGTTGGATGTGACAAAGCCAACGTATAGTGTTCCTCGAGCACCGTGGAGGATCTCAGTGGCGCGGGGGTGCGTATGTGGAGGGTTCTGGCCTAAGGGAGCATAGTCGATGCGCGCGATTGAGATGCCGAGGGTGTTGAGTCCAGCAATCTGCATGACATTGATCAAGGTGACGTTGGATCCAACCTTGTTGGTCACCCTAGGCTTATCGAGGGCGGCTGCCTTGAAGAAGTCATCAGCGTTGACCTCCATCGGGTTCTTGCAAACAAATCCATTGACACGCACTGGGTGCATAGAAGAGATGTAGAGGGTAAGCTTAGATATTACTAGAAAGCCGCTTCAACATGCATATAATTTTCAGAATTCATTTCAACATATGTATTTGGTTATAGCGGGACGGGAAAGCATGAAGTAACCAGTACCTGGTGATTTCATGTCGGCGACACAAAAGTCCTGGAGCGGGCCAGGATCGGAGGCAACGGCCTGCCATGAGACCAAGGCAAGAAGAGCAACGAGGAGAAGGAAAGAAGGGGAGGATGCCATTTGATTTCAGCTCCTTTGGGTCTTCTTTTCTTGTGTGTTCCTGTTGTGTTTGTTGGGTGAGTGATGGTTAGTATATGCAGGGGATGTATGTGTTTATATAGGCGTGGCGAGCAGTGCAAACTCGTGAGCAACAGACATAGTCAAGTGGAACCGATCAACGGATAGAAATTGTCTTTGACTGCCCACTAGACTATTCTGCATGAACTTTTCGGACATGGTCAGCCATATTCAAATCTTTGATATATTATAATCAAAGTTCCCTGTTGAGATGCCAAAGCGACACATTTTTCGCTTTAATAAACAAAGAAGCAAATTAAGGTACTCCATCTGATGTTTTTTTTTAAAGGTACTCCATCTGATGTACCTCTTAGTAATAATTACTGTGAGTAATAATTTTGATTGTGTCCAACAAGGAAGAAATCGTGGCATGTGGATCCATGCATTAACGCACCTAATACCACTACTATATGTAACAGCCCCTGTCATGATCACGTCAACCAGATATGCAGTTGCCTGGTCAAATTTCTCCAAGTGTGGTTGAGTACTTGCAGTAAGAAGCAACCACATAATGGACGATGGAGAGCAAGAGTAGTTAACATCTTATTATTAAATGAAGGATCATGTTCTACTAACATCTACAGAATTGTATAGTGTACTGGTCACGCACTCACACAGGTCAAAAAGCATTGACATAAAGGAACTCTCACTACCAGTGTTAGAAACTTTAAGTAAAAAAGTATAGCAAGCGTCTCGAGGTACTGCCAGACTGCAGGTAGGTTATTTCTCTGCACAGACAAAAGTGTGTCATTTGTGTGACCTTGCACTGCAGTAAAATAGCAATTATGCATGGAAAATAAATTGATCTCTAAATGTTCTAGATCCTTTGGAATTTAAACACTAGACAGGTTTATATTATACACAATTGCATAGAATAGAAATTATGCATGGAAAATAAATTGATCTCTAAATGTTCTAAGTCCTTAAGAATTTAAACTCTAAAGAGAAAACTAAGACTATTTGACCTGTTTGAAACTAGAGGTTTAGCTATGTGGAGTGTGAGTCTTCCGAGATGCGCAACGACCAAGCCGATGACTACCGGGGAAAATGAGAATTATCATATACTTGGTCATAGACTCATAGTAGGAACTGGTGCGCACGAGGTCAGACAAAGAGCAGCTGAGGAAAGCCAAGTCATGTTTTTTTTTGAAAATGACGATAAACCCCGGCCTCTACATCATTACGATGCAGACAGATATTTATTAATAAAGCCAAGTCATGTAAGGCAATCGTATTCTAACTCGAGGATCACACAAAGTCACCAACTCATGCGTGGGCTTCTAAAGACGTGGAGTGACTACTACACATGTTCCTTCCAGAAATTGCTATATGATGCATGCAATCAAGCTTTTCAAACTATGAAATTGTCCCTTTTCAAAAGAAAAAATATGAAATTGTACATTTGCCAAGATTATTTGTCATGAAATCCAGCGGCATAAGACGACACAGTAGGTAGCGGACTGTGTCAACAAGGAAGAAATCGAGGCGCATTGATCCATGCATGAATCCACATTATACACCTGCTATTTTGTAGCAACTCCTGCTAGCATCACGTCAATCAATTTCCTTTTAGAAAGAGGAGGATAGCCCCATCAACCAGATATTTACTTGGTCAAATTTCTCTCGCAGTTGTTGAGTACTTATAGGAAGAAATCAACTACGTTAGTGCTTAGTGGAAATTACTAGCTAACCAAAAGGAGAGCTATGATGATGGAGCTGAGCAGGAACTTTCCATATGATCTTAGTAAGAGTAGTTAGTTTCCTCCTTGCTACGATTCAATCATGACCACTTCATTCCAAACCATATATTTGCCACTGGATTCGTCATGAACAATACTGTGCACAAGATACGGCATGGGATAAAAAGAATATACACATAATTATACATTTATAGTTGTGTGTAGTAATGGTTAGAAAGCATGGTCAGAGGTATAATGGAATATCTTACCATCCTCCAAAACCAGGGGAAAAAATAAAGAGAAACTTTGCAATGTGAGTCACCTAGTGATATAAAAACTATTGGGTTGCTAAATGACGCGGTAGTTAACCGATTGTGGCAATGACGAAGAAATCGAGGCGTCCCATGCCATGCATGAATGCACCTAATACACAACTATTATAATCACATCAATAAGAAACTTACCCGGTCAAAATTTTCTCAAAATGGTTAATTACATCATTCCTCGCACGCATAAAAAATGACGATAGAGAGCAAAATCAATTCATGTGATCTTAGTAAGAGTAGATGAGGTCATCTTGCTAAGAGTTTGATCATGACCATTTCAGTGCATAAATCAGAAAATCTAGTCAGCCGTTCTTGACTAGGCTCATGACGCACCTCACCTGCCTCTTTCGTTATGGTAAACATTACATCCAATGCCTAGGCCTGGTGGCCACTCATATACTGATTATGTTTTTGGAGGTGTGTGTTGGTAGTTTTGATACAAAAAGATGTTTCCGTCAGATTTAATAAAATGCATCCAGAAAGAAGAAGAAGAAGAAGAAAACAAGCCCCAACATCATCCTCGTGGACGACACGAGAGACGATCTCCACTGCCGGCCATAGGCCCCACACTCTCATCCTTCCCTCATTTTCATCGATCGGCACAATGCAGAGCAAAGCCCTGGGAGACGGTAGGCGGCAACAGGGTGTCCCTTCTCTCCGCTCCACTCCCTGGTCTCTTTGGGCAAACCCTAGGACCTCACACCTCCGGTGCTGCTTATCCCCTCGCCACGGAGGCAAGCTGCTGGCCTGAGGTTGCATGGCTTGGCTAGTGGGGTCGTGGTTCACCTGGTTCATGCATGGATTAGGGAATTCTAGCCTAAGTCGGTCCTCACCCAGATCAACCAGCATCGTGGCTGCCGGCCTATGAGGGGTGATTGTGGTCGGGCGTGATGTGGTTGCCCTCGCCTCTCATGGTTGAGGCTCCGCTGTCATGAAGCTTCTCCCTGCACCCACGCCGAATAGTCAGGTGGGTTCATTGGCTGTCCTAGGCCAACTGGATTTGTTCATGGTCATGGGCTTGTTCCAGGTCTAGTCGCGCCATCGCTTGATGGCTTTTTCCGGTGACCTCGCATCAACATGTTGGTGGAGGTGCATGGGTTTGGGGTGTCAGACATTGACGCGGGGGCCCTGGATGGCAGGTTACATGTGTGGCCCTCCTGCGAGTAGCGTGGAATTGTTCTTGACAGTGTCCCTTTGTCACGGGGGTTGCGAGGTGCGTCGTGGCAGGTGGTTCTGGCGAAGCTGTCATCATCGGTGGTGGCCAAGCCCTGGTCCTAATCAGTTGTCCTGGGCCCATCATTGTGGATTTAATGGCCCGAGTTCCCTTGACGAGGTGTGAGGTTTGGCCCAAGCAAAAGCTCAGCGCCTCAGTGCTACTGATTGTGATGTATTGGTACTCATGTCCCTCTCGGGGTCGTCGCCATGGCTCTCCCGCCTTCTCAACACAAGGTAAAAAACATTGTCTATCCAGATGGATGGGTGGTGGCCACATATTGCGGTGTGACCCTCTTGGGGGCATCACCGTGAGTGTTGTTGTGCTTTAGTTATGTGGCATGTTCGGAATGGTATGGCCAAACAATCAACCCTACCTAAATTCCAAAGTGACCTGTGGTTTTGCTTGCACCTGTCTTGTAGGTGCAACAATGTCCTCCTTTCAAGATGTCTCGCTCCAATCGGTACAGTCAATGCTCCTTGGTTTATGTAGAGGGTGTTGGAAATATTCCCTAGATGCAATAATATTTTTATTATTATATTCCCATATTCATAATTATAGAGTTTATATTCTGTGCTATGAATGCTATGATCATGGAATATGTGATTTAGTGCAAAAATTCATATGCACGTGGGAAATGATAAATGGTAAAATAAAAGGTTCATAGTCTTTCCTCTAGGACTAGCTCAAGTGTTGTTAGTGATCATGTTTTCCGGATCTTAGGATGTCATTTAGTGAAACGATAGTCCAAAAACAACATTGAGATTATGATGTTGGAAAACATCATATTGAATCGAATCGAGTCTTGTCTATTATGAATTGAGTTAATATTGTCTGTAATCAATTGTAATAACACGGAGTGTTAATATGTGATTTTTCTCCTTAGACCATGAGTGTATCGTAATCACTTCTTACCATATGGTGGGCTTTGGGGTTGATCAAACGTTATCTGTAACACGGTGATCATAACGACAACTTCCAGGTTCATCGAAAAGTTTGACAAGGGACTAGATAGCTCGAGAGTATAATTTTCTCCTCCGATCATGGAGAGATATTCATAGGTCCCTACGTCACGGGGATGCCGAAACACAGTAACAAGAGAGAAGAACAAAACTGGTAATGAGGATAACAGTATAGTGAGCATGTTTTGTGAAGTATCGCAAAGCAAAGGAAACATCACATGATAACCAAAGGTTCACTCGAATATCATTTGTGTGCTCATAGGGATTGATATGGACGTCCACGGTTCCGTTATCGGTCATTGACAATACAAGAAATATGTCAACTTATGACCTTCTGTCCGTGAACCTGGAAGAATTGGTCATAACACTACTAGAGAAAAGCATACTAGTGGTGCTGATTTTTACATACCAGTAATGCGGCACCAGCGCTACTGCTAGGGCGCTACAGCTATTATTTAACAAAGAACGCTGCTTTCTAAACAAGCGTTGCAGCTAAAATACTTAGTAGTAGCGCATCTTTCTCCACCAACGCTACTACTATCATCACGTAGTAGTAGCGCCCTATTTTCTCCCCACGCTACAACTAGGTAAATAGAAATAAAAAATAAAAAAGCAGTCAGGTGCAATATTCATGGAAATCAAGACAAGTCCAAAGGTAAATAAACTAAGTTCATAGAACCATCTCATAAACATTAACGACAGTACCACATTTAATATAATCACACAATCTCACAAACTCATATATAGTAGTCAACAATGCATGGATAGATCATAGTTGATAAGTCTACTATGTAGTCATACTAGCATATATATGGTTCAACAGCCACACACATGCATATGTAGTTCTAGATGATGTCGATGACGACCATCATCCTCAAGCCTGGGCGGTGGGTGTTCCTGATAGTAATTAGGATTGCCTGTCCAACATGAAGATTCTTGCCGACGAGGAAGCTCTTCCACCCAACCGAGTTGAAGTGTGTGCGACCGTCTGTGTCCACGCTGTACGCACAAGTGGTGACGGAGCCCCTTGCGGTAAGGCGTATTCCAGCAGAGCCTTCTTCATCAGGCTTGATACCACAACTCTCAGATAGGCTCTTTGGCAATTTCTGAATAAGAAAAACATATCAATTAATAAGTAGCCTCACATATTCTACACTATCAAAAGACAATACTACATTTCTGCTAAGCATGAATTCTACTAATAAGTATATATGGATTCTACACTATTAGCAGTTCTTTGGATTCTACACGAAGCATATATATCATCAGACTCTACACTAAGTATATATATCATCGGACTCTACACTAAGTATAACAATAAAGCATATAAGATTCACTACATATAAGATTCACTAAGCATATATATCATCGTTCTCTACACTAAGTATAACAATAAAGCATATAAGATTCACTAAGCATATATATCATCGGACTCTACACTAAGTATAACAATAAAGCATATAAGATTCACTAAGCATATATATATCATCGGACTCTACACTAAGTATAACAATAAAGCATATAAGATTCACTAAGCATATATAGCATCGGACTCTACACTAAGTATAACAATAAAGCATATAAGATTCACTAAGCATATATATCATCGGACTCCACACTAAGTATAACAATAAAGCATATCATTAAATTACTCTAAAAACTACAGTAAATGCAACATACCATGATATGCCGATCAACCATGGTACTTGTCAGGCGGGTCACGAATGGCACCCCGACGAAGTCAGCACGTGGAGGAATGATGTCCCATAGGTTGCACACCTCCTCCTCGCTCAACTTCATTTTCTGAGCTACGATGGTATCACCGAGTGGGTCGTCATCATCCTCATCATCCTCATAATATTCTGCTTTGTTGACATAAATCACGGCCAGCTTGGGTCTTTCAGCTCAAGGAGAAGCTGATCAACTCACCACCGGTGATACGCATGTGGGCGATGAAATAGACCCATCCATCTCCTCCCACCTTCGTCATCTTTCGTCCTTTCTCTATCTCCATAGTGTAGGGGGCCCCATGAGCCTCAAAGGTCACAGAGTCTCCGGTCAGATTGTTGAATTCTGACCTCACATTTTATGGGACAATCTGTGTACAAAAAGCAAAATGATATATACATGATGCATTAATTCCACTAAAAACAAAATAGTAGTTACTAGTTTCATATAGTTTATTACCGCCAAGATGAAGAAAACTAGACTCAAAGTAGATGCTTAACAGCGTGCTGGGCTTGTAAGGTTGTCAAGCACCTTGACTTGCAATCACGACATGGTGGTGGTGGTGGTGGCGCCATTTCCCCAAAGCAATATGATTAAAGGATTAATGATCCAAAAAGTAAACATAAAATTTTCATAGAGTTCACATGGAAAGCAAAATAACAACTAAAAAGTAAACATAAAGTTCAGTCCAGGGGAACACTATCTATTCCCACATCCAAAAGTTGAACCAGCTTAGAATCTTCCAAAACACAATAAGTAAACATCCATTCCACCTTTGGCATCAGATGCACAATAATTAAAACTATAAAAGGCAAACACCCCCCTTTTCGATCAGATACAACTCGCTGTCTATCTGTGTTTTCTTTTTCTAAAATTTACCAAAATGGGCTCACTAGCAGCATCATAACAACTTGGCAATTTGAGCATCACCACATACATATACTCTCTTCAACCTGAAAGAGTATCGAATCAAGCATTGATTTTTCCATGAAACCACATAACAGTGAGGGCTTCTTGGTCATATCTTTATATGCATTAACAAAGAAGCTAGTGGCAGCGCCAAGAATTGAAACCCTCAACCGCTGCTATCATATCGAGCTAAAAAATGTCGACGATTCTACGGTCCGAGCACTATGGTTGTTCCAAATAAGGAACGACAAGTAGTTACAGGTACTACATCCATGATCCTAAATGCCGAAACAATAGTCACGTATCGTGACAACGTGATACGATGGGACGCCTCGCCCTCGGCCGATCACGTTAGCTAGCTTAGCTACTAGCTCGCCAAAGACACCATCTTCGTGACCAGCGCGCCAGCCTCGGAAGATGCAGTTTGCCCGCCAATTGTGGATCGTGAAATCACGCCTAGACGACACCAGTGGCTCTAGGAGCGATCTCAAAGCTCCCATGGCACCATTTCAGAAGGGGAGCCAGTCCTACGACCACCATCGACAAACTTGAGCGTGTGGAGGCGTTCAGGCAACCACAGATGATGGATAATCATTCCCATTGCAGTAGCCTATCATCTACACGAAACGGCACACGGCAACCAACGCCGCCCATGCACTACTGGAAACTGGGAATTTGCCATCAGCCAGCTCTTTGCCATCTGCCAGCTGATGGCAAAGAACATCTTTGCCATCTTCTTATAAAAAACAGATGGCAAAGAACTGACAGATGGCAAAGAACATGGTTGCCATCAGCCAATTCTTTGCCATCTGCTAGTGGATGGCAATAATCTTGCCATCCGCCACAGATGGCAAAGAGGTGGGTAGGGTCCAAAGGCTGCAACGGCCTGTCAACTCCACCTCTTTGCCATCTACCAAAGAGATGGCAAAGAATCTTTTTCCATCTGTTGGCAGATGGCAAAGAAGTGGGTGGAGCCCAATGGGTAACGGCGTTATAACGGCCAAGAGTTCCACCTCTTTGCCATCCGCCAAATGGATGGCAAAGGCCCATATCTTTGCCATCAGCCAGCGGCTGGCATTTGGCAAAGTGGTCGACCCCTCTCTCCCAGCCCGGCCCCGCCCCCCTCTCTCTCTTCCAGCCCGGCCCCCCCCCCCTCTCCCTCTCTCCCAACCTCACCCACCCACCAGCCAACACAGCCTGACGACCAAGGCCGACGACGACCCCACACTGGCTGCCACCGCCACGGCCCGCCTCCCCGCCACCGTAGCCTCCCCGCCTCCCCGCCACCGCAGCCCTCCCCGCCACTCCCCGCCTCCTCCGCCTCAGCCTCGCCTCCCCGCCTCCCGGCCACCGCGGCCCTCCCCGCCTCCACCGCCTCCGCCACTGCTGCCTCCCCGCCTCCCCGCCTCCCCGCCACTCCCCACCCTCCCCGCCTACCCTCCCTCTGCAGATTTTGTTCTTGCATCGCTCATTACAGCAGTATTGCCAAGCCGTGCTCATAAACCGGATTTCCTTTTGTGCCTTTTCTACACTGCAATTTTCATTAATTCTTCTCTATATTTCTATAATTGGTGTTGTTGTAACTTTCTTCCTGGTTGGCAGCTTGATTTTGTTGTACTTAAATACAGAAACCAAAAGCTTTCAGAACAGCTAGCAGTCCATAAGTTTGAGTACCATGCCCTCGAGGGTAAATTTGACGATCTCAAGCAGAAACAGAAGGCTCACCACGAGACTCCAAGATCTAGCTAACAAGTCTTGGGAGCATGTAAGCTAAAACCAACCTCGTTGTTACTGCAAAATACCACAAGTCCTCCTTTTCTTTACGGTAAATGCTATACTTGAACAGCTTGTGAGAGATTTGAAGGCTATTTCTGTTTGCAAAAGTGGATTTCAAAATCCTTCCTGCAGTGCAGGTCCTAGAAACGTGTCTACAGGTATGACTTTCTTCTTACCTGAATTGATTTGATTGTCAGCTAATAATTTATTTTCTTCATGTATAAAATGTTGTAATGGGAGCAGTATATGTGTCTTCTCCACTCTTGTTACGATCTGCATGAAGTTTTTTTTTTCAATCTATGAAGCTTGCACTTTATTGTATTTGATTTATCCTGGTGGTTGTGAAATATTCTAAACTTAGATATTGTGCCAAATATTACAAGATTTAATTTCTAATTTCCTATTCAGATGGCGATGCATCCCAAAAGACAAGGACTTCCTTAGCAGACTTGTTGAGACAGGTGCCACAGAAAGTTCAGGTTGCCATTTGGAAAACCATGTACACTCGTCAACTACTGATGTGCTGCAGAATATATTGTTCTCATCAAATGATTCATGGCATGCAAATAAGAAGTCACTGTTAGATCTCTTTGCTGCATTACCTGAAAATGGTTTGTTCTTCACATTTCCTTGGTAATATTTTTTTATTAATTACAGCTAAAGGACTGAAAATTCCATACCCCTTTGGTAACGTTACCTTACTTTGTTTCTTCACTGCAGCCTTTGCCATCTGAATGGAGATGAGAGGGAAGAGGGGTTGAGAGAGGATAATATAATAGACAGGAGAGAGTTGGAGAGAGATCAGAAGGAATGGAGAGATCTCAGCTGCATTGGACAAAGAGGCGACTGGAAAAGAGATCTGGATATGCAAGAGAGGCAGAGCCGGGGGTTCCCTCACTGGAAGCACACTGCATGCTGGACTGAGCCAGGATGAGATATACTGGCTAGGTAGGAATGTTTATTTTGTTCTGCTAAGATTTCTGTACTTACGCAACAATAATACGCTGATCCTTGTTTTTGAGGATTAATCGGATCACTTCAACCGTATTGCATACTAGATCAACCTAGTCACACAGTGGCCCTTCAGACTGATTAGACGCGAGGAACTATTTAGACAATGTTTGCACAGTATGTATGTTCCTATGATGCTATTTGCAACTAAGGTTAAGGATCCTCAAATCGACTTGACTGAGATGTTTTTAACTTTTCAAGAGGAGTTGGCAAGTGCTGTTGCTGAGTTGGAAGAAAGCAACCACAAATTGGCAGTCCTCAAGGCACAGGGAGACCCTACACATGGAACTCCAGTCTTATTTCCAACTTTAGGAAATAAAAGCTTGCCTGAGGATAATGTCAGAGACAAACAAAAGGAATTGCAGGATCTAGAGGCATGTCACAAGGAGTTTACGGTAAATATTATGTTTTTTTTACTTCCAGTGTTTTTTTTAATCTATTTTAACTTCCAAAGGTTGTTGCCTATGTTTGCCTGAACCTAATGTAGCTTGCTATGTTATTTGGATCAGGATCTGATTTCACAACGTTTGGTGGAAATAAGGAGACTTCATGAAGATAGAATTGAAATTTTGAACAAGTTGTCTACCTTCCAGGTTTGCACGCGGCTTGTTTAGGTGTGCCAATACCAAGTGAAGTAACGTTGTTCCACATTTTTTAGTGTTGTTCCAGGGTTGATATGTAGTACTAGTATTTTCCACCCGTGCTTTGCTGCAGCTTTTTTGGATTTGCTTTCCTACCAAGTACCAACACTAACGAATGTAACCCTAGATTATCTGTAGTCTCCTGAGGGTGACATACAGATGTTCGAAAAGAGATATTTTTTCATGAATCTATATTTTTGATTTTCCATCCTCTCAACTAAGATGCCTAATCAAGCATCGTTTAATTATTTTATCTGAGGTTAATATTTTATTTGAGTTTGATCTATTGGCTACTATTTCAATGAAGACCCAGGCTGCTTTTGAGGAGAGGGACCGCAGTTGGCGGAGAGGGACCGGCAAAGCGGCGGAGAGGGACAGGGAGAATGAGGAGAGGACGGCTAGGATGTTGGAGGAGGAGAGGAACCGAACGACTTGGCTAACCGGCCATGTACGAGCTCTTCGTGGTAAGTTTCTTCTGCATATTAGCTAAATCATGCACGCAATGTTCCTTTCACTAGTAACTAATATGACTGACTCACAAAACCAAATGTGCAGTCCATGTGCGAGAAGAACGGCCAGACCCTCCGCCGATGCTACCATTGTTTGCGGCACGGTGAGTTTCATTTGAACGGTCATTAGTTACTAGTCTTCACATTTGAGTTGCATCATGCTAACGATACATTGGAAATAATCTTTGGTGCAGCGTAACTCCCGACAAGCATCGACCGATCCTTCTCCGCTCTGCCACCGGGCGCGACCGTCCTACACCTACACCTACACCTACACCTCCGTGATGACGGTAAGTGTCCCAAGTGTTTTGCTTAATAGAGTTTTGTTGTGATGCCATGTTGTATATATCTAGACATATCGCATAATGTGTGTATGTTTGAAATGCATTGTATGTGTGGGATTCACACCTAGTCGTGGTGCCTTTGGTAGCCTTCCATATAGGGAAATGCCTCCTAGTGCTTCCATCGAGCCATGGTAGTTCGCCATCGCTTTAACACATGGATTGACCGCATGTGTCCTTCTTGCTCCTCGTGTCCGTCCCTTACGGGAAATGTCACGCTGTGTATCACCAAGTCCTTGTAGCTTGTTACGACTTGGTTGCACTCGCTGATGACCGACACGTGCATTGCTGGGTCATGTATGCCTGTCCCTCAGACGCTTGTGCCACCTTGGTTCTATGACTAGTCATGTCGGCCCGGTTCTTTGCCATATGGATACTAGCGACATAATCATATACTTAGCATTTTTTCCTCCAAAATGACTCAATATGCTTACCTAGCTCAAAATGACTTAATATGCTTAGCTAGCATAAAAATGACCTATACTTAGCATTTTCCTCCAAAATGACTTAATATGCTTAGCTAGCATAAAAATGACCTATTTAACCTAGGATAGCTCTAAAATGACCTATACTTAGCATCTTTTCCTCAAAAAAGACTTAATATGCTTAGCTAGCTCTAAAATGATATAGTATGCTTAAGAAATGACATATTTTAGGTCCTAAATGACTTCATATGCTTAGGTAGCTCCAAAATGACATAATAACCTTACTTAGCTTCAAAATGACCTATTCAACCTAGGCTAGCTCTAAAATGACCTATACTTAGCATTTTTTCCTCCAAAATGACTTAATATGCTTAGGTAGTTAAAAAATTACATAATAAGCTTAATTAGCTCCAAAATGACCTATTTAACCTAGGATAGCTCTAAAATGACCTGTACTTAGCATTGTTTCCTTCAAAATGACTTAATATGCTTAGCTAGCATAAAAATGACCTATTTAACCTAGGATAGCTCTAAAATGACCTATACTTAGCATCTTTTCCTCAAAAAAGACTTAATATGCTTAGCTAGCTCTAAAATAATATAGTATGCTTAAGAAATGACATATTTTGGGTCCTAAATGACTTCATATGCTTAGCTAGCTCCAAAATGACATAATAAACTTACTTAGCTTCAAAATGACCTATTCAACCTAGGCTAGCTCTAAAATGAACTATACTTAGCATTTTTTCCTCCAAAATGACTTAATATGCTTAGCTAGTTCAAAATTACATAATAAGCTTAATTAGCTCCAAAATGACCTATTTAACCTAGGATAGCTCTAAAATGACCTATACTTAGCATTGTTTCCTTCAAAATAACTTAATATGCTTAGCTAGCTTCAAAATGACCTATTTAACCTAGGATAGCTCTAAAATGACCTATACTTAGCATCTTTTCCTCAAAAAAGACTTAATATGCTTAGCTAGCTCTAAAATTATATAGTATGCTTAAGAAATGACATATTTTAGGTCCTAAATGACTTCATATGCTTAGCTAGCTCCAAAATGACATAATAACCTTACTTAGCTTCAAAATGACCTATTCAACCTAGGCTAGCTCTAAAATGACCTATACTTCGCATTTTTTCCTCCAAAATGACTTAATATGCTTAGGTAGTTCACAAAATTACATAATCAACTTAATTAGCTCCAAAATGACCTATTTAACCTAGGATAGCTCTAAAATGACCTGTACTTAGCATTGTTTCCTTCAAATGACTAAATATGCTTAGCTAGCATATAAATGACCTATTTAACCTAGGATAGCTCTAAAATGACCTATACTTAGTATCTTTTCCTCAAAAAAGACTTAATATTCTTAGCTAGCTCTAAAATGATATAGTATGCTTAAGAAATGACATATTTTAGGTCTTAAATGACTTCATATTCTTAGCTAGCTCCAAAATGACATAATAACCTTACTTAGCTTCAAAATGACCTATTCGACCTAGGCTAGCTCTAAAATGACCTATACTTAGCATTTTTTCCTCCAAAATGACTTAATATGCTTAGCTAGTTCAAAATTACATAATAAGCTTAATTAGCTCCAAAATGACCTATTTAACCTAGGATAGCTCTAAAATGACCTATACTTAGCATTGTTTCCTTCAAAATGACTTAATATGCTTAGCTAGCTTCAAAATGACTTAGTGTGCTTGCATAATCTTTTGTTTGCAGCAGTGTGTGCTTCACCTATATATATTACTGTGAATAAGGTATAGGGTCACTCATACAAAAGAGAGAGGGCCTTAGTACATATAAGCAAGGAGAAATATGACTATAGATTGGCAGGAATAAGACTGGGCATAAGATGCCTGGTAGTGTGTCGTTATAGTATGCTCAAAAATGACATAATAACCATACTTAGCTCCAAAATGACCTATTTTACAGATATAAGCTGCATCATAATAATCTTAACATTCTAGTTGCATCATAATAATCTTCTTCTTCTAACTTTCTTCTTTCCCATTTTACAGATTTGCTTAAGATCACGGAAGCTTGGGTTGATGGAGTGCTTGTATTTAGTTTTTGTTTTGACCTTGTGAAACATGCTACCTATGGATGAAACTGTGTAATATTGATGAAACTATGTATTTGTACGGATGAAACTTGCTACTATTGGTAACATGTGTTGGATACATATGTGTTCATGACTATTGGTAATATGTGTTGAATATGCTATATTGGTCATATAAATATATTTGTGTTTGATTTCTGTGAAAATGAATTGATATAAGAAAAAACAAAATTAAATGGGGCAATATAGTCACTTTGCCATCTGCTGGCAGATGGCAAAGAGCTTTGCCATCAGCTGGCAGATGGCAAAGAGCCTGCAGCCTTTGCCATCCGGCCGGTCGATGGCAAAGAGCTCGCAGCCTTTGCCATCTGCCGGTCGATGGCAAAGAGCTCGCAGCCTTTTGCCATCGGCCGGTCGATGGCAAAGAGCTCGCAGCCTTTGCCATCTCGCTAGCCGATGGCAAAGTATGCCGTTAACCTCTCGACGGAGCTAACCTCGTTAAGAGGCTTTGCCATCTGCTAGCAGATGGCAAAGCCAGTGCTCTTGCCATCAGCCGCCAGATGGCAAAGTTACAGTTTTGCCATCAGCCAGCAGATGGCAAAGAAGTCTTTACCGCAGGGTTTCAGACGACCTGCTTGCCATCTGCTGGCCGATGGCAAAGCCTTTGCCATCCGGCCGAACATGTTTTGCCATCTCGCCATGGCAGATGGCAAAGTGCCGATTCCAAGAGTGATGGCTCCTCTCCGAAAAGGCGCGACATGGACGCCTCTCTAAACCCTAGAACACTAGGCACCGCCGCCGCCACCATCGCCTGTGGGAAGTAGCCAAGAATTGAAACCCAAGTTTCAATTATATGTGCTAAAAGCCTCTACTTCTCTAGCTACTTCTCTACTCTCTCCTATGTTTCGTGAGCAACAAAAGCCTCTACTTCTCTAACCTAACCCCTCTCTCTAATCTCTCCCCAATCACGCGAGGAAACAAGCCTGTAACACGTCGCATCGAAGCGCGGAGCAGCCGTGCAATCCCTAAATCCCAAAACATGGCGAGCCGCCGCGGCAAATCGGTTGGAGCCTAGCTACTGTGGCGCGCGCAGGGAGGAGGAGATCGAGGGGGACTTACGGGGCTGGAGCGTCGGAGGAGGCGAGAGGCGACCGCACGTGGTGGCGGCGCACGGCACCGTCAACGAGGGTGAGGCGGCCGGGGACGAACCCTAACCACGGGCAAGGCTGCCGGGAGGGGATCGATTGTGAGAGTGAGGGGGTGCGGGGGCGCTCGGGCCAGTTTTCTTTTGCTCTAGTAGTAGCGCTGGTTAGAGGCCAACGCTACTGCTAAGCCCACCAGCTGTAGCGCCCATTCAAAACAAACGCTACAGCTAATTGGGCTACTGTTTTTGCCCTACGGCCCATGTAACAGTAGCGCGGCTCAAGCAAACAAACGCAGCTGTTATATATTAGTAGTAGTGTGTTTTCTGCCCAGCGCTACTGGTAAATACTAGTAGCGTTGGGTCATAAACAGGCGCTACTGGTAAACTTCTATCTATAAGCATTTTCCTAGTAGTGTAAATCTACGACCATTTGAGACCAATTGGTCAAAAGCTGTTCGGGGGGCTCCAAACCCTAAACTATAACGACCATTTTGGTCAGAAAGGTCGTAATTTCCTTACACAAAATGGTCATAAAGCAGATAGCACTGGTCCGCTGCCTTATTTCTAGCTGATCACGCACCAATATAGATGGTCATAACCTTGTAAATTGTGGTGGGTTGCTATGACTAGGCGCCACCTCATCGGGCTTTGCCTATGTGTCATATCCATGTGTCAATTTTTGCCCTAGGTTGTGAAGCAACCTATATTTCTGTCATTCCCAAAATTCCTAAAAAAAATCTCATAAATTCTTTGGGTCCTAGCTTCGTCAAATATGTAAAAAAATTTCCTTGCCAAGTTCAAAAATAATACAACGATATTCATTTTCCTATTCTGTTTAGAACAACACTATGTGAAGGAAGTGCTATTTATATATTTTTGATTGCCCTAAAAAACTTTGGGCACTATTTCCTATCCAAATCATTGCCTCATGACAAAATTCAGCTCCATTTGTCCTCAGAATCTTCCTCGCAAATTTCCAAAGTTTTTGTCCACCTAGAACCTTTGTGAAAGAAGTGTTATCTATGCATATCCTAATGAGTTGAATTTTTGCCACATATTCTATATGCCTATGTAACTTACTCTACACCAAATTTGAGCTCAGTTCATTTTGCCAATTTCTCTCACTAATTTTTCGAAGTTTATGTCAAGAGAAGAGCATTGTGAAGGAAGTGCTATTTCTATATTCTTGGTTGCCCTCAAAAATTTTGGGAACTCTTTCCTATCCAAATCAGTGCCTCATGACAAAATTCAGTTCTATTTGCCCAGTAAATCTTCCTCGGCAAATTTCCAAAGTTTTTGTCCACCTACAACCTTTGTGAAAGAAGTACTAGCTATGCATATACTAATGAGTTGAATTTTTGCCACATATTCTATATGCCTATTTAACTTACCTACACCAAATTTGAGCTCATTTCATTTAGCCAATTTCTCTCACTAATTTTCTGAAGTTTCTGTCCAGAGAAGAGCATTGTGAAGGAAGTACCACTTTGGCATGTCCAAATGGTATCCATTTTCTACAGTACTATCCTATGCCCAAATAACCATTCTCCATCAAATTTCAGCCCAATCCATTCATTATTTTGAGCCGAGCTTCAACATTCGTATTTATGTCCAGTGTGGTACTTTGCAAAGAAAGTACCACATAGGCTCCTTTTGAGCTGAAAATTTGTGAAGACGGTCTTCTTAGTAACTAATCATCCTCAGCCAAAACTCACGCCCATTAGCCATGTGCATTTCCTATACCACTAATCAAACACTTGGTTGCTAATTCATGTTTGAGCATAGATGGGTCTCCTCGTGAGAATCTTATGTTGTAATTTTCTTCCTGGCACCTACTTGGGGAGTGCCCAACCCACTAGACATGCCTAGGCTGCCCAGAACACATGGAAACGCTACAGTCACGCGGTGACCACGCGGCGGGTATGCGAGTTTACGCGCTCTAGAGTTGGGGCCCTTGGCCACCGTCCAAACCTCGACGTATCGCCACCAAACAATGTATTTATGATTAAATAGGCACTTATGTAACTAGAAATGATTTTTGAAAAAATAAATAGCAAACTATAAGGCAGCTGCAGTTCAAATTTGACCCGCTTCCAACTAAATCGGTGGAAATTTGTCTTTTTCACGAGAGGTGGATCAAAACTTTTCACACCCAACTATTTTGTCAATTGTGCATTAAATATGTCCTAGAATTTTAGAAATTTTATTTGGTCTAATTTTGCAACAAATATATGGTAGGTCCTTCACAAAAAAATCATTTTGGGCACTCAGAAAATGGAAAATGAATTTTTTCGTCCAAAGAAAATGAAAACTTCCTTAGGAAACATGGTTTGTCATTCCAAGATGCACCTGTATGCACAATATAAGATCATTTGAACAAACTATGCCATGAATGTGGCCATAAGATTGAGCATTTGGGTTGAAAACCATGCATCTTCACACTTGATAGCTCAAGCTTCGAGAACACTTTTTAAAAATAATTGTTGTATTACAAGTTTATTATTTTTCCTGGTAACTTGGTCACATGTAATGACACAATGCGAAGCTTTTCTAATTTTTTTTTATTTTTATTTGAATTTTTTATGCTCGTTTCAAAATACGGTCAAAACGGCGGGAATGACCGTTCCTAGCTAGATGTTGAATCTTGGAAAACTTTTGATATTTCTCTGATTAAATAGATACTTATATACCTAGGAATGATTTTGAAAAAATAAAGAGCAAACTACGAGGTAGCTACGGTTCAAATTTGACCCGCTTCAATTGAATCGGTGGAAATTTGTCTTTTTCACGAGAGGTGGATCAAAAAAATTTACACCCAACCATTTGGTCAATTGTGCATAATATGTCTTAGCATTTTAGAAAATTGATTTGGTACAATTTTGAAACAAATATATGGTAGGTCCTTTACAAAAAAACTCATTTTGGGCACTCGAAAAATGGAAAATGAAATTTCCATCCAAAGAAAATGAAAACTTCCTTAGGCAACATTGTTTGTCATTCCAATATGCACCCTTGTGCACAATATGAGATCATTTGAACAAACTATGCCATGAACATGGCCATAAGATTGAGCATTTGTGTTGAAAGCCATATATCTTCACACATGATAGCTCGTTTCTGAGAACACTTTTTTTAAATAATCACCAGACATAAGTTTATAATTTTTACTGGTAACTTGGTCACATATAATTACACAATGCGAAGGTTTTCCAATTTTTGATTTTTTTTAGTTTTTTATGCCCGTTTCAAAATGCGGTCAAAACGGCGGGCACAGCCGTTCCTAGCTAGTGGTTGAATCTTGGAAAAAATTTGGTGTTTCTCTGATTAAATAGATACTTATGTACCTAGAAATAATTTTTTAAAAATTAAGAGCAAACTATGAGGCATTTGCAGTTCAAATTTGACCAGCTTCCTACTGAATCGGCGGAAATTTTTCTTTTTCACCAGAGGTGTTTCAAAACTTTTGACACCCAACCATTTGGACAATTGTGCATTAAATATGGCCTAGTAGTTTAGAAAAATAATTTGGTACAATTTTGGAACAAATATATGGTAGATCCTTCACAAAAAACTCATTTTGGGCACTCGTAAAATGGAAATTGATTTTCCGCTCAAAAAATTGATAACTCCTTTAGGCAACATTGTTTGCCACTCCAAGATGCAATCTTGTGAACAATATGAGATCATTTGACCAAACTATGGCATGAATGTGGCTATAAGATTGATCATTAGGCATGAAAGCCATGAATCTTCACAAATGATAGCTCATTTCTGAGAACACTTTTTTAAAAGAATTGCTATATTACATGTTTATTATTTTTCCTGGTAACTTGGTCATATATAATGACACAATGTGAAGGTTTTCCAATTTTTTGATTTGTTTTTGAATTTTTTATGCCCGTGTCAAAATGCGGTCGAAACGGTGGGCATGATCGTTCCTAGCTAGTGGTTGAATCTTAGAATTTTTTTGGTGTTTCTCTGATCAAATAGATACTTATGTACCTAGAAATTTTTTTTGGAAAAAATAAAGAGCAAAATATGAGGCATTTGCAATTCAAATTTGACCCGCCCAACCGAATTCCATGGAAATTTATCTTTTTATCGAGGTGGATCAAAACTTTTACACCTAATCATTTAGTAAATTGTGCATTAAATATGGCCTAAGGTTTTATAAAATTGATTTGGTCCAGTTTTGCAACAAATATATTATTGGTCCTTCACAAAAAAACTCATTTTGGACACTCGAAAAATGATTAAAAATAGCTAGAAAGATCAGAAATGCATACAAATTGGTGCTCATCCATAAAATGTGGTCTAACCTGAGTGAAAATTTGTGTGATGCCCTTTTGCAAAATATTTTTGATAGCTGCTTCATAAAATAGCTCTATCTTTAGTACTTGGAAATTATTTTAAATCACAGATTCTCGGACCAATCAGAACACTTCTCACGGATCACCCCGCCTATGTGATCTAAACCGTCCCACACCAAAGCGGATCCAACGTCTCTCGCTCACCTCTCAGCAGGCCAACCCAAACCCTAACTCCACTCCTCTCCCCTCTCTCCCCCGATTCAAATCCACTCGCAGCCGCCACCTACCTCCCGCCCCCGATTCAGATCCCGCCGCCCACGCCCGCGCGCCACCACACTCCTCCTCGCCTCCCGTAGGACGCAAACCCCACGCCGCTCTTCCTCCGCCTGCCGATCCACCCCGTCCCTGATGCCTCACTCGCCACCTTCCGCCGCAGGGTCGCCAAGGCCGTCCCGCCTCGGTGCCGCACCTCCATCGCCACCTCCGGCTGGCTCTCGCCTCCACCTCCGCCAGTGCAGATGGCCGACAGAGACGCTTAAGAGCCGCAGGCTGCCGCCGACGTGAGGAGGGGGATCTTCGATCACCGCAAGCCGCCAAAGAACTAGGAGGCACTCTCGACCCTTCTTCGACAGCAAGGCCGAGGACCACTACGAAGCGCCTCCCGTCCAGCTACTACATCGACCTCGACGTGAATAAGGCCGACGACGTGCTACAAGATCGCCGGATCCTCGCAGAGTGCACCGCGGACCCCGACGAGATCCACCCGCCCTCTTCCTCTCCCCTGCGTCCGCCCCGTCATCCGTCCCCGAGGTACCCGGCCGACCGCCCCCGGTTAGTTCTCTTCTCTGGGGCTGGATCAGCCCGACGCGTTCCTGACATTTTTTCTCTCCGTCTCTGTGGTTGGGCAGATGGAGAGGCTGCTCAAGGATGATGCCATCCAGGAGAAGGGCGAGCGCGCCAGGATGGTAACCACCCTCCCATCTGATCTTCTTGTTTTCCTTCTTGGTCTGACTGGGTCGGTTCGCTCGTCCGTTGGTTCGGTGGCGCTGCTGCAACTGTGTGCAATTAGTTTATACTGATCTCATTTAGACTGCAAAATCCATAGATTGTTAGTTCGACAAGGATCGGACCAACAACCTGACAGTCGGCTTCGCTTAGTAGGATATGTAGGTAACCGTGGCACTCACACACACATACATTGATGATGTATTGTTGTTGCATAATGTGTTTTTGCAACTGTGCGCAATGAGTTTACAGGTCTCCTTTGACTGCGGAAGTTGAATACCACTCCCTTCATTCATAAATAAGTGATGTGCAAAGAGGTGTTGTGCATGGTGATCGCCTTCAATTTACTTTTTGCATGTAGAGTTACTGTGTTAAATCTTGAATGAAGCATTCGGGTAGTTGTATCTCTTGGGTCAAGTGTTTCTCAGATGCTTGTATGTATCTTGGCTCAGTAAATCGATATAATACTTACTTAGCTATGAAGGGACTTTCATGAATCATAGCACTGGTGTGTGGCTGCCATGCATCTCTGGATTATTGGTTTAGTGTATTGTAGATATGTGATCCTTTTATCTAACTAGCTTGTATGTGCTTGTTCTTGAACTGTGGGTCGCGGAGGTTCTGCTGGAAACAAGTTCAGGATGTCTCTGGGTCTGCCTGTGGCAGCCACTTTGAACTGCGCTTGATAACACTGTTGTTGCATCTGGCGGAGCTGCCGCTGCCGCCCCAAAGGGCAACCTTCATCAGACACAACCCCATAACAGGGCCTCAAGATTCTGTGCCCCATCGAAGCTCTTTTCTAAATTACTGAAATGAATATGGCTAGGTCTGATGTGCCTCTTGTACTATTGCTCGATTTGTTATGATTTGATTCACCAAGAGTGATTCTTCTACTATCTTGTAGTAAGGTTAATTGTACAACAATGGATGATTCTAATTTGGTTATTGCTAGAATAATTCATCAACTTGAGATATATGCTGGATGTTACTGTAGGTGTCAAAGTTTGTTTGACCTTTGATTGTCTGTCAGAAGTATTGTATGCATCCATAATTTAATTCGCAGCATTAATTAGGTCATGCTATAGTCGTTTTTAAACTTCTTATGAGATTGAAGTATTTGTTCGTATTTCTAGTTTGCTGATTGTTGTAGACAACGCCGGGTAGGAGTCCTTTGCTGTTGTTGCTGTCGGTGGCTTCTCTGCCATCCATAATCGCAGCCACGGCTGGACGCTTGGTCCTTCTGCTATCGTCGCTGGAGCTACTACCGCTGCATCTGGCCTGGCCTGCTATCCCTTATCCATTGGTGGTGTCGCAGCTTAAGCGGCTGAAGTCCATTTTGTGATAAAATGCTTCTATATATGACAGGCTTGTTAGAAACAAACAACTCAAATAATATTCATTTGCGGTGGGGGAGGGGGGGTTTTGGAATCTGGTCTCCGGTGTGCCCAGTTTCTAAAACTTAGTTAAAATCATATTTTTAGTTCTCAACTTAAGAAAAACAAAAATAATGCTCACAAGTATTTTGATAAACGAGCCATCTCATCAAATTTTCATTAAAGCAACCGTCAGTTGAACTTACAAGAGTTTTCAACCAAAACGAAGCTAACATATTACATGCAGGAACCGTAAATTGCTTATTCCATGCACCAGAAAGCGACAGAGAAGAACAACGACTCTGGGAAGCAACTTTTTTTGCACATTCAACTTTCACATTCAAATCCTGAGCACAATCGGGCTCTAACCATCGCATACTTCACATGTATTGCAAGATAATTCTAGGTGTTAACCCTAGCATCAAACATATACTGGATTACCAGATAATCATGTATTGTTTCCTTTTCTAACATAATCATCTTTTGTTTCGGAACAAGGGAAAATAACCAAAATATTGATTTTTTTTATGAGAAATACGACACACTAGAACCAAAAAAAACATATTAGATCTTATCTGTGTGATAAAAAATGATATTGTCAATTATTCAGAAGGTAGAAATACATTGACTCATTACATACACAACAATGGAATGACATATGCTCCATTTATTTTATAGATTAGGATGCATATCTAGAAACTCAAACATGTCCTTAATTTGTGCACTGGTCCTCCGCAGAATCAGCCAACGCTTCACTTAGTTGTGGTTGTTCTCCCAGAACTGAGCCTGGAGCCAGTCTATTGTATTCTTTTCCACCTGAAACGCCTTTGGCAAGAACATCATCGAAAATTTGTGGGTCCGACCCAAACACCGCATTGGCAATTGTGATAGCCCCTGGGTTCTGGCTGCTGAGCTGCAATTGCAACGGCGGGCTTGTGGGGTTGGGGTTGAATTGAAGTGGATGAGCCCCACGGGGAAAACAAACACATCACCTTTGTTAAGAACCTTGGAGAGGAACTTGTTTTTGCTTGGGGCGGGCTGGTTGGATGTGACAAAGCTAACGTGACAGTGTCCCTCGAGCACCGTGGAGGATCTCAGTGGCGAGGGTGCGTATGTGGTGGGTTCTGACCCAAGGGAGCATAGTCGATGCGCCGCAATTGAGATGCCGAGGGTGTTGAGTCCAGCAATCTGCATGACGTTGATCAAAGTGACGTTGGATCCAACCTTGTTGGTCACCCTAGGCTTGTCGAGGTTGGCTGCCTTGAAGAAGTCATCTGCGTTAACTTCCATCGGGTTCTTGCAAACAAAGCCATTGACACGAACTGGTGCATAGAGGAGATGTGACATGTAAGCTCAGATCTTAGAAAGTTGTTTCGACTTGCATATAATTTACAGAAATAGATTTCAACATATTTATTTGGTGAGAACATGATGAGAAACCGGATAGGACCTGGTGAATTCATGTCGGCGACACAAAAGTCCTGGTGGGGGCTAGGATCGGAGGCAGTGGCCTGCCATGAGACCAACGCGAGAAGAGCGGCGAGGAGAAGGAAGTAAGAGGAGGATGCCATCTGATTTGTTTTCTCTCTCTCTCTCTCTCTCTCTGTGTTCCTGTTTGTGATTGTGGTGTACGTGAGTGTTGGTTTGAAACTGCAGGGGATGTATGAGTTTATATAGGTGCAGCGAGTAGCGCCTGAACTCGTGAGCAATAATAGACCTAGTCAAGTGAAACAAACCAACCAATTGAACTGGTCTCTTGTTGCTAATTAAACTACTGCATATACTTTACAGGCTCCAATTTAAGACACGTTTTCCCTTTAAAGAAACAATGCAGCGATACAGGCATATAAAGCTATTCTATCGTGATGTGTACGGCTGAGTAGTAATTATGAATGTTTCTCCATCTCACCCGTGTCGCCATTAATGCATGCAGGGCCGATTCCAGGAAAATTCACCGCCCATCACTATTAAGGAAAAGATTTTAAGACAAGAAGCGTCCGCACTAGTTTAATTAGATATCATATACTCGGTCATAGTCGGAACCAGCGCAGACGAAACCAGTCAAAGAGCAGTTGAGAAGCCCAGTCAGGTAAGGCAATCAATCGCTTTCTAGCTCGATGCCGACATAGATAAAGTCACCTACTCACGCCAGAGGCTTGATTCATGGGCGCATGACTTCTAAAGACATATAAAGCGACTACTACCCCTGTTCTTTTTCTAAATCATGTGTTCAATCAACCTTTTCAAACTATGAAATTATATAATTGCCAATAGATTTTTCATGGAATCCAGCAACAAAAGGCGACGGAGCAATTAGCAGATTTGTAGCAACCCCTGTATGTTATCATCATGTCAGTCAGATATTTACTTGGTCAGATGTCTCTAAGTGGTTGAGTACTTGCAGGAAGAAGTTTATTTACATTAATGGACTAAGTGCCCAACCAAAAGGAGAGCTGATACAAATGCCATGACGATGGAGAGCAGGATGTTTCCATATGATCTTAGCAAGACTAGTTAACATCTTATTGCTACGATTTTTACAACACATTACAGTTCAGTTTATAAATCTAACAATCTGGTTAGCCTTCCTGACTAGGTTCATGGCACCAGACCTCACCTGCTTCTTTTGCTAGAGTAAATAGTAGTGATCTAAAAGCTCTTATATTTCTTACGGAGAGAGTACCTCCAATGAAAAGACTAGGCCAGGCGGCCACTCATAAACAGATTAATTTCTTGGAGGTGTGTGTTGGCAGTTTTAGTGTAGAAAGAAGTTTCCAGAAGATGATTTAATTGCTTCTATCACAACCATCTTAAAAAGAAACAACTCAAATAATAATTGTTTTTGGGACTCGGTTATCTACAATAGTTTTGCTGTGGAATGATGAATCAAACTTACAAGAGTTTTGTACCAAAAGGAAGACAAACAAAACATTCAGGAAAAACAGAACTAACGGCAACCAAAACAGCAAGTTTCAGAGCTAAGGAAACATAAACTACATCTTTCATGCACCGGAAACACAGACCACAAGAACGACTACAGGAAGCAACTTTTGCACATTGCAACTTCCCAGCACATTACATATTTCGCTTCTGATTAAATTTTTGCATAAATTCTTCAAGTTTCCATTTAATATGCCTAAGCGTTACTGCATCATTTGATGTACGGCTGAGTAGTAATTATGATTATTTATCCATCTCAGCCAAGTCGGCACAATACAAGCATGGCTGGCTCCATGAAAAGACACCACCCCTCACCATAGTTTATTAGATATCATGTACTTGGTCATAGTGAGAACTGGTCCTCACGAGGTCAAAGAGCAGCTGATAAAAGCCAAGTGATGTAAAGCAATCGTTTTCTACCTAGACAAAGTCACCTGCTTAGCTTTATGTACTCCCTCAATTATTTCAGGTGCTACAGAATGCATGCAATCAAGCTTTTCAAGTTGTGGCCACTAACATAAGCAAACTATATATTTGTCACTCGATTTGTCATGAACAATACTGTGCACAAGATATGGCATGGGATAAAAATAACATAAACATAATTATACATTATATATGTGTGTTAGCAGCTTAATGTACATATGGTTAAAAAGCATGGTTAGAGATATAATGGAATATCTTACTGTCCTCCAGAACCAAGGGAAAAAATAACCAGAGAAACTTTGCAAATGAGTCATCTAGTTCTATACAAAATATTAGGTTGGAAGATGACGTTTTAGTTAACGGGTTGTGTCGATGAGAAAGAAATCGAGGTGCGCCATTCCATGCATGAATGCACCTAATACACAACTATTATACGTAGCAGCCCCTATTATCATCACATCAATAAGATATTTACTTGGTCAAACTTTCTCTAAATGGTTAATTACATTAATCCACGCACGCATAAACAATGACGATAGGGAGCAGAAACAATTCATGTGATCTTAGTAAGAGTAGTTAACGTCCCTTGCTAACAGGTTGATCATGATCATTTCAATGGATAAATCTGACAATCTAGTCGGCCTTTCTTGAGTAGGCTCATGACACACCTCGCATGCCTCTTTTGTTAGAGTAAACATTGCACCAAATGACTGGGCTGGGTGGCCATTCATAAACTGATTAATTCTTGGAGGTGTGTGTGTAGTTTCGATACAGAAAAGATGTTTCCATCAGACAAATAAAAGGGTTCCAGAAAGAAGAAGTCAGGCACCAACATCATCCTCATTGAGAACATGTGAGGCTATCTCCGATGTCGGCCCTAGACCCACACACTCTCCACCTCCCTGGTAGCTATCGATCGGCACCACGTCGAGCAAAGCCCCGGGAGATGATAAGCGGCAGTGGGATGTCCCTTCTCCCTGCTCCACCCCCTAGTCTCTATGGGCTAATCCTAGCACCTCACACCAACGCCACTGCTATCCCCTGCCTTCAGAGGTGGGCCGCTGACCTGAGATTTCGTCGCATGTCTAGTGGGGTCATGGTTCACTTGGTCCATATGTGGATCAGGGAACTCTGCCTGGAGGCGGTGCTCTCCCAGATCAGGAAGCATCATGGTCGTTGTCCTGTGAAGGGCGATTGCGGTCAGATGAGATGTGACTGCCCATAGCCTCTCACGGGTGAGGTACCACCGTAGGTGAGGTACTCTCTGCGCCCACCGGAATGGTCAGGTGGGTTCGTTGGCGGTCATAGGCCCGACCGGATCTGGCCGTGGTCATGGACTTGGGCCACGCCGAGCCTCGCTATGGTATGATGGCTTTCACCGTGACCTCGCATAAACAGCTTGGTGGCGGGGCATGGGTTTGGGGTGTCGTACGTTGAGGCGATGGCCCTAGAAGGCAGGCTGGACGTCTGGCGAGGGTGTAGGACGGTCCAAGCGAAAGTTCGGCGCCTCGACGCTGGTGGAGGTGATGTCTTGGAAGTCACGTCCCTCTTGGGGTCGTCGCCATTGTTCTCCCGCCCTCCTAGCTCAGGGTGAAATGGCCCCACAGCGGACGCAGTGGTGGCGGTGCAATGCGCCATGACCCTCTTGGGTTCTTCATCGGTGAGTGTAGTCGCCTTTCAGTTGCGGTGGTGTATTCAGAATGGTACGGGCGCCCAATCGCCCAACCTCAAATCGGGTGACTCACCGTATTGCTCGCACCTATCTTGTACATGCGGCAATGTCCTCCTTTCATCCTCTCTGCTCGCTGGTAGGGTCAACGCCAACTGTTTAGGCAGAGGGTCCTCTCTAACAGCAGTTGGGTGGTGTCGATGCGCGACGAAGTCCGTGTTTTCTTGAAGGTGGCATGTGGTTGAATGTCGCCGTCGGTCCTGGTTGAGTCTTCAGGTGGTCCAGCCTCTCCGTGCTTCCTCTCGGTGGCATGCTGTATGCATCCAATTGGGCACTTCCGGTGCTTGTTAGCGTGTTTGCCTTGGTTTGCCATGCTTTCTTTGATCATCTTGTATGATGATTTCCTCAACACCATATATCATTCAGCCAAGTGGTCAAGCCCGCTTTTGTGATAAATTGCACAGGCTTGTTACAAAGAAACAACTCAAATAATATTCATTTTGGGGAGGTTTAGGTAACAATCTTTTCTTTTGTATATTTATGCATGTTTTCTATATGTATGTTGGAGCTAATTTTTGGTATCTGGTCTCTGGTGTGCCCATTTACTTAGTAAAAATCATATTTTTTAGTTCTCAACTTAAGAAAAAAAAATGCTCATAAGTACTTCGATAAAACGAGCCACCTCATCATATTTCCATTAAAGCAACCGCCAATTGAACTTACAAGAGTTTTGAACCAAAAGGAAGCTCATCCAGGAACCGTAGAATTGCTTATTCCATGCACCGTAAAAGCGAAGAGAAGAACAACGACTCCGGGAAGCAACTTTTTTTGCACATTCAACTTTCACATTCAAATCCTGAGCACAATCGGGCTCTAACCATCGCATACTTCACATGTATTGCAAGATAATTCTAGGTGTTAACCCTAGCATCAAACATATACTGGATTACCAGATAATCATGTATTGTTTCCTTTTCTAACATAATCATATTTTGTTTCTTAACAAGTGAAAATAACCAAAATATTGATTTTTTTTTATGAGAAATACGACACACTAGAACCAAAAAAAAAACATATGAGATCTTATCTGTGTGATAAAAAATGATATTGTCAATTATTCAGAAGGTAGAAATACATTGACTCATTACATACACAACAATGGAATGACATATGCTCCATTTATTTTATAGATTAGGATGCATATCTAGAAACTCAAACATGTCCTTAATTTGTGCACCGGTCCTCCACAGAATCAGCCAACGTTTCACTTAGTTGTGGTTGTTCTCCCAGAACTGAGCCTGGAGCCAGTCTATTGTATTCTTTTCCACCTGAAACGCCTTGGCAAGAACATCATCGGAAATTTGTGGGTCCGACCCAAACACCGCATTGGCAATTGTGATAGCCCCTGGGTTCTGGCTGCTGAGCGCGGCAATTGCAACGGCGGGCTTGTGGGGTTGGGGTTGAATTGAAGTGGATGAGCCCCACGGGAAAACAAACACATCACCTTTGTTAAGAACCTTGGAGAGGAACTTGTTTTTGCTTGGGGCGGGCTGGTTGGATGTGACAAAGCCAACGTGACAGTGTCCCCTCGAGCACCGTGGAGGATCTCAGTGGCGCCGAGGGTGCGATGTGGTGGGTTCTGACCCAAGGAGCATAGTCGATGCGCCGCAATTGAGATGTCGAGGGTGTTGAGTCCAGCAATCTGCATGACGTTGATCAAAGTGACGTTGGATCCAACCTTGTTGGTCACCCTAGGCTTGTCGAGGTTGGCTGCCTTGAAGAAGTCATTCTGCGTTAACTTCCATCGGGTTCTTGCAAACAAAGCCATTGACACGAACTGGTGCATAGAGGAGATGTGACATGTAAGCTCAGATCTTAGAAAGTTGTTTCGACTTGCATATAATTTACAGAAATAGATTTCAACATATTTATTTGGTGAGAACATGATGAGAAACCGGATAGTACCTGGTGAATTCATGTCGGCGACACAAAAGTCCTGGAGGGGCTAGGATCGGAGGCAGTGGCCTGCCATGAGACCAACGAAGAAGAGTGGCGAGGAGAAGGAAGTAAGAGGAGGATGCCATCTGATTTGTTTTCTCTCTCTCTCTCTCTCTCTCTCTCTCTCTCTCTCTCTCTCTCTCTCTCTCTCTCTCTCTTGTGTTCCTGTTTGTGATTGTGGTGTACGTGAGTGTTGGTTTGAAACTGCAGGGGATGTATGAGTTTATATAGGTGCAGCGAGTAGCGCCTGAACTCGTGAGCAATAATAGACCTAGTCAAGTGAAACAAACCAACCAATTGAACTGGTCTCTTGCTGCTAATTAAACTACTGCATATACTTTACAGGCTCCAATTTAAGACACGTTTTCCCTTTAAAGAAACAATGCAGCGTATACAGGCATATAAAGCTATTCTATCGTGATGTGTACGGCTGAGTAGTAATTATGAATGTTTCTCCATCTCACCCATGTCGCCACAATGCATGCAGGGCCGATTCCAGGAAAATTCACCGCCCATCACTATTAAGGAAAAGATTTTTAAGACAAGAAGCGTCCGCACTAGTTTAATTAGATATCATATACTCGGTCATAGTCGGAACCAGCGCAGACGAAACCAGTCAAAGAGCAGTTGAGAAGCCAAGTCAGGTAAGGCAATCAATCGCTTTCTAGCTCGGTGCCGACATAGATAAAGTCACCTACTCACGCCAGAGGCTTGATTCATGGGCGCATGACTTCTAAAGACATATAAAGTGACTACTACCCCTGTTCTTTTTCTAAATCATGTGTTCAATCAACCTTTTCAAACTATGAAATTATATAATTGCCAATAGATTTTTCATGGAATCCAGCAACAAAAGGCGACGGAGCAATTAGCAGATTTGTAGCAACCCCTGTATGTTATCATCATGTCAGTCAGATATTTACTTGGTCAGATGTCTCTCAAGTGGTTGGGTACTTGCAGGAAGAAGCGGCGACATTAATGGACTAAGTGCCCAACCAAAAGGAGAGCTGATACAAATGCCATGACGATGGAGAGCAGGATGTTTCCATATGATCTTAGCAAGACTAGTTAACATCTTATTGCGTAAGAGTTTTATCACACATGACCAGTTCAGTTTATAAATCTAACAATCTGGTTAGCCTTCCTGACTAGGTTCATGGCACCAGACCTCACCTGCTTCTTTTGCTAGAGTAAATAGTAGTGATCTAAAAGCTCTTATATTTCTTACGGAGAGAGTACCTCCAATGAAAAGACTAGGCCAGGCGGCCACTCATAAACAGATTAATTTCTTGGAGGTGTGTGTTGGCAGTTTTAGTGTAGAAAGAAGTTTCCAGAAGATGATTTAATTGCTTCTATCACAACCATCTTAAAAAGAAACAACTCAAATAATAATTGTTTTTGGGACTCGGTTATCTACAATAGTTTTGCTGTGGAATGATGAATCAAACTTACAAGAGTTTTGTACCAAAAGGAAGACAAACAAAACATTCAGGAAAAACAGAACTAACGGCAACCAAAACAGCAAGTTTCGTAGCAAAGGAAACATAAACTACATCTTTCATGCATCGGAAACACAGACCACAAGAACGACTACAGGAAGCAACTTTTGCACATTGCAACTTCCCAGCACATTACATATTTCGCTTCTGATTAAATTTTTGCATAAATTCTTCAAGTTTCCATTTAATATGCCTAAGCTGTTACTGCATCATCTGATGTACGGCTGAGTAGTAATTATGATTATTTATCCATCTCAGCCAAGTCGGCACAATACAAGCATGGCTGGCTCCATGAAAAGTCACCACCCCTCACCATAGTTTATTAGATATCATGTACTTGGTCATGGTGAGAACTGGTCCTCACGAGGTCAAAGAGCAGCTGATAGAAGCCAAGTGATGTAAAGCAATCGTTTTCTACCTAGACAAAGTCACCTGCTTAGCTTTATGTACTCCCTCAATTATTTCAGGTGCTACAGAATGCATGCAATCAAGCTTTTCAAGTTGTGGCCACTAACATAAGAAAACTATATATTTGTCACCGATTTGTCATGAACAATACTGTGCACAAGATATGGCATGGGATAAAAATAACATAAACATAATTATACATTATATATGTGTGTTAGCAGCTTAATGTACATATGGTTAAAAAGCATGCTTAGAGATATAATGGAATATCTTACTGTCCTCCAGAACCAAGGGAAAAAATAACCAGAGAAACTTTGCAAATGAGTCATCTAGTTCTATACAAAATATTAGGTTGGAAGATGACGTTTTAGTTAACGGGTTGTGTCGATGAGAAAGAAATCGAGAAAAGGCCATTCCATGCATGAATGCACCTAATACACAACTATTATAATGTAGCAGCCCCTATTATCATCACATCAATAAGATATTTACTTGGTCAAACTTTCTCTAAATGGTTAATTACATTAATCCACGCACGCATAAACAATGACGATAGGGAGCAGAAACAATTCATGTGATCTTAGTAAGAGTAGTTAACGTCCCCTTGCTAACAGGTTGATCATGATCATTTCAATGGATAAATCTGACAATCTAGTCGGCCTTTCTTGAGTAGGCTCATGACACACCTCGCATGCCTCTTTTGTTAGAGTAAACATTGCACCAAATGACTGGGCTGGGTGGCCATTCATAAACTGATTAATTCTTGGAGGTGTGTGTGTAGTTTCGATACAGAAAAGATGTTTCCATCAGACAAATAAAAGGGTTCCAGAAAAGAAGAAGTCAGGCACCAACATCATCCTCATTGAGAACATGTGAGGCTATCTCCGATGTCGGCCCTAGACCCACACACTCTCCACCTCCCTGGTAGCTATCGATCGGCACCACGTCGAGCAAAGCCCCGGGAGATGATAAGCGGCAGTGGGATGTCCCTTCTCCCTGCTCCACCCCCTAGTCTCTATGGGCTAATCCTAGCACCTCACACCAACGCCACTGCTATCCCCTGCCTTCAGAGGTGGGCCGCTGACCTGAGATTTCGTCGCATGTCTAGTGGGGTCATGGTTCACTTGGTCCGTATGTGGATCAGGGAACTCT
This sequence comes from Aegilops bicornis, assembly GCA_021605145.1. Lineage (NCBI taxonomy): Eukaryota > Viridiplantae > Streptophyta > Magnoliopsida > Poales > Poaceae > Aegilops > Aegilops bicornis. The sequence continues at coordinate 706,683,170 of CM038672.1, forward strand.
GCCTGGAGGCGGTGCTCTCCCAGATCAGGAAGCATCATGGTCGTTGTCCTGTGAGGGGCGATTGCGGTCAGATGAGATGTGACTGCCCATAGCCTCTCACGGGTGAGGTACCACCGTAGGTGAGGTACTCTCTGCGCCCACTCGGAATGGTCAGGTGGGTTCGTTGGCGGTCATAGGCCCGACCGGATCTGGCCGTGGTCATGGACTTGGGCCACGCCGAGCCTCGCTATGGTATGATGGCTTTCACCGGTGACCTCGCATAAACAGCTTGGTGGCGGGGCATGGGTTTGGGGTGTCAGACGTTGAGGCGATGGCCCTAGAAGGCAGGCTGGACGTCTGGCGAGGGTGTAGGACGGTCCAAGCGAAAGTTCGGCGCCTCGACGCTGGTGGAGGTGATGTCTTGGAAGTCACGTCCCTCTTGGGGTCGTCGCCATTGTTCTCCCGCCCTCCTAGCTCAGGGTGAAATGGCCCCACAGCGGACGCAGTGGTGGCGGTGCAATGCGTCATGACCCTCTTGGGTTCTTCATCGGTGAGTGTAGTCGTCTTTCAGTTGCGGTGGTGTATTCAGAATGGTACGGCGCTCCAATCGGCCCAACCTCAAATCGGGTGACTCACCGTATTGCTCGCACCTATCTTGTACATGCGGCAATGTCCTCCTTTCATCCTCTCTGCTCGCTGGTAGGGTCAACGCCAACTGTTTAGGCAGAGGGTCCTCTCTAACAGCAGTTGGGTGGTGTCGATGCGACGAAGTCCGTGTTTTCTTGAAGGTGGCATGTGGTTGAATGTCGCCGTCGGTCCTGGTTGAGTCTTCAGGTGGTCCAGCCTCTCCGTGCTTCCTCTCGGTGGCATGCTGTATGCATCCAATTGGGCACTTCCGGTGCTTGTTAGCGTGTTTGCCTTGGTTTGCCATGCTTTCTTTGATCATCTTGTATGATGATTTCCTCAACACCATATATCATTCAGCCAAGTGGCCGAAGCCCGCTTTTGTGATAAATTGCACAGGCTTGTTACAAAGAAACAACTCAAATAATATTCATTTTGGGGAGGTTTAGGTAACAATCTTTTCTTTTGTATATTTATGCATGTTTTCTATATGTATGTTGGAGCTAATTTTTGGTATCTGGTCTCTGGTGTGCCCATTTACTTAGTAAAAATCATATTTTTAGTTCTCAACTTAAGAAAAAAATAATGCTCATAAGTACTTCGATAAAACGAGCCACCTCATCATATTTCCATTAAAGCAACCGCCAATTGAACTTACAATAGTTTTTAACAAAAAGTAAGATAATCCAGGAACCGTAAATTGCTTATTCAATGCACCATAAAGCTAAATAGAATAACAACGACTCCGGGAAGCAACTTTTTTTGCACATTCAACTTTCACATTCCAATCCTGAGCACAATCGGGCTCTAACCATCGATACTTCACATGTATTGCAAGATAATTCTAGGTGTTAACCCTAGCATCAAACATATACTGGATTACCAGATAATCATGTATTGTTTCCTTTTCTAACATAATCATCTTTTGTTTCGAACAAGGGAAAATAACCAAAATATTGATTTTTTATGAGAAATACGACACACTAGAACCAAAAAAACATATGAGATCTTATCTGTGTGATAAAAATGATATTGTCAATTATTCAGAAGGTAGAAATACATTGACTCATTACATACACAACAATGGAATGACATATGCTCCATTTATTTTATAGATTAGGATGCATATCTAGAAACTCAAACATGTCCTTAATTTGTGCACCGGTCCTCCGCGTAATCAGCCAACGTTTCACTTAGTTGTGGTTGTTCTCCCAGAACTGAGCCTGGAGCCAGTCTATTGTATTCTTTTCCACCTGAAACGCCTTGGCAAGAACATCATCGGAAATTTGTGGGTCCGACCCAAACACCGCATTGGCAATTGTGATAGCCCCTGGGTTCTGGCTGCTGAGCTGCAATTGCAACGGCGGGCTTGTGGGGGTTGGGGTTGAATTGGAAGTGGATGAGCCCCACGGGGAAAACAAACACATCACCTTTGTTAAGAACCTTGGAGAGGAACTTGTTTTTGCTTGGGGCGGGCTGGTTGGATGTGACAAAGCCAACGTACAGTGTCCCCTCGAGCACCGTGGAGGATCTCAGTGGCGCGAGGGTGCGTATGTGGTGGGTTCTGACCCAAGGGAGCATAGTCGATGCGCGCAATTGAGATGTCGAGGGTGTTGAGTCCAGCAATCTGCATGACGTTGATCAAAGTGACGTTGGATCCAACCTTGTTGGTCACCCTAGGCTTGTCGAGGTTGGCTGCCTTGAAGAAGTCATCTGCGTTAACTTCCATCGGGTTCTTGCAAACAAAGCCATTGACACGAACTGGTGCATAGAGGAGATGTGACATGTAAGCTCAGATCTTAGAAAGTTGTTTCGACTTGCATATAATTTACAGAAATAGATTTCAACATATTTATTTGGTGAGAACATGATGAGAAACCGGATAGTACCTGGTGAATTCATGTCGGCGACACAAAAGTCCTGGAGGGGGCTAGGATCGGAGGCAGTGGCCTGCCATGAGACCAACGCAAGAAGAGTGGCGAGGAGAAGGAAGTAAGAGGAGGATGCCATCTGATTTGTTTTCTCTCTCTCTCTCTCTCTCTCTCTCTCTCTCTCTCTTGTGTTCCTGTTTGTGATTGTGGTGTACGTGAGTGTTGGTTTGAAACTGCAGGGGATGTATGAGTTTATATAGGTGCAGCGAGTAGCGCCTGAACTCGTGAGCAATAATAGACCTAGTCAAGTGAAACAAACCAACCAATTGAACTGGTCTCTTGCTGCTAATTAAACTACTGCATATACTTTACAGGCTCCAATTTAAGACACGTTTTCCCTTTAAAGAAACAATGCAGCGTATACAGGCATATAAAGCTATTCTATCGTGATGTGTACGGCTGAGTAGTAATTATGAATGTTTCTCCATCTCACCCGTGTCGCCACAATGCATGCAGGGCCGATTCCAGGAAAATTCACCGCCCATCACTATTAAGGAAAAGATTTTAAGACAAGAAGCGTCCGGCACTAGTTTAATTAGATATCATATACTCGGTCATAGTCGGAACCAGCGCAGACGAAACCAGTCAAAGAGCAGTTGAGAAGCCAAGTCAGGTAAGGCAATCAATCGTTTTCTAGCTCGGTGCCGACATAGATAAAGTCACCTACTCACGCGTAGGCTTGATTCATGGGCGCATGACTTCTAAAGACATATAAAGTGACTACTACCCCTGTTCTTTTTCTAAATCATGTGTTCAATCAACCTTTTCAAACTATGAAATTATATAATTGCCAATAGATTTTTCATGGAATCCAGCAACAAAAGGCGACGGAGCAATTAGCAGATTTGTAGCAACCCCTGTATGTTATCATCATGTCAGTCAGATATTTACTTGGTCAGATGTCTCTCAAGTGGTTGGGTACTTGCAGGAAGAAGCGGCGACATTAATGGACGAAGTGCCCAACCAAAAGGAGAGCTGATACAAATGCCATGACGATGGAGAGCAGGATGTTTCCATATGATCTTAGCAAGACTAGTTAACATCTTATTGCGTAAGAGTTTTATCACACATGACCAGTTCAGTTTATAAATCTAACAATCTGGTTAGCCTTCCTGACTAGGTTCATGGCACCAGACCTCACCTGCTTCTTTTGCTAGAGTAAATAGTAGTGATCTAAAAGCTCTTATATTTCTTACGGAGAGAGTACCTCCAATGAAAAGACTAGGCCAGGCGGCCACTCATAAACAGATTAATTTCTTGGAGGTGTGTGTTGGCAGTTTTAGTGTAGAAAGAAGTTTCCAGAAGATGATTTAATTGCTTCTATCACAACCATCTTAAAAAGAAACAACTCAAATAATAATTGTTTTTGGGACTCGGTTATCTACAATAGTTTTGCTGTGGAATGATGAATCAAACTTACAAGAGTTTTGTACCAAAAGGAAGACAAACAAAACATTCAGGAAAAACAGAACTAACGGCAACCAAAACAGCAAGTTTCGTAGCAAAGGAAACATAAACTACATCTTTCATGCACCGGAAACACAGACCACAAGAACGACTACAGGAAGCAACTTTTGCACATTGCAACTTCCCAGCACATTACATATTTCGCTTCTGATTAAATTTTTGCATAAATTCTTCAAGTTTCCATTTAATATGCCTAAGCGTTACTGCATCATCTGATGTACGGCTGAGTAGTAATTATGATTATTTATCCATCTCAGCCAAGTCGGCACAATACAAGCATGGCTGGCTCCATGAAAAGTCACCACCCCTCACCATAGTTTATTAGATATCATGTACTTGGTCATGGTGAGAACTGGTCCTCACGAGGTCAAAGAGCAGCTGATAGAAGCCAAGTGATGTAAAGCAATCGTTTTCTACCTAGACAAAGTCACCTGCTTAGCTTTATGTACTCCCTCAATTATTTCAGGTGCTACAGAATGCATGCAATCAAGCTTTTCAAGTTGTGGCCACTAACATAAGAAAACTATATATTTGTCACTCGATTTGTCATGAACAATACTGTGCACAAGATATGGCATGGGATAAAAATAACATAAACATAATTATACATTATATATGTGTGTTAGCAGCTTAATGTACATATGGTTAAAAAGCATGCTTAGAGATATAATGGAATATCTTACTGTCCTCCAGAACCAAGGGAAAAAATAACCAGAGAAACTTTGCAAATGAGTCATCTAGTTCTATACAAAATATTAGGTTGGAAGATGACGTTGTAGTTAACGTGTTGTGTCGATGAGAAAGAAATCGAGGTGCGTCATTCCATGCATGAATGCACCTAATACACAACTATTATATGTAGCAGCCCCTATTATCATCACATCAATAAGATATTTACTTGGTCAAACTTTCTCTAAATGGTTAATTACATTAATCCACGCACGCATAAACAATGACGATAGGGAGCAGAAACAATTCATGTGATCTTAGTAAGAGTAGTTAACGTCCCCTTGCTAACAGGTTGATCATGATCATTTCAATGGATAAATCTGACAATCTAGTCGGCCTTTCTTGAGTAGGCTCATGACACACCTCGCATGCCTCTTTTGTTAGAGTAAACATTGCACCAAATGACTGGGCTGGGTGGCCACTCATAAACTGATTAATTCTTGGAGGTGTGTGTGTAGTTTTGATACAGAAAAGATGTTTCCATCAGACAAATAAAAGGGTTCGGAAAGAAGAAGTCAGGCCCCAACATCATCCTCATGGAGAACATGTGAGGCTATCTCCGATGTCGGCCCTAGACCCACACACTCTCCACCTCCCTGGTAGCTATCGATCGGCACCACGTCGAGCAAAGCCCCGGGCGATGATAAGCGGCAGTGGGATGTCCCTTCTCCCTGCTCCACCCCCTAGTCTCTATGGGCTAATCCTAGCACCTCACACCAACGCCACTGCTATCCCCTGCCTTTAGAGGTGGGCCGCTGACCTGAGATTTCGTCGCATGTCTAGTGGGGTCATGGTTCACTTGGTCCGTATGTGGATCAGGGAACTCTGCCTGGAGGCGGTGCTCTCCCAGATCAGGAAGCATCATGGTCGTTGTCCTGTGAGGGGCGATTGCGGTCAGACGAGATGTGACTGCCCATAGCCTCTCACGGGTGAGGTACCACCGTAGGTGAGGTACTCTCTGCGCCCACTCGGAATGGTCAGGTGGGTTCGTTGGCGGTCATAGGCCCGACCGGATCTGGCCGTGGTCATGGACTTGGGCCACGTCGAGCCTCGCTATGGTATGATGGCTTTCACCGGTGACCTCGTACAAACAGCTTGGTGGCGGGGCATGGGTTTGGGGTGTCGACGTTGAGGCGATGGCCCTAGAAGGCAGGCTGGACGTCTGGCGAGGGTGTAGGACGGTCCAAGCGAAAGTTCGGCGCTGACGCTGGTGGAGGTGATGTCTTGGAAGTCACGTCCCTCTTGGGGTCGCCGCCATTGTTCTCCCGCCCTCCTAGCTCAGGGTGAAATGGCCCCACAGCGGACGCAGTGGTGGCGGTGCAATGCGTCATGACCCTCTTGGGTTCTTCATCGGTGAGTGTAGTCGTCTTTCAGTTGCGGTGGTGTATTCATTATGGTACGGCGCTCCAATCAGCCCAACCTCAAATCGGGTGACTCACCGTATTGCTTGCACCTATCTTGTACATGCGGCAATGTCCTCCTTTCATCCTCTCTGCTCACTGGTAGGGTCAACGCTCAACTGTTTAGGCAGAGGGTCCTCTCTAACAGCAGTTGGGTGGTGTCGATGACGAAGTCCGGTGTTTTCTTGAAGGTGGCATGTGGTTGAATGTCGCCGTCGGTCCTGGTTGAGTCTTCAGGTGGTCCAGCCTCTCCGTGCTTCCTCTCGGTGGCATGCTGTATGCATCCAATTGGGCACTTCCGGTGCTTGTTAGTGTGTTTGCCTTGGTTTGCCATGCTTTCTTTGATCATCTTGTATGATGATTTCCTCAACACCATATATCATTCAGCCAAGTGGCCGAAGCCCGTTTTGTGATAAATTGCACAGGCTTGTTACAAAGACACAACTCAAATAATATTCATTTTGGGGAGGTTTAGGTAACAATCTTTTCTTTTGTATATTTATGCATGTTTTCTATATGTATGTTGGAGCTAATTTTTGGTATCTGGTCTCTGGTGTGCCCATTTACTTAGTAAAAATCATATTTTTTTAGTTCTCAACTTAAGAAAAAAAAATGCTCATAAGTACTTCGATAAAACGAGCCACCTCATCATATTTCCATTAAAGACACCGCCAATTGAACTTACAAGAGTTTTGAACCAAAAGGAAGCTCATCCAGGAACCGTAAATTGCTTATTCCATGCACCAGAAAGCGACAGAGAAGAACAACGACTCCAGGAAGCAACTTTTTGCACATTCAACTTTCACATTCAAATCCTGAGCACAATCGGGCTCTAACCATCGCATACTTCACATGTATTGCAAGATAATTCTAGGTGTTAACCCTAGCATCAAACATATACTTGGATTACCAGATAATCATGTATTGTTTCCTTTTCTAACATAATCATCTTTTGTTTCGAACAAGGAAAATAACCAAAATATTGATTTTTTATGAGAAATACGACACACTAGAACCAAAAAAACATATGAGATCTTATCTGTGTGATAAAAAATGATATTGTTAATTATTCCGAAGGTAGAAATACATTGACTCATTACATACACAACAATGGAATGACATATGCTCCATTTATTTTATAGATTAGGATGCATATCTAGAAACTCAAACATGTCCTTAATTTGTGCACTGGTCCTCCGCGTAATCAGCCAACGTTTCACTTAGTTGTGGTTGTTCTCCCAGAACTGAGCCTGGAGCCAGTCTATTGTATTCTTTTCCACCTGAAACGCCTTGGCAAGAACATCATCGGAAATTTGTGGGTCCGACCCAAACACCGCATTGGCAATTGTGATAGCCCTGGGTTCTGGCTGCTGAGCGGCAATTGCAACGGCGGGCTTGTGGGGGTTGGGGTTGAATTGGAAGTGGATGAGCCCCACGGGGAAAACAAACACATCACCTTTGTTAAGAACCTTGGAGAGAAACTTGTTTTTGCTTGGGGCGGGCTGGTTGGATGTGACAAAGCCAACGTACAGTGTCCCCTCGAGCACCGTGAGGATCTCAGTGGCGAGGGTGTGTATGTGGTGGGTTTTGACCCAAGGGAGCATAGTCGATCTGGCGCAATTGAGATGCCGAGGGTGTTGAGTCCAGCAATCTGCATGACGTTGATCAAAGTGACGTTGGATCCAACCTTGTTGGTCACCCTAGGCTTGTCAAGGTTGGCTGCCTTGAAGAAGTCATCTGCGTTAACTTCCATCGGGTTCTTGCAAACAAAGCCATTGACACGAACTGGTTCATAGAGGAGATGTGACATGTAAGCTCAGATCTTAGAAAGTTGTTTCGACTTGCATATAATTTACAGAAATAGATTTCAACATATTTATTTGGTGAGAACATGATGAGAAACCGGATAGTACCTGGTGAATTCATGTCGGCGACACAAAAGTCCTGGAGGGGGCTAGGATCGGAGGCAGTGGCCTGCCATGAGACCAACGCAAGAAGAGTGGCGAGGAGAAGGAAGTAAGAGGAGGATGCCATATGATTTGTTTTCTCTCTCTCTCTCTCTCTCTCTCTCTCTCTCTTGTGTTCCTGTTTGTGATTGTGGTGTACGTGAGTGTTGGTTTGAAACTGCAGGGGATGTATGAGTTTATATAGGTGCAGCGAGTAGCGCCTGAACTCGTGAGCAATAATAGACCTAGTCAAGTGAAACAAACCAATCAATTGAACTGGTCTCTTGCTGCTAATTAAACTACTGCATATACTTTACAGGCTCCAATTTAAGACACGTTTTCCCTTTAAAGAAACAATGCAGCGTATACAGGCATATAAAGCTATTCTATCGTGATGTGTACGGCTGAGTAGTAATTATGAATGTTTCTCCATCTCACCCGTGTCGCCACAATGCATGCAGGGCCGATTCCAGGAAAATTCACCGCCCATCACTATTAAGGAAAAGATTTTTAAGAAAAGAAGCGTCCGGCACTAGTTTAATTAGATATCATATACTCGGTCATAGTCGGAACCAGCGCAGACGAAACCAGTCAAAGAGCAGTTGAGAAGCCAAGTCAGGTAAGGCAATCAATCGTTTTCTAGCTCGATGCCGACATAGATAAAGTCACCTACTCACGCGTAGGCTTGATTCATGGGCGCATGACTTCTAAAGACATATAAAGTGACTACTACCCCTGTTCTTTTTCTAAATCATGTGTTCAATCAACCTTTTCAAACTATGAAATTATATAATTGCCAATAGATTTTTCATGGAATCCAGCAACAAAAGGCGGCGGAGCAATTAGCAGATTTGTAGCAACCCCTGTATGTTATCATCATGTCAGTCAGATATTTACTTGGTCAGATGTCTCTCAAGTGGTTGAGTACTTGCAGGAAGAAGCGACGACATTAATGGACGAAGTGCCCAACCAAAAGGAGAGCTGATACAAATGCCATGACGATGGAGAGCAGGATGTTTCCATATGATCTTAGCAAGACTAGTTAACATCTTATTGCGAAGAGTTTTATCACACATGACCAGTTCAGTTTATAAATCTAACAATCTGGTTAGCCTTCCTGACTAGGTTCATGGCACCAGACCTCACCTGCTTCTTTTGCTAGAGTAAATAGTAGTGATCTAAAAGCTCTTATATTTCTTTACGGAGAGAGTACCTCCAATGAAAAAGACTAGGCCAGGCGGCCATTCATAAACAGATTAATTTCTTGGAGGTGTGTGTTGGCAGTTTTAGTGTAGAAAGAAGTTTCCAGAAGATGATTTAATTGCTTCTATCACAACCATCTTAAAAAGAAACAACTCAAATAATAATTGTTTTTGGGACTCGGTTATCTACAATAGTTTTGCTGTGGAATGATGAATCAAACTTACAAGAGTTTTGTACCAAAAGGAAGACAAACAAAACATTCAGGAAAAACAGAACTAACGGCAACCAAAACAGCAAGTTTCAGTAGCAAAGGAAACATAAACTACATCTTTCATGCACCGGAAACACAGACCACAAGAACGACTACAGGAAGCAACTTTTGCACATTGCAACTTCCCAGCACATTACATATTTCGCTTCTGATTAAATTTTTGCATAAATTCTTCAAGTTTCCATTTAATATGCCTAAGCGTTACTGCATCATTTGATGTACGGCTGAGTAGTAATTATGATTATTTATCCATCTCAGCCAAGTCGGCACAATACAAGCATGGCTGGCTCCATGAAAAGTCACCACCCCTCACCATAGTTTATTAGATATCATGTACTTGGTCATGGTGAGAACTGGTCCTCACGAGGTCAAAGAGCAGCTGATAGAAGCCAAGTGATGTAAAGCAATCGTTTTCTACCTAGACAAAGTCACCTGCTTAGCTTTATGTACTCCCTCAATTATTTCAGGTGCTACAGAATGCATGCAATCAAGCTTTTCAAGTTGTGGCCACTAACATAAGCAAACTATATATTTGTCACTCGATTTGTCATGAACAATACTGTGCACAAGATATGGCATGGGATAAAAATAACATAAACATAATTATACATTATATATGTGTGTTAGCAGCTTAATGTACATATGGTTAAAAAGCATGCTTAGAGATATAATGGAATATCTTACTGTCCTCCAGAACCAAGGGAAAAAATAACCAGAGAAACTTTGCAAATGAGTCATCTAGTTCTGTACAAAATATTAGGTTGGAAGATGACGTTTTAGTTAACGGGTTGTGTCGATGAGAAAGAAATCGAGGTGCGTCATTCCATGCATGAATGCACCTAATACACAACTATTATACGTAGCAGCCCCTATTATCATCACATCAATAAGATATTTACTTGGTCAAACTTTCTCTAAATGGTTAATTACATTAATCCACGCACGCATAAACAATGACGATAGGGAGCAGAAACAATTCATGTGATCTTAGTAAGAGTAGTTAACGTCCCCTTGTTAACAGGTTGATCATGATCATTTCAATGGATAAATCTGACAATCTAGTCGGCCTTTCTTGAGTAGGCTCATGACACACCTCGCATGCCTCTTTTGTTAGAGTAAACATTGCACCAAATGACTGGGCTGGGTGGCCACTCATAAACTGATTAATTCTTGGAGGTGTGTGTGTAGTTTCGATACAGAAAAGATGTTTCCATCAGACAAATAAAAGGGTTCCAGAAAGAAGAAGTCAGGCCCCAACATAATCCTCATGGAGAACATGTGAGGCTATCTCCGATGTCGGCCCTAGACCCACACACTCTCCACCTCCCTGGTAGCTATCGATCGGCACCACGTCGAGCAAAGCCTCGGGCGATGATAAGCGGCAGTGGGATGTCCTTCTCCCTGCTCCACCCCTAGTCTCTATGGGCTAATCCTAGCACCTCACACCAACGCCACTGCTATCCCCTGCCTTCAGAGGTGGGCCGCTGACCTGAGATTTCGTCGCATGTCTAGTGGGGTCATGGTTCACTTGGTCCGTATGTGGATCAGGGAACTCTGCTCGAGGCGATGCTCTCCCAGACCAGGAAGCATCATGGTCGTTGTCCTGTGAGGGGCGATTGCGGTCGACGAGATGTGGCTGCCCATAGCCTCTCACGGGTGAGGTACCACCGTGGGTGAGGTACTCTCTGCGCCCACTCGGAATGGTCAGGTGGGTTCGTTGGCGGTCATAGGCCCGACCGGATCTGGCCGTGGTCATGGACTTGGGCCACGCCGAGCCTCGCTATGGTATGATGGCTTTCACCGGTGACCTCGTACAAACAGCTTGGTGGCGGGGCATGGGTTTGGGGTGTCGTACGTTGAGGCGATGGCCCTAGAAGGCAGGCTGGACGTCTGGCGAGGGTGTAGGACGGTCCAAGAGACAGTTCGGTGCCTCGACGCTGGTGGAGGTGATGTCTTGGAAGTCACGTCCCTCTTGGGGTCGTCGCCATTGTTCTCCCGCCCTCCTAGCTCAGGGTGAAATGGCCCCACAGCGGACGCAGTGGTGGCGGTGCAATGCGTCATGACCATCTTGGGTTCTTCATCGGTGAGTGTAGTCGTCTTTCAGTTGCGGTGGTGTATTCAGAATGGCACGGCGCTCCAATCGGCCCAACCTCAAATCGGGTGACTCACCGTATTGCTTGCACCTATCTTGTACATGCGGCAATGTCCTCCTTTCATCCTCTCTGCTCGCTGGTAGGGTCAACGCTCAACTGTTTAGGCAGAGGGTCCTCTCTAACAGCAGTTGGGCGGTGTCGATGCGACGAAGTCCGGTGTTTTCTTGAAGGTGGCATGTGGTTGAATGTCACCTTCGGTCCTGGTTGAGTCTTCAGGTGGTCCAGCCTCTCCGTGCTTCCTCTCGGTGGCATGCTGTATGCATCCAATTGGGCACTTCCGGTGCTTGTTAGCGTGTTTGCCTTGGTTTGCCATGCTTTCTTTGATCATCTTGTATGATGATTTCCTCAACACCATATATCATTCAGCCAAGTGGCCGAAGCCCGTTTGTGATAAATTGCACAGGCTTGTTACAAAGAAACAACTCAAATAATATTCATTTTGGGGAGGTTTAGGTAACAATCTTTTCTTTTGTATATTTATGCATGTTTTCTATATGTATGTTGGAGCTAATTTTTGGTATCTGGTCTCTGGTGTGCCCATTTAATTAGTAAAAATCATATTTTTTAGTTCTCAACTTAAGAAAAAAAAATAATGCTCATATGTATTTCGATAAAACGAGCCACCTCATCATATTTCCATTAAAGCAACCGCCAATTGAACTTACAAGAGTTTTGAACCAAAAGGAAGCTCATCCAGGAACCGTAAATTGCTTATTGCATGCACCAAAAAGTGAGAGAGCAGAACAACGACACCAAGAAACAAACTTTCGCACATTCAACTTTCACATTTAAATCCTGAGCACAATCGGGCTCCAACCATCGCATACTTCGCATGTATTGCAAGATAATCGTAGGCGTTCAACCCTATCATCAAACATATACTGGATTACCAGATAATCGTGTATTGTTTCCTTTTTAACCTAATCATCTATTGTTTCGGAGCAAGGGGAAAAGAACCGAAAATAATGATTTTTTTATGAGAAATACGACACACTAGAACCAAAAAAGCATATCAGGTCATATCAGTGTCATAAAAAATGATGTCAATTATTCAGAAGGTAGAAATACATTCACTCATTACAGACACAACAATGGAATGACATATGCTCCATTTATTTTATAGATTAGGATGCATATCTAGAAACTCAAACGTGTCCTTAATTTGTGCATTGGTCCTCTGTGTAATCAGCCAACATTTCACTTAGTTGTGGTTGTTCTCCCAGAACTGAGCCTGGAGCCAGTCTATTGTATTCTTTTCCACCTGAAACGCCTTGGCAAGAACATCATCGGATATTGGTGGGTCTGACCCAAACACCGCATTGGCAATTGTGATAGCCCCTGGATTCTGGCTGCTAAGCGCGGCAATTGTGGCGGGCTTGTGGGGGTTGGGGTTGAATTGAAGTGGATAAGCCCCACGGGGAAGACAAACACATCACCTTTGTTGAGCACCTTGGAGAGAAACTTGTTTCTGTTTGGGGCGGGCTGGTTGGATGTGACAAAGCCAACGTACAGTGTCCCCTCGAGCACCGTGAGGATCTCAGTGGCGCGAGGGTGCGTATGTGGTGGGTTCTGACCCAAGGGAGCATAGTCGATGCGCGCAATTGAGATGCCGAGGGTGTTGAGTCCAGCAATCTGCATGACGTTGATCAAAGTGACGTTGGATCCAACCTTGTTGGTCACCCTAGGCTTGTCGAGGGCGGCTGCCTTGAAGAAGTCATCAGTGTTGACCTCCATTGGGTTCTTGCACACAAACCCATTGACACGTACTGGTGCATAGAAGAGATTTATAATGTAAGCCTAGGTCTTACAAAGTAGTTTGAACATGCATATAATTTTCAGAAATTCATTTCAACATATGTATTTGGTGGTAGCAGGACGGGAAAGCAGGAAGTAAGCAGTACCTGGTGAATGCATGTCGGCGACACAAAAGTCCTGGAGAGGGCCAGGGTCGGAGGCAACGGCCTGCCATGAGACCAAGGCAAGAAGAGCGGCGAGGAGAAGGAAGGAAGGGGAGGATGCCATGTGATTTGAGCTTCCTTCGCTCTTCTTTTCTCTTGTTTTCGTGTGTGTGAGTGATGGTTTGAGTGTGCAGGGGAAGCATGTGTTTATATTGGCGCAACGAGCAGTGTGAACCTGTGGGCAATGGACATAGTCAAGCGGAAAGGAGCAACCCATAGAAATGGTATCTGGCTGGTGACTACTAGGTTATTTTGCATAAACTTTTGAGACATGGTCAGCCATACTCAAATCCAGGAAAAGTTCTGTGCATCATCAAGTTCACTTTTAGTATGCCTAAGGGACACATTTCCCCTTTAATAATTTATAAATAAAGAAGCAAATTAAACTACTCCATCTGAGACTAGATATGAGTAACAGTCTGGATTGTGTCAACTATGCCTGGTCAAATTTGAAATCGGAGCACGTCAATCCATGCATGAGTGCACCTAACACAACTATTATATGTAGCAGCCCCTGTTATGATCAAGTCAATCAGATATATATGTCATGCCTGGTCAAATTTCTCTCCAAGTGGTTGAGTACTTGCAGCAAGAAGCGATGACGATGATGACAACGACACGGCGATGGAGAGCAGGAACTTTTCATCTGATCTTACAAGAGTGGTTACCATCTTCTTGCAAAGAGTTTTCATCACGCATGACCAGTTCAGTGCATAAATCTAACAATCTAGTCCTGGCTAAGGAAGGTTCATGACCAGTTTTGTCATGGATGTTCAGGTCCATGCATGTTACAACAACAGAAATGGCAGCCTTTTCTGGTTTACTCCAACAGGACGGAGAACGGGAAGCTACCTACAGCAAGGAGGAGGAGGAGGAGGAGCGGGCGCGCTGCTGGCGGGTGTAGTCCCAGATGGCGATAGCGGCGCTGACATGTACGTTGAGTGACCGGACGACGCCAAGCTGCGGGATCTCGACGCACACGTCCACCGCCTCCTGGATGATGTCCACCGGGATGCCCTCCTTCTCCCTGCCCAGCACCACCACCGTCTTGGCCGGGAACACAAACTCGTCCAGCGCCACGCTGTTGGCTGTCTGCTCCAGACCCACCACCGTGTACCCCTCCGCCTGCTTCCTCTGCAAGAACGCCCTCACGCTCTCTGCCGGCACCTCTACCATGGGCACCCACTTCTCCGCCGTCACGCTGATCAGCCGGAACTGCTTGTCCTGGACCACCCCCATGTCCCCCACCGCCAGCCCGCCCGCCCTGAATATCTCGCACGTCCGGGTCAGCCCCGCCAGGTTCGGGATCCGCTCCACCAGGGACGCCACCACGATCAAATCCTGCCGGCTCTGCCTCACAGTCTCTGCTGCCTCCTTCCTTGATTCCACCGCTAGGTTGAACGTGTCGTCGTCTTCCTCCATCTCAAAGAGCAGCCGTGAGATGTCGTTGTTCCCCATGACTGCGCCGTTACTGCTCGGTGATTGCTCCGAGTCCCGGTGGGGTATGATCTTCTTCTGGAAATCTTGACTGGCTACTATCTTCTCTTGATTGCCCTCCTCGTGTTTTCTCACCGCCAGGCCCTCATTCTTGATTGTTGCGAATCCTTTATCATAGAATGCCTCAGCTCCTCCCTCACGTCCTGATGGTACATGCAGCTAAATAATTAGGGGATGCAGTTTCAAGCAACACAAGAAGATACCTCCAGTTCAAAGTGCTTACATTCAAAAGTTATTTACTCGCTCCAACACCGACACTGGAACACATTCAAAGCCAGACGACTGCATAAAAAAACAGCATATTCAGAATTATAACAGAAATGCCGAAAGGTTCAGTGCTGCATAAAAAAACATAATAACATCACTAGAATCCTCCATGACTTTGACACGGTATAACCATACTGGTTGTCGAGTAAGAAACAATGACAGCATATAGAAAACTTTAGACAGCATTGCATAAGATGACAGTTTTAATTGCTTATATCACAAGCTTCTTACAAAGAAACAACTCAAATAATAATTGTTTTTTGGCACTCAGACATCTACAATGGTTTTTCTGGGCAACGATCAATCGAACTTACAAGAGTTTTCAACCAAAAGAAAGCTAAAACAAAACATCCAGGAAAAATGAAACTATCATCAACCAAAACAGCATGTTTCATAGCAAAGGAAACGTAAACTACTTCTCTCATGCACCAGCAAGACAAACCACAAGAATGATTCTAGGAAGCAAGTTTTGCACATTCAACTTGCACATTGCAACCTCACACTACCATATAATTATATAATCATCTATTCGCTTATGCTTAAATTTTTGCATAAACTTCTCAATTTTGTTTTAATATGCCTAAGCGTTACTGCATCATCTGATGTATGGCTGAGTAGAAATTACGATCGCTTAGCCATCTCACCCAAGTCGTCACAATGCATGCAATGGTCATGAAAAGTCACCAACCATCACCATAGTTTATTAGATATCACATACTTGGTCATGGTGAGAACAGGTGTGCACGAGGTCAAAGAGCAGTTGAGAAAAGCCAAGTGATGTAAAGCAATCGTTTTCTACCTAGACAAAGTCATCTGCTTAGATTTGTCCACTCTCCATTCTTCTAATTTGCTACAGAATGCGTGCAACCAAGCTTTTCAAGTAGTGGCCACTAACATAATCAAACTATATGTTTGTCACCGGACTTGTCATGAACAATACTGTGCACAATATTTTTTTTAGAACCATGGGCACGCATTATGCCATGGAGGTGTTACATTCGTCGAGCATAATCTTTCTAATACTCGCAGGTACATCTGCGATCGTCCTGAGGTCGCCAGTTCGTCGGGCAGTAGCTGCAACTTCGTGTGCCAGCAAATTCTTCTTGCGGCTGATCACACAACATTCCATGCTTGAGAACACCAAGGAGACCCTTTTGATTTCTCCGATCAGAGCATACCATGGGGATCTGCATGTTGTGTCCAGCAGAACGTCCCTTGCAACAGACGAGCAGTCCATTTCCAATACAAGGGGCTCATGGTACAAATTCGCAAATTCTGAGAGTCCCATTACAGCAGCCGAGGCTTCCGCTTCTTCCACTGATTGGCATTGGTTCAGGCGCCGCCCGACAGCCACAAAAACCAGCCCCCTGTGGTCTCTGGCGACTCGCGCCCCACGTGTCTCCAGTCTCAGCGTCAAATGCCGCATCGCAATTCAGTTTCACCGTACCCGGATTGGGTGCTTCCCACTGATTGGACACTAACGAGACTGGTTTGCAAGGATTGCTACAGAACAGGGATACTGTATTTTTATTGTTGTCCCGTGCTTCCTTCTGCATGGCCGTGTGCACATCCTCCTCGAGTCTAATCAGCTGTTGCACCGCTCCCTTCACTGTTTCTCTCCCATCCCCATGAACTATATTATTTCTTACATGCCAAGCCTTCCCAAGTATTAGCAGAATCCGGCTTCTGATCATCTCTGGGTTCTTCAATAGAAGCATCTGCAGCCAATCTCTGCCTGTGAATCTGAACTCACACTCTTCGGGATTTCCCATTTTGTCCTTAGAGCACAACGCAGGGCTTTGCTTTTGGTACATGTTATGACTGCATGGAACTCGTCCTCTCTCTCCATTCCACAGATATCACACACATCTTCGTTAACAATTGTCCGTCTGAAAAGATTGTGCTTTGTGGCTAACGAATTAGTTGCCACTCGCCAGCCAAAAATCTTGACTTTCTCCGGCACGCGGGCTTTCCAGATCACATCCCAAATTTTCCTATCACAGGGATCACTTGCCGAGCTTGAGGGAAGTTTAGTTCCTTGTCTTTTCAGAGCGTCTGCCAATTTATACGCACTCTTCACCGTGAACACGCCAGTTTTCTCATAATGCCAGGCCACTTGGTCCTCCATACCAATAGATGGTAGGCGAATTCTGCATATCTCCTCGGCATCAAACGAGTGGAAGATTTGCCTTACTAGCACCGTATTCCATGTATTTGTGTCTGAATCTATGAGCTGGTTGACCCACCTTAACCTCGACCGTCCTATGAATTCTGCCGTCTTGAGCCCTTCTTTGCGTGGAATCCATTGGTCCCTCGTGATTTGTATTTTCCTTCCATTCCCCACGCGCCAAATTAAGCCCTGCTTGAGTAGTTCCAAACCACATTCTATGCCTCTCCAAGCAGGGGACGTCCAACGAGAAGACCGTATCCAGAAGGTCTCCCTTGGGGTAATATTTTGATTTTAAAACTCTAGCGCACAGACTCTCCGGATACCGGATCAACCTCCATCCTTGGCGTGCTAATAATGCTTGGTTAAACAAGTGCATATCATGAATCCTATTCCTCCATCTCTCTTCGGTTTTATCATGCTCTCCCACGCCATCCAGTGTACCTTCCTTTGCTCATCTTTATCTCCCCACCAAAAATCCCTAATAACCTTCTCATAATTGTCACAGAAGCTTTGGTTTAGTTTAAACACACCCATGGTGAAGGTTGGGAGGGCCTGTGCAACAGATTTCACATGCACCTCCTTAGCCGCTTGGGACATGTATCTTTCATTCCACACATTGCATCTCTTGCCAAACCTGTCCATAATAGGCTGGAATTTCTCATTTTTCATTCTACCTTCTGGCGTAGGGAGCCCCAAATACTTACTCTCGAATGAGGCTGAGACTACTCCCAAAGTCCTCATGATTCCGTCCCTGACATTGGCCTGGCTAGCTTCACTAAAGAGAAGGGAGCATTTATCTTGACTTAGGAGCTGCCCGTGCTTCACTGGAACACTTCCAACACCTCTCGGACTTTCACAGCTTGGTCCATGTTTGCTTTAAAGAACAGCAAGCTATCATCAGCGAAGAGCAGATTTGAGATCCCGGGGCTTCCCCTAGCAATCTTTATGGGTGTCAATGAGCCGCTCATCACCTCTCTATTTAGAAGAGTGGATAAACCGTCAGCCACAAACAGAAACAAATACAGGCTTAGTGGGTCACCTTGTCGTAGGCCTCTGGATGGTGAAAACAACATTTGCAGGAGCTCCCCATTGCATTTGACAGAGAACCGAACTGATTTTATGCACGTCATCACCCAATTAATCCACTTTGGATCAAAACCTATTTTTTGTAGAGTACACTCCAAGAAATTCCAGTCAACTCGATCATAGGCTTTGGCCAAGTCCAGCTTGTACGCACAAAAATTGTCCCTCTGATTCTTACTGTGTTGTATTTTGTGGAAACATTCAAACGCAATGATCGCATTGTCCGTTATCATGCGCCCTGGAATAAATGCGCTTTGGGTTTCTGAAATGATATCATCAAGGAATGGGCATAAACGGTTGACCAAATTTTTTGAGATCACCTTGTATATCACGTTGCACAAGCTAATGGGCCGGTAATCCTTAATGCTCAAGGGATTATTACTTTTCGGGATAAGAACAATGGTGGTGTTGTTCACTCCTTCAGGCATGATCCCATCATCAAAAAACTTCTTCACTCCCTTCACCACATCCGCTTTCAAAACCCCCCAGTTCCTTTGATAGAAACGCGCGGGGAATCCGTCTGGCCCCGGTGCTTTAAGCGGCCCGATTTGGAATAAAGCATCGCCCACCTCCTCATCGGTAACTGGTTTGGTAAGCGCCATGTTCATGTTCTCATCTACTTTATTTGGAATTATTTGGATCAGATCTTGGGCCGCCACCCCTTCATCACACTTGTACAGGTTCTTGAAAAAATTATTTATTTCCTCCTGTATATCCTTCTCGCTTTCTGCCCAACTCCCATCCTCCTTTTTAATTTTTAGGATTTTGTTTTTCTTCCTGCGCCAATTTGCTGTCCGATGGAAAAACTCAGTATTTCTGTCGCCTTCACGCAGCCATGTAATACGTGACCTTTGTCTCCACATAATCTCCTCTCTGAGTAGCCAATCATCCATCTCTGCTTCAATTTCCTTGATCTTATTTTCAGTCACACGAGAGGTTGGTTGGGCTCTTAGCATTTTCAAACCATCCCTCAAGCTTTTCAGTTTATCTTGGACTGAGCAGAATTCCTTCTGAGCCCAAGTACTCAGGATGTCCTGCATGTTCGTTAGTTTCTTAGAGATATCCTCTAGTGACGAGCTAGCCCCTCCTTCACTCCAAGATTTGCTGATTACCTCACCCCGCATAGTGTTCCTCTCCCACATAGCTTCGTATTTAAAACTTCTCTTAACTGGCCGCCATTCTTTCCTATTACCCAGCCGCAGCAAGAGAGGCACATGATCTGATCTAGAAGAGCAAATGTGCTTCACAGAAGCATTAGCGAAGACCTTACTCCATTCCGGGGTTGCAACCCCTCTGTCCAACCTTGCCTTCACATTTTTGTGCCCCTTCTGCTTGTTATCATATGTCCATGGTGTTCCTTTGTACCCTAGGTCATGCAGATTACAATCAGCCAAAACTTGTCTGAAATCAGCCATATTACTCTCTGATCTCTTAGATCTAGAGAAGTGTTCGCTCTGCCACATAGTTTCATTAAGATCACCTATCACCAACCAATGTTCTGTAGCATTTTTTCTAATCCTTCGCAGCAAATTCCACATGTTATACCTCTCATGAGATTTTGGTTCCCCATACACGAAAGTAGCTCTCCATTGCTCATGACAATATATGGCATGCGATAAAAAGAACATACATGTACATATACATTTATAGACATGTGTTAGCAGCTTAACCTAAATATGATTAAAAACATGGTTGGAGATATAATGGAATATCTTACCATCCTCCAAGAAAAAATAAACAGAGAAACTATGCAATATGAGTCACTAGTGATATAAAAAAATATTAGGTTGCAAGTTGACGCGGCAGTTAACGGATTGTGTCAATGAGGAAGAAACAATGATGATAGAGAGCAGAAACAATTCATGTGATCTTATTAAGAGTAGTTAACGTCGTCTCGCTAAGAGTTTGATCATGACAATCTAGTTCATAAATCTAGCGATCTAGTCGGCCTTTCTGACCGGGCTCATGACACACCCCACCTGCCTCTTTTGATAGAGTAAACAGTACATCCAATGACTAGGCCGGATGGCCACTCATAAACTAATTATTTTCTTTGAGATGCGTGTTGGTAGTTTTGATACAGAAAATATGTATCCATCAGATAAATAAAAAGCATCCAAAAAGAAGAAGATAGGCCCCAATATCATTCTCGCGGATGACACGCTCTCTCTACGCCGGCCCTAGACCAACACATCTCGGACTCCCTGGTAACCATCAATCGACACCACGCCGAGCAAAGCCCCGGGCGATGGTATGTGGCAGTGGAATGTCCCTTCTCTCCGCTCCACTCCCTGGTCTCTGTGGGCTAACCCTATCACCTGACACGACCACCACCGCTGCTATCCCCAGCCTCCGGACATGGGCCACTGACCTGAGATTTCTTGGCATGTCTAGTGGGGTCATGGTTCACTTGGTTCGATGCATGGATCGGGGAACTCTGCCTGGAGCTGGTGCTCTCCCAGATCAGGCAGTAACGTGGCCGTTGACCAACGAGGGGTGATTGCAGTCATATAGGATGTGGCTTTCCATCGCCTCTCATTGGTGAGGTTCCATCGCAGGTGAGGTCCAATCTGCCCCCACCCGGAATGATCAGGTGGGTTCATCGGTGGTCTTAGGCCCGACCGGATCTGGACATGGTCGTGGACTTTGGCCAGGCCGAGCCTCACTAGGGTTTGATGACTTTCTCCCATGACCTCTTACCAACAGCTTGGTAGCGGGGCGTGGGTTTGGGGTGTCGTACGTTGACGTTATGGCCCTGGATGGCAGGCTAGACGTCCGGCAAGGGTGCGGGACACTGCAAGCACAAGTTTGGTGCTGAACGCTGGCTGAGGCGATGTCTTGGTAGTCACGTCCCTCCTAGGGTCATCGCCATTGTTCTCCGGCCCTCCCAGCTCGGGGTGAAAACCCTTGTCCGCCCAATGGATGCAATGGTGGCGGTGCATTGTTTCATGACCCTCTTGAGTTCCTCATCGGTGAGTGTAGTTGTCTTTTCGGTCAAGGTGGCATTTTCAGAATGGTACGGTGATTCAATCGACCCTATCTCAAATCTGGTGACGCACCATATTGCTTGCACCTATCTTGTACACGCAACAATGTCCTCCTTTCATCATGTTTGCTCGCTCTGGTACGGTCAACACTCCTTGGTTTAGGTAGAGGGCCCTCGCTAACAGAAGTTAGATGGTCTCGATGCGACGAAGTCTGGTGTATTCTTCCAGGTCGTGTGTGGTTGATTGTCGTCCTCGGTCCTGTTTGAGTCTTTAGGTGGTCCACCCTCTCTTGTGCTTCCTCTCGGAGACATGCTGGAGGCGTCAAGTTAGGCACTCTCGGTGCTTGTTAGCGTGTTTGGATTGGTTTGTCATGCTTTCTTTAATCATCTTGTATGGCGATTTCTTGAACACCATGTGTTGTTTAGCCAAGCATCCGAATTCCATTTTGTGATAAAATGCTTCTATATTAGGCTTGTTAAAAAGAAATAACACAAATAATATTCATTTTTGGGCGGTTTAGGTTATAATTGTTTCTTTTGTATATTTCAGCATGTTTCCATTAAAGAAACCGTCAATTGAACTTACAATAGTTTTAACCAAAAGAAAGCTAAAATATTACATGCGGGAACCGTAAATTTCTTATTGCATACGCCAGAAAGCGAGAGAGCAGAGCAACGACTCTAGGAAGCAAATTTTTACATACAACTTTCACATTTAAATCCTGAGCACAATCGGGCTCCAACCAACGCATACTTCGCCTGTATTGCAAGATAACCCTAGGTGTTCAACCCTAGCATCAAACATATGCTGGATTACCAGATAATCGTGTATTGTTTATCTTTTTTAACCTAATCATATATTATTTTGGAACACGGGGAAAAGAACCGAAAATATTTATGAGAAATACGACACATTAGAACCAAGAAAACATATGAGATCATATCTGTGTGATAAAAAAAATGATATTGTAATTATTTAGAAGGTATAAATACATTCACTCGTTACAGACACACAATGGAATGACATATGCTCCATTTATTTTATAGAATAGGATGCATATCTAGAATCTCGAACATGTCCATAATTTAGGCACCGGTCTTCCGTGTAATCAGCCAACATTTCACTTAGTTGTGGTTGTTCTCCCAGAACTGAGCCTGGAGCCAGTCTATCGTATTCTTTTCCACCTGAAACGCCTTGGCAAGAACATCATCGGATATTGGTGGGTCTGACCCAAACACCGCATTGGCAATTGTGATAGCCCCTGGGTTACGGCTGCTGAGCTGCAATTGCAACGGCGGGCTGGTGGGGTTAGGGTTGAATTGGAAGTGGATGAGCCCCATGGGGAAGACAAACACATCACCTTTGTTGAGCACCTTTGAGAAGAACTTGTTTCTGGCTGGGGCGGGCAGGTTGGATGTGACAAAGCCAACGTACAGTGTTCCCTCGAGCACCGTGAGGATCTCAGTTGCGCGGGGGTGCGTATGTGGAGGGTTCTGGCCTAAGGGAGCATAGTCAATGCGCGCGATTGAGATCCCGAGGGTGTTGAGTCCAGCAATCTGCATGACATTGATCAAGGTGACGTTGGATCCAACCTTGTTGGTCACCCTAGGCTTATCGAGGGCGGCTGCCTTGAAGAAGTCATCAGCGTTGACCTCCATCGGGTTCTTGCAAACAAATCCATTGACACGCACTGGGTGCATAGAAGAGATGTAGAGGGTAAGCTTAGATATTACTAGAAAGCCGTTTCAACATGCATATAATTTTCAGAATTCATTTCAACATATGTATTTGGTTATAGCGGGACGGAAAGCATGAAGTAACCAGTACCTGGTGATTTCATGTCGGCGACACAAAAAGTCCTGGAGCGGGCCAGGATCGGAGGCAACGGCCTGCCATGAGACCAAGGCAAGAAGAGCAACGAGGAGAAGGAAAGAAGGGGAGGATGCCATTTGATTTCAGCTCCTTTGGGTCTTCTTTTCTCTTGTGTGTTCCTGTTGTGTTTGTTGGGTGAGTGATGGTTAGTATATGCAGGGGATGTATGTGTTTATATAGGCGTGGCGAGCAGTGCAAACTCGTGAGCAACAGACATAGTCAAGTGGAACCGATCAACGGATAGAAATTGTCTTTGACTGCCCACTAGACTATTCTGCATGAACTTTTCGGACATGGTCAGCCATATTCAAATCTTTGATATATTATAATCAAAGTTCCCTGTTGAGATGCCAAAGCGACACATTTTTCGCTTTAATAAACAAAGAAGCAAATTAAGGTACTCCATCTGATGTTTTTTTTTAAAGGTACTCCATCTGATGTACCTCTTAGTAATAATTACTGTGAGTAATAATTTTGATTGTGTCCAACAAGGAAGAAATCGTGGCATGTGGATCCATGCATTAACGCACCTAATACCACTACTATATGTAACAGCCCCTGTCATGATCACGTCAACCAGATATGCAGTTGCCTGGTCAAATTTCTCTCCAAGTGTGGTTGAGTACTTGCAGTAAGAAGCAACCACATAATGGACGATGGAGAGCAAGAGTAGTTAACATCTTATTATTAAATGAAGGATCATGTTCTACTAACATCTACAGAATTGTATAGTGTACTGGTCACGCACTCACACAGGTCAAAAAGCATTGACATAAAGGAACTCTCACTACCAGTGTTAGAAACTTTAAGTAAAAAAGTATAGCAAGCGTCTCGAGGTACTGCCAGACTGCAGGTAGGTTATTTCTCTGCACAGACAAAAGTGTGTCATTTGTGTGACCTTGCACTGCAGTAAAATAGCAATTATGCATGGAAAATAAATTGATCTCTAAATGTTCTAGATCCTTTGGAATTTAAACACTAGACAGGTTTATATTATACACAATTGCATAGAATAGAAATTATGCATGGAAAATAAATTGATCTCTAAATGTTCTAAGTCCTTAAGAATTTAAACTCTAAAGAGAAAACTAAGACTATTTGACCTGTTTGAAACTAGAGGTTTAGCTATGTGGAGTGTGAGTCTTCCGAGATGCGCAACGACCAAGCCGATGACTACCGGGGAAAATGAGAATTATCATATACTTGGTCATAGACTCATAGTAGGAACTGGTGCGCACGAGGTCAGACAAAGAGCAGCTGAGGAAAGCCAAGTCATGTTTTTTTCTTTGAAAATGACGATAAACCCCGGCCTCTACATCATTACGATGCAGACAGATATTTATTAATAAAGCCAAGTCATGTAAGGCAATCGTATTCTAACTCGAGGATCACACAAAGTCACCAACTCATGCGTGAGCTTCTAAAGACGTGGAGTGACTACTACACATGTTCCTTCCAGAAATTGCTATATGATGCATGCAATCAAGCTTTTCAAACTATGAAATTGTCCCTTTTCAAAAGAAAAAAAATGAAATTGTACATTTGCCAAGATTATTTGTCATCAAATCCAGCAGCATAAGACGACACAGTAGGTAGCGGACTGTGTCAACAAGGAAGAAATCGAGGCGCATTGATCCATGCATGAATCCACATAATACACCTGCTATTTTGTAGCAACTCCTGCTAGCATCACGTCAATCAATTTCCTTTTAGAAAGAGGAGGATAGCCCCATCAACCAGATATTTACTTGGTCAAATTTCTCTCGCAGTTGTTGAGTACTTATAGGAAGAAATCAACTACGTTAGTGCTTAGTGGACGTTACTAGCTAACCAAAAGGAGAGCTATGATGATGGAGCTGAGCAGGAACTTTCCATATGATCTTAGTAAGAGTAGTTAATTTCCTCCTTGCTACGATTCAATAATGACCACTTCATTCCAAACCATATATTTGCCACTGGATTCGTCATGAACAATACTGTGCACAAGATACGGCATGGGATAAAAAGAATATACACATAATTATACATTTATAGTTGTGTGTAGTAATGGTTAGAAAGCATGGTCAGAGGTATAATGGAATATCTTACCATCCTCCAAAACCAGGGAAAAATAAAGAGAAACTTTGCAATGTGAGTCACCTAGTGATATAAAAACTATTAGGTTGCTAAATGACGCGGTAGTTAACCGATTGTGGCAATGACGAAGAAATCGAGGCGTGTCATGCCATGCATGAATGCACCTAATACACAACTATTATAATCACATCAATAAGAAACTTACCCGGTCAAAAATTTCTCAAAATGGTTAATTACATCATTCCTCGCACGCATAAAAATGACGATAGAGAGCAAAAACAATTCATGTGATCTTAGTAAGAGTAGATGAGGTCATCTTGCTAAGAGTTTGATCATGACCATTTCAGTGCATAAATCAGAAAATCTAGTCAGCCATTCTTGACTAGGCTCATGACGCACCTCACCTGCCTCTTTCATTAGGGTAAACATTACATCCAATGCCTAGGCCTGGTGGCCACTCATATACTGATTATTTTTTTGGAGGTGTGTGTTGGTAGTTTTGATACAAAAAAGATGTTTCCGTCAGACGAATAAAATGCATCCAGAAAGAAGAAGAAGAAGAAGAAAACAAGCCCCAACATCATCCTCGTGGACAACACGAGAGACGATCTCCACTGCCGGCCATAGGCCCCACACTCTCATCCTTCCCTCATTTTCATCGATCGGCACAATGCAGAGCAAAGCCACAGGAGACGGTAGGCGGCAACAGGGTGTCCCTTCTCTCCGCTCCACTCCTGGTCTCTTTGGGCAAACCCTAGGACCTCACACCTCCGGTGCTGCTATCCCCTGCCGGGAGGCAAGCTGCTGGCCTGAGGTTGCATGGCTTGGCTAGTGGGGTCGTGGTTCACCTGGTTCATGCATGGATTAGGGAATTCTAGCCTAAGTCGGTCCTCACCCAGATCAACCAGCATCGTGGCCGTCGGCCTATGAGGGGTGATTGTGGTCGGGCGTGATGTGGTTGCCCTCGCCTCTCATGGTTGAGGCTCCGCTGTCGGCGAGCTTCTCCCTGCACCCACGCGGAATAGTCAGGTGGGTTCATTGGCTGTCCTAGGCCAACTGGATTTGTTCATGGTCATGGGCTTGTTCCAGGTCGAGTCGCGCTCTTGTTTAATGGCTTTTCCTGGTGACCTCGTACCAACATCTTGGTGGAGGTGCATGGGTTTGGGGTGTCAAACATTGACGCGGCGGCCCTGGATGGCAGGTTACATGTGTGGCCCTCCTGCGAGTAGCGTGGAATTGTTCTTGACAGTGTCCCTTTGTCATGGGGGTTGCGAGGTGCGTCGTGGCAGGTGGTTCTGGCGAAGCTGTCATCATCGGTGGTGGCCAAGCCCTGGTCCTAATCAGTTGTCCTGGGCCCATCATTGTGGATTTAATGGCCCGAGTTCCCTTGACGAGGTGTGAGGTTTGGCCCAAGCAAAAGCTCAGCGCCTTAGTGCTACTGACTGTGATGTATTGGTACTCATGTCCCTCTCGGGGTCGTCGCCATGGCTCTCCCGCCTTCTCAACACAAGGTAAAAAACATTGTCTATCCAGATGGATGGGTGGTGGCCACCTATTGCGGTGTGACCCTCTTGGGGGCATCACCGGTGAGTGTTGTTGTGCTTCAATTGCGGTGGCATGTTCGGAATGGTATGGCCAAACAATCAACCCTACCTAAATTCCAGTGACCCGTGGTTTTGCTTGCACCTATCTTGTAGGTGCAACAATGTCCTCCTTTCATGATGTACGCTCCTTTGGTACAGTCAATGCTCCTTGGTTTATGTAGAGGGTGTTGGAAATATTCCTAGATGCAATAATATTTTTATTATTATATTCCCATATTCATAATTATAGAGTTTATATTCTATGCTATGAATGCTATGATCATGGAATATGTGATTTAGTGCAAAAATTCATATGCACGTGGGAAATGATAAATGGTAAAATAAAAGGTTCATACTCTTTCCTCTAGGACTAGCTCAAGTGTTGTTAGTGATCATGTTTTCCGGATCTTAGGATGTCATTTAGTGAAACGATAGTCCAAAAACAACATTGAGATTATGATGTTGGAAAACATCATATTGAATCGACCCAGTCTTGTCTATTATGAATTGAGTTAATATTATGCGTAATCAATTGTAATAACACGGAGTGTTAATATGTGATTTTTCTCCTTAGACCATGAGTGTATCGTAATCACTTCTTACCATATGGTGGGCTTTGGGGTTGATCAAACGTTATCTGTAACACGGTGATCATAACGACAACTTCCAGGTTCATCGAAAAGTTTGACAAGGGACTAGATAGCTCGAGAGTAGAATTTTCTCCTCCGATCATGGAGAGATATTCATAGGTCCCTACGTCACGGGGATGCCGAAAGACAGTAACAAGAAAGAATAACAAAACTGGTAATGAGGATAACAGTATAGTGAGCATGTGATGACTCAAGAGGATACCAATACATCCCAGGTTTTGTGAAGTATCCCAAAGCAAAGGAAACATCACATGATAACCAAAGGTTCACTCGAATATCATTTGTGTGCTCATAGGGATTGATATGGACGTCCACGGTTCCGTTATCGGTCATTGACACTACAAGAAATATGTCAACTTATGACCTTCTGTCAGTGACCCTGGAAGAATTGGTCATAACACTACTAGCGAAAAGCATACTAGTGGGGCTAATTTTTTACATACCAGTAATGCGGGCACCCTTGATCTGCTAGGGCGCTACAGACTATTATTTAACGATGGCGCGTTTCTAAACAAGCGTTGCAGCTAAAATACTTAGTAGTAGTGCCTCTTTCTCCACCAACGCTACTACTATCATGACGTAGTAGTAGCGCCCTATTTTCTCCCCACGCTACAACTAGGTAAATAGAAATAAAAAATAAAAAAAGCAGTCAGGTGCAATATTCATGGAAATCAAGACAAGTCCACTGCAAATAAACTAAGTTCATAGAACCATCTCATAAACATTAACGACAGTACCACATTTAATATAACCACACAATCTCACAAACTCATATATAGTAGTCAACAATGCATGGATAGATCATAGTTGATAAGTCTACTAGGTAGTCATACTAGCATATATATGGTTCAACAGCCACACACATGCATATGTAGTTCTAGACGATGTCGATGACGACCATCATCCTCAAGCCTGGGCGGTGGGTGTTCCTGATAGTAATTAGGATTGCTTGTCCAACTTGAAGATTCTTGCCGACGAGGAAGCTCTTCCACCCAACCGAGTTGAAGTGTGTAAGACCGTCCGTGTCCACGCTGTACGCACAAGTGGTGACGGAGCCCCTTGTGGTAAGGCGTATTCCAGCAGAGCCTTCTTCATCAGGCTTGATACCACAACTCTCAGATAGGCTCTTTGGCAATTTCTGAATAAGAAAAACATATCAATTAATAAGTAGCCTCACATATTCTACACTATCAAAAGACAATACTACATTTCTGCTAAGCATGAATTCTCCTAATAAGTATATATGGATTCTACACTATTAGCAGTTCTTTGGATTCTACGAAGCATATATATCATCAGACTCTACACTAAGTATATATATCATCGGACTCTACACTAAGTATAACAATAAAGCATATAAGATTCACTAAGCATATAAGATTCACTAAGCATATATATCATCGTTCTCTACACTAAGTATAACAATAAAGCATATAAGATTCACTAAGCATATATATCATCGGACTCTACACTAAGTATAACAATAAAGCATATAAGATTCACTAAGCATATATATACCATCGGACTCTACACTAAGTATAACAATAAAGCATATAAGATTCACTAAGCATATAAGATTCACTAAGCATATATAGCATCGGACTCTACACTAAGTATAACAATAAAGCATATAAGATTCACTAAGCATATATATCATCGGACTCTACACTAAGTATAACAATAAAGCATATCATTAAATTACTCTAAAAACTACAGTAAATGCAACATACCATGATATGCCGATCAACCATGGTACTTGTCAGGCGGGTCACGAATGGCATCCCGACGAAGTCAGCACGTGGCGGAATGATGTCCCATAGGTTGCACACCTCCTCCTCGCTCAACTTCATTCTCTGAGCTACGATGGCATCACCGAGTGGGTCGTCATCATCCTCATCATCCTCATAATCTTCTGCTTTGTTGACATAAATCACGGCCAGCTTGGGTCTTTCAGCTCTGAAGGAGAAGCTGATCAACTCACCACCGGTGATACGCATGTGGGCGATGAAACAGACCCATCCATCTCCTCCCACCTACGTCATCTTTCGTCCTTTCTCTATCTCCATAGTGTAGGGGCCCCCATGAGCCTCAAAGGTCACAGAGTCTCCGGTCAGATTGTTGAATTCTGACCTCACATTTTATGGGACAATCTGTGTACAAAAAGCAAAATGATATATACACGATGCATTAATTCCACTAAAAACAAAATAGTAGTTACTAGTTTCATATAATTTATTACCGCCGCATGAAGAAAACTAGACTCAAAGTAGATGTCGAACTGCGTGCCAGTTGCAAGGCTGCTGGCGCACCAAGACTTGCACCGTCGACATGGTGGTGGTGGTGGTGGTGGCGCCATTTCCCTAAAGCAATATGATTAAAGGATTAATGATCCAAAAAGTAAACATAAAATTTTCATAGAGTTCACATGGAAAGCAAAATAACAACTAAAAAGTAAACATAAAGTTTAGTCCAGGGGAACACTATCTATTCCCACATCCAAAAGTTGAACCAGCTTAGAATCTTCCAAAACACAATAAGTAAACATCCATTCCACCTTTGGCATCAGATGCACAATAATTAAAACTATAAAAGGCAAACACCCCCCTTTTCGATCAGATACAACTCTCTGTCTATCTGTGTTTTCTTTTTCTAAAATTTACCAAAAATGGGCTCACTAACAGCATCATAACAACTTGGCAATTTGAGCATCACCACATACAGATACTCTCTTCAACCTGAAAGAGTATTGAATCAAGCATTGATTTTTCCATAAAACCACATAACAGTGAGGGTTTCTTGGTCATATCTTTATATGCATCAACAAAGAAGCTAGTGGCAGCGGCCAAGAATTGAAACCCTCAACCGTTGCTATCATATCAGAGCTAAAAAAATGCTGACGATTCTACGGTCGAGCACTATGGTTGTTCCACCGAAGGAATGACAAGTAGTTACAAGTACTACATCCATGATCCTAAATGTCGGAAACAATAGTCACGAATCGTGACAACGTGATACGATGGGACGCTCTCGTCCTCGGCCGATCACGTTAGCTAGCTTAGCTACTAGCTCCTGCCAGCACACCATCTTCAGGACCAGCGCGCCAGCCCTGGAAGATGCAGTTTGCCCGCTCAATTGTGGACTGTGAAATCACGCCCTAGACGACACCAGGGCTCTAGGAGCGTATCTCGAAAGCTCCCATGGCACCATTTCAGAAGGGGAGCCAGTCCTACGACCACCATCGACAAACTTGAGCGTGTGGAGGCGTTCAGGCAACCATGCATTTATGGATAATCATTCCCATTGCAGTAGCCTATCATCTACAAAACGGCACACGCAAGAACCGACGCCGCCCGTGGTTCCTCTCCAGAAAAGGCACGACATGGACGCCCCCTCTCTAAACCCTAGAACACTAGGCACCACCGCCGCCACCACTGCTCCAGGGGCAGCAGCCAAGAATTGAAACCCAAGTTTCAATTATATGTGCTAAAAGCCTCTACTTCTCTAGCTACTTCTCTCTACTCTCTCCTATGTTTCGGTGAGCAACAAAAAGCCTCTACTTCTCACCTAACCCCTCTCTCTACTCTCTCCCCAATCACGCGAGAAAACAAGCCTGTAACACGTCGCATCAAGCCTTGGAGCAGCCGTGCAATCCCTAAATCCCAAAAGATGGCGAGCCGCTGCAAATCGATTGGAGCCTAGCTAGTGTGGCGCGTGGGGAGGAGGAGATCGAGGGGACTTCTGAGACGGAGGCGTCGGAGGAGGCGAGAGGCGATCAGCGTGGTGGCGGCGCGCACGGCACCGCTAACGGGGTGAGGCGGCGAACGAACCCTAACCACAGTGGCGTCGTCGGGAGGGATCGATTGTGAGAGTGAGGGGTGCGGGGCGCTCGGGCCAGTTTTCTTTTGCTCTAGTAGTAGCGTTGGTTAGAGGCAAGCGCCATCTTGCTAAGCCCACCAGTAGCGCCCATTCAAAACAAACACTACAGCTAAGTGGGCTCTGTTTTGCCCTGCGGCCCATGTAACGATGGCTGCCCAAGCAAACAAACGCTGCTGTTATATATTAGTAGTAGTGTGTTTTCTGCCCAACGCTACTGGTAAATACTAATAGCGTTGGGTCATAAACAGGCGCTACTGGTAAACTTCTATCTATAAGCATTTTCCTAGTAGTGTAAATCTACAACCATTTGAGACCAATTGGTCAAAAGCTGTTCGGGGGGCTCCAAACCCTAAACTATAACGACCATTTTGGTCAGAAAGGTCGTAATTTCCTTACACAAAATGGTCATAAAGCAGATAGCACTGGTCCGCTGCCTTATTTCTAGCTGATCACGACCAATATAGATGGTCATAACCTTGTAAATTGTGGTGGGTTGCTATGACTAGGCGTCACCTCATCAGTTTTGCCTATGTGTCATATCCATGTGTCAATTTTTGCCCTAGGTTGTGAAGCAACCTATATTTCTGTCATTCCAAAAATTCCTAAAAAAAATCTCATAAATTCTTTGGGTCATAGCTTCGTCAAATATGTAAAAAACCTTCCTTGCCTAGTTCAAAAATAATTCAACGATATTCATTTTCCTATTCTGTTTAGAACAACACTATGTGAAGGAAGTGCTATTTATATATTTTTGATTGCCCTAAAAAACTTTGGGCACTATTTCCTATCCAAATCATTGCCTCATGACAAAATTCAGCTCCATTTGTCCTGTAAATCTTCCTCGGCAAATTTCCAAAGTTTTTGTCCACCTAGAACCTTTGTGAAAGAAGTGGTATCTATGCATATCCTAATGAGTTGAATTTTTGCCACATATTCTATATGCCTATGTAACTTACCTACACCAAATTTGAGCTCAGTTCATTTTGCCAATTTCTCTCACTAATTTTTCGAAGTTTATGTCAAGAGAAGAGCATTGTGGAGGAAGTGCTATTTCTATATTCTTGGTTGCCCTCAAAAATTTTGGGAACTCTTTCCTATCCAAATCAGTGCCTCATGACAAAATTCAGTTCTATTTGCCCAGTAAATCTTCCTCGGCAAATTTCCAAAGTTTTTGTCCACCTACAACCTTTGTGAAAGAAGTACTAGCTATGCATATACTAATGAGTTGAATTTTTGCCACATATTCTATATGCCTATTTAACTTACCTACACCAAATTTGAGCTCGTTTCATTTAGCCAATTTCTCTCACTAATTTTCTGAAGTTTCTGTCCAGAGAAGAGCATTGTGAAGGAAGTACCACTTTGGCATGTCCAAATGGTATCCATTTTCTACAGTACTTTCCTATGCCCAAATAACCATTCTCCATCAAATTTCAGCTCAATCCATTCATTATTTTGAGCCGAGCTTCAACATTCGTATTTATGTCGGTGTGGTACTTTGCAAAGAAAGTACCACATAGGATCCTCCTTTTGAGCTGAAAATTTGTGAAGACGGTCTTCTTAGTAACTGATCATCCTCACCAAAACTCACGCCCATTAGCCATGTGCATTTCCTATACCACTAATCAAACACTTGGTTGCTAATTCATGTTTGAGCATAGATCGGTCTCCTCGTGAGAATCTTATGTTGTAATTTTCTTCCTGACACCTACTTGGGGAGTGCCCAACCCAGTAGACATGCCTAGGCTGCCCAGAACGTATGGAAACACTATCGCCACCAAACCATGTATTTATGATTAAATAGGTACTTATGTAACTAGAAATGATTTTTGGAAAAATAAATAGCAAACTATAAGGCAGCTGCAGTTCAAATTTGACCCGCTTCCAACTAAATCGGTGGAAACTTGTCTTTTTCACGAGAGGTGGATCAAAACTTTTGACACCCAACTATTTTGTCAATTGTGCATTAAATATGTCCTAGAATTTTAGAAATTTTATTTGGTCTAATTTTGCAACAAATATATGGTAGGTCCTTGAGAAAAAATTCATTTTGGGCACTCGAAAATGGAAAATGAATTTTTCGTCCAAAGAAAATGAAAACTTCCTTAGGCAACATTGTTTGTCATTCCAAGATGCACCCTTATGCACAATATAAGATCATTTGAACAAACTGTGCCATGAATGTGGCCATAAGATTGAGCATTTGGGTTGAAAACCATGCATCTTCACACTTGATAGCTCGTTTCTGAGAACACTTTTTTAAAATAATTGTTGTATTACAAGTTTATTATTTTTCCTGGTAACTTGGTCACATGTAATGACACAATGCGTAAGCTTTTCTAATTTTTTGTTTTTTTATTCTTTATGCTCGTTTCAAAATACGGTCAAATGGCGGGAATGACCGTTCCTAGCTAGATGTTGAATCTTGGAAAACTTTTGATATTTGTCTGATTAAATAGATACTTATATACCTAGGAATGATTTTTGAAAAAAATAAAGAGCAAACTACGAGGTAGCTACGGTTCAAATTTGACCCGCTTCCAGCTGAATCGGTGGAAATTTGTCTTTTTCACGAGAGGTGGATCAAAAAATTTTACACCCAACCATTTGGTCACTTGTGCATAATATGTCTTAGCATTTTAGAAAATTGATTTGGTACAATTTTGAAACAAATATATGGTAGGTCCTTTACAAAAAAACTCATTTTGGGCACTTTCGAAAAATGGAAAATGAAATTTCCATCCAAAGAAAATGAAAACTTCCTTAGGCAACATTGTTTGTCATTCCAATATGCACCCTTGTGCACAATATGAGATCATTTGAACAAACTATGCCATGAACGTGGCCATAAGATTGAGCATTTGTGTTGAAAGCCATGCATCTTCACACTTGATAGCTCGTTTCTGAGAACACTTTTTTAAAATAATCACCGTATTACAAATTTATAATTTTTATTGGTAACTTGGTCACATATAATGACACGATGCGAAGGTTTTCCAATTTTTGATTTTTTAGTTTTTATGCCCGTTTCAAAATGCGGTCAAAACAGCGGGCACGACCGTTCCTTGCTAGTGGTTGAGTCTTCGAAATTTTTTGGTGTTTCTCTGATTAAATAGATACTTATGTACCTAGAAATGATTTTAAAAATAAATAAATAGCAAACTATGAGGCATTTGCAGTTCAAATTTGACCCGCTTCCTACTGAATCGGCGGAAAATTTTCTTTTTCACTAGAGGTGGATCAGAACTTTTGACACCCAACCATTTGGTCAATTGTGCATTAAATATGGCCTAGTAGTTTAGAAAAATGATTTGGTCCAATTTTGCAACAAATATATGGTAGATCGTTCACAAAAAAACTCATTTTGGGCACTCAAAAATGGAAATTGATTTTCCGTCCAAAAAAATTGATAACTCCTTTAGGCAACATTGTTTGCCACTCCAAGATGCAACCTTGTGAACAATATGAGATCATTTGACCAAACTATGGCATGAATGTGGCTATAAGATTGATCATTAGGCATGAAAGCCATGAATCTTCACAAATGATAGCTCATTTCTGAGAACACTTTTTTAAAAGAATTGCTATATTACATGTTTATTATTTTTCCTGGTAACTTGGTCATATATAATGACACAATGCGAAGGTTTTCCAATTTTTTGATTTGTTTTTGCATTTTTTACTCCCGTTTCAAAATGCGGTCGAAACGGTGGGCATGATCGTTCCTAGCTAGTGGTTGAATCTTAGAATTTTTTTGGTGTTTCTCTGATCAAATAGATACTTATGTACCTAGAAAAATTTTTTAGAAAAAATAAAGAGCAAAATATGAGGCATTTGCAATTCAAATTTGACCCGCTTCCAACTGAATCGGTGGAAATTTATCTTTTTATCAGAGGTGGACCAAAACTTTTTACACCCAATCATTTAGTCAATTGTGCATTAAATATGGCCTAATGTTTTATAAAATTGATTTGGTCCAGTTTTGCAACAAATATATTATTGGTCCTTCACAAAAAACTCATTTCGGACACTCGAAAAATGATTAAAAATAGCTAGAAAGATCAGAAATGCATACAAATACGTGCTCATCCATAAAATGTGGTCTGACTTGAGTGAAAATTTGTGTGATGCCCTTTTGCAAAATATTTTTGATAGCTGCTTCATAAAATAGCTCTATCTTTAGTACTTGGAAATTATTTTAAATCACAGATTCTCAGACCAATCAGAACACTTCTCAGGGATCACCCGCTCTATGTGGTCTAAACCGTCCACACCAGGCGGATCCAACGTCTCTCACTCACCTCTCAGCAGGCCAACCAAACCCTAACTCCACTCCTCTCCCCTCTCTCCCCCGATTCAAATCCACTCGCAACCGTCACCTACCTCCCGCCCCCGATTCAGATCTCGCCGCCACGCCAAGGCCACCACACTCCTCCTCGCCTCCCGTAGGATGCAAACCCCACGCCGCTCGTCCTCCGCCTGCCGATCCACCCCGTCCCTGATGCCTCACTCGCCACCTTCCGCCGCAGGGTCGCCGCGCTCATCCCGCCCTCGGTGCCGCACCTCCACTGCCACCTACGCTGGCTCCTCGCCTCCACCTCCGCCTCGGGCAGATGGCCGACAGAGACGCCGAGAGCCGCGGGCTGCCGCCGACGTGAGGAGGGAGATCTTCGACCACCTGCAAGCCGCCAGCAATTAGGAGGCACTCTCTGACCCCTTCTTCGACCGCGCGCTCGAGGACCACTACGAGCGCCTCCCGTCCAGCTACTACATCGACCTCGATGTGAACAAGGCCGACGACGTGCTACTGCACTGCCGGATCCTCGCAGAGTGCACCGCGGACCCCGACGAGATCCACCCGCCCTCTTCCTCTCCCCTGCGTCCGCCCCGTCATCCGACCCCGAGGTACCCCGCCGATCGCCCCCGGTCAGTTCTCTTCTCTATGGCTGGATCAGCCCGACGCGTTCCTGACATTTTTTTTTCTCCGTCTCTGTGGTTGGGCAGATGGAGAGGGTGCTCAAGGATGATGCCATCCAGGAGAAGGGCGAGCGCGCCAGGATGGTAACCACCCCCCTCCCATCTGATCTTCTTGTTTTCCTTCTTGGTCTGACTGGGTCGGTTCGTTCGTCCGTTGGTTCGGTGGCGCTGCTGCAACTGTGTGCAATTAGTTTATACTGATCTCATTTAGACTGCAAAATCCATATATTGTTAGTTCGACAAGTATCGGACCAACAACCTGACTGTCGGCTTCGCTTAGTAGGATATGTAGGTAATCATGCACTCACACACATACATTGATGATGTATTGCTGTTGCATAATGTGTTTTTGCAACTGTGTGCAATGAGTTTACGGGTCTCCTTTGACTGCGGAAGTTGAATACCACTCCCTTCGTTCATAAATAAGTGATGTGCAAAGAGGTGTTGTGCATGGTGATCGCCTTCAATTTACTTTTTGCATGTAGAGTTACTGTGTTAAATCTTGAATGAAGCATTCGGGTAGTTGTATCTCTTGGGTCAAGTGTTTCTCAGATGCTTGTATGTATCTTGGCTCAGTAAATCGATATAATACTTACTTAGCTATGAAGGGACTTTCATGAATCATAGCACTGGTGTGTGGCTGCCATGCATCTCTGGATTATTGGTTTAGTGTATTGTAGATATGTGATCCTTTTATCTAACTAGCTTGTATGTGCTTGTTCTTGAACTGTGGGTCGCGGAGGTTCTGCTGGAAACAAGTTCAGGATGTCTCTGGGTCTGCCTGTGGCAGCCACTTTGAACTGCGCTGATAACACTGTTGCTGCATCTGGCGGAGCTGCCGCTGCCGCCCCAAAGGGCAACCTTCATCAGACACAACCCCATAACAGGGCCTCAAGATTCTGTGCCCCATCGAAGCTCTTTCTAAATTACTGAAATGAATATGGCTAGGTCTGATGTGCCTCTTGTACTATTGCTCGATTTGTTATGATTTGATTCACCAAGAGTGATTCTTCTACTATCTTGTAGTAAGGTTAATTGTACAACAATGGATGATTCTAATTTGGTTATTGCTAGAATAATTCATCAACTTGAGATATATGCTGGGATGTTACTGTAGGTGTCAAAGTTTGTTTGACCTTTGATTGTCTGTCAGAAGTATTGTATGCATCCATAATTTAATTCGCAGCATTAATTAGGTCATGCTATAGTCGTTTTTAAACTTCTTATGAGATTGAAGTATTTGTTCGTATTTCTAGTTTGCTGATTGTTGTAGACAACGCCGGGTAGGAGTCCTTTGCTGTTGTTGCTGTCGGTGGCTTCTCTGCCATCCATAATCGCAGCCACGGCTGGACGCTTGGTCCTTCTGCTATCGTCGCTGGAGCTACTACCGCTGCATCTGGCCTGGCCTGCTATCCCTTATCCATTGGTGGTGTCGCAGCTTAAGCGGCTGAAGTCCATTTTGTGATAAAATGCTTCTATATATGACAGGCTTGTTAGAAACAAACAACTCAAATAATATTCATTTGCGGTGGGGAGGGGGGGTTTTGGAATCTGGTCTCCGGTGTGCCCAGTTTCTAAAACTTAGTTAAAATCATATTTTTAGTTCTCAACTTAAGAAAAACAAAAATAATGCTCACAAGTATTTTGATAAACGAGCCATCTCATCAAATTTTCATTAAAGCAACCGTCAGTTGAACTTACAAGAGTTTTGAACCAAAACGAAGCTAACATATTACATGCAGGAACCGTAAATTGCTTATTCCATGCACCAGAAAGCGACAGAGAAGAACAACGACTCTGGGAAGCAACTTTTTTTGCACATTCAACTTTCACATTCAAATCCTGAGCACAATCGGGCTCTAACCATCGTGATACTTCACATGTATTGCAAGATAATTCTAGGTGTTAACCCTAGCATCAAACATATACTGGATTACCAGATAATCATGTATTGTTTCCTTTTCTAACATAATCATCTTTTGTTTCGGAACAAGGGAAAATAACCAAAATATTGATTTTTTTATGAGAAATACGACACACTAGAACCAAAAAAAAACATATGAGATCTTATCTGTGTGATAAAAAATGATATTGTCAATTATTCAGAAGGTAGAAATACATTGACTCATTACATACACAACAATGGAATGACATATGCTCCATTTATTTTATAGATTAGGATGCATATCTAGAAACTCAAACATGTCCTTAATTTGTGCACTGGTCCTCCGTGTAATCAGCCAACATTTCACTTAGTTGTGGTTGTTCTCCCAGAACTGAGCCTGGAGCCAGTCTATTGTATTCTTTTCCACCTGAAACGCCTTGGCAAGAACATCATCGGAAATTTGTGGGTCCGACCCAAACACCGCATTGGCAATTGTGATAGCCCCTGGGTTCTGGCTGCTGAGCTGCAATTGCAACGGCGGGCTTGTGGGGGTTGGGGTTGAATTGGAAGTGGATGAGCCCCACGGGGAAAACAAACACATCACCTTTGTTAAGAACCTTGGAGAGGAACTTGTTTTTGCTTGGGGCGGGCTGGTTGGATGTGACAAAGCCAACGTGACAGTGTCCCCTCGAGCACCGTGAGGATCTCAGTGGCGCGAGGGTGCGTATGTGGTGGGTTCTGACCCAAGGGAGCATAGTCGATGCGCGCAATTGAGATGCCGAGGGTGTTGAGTCCAGCAATCTGCATAACGTTGATCAAAGTGACGTTGGATCCAACCTTGTTGGTCACCCTAGGCTTGTCGAGGTTGGCTGCCTTGAAGAAGTCATCTG
Source organism: Aegilops bicornis (assembly GCA_021605145.1). Taxonomy (NCBI): domain Eukaryota; kingdom Viridiplantae; phylum Streptophyta; class Magnoliopsida; order Poales; family Poaceae; genus Aegilops; species Aegilops bicornis. The sequence continues at coordinate 706,722,644 of CM038672.1, forward strand.
CGTTAACTTCCATCGGGTTCTTGCAAACAAAGCCATTGACACGAACTGGTGCATAGAGGAGATGTGACATGTATGCTCAGATCTTAGAAAGTTGTTTCGACTTGCATATAATTTACAGAAATAGATTTCAACATATTTATTTGGTGAGAACATGATGAGAAACCGGATAGTACCTGGTGAATTCATGTCGGCGACACAAAAGTCCTGGAGGGGGCTAGGATCGGAGGCAGTGGCCTGCCATGAGACCAACGCAAGAAGAGCGGCGAGGAGAAGGAAGTAAGAGGAGGATGCCATATGATTTGTTTTCTCTCTCTCTCTCTCTCTTGTGTTCCTGTTTGTGATTGTGGTGTACGTGAGTGTTGGTTTGAAACTACAGGGGATGTATGAGTTTATATAGGTGCAGCGAGTAGCGCCTGAACTCGTGAGCAATAATAGACCTAGTCAAGTGAAACAAACCAACCAATTGAACTGGTCTCTTGCTGCTAATTAAACTACTGCATATACTTTACAGGCTCCAATTTAAGACACGTTTTCCCTTTAAAGAAACAATGCAGCGTATACAGGCATATAAAGCTATTCTATCGTGATGTGTACGGCTGAGTAGTAATTATGAATGTTTCTCCATCTCACCCGTGTCGCCACAATTTATGCAGGGCCGATTCCAGGAAAATTCACCGCCCATCACTATTAAGGAAAAGATGTTTAAGACAAGAAGCGTCCGGCACTAGTTTAATTAGATATCATATACTCGGTCATAGTCGGAACCAGCGCAGACGAAACCAGTCAAAGAGCAGTTGAGAAGCCAAGTCAGGTAAGGCAATCAATCGTTTTCTAGCTCGATGCCGACATACATAAAGTCACCTACTCACGCGTAGGCTTGATTCATGGGTGCATGACTTCTAAAGACATATAAAGTGACTACTACCCCTGTTCTTTTTCTAAATCATGTGTTCAATCAACCTTTTCAAACTATGAAATTATATAATTGCCAATAGATTTTTCATGAAATCCAGCAACAAAAGGCGACGGAGCAATTAGCAGATTTGTAGCAACCCATGTATGTTACCATCATGTCAGTCAGATATTTACTTGGTCAGATGTCTCTCGAAGTGGTTGAGTACTTGCAGGAAGAAGCGACGACATTAATGGAAGAAGTGCCCAACCAAAAGGAGAGCTGATACAAATGCCATGACGATGGAGAGCAGGGTGTTTCCATATGATCTTAGTAAGACTAGTTAACATCTTATTGCGAAGAGTTTTATCACACATGACCAGTTCAGTTTATAAATCTAACAATCTGGTTAGCCTTCCTGACTAGGTTCATGGCACCAGACCTCACCTGCTTCTTTTGCTAGAGTAAATAGTAGTGATCTAAAAGCTCTTATATTTCTTACGGAGAGAGTACCTCCAATGAAAAGACTAGGCCAGGCGGCCACTCATAAACAGATTAATTTCTTGGAGGTGTGTGTTGGCAGTTTTAGTGTAGAAAGAAGTTTCCAGAAGATGATTTAATTGCTTCTATCACAACCATCTTAAAAAGAAACAACTCAAATAATAATTGTTTTTGGGACTCGGTTATCTACAATAGTTTTGCTGTGGAATGATGAATCAAACTTACAAGAGTTTTGTACCAAAAGGAAGACAAACAAAACATTCAGGAAAAACAGAACTAACGGCAACCAAAACAGCAAGTTTCAGAGCAAAGGAAACATAAACTACATCTTTCATGCACCGGAAACACAGACCACAAGAACGACTACAGGAAGCAACTTTTGCACATTGCAACTTCCCAGCACATTACATATTTCGCTTCTGATTAAATTTTTGCATAAATTCTTCAAGTTTCCATTTAATATGCCTAAGCGTTACTGCATCATCTGATGTACGGCTGAGTAGTAATTATGATTATTTATCCATCTCAGCCAAGTCGGCACAATACAAGCATGGCTGGCTCCATGAAAAGTCACCACCCCTCACCATAGTTTATTAGATATCATGTACTTGGTCATGGTGAGAACTGGTCCTCACGAGGTCAAAGAGCAGCTGATAGAAGCCAAGTGATGTAAAGCAATCGTTTTCTACCTAGACAAAGTCACCTGCTTAGCTTTATGTACTCCCTCAATTATTTCAGGTGCTACAGAATGCATGCAATCAAGCTTTTCAAGTTGTGGCCACTAACATAAGAAAACTATATATTTGTCACTCGATTTGTCATGAACAATACTGTGCACAAGATATGGCATGGGATAAAAATAACATAAACATAATTATACATTATATATGTGTGTTAGCAGCTTAATGTACATATGGTTAAAAAGCATGCTTAGAGATATAATGGAATATCTTACTGTCCTCCAGAACCAAGGGAAAAAATAACCAGAGAAACTTTGCAAATGAGTCATCTAGTTCTATACAAAATATTAGGTTGGAAGATGACGTTGTAGTTAACGGGTTGTGTCGATGAGAAAGAAATCGAGGTGCGTCATTCCATGCATGAATGCACCTAATACACAACTATTATATGTAGCAGCCCCTATTATCATCACATCAATAAGATATTTACTTGGTCAAACTTTCTCTAAATGGTTAATTACATTAATCCACGACGCATAAACAATGACGATAGGGAGCAGAAACAATTCATGTGATCTTAGTAAGAGTAGTTAACGTCCCCTTGCTAACAGGTTGATCATGATCATTTCAATGGATAAATCTGACAATCTAGTCGGCCTTTCTTGAGTAGGCTCATGACACACCTCGCATGCCTCTTTTGTTAGAGTAAACATTGCACCAAATGACTGGGCTGGGTGGCCATTCATAAACTGATTAATTCTTGGAGGTGTGTGTGTAGTTTTGATACAGAAAAGATGTTTCCATCAGACAAATAAAAGGGTTCCAGAAAGAAGAACTCAGGCACCAACATCATCCTCATTGAGAACATGTGAGGCTATCTCCGATGTCGGCCCTAGACCCACACACTCTCCACCTCCCTGGTAGCTATCGATCGGCACCACGTCGAGCAAAGCCCCGGGAGATGATAAGCGGCAGTGGGATGTCCTTCTCCCTGCTCCACCCCTAGTCTCTATGGGCTAATCCTAGCACCTCACACCAACGCCACTGCTATCCCTGCCTTCAGAGGTGGGCCGCTGACCTGAGATTTCGTCGCATGTCTAGTGGGGTCATGGTTCACTTGGTCCGTATGTGGATCAGGGAACTCTGCTCGAGGCGGTGCTCTCCTGCATCAGGAAGCATCATGGTCGTTGTCCCGTGAGGGGCGATTGCGGTCAGATGAGATGTGACTGCCCATAGCCTCTCACGGGTGAGGTACCACCGTAGGTGAGGTACTCTGCGCCCACTTGGAATGGTCAGGTGGGTTCGTTGGCGGTCATAGGCCCGACCGGATCTGGCCGTGGTCATGGACTTGGGCCACGCCGAGCCTAGCTATGGTATGATGGCTTTCACCGTGACCTCGCATACAAACAGCTTGGTGGCGGGGCATGGGTTTGGGGTGTCGTACAATGAGGCGATGGCCCTAGAAGGCAGGCTGGACGTCTGGCGAGGGTGTAGCACGGTCCAAGCGGAAGTTCGGCGCCTCGACGCTGGTGGAGGTGATGTCTTGGAAGTCACGTCCCTCTTGGGGTCGTCGCCATTGTTCTCCCGCCCTCCTAGCTCAGGGTGAAATGGCCCCACAGCGGACGCAGTGGTGGCGGTGCAATGCGTCATGACCCTCTTGGGTTCTTCATCGGTGAGTGTAGTCGTCTTTCGATTGCGGTGGTGTATTCAGAATGGTACGGCGCCCAATCGCCCAACCTCAAATCGGGTGACTCACCGTATTGCTTGCACCTATCTTGTACATGCGGCAATGTCCTCCTTTCATCCTCTCTGCTCGCTGGTAGGGTCAACGCTCAACTGTTTAGGCAGAGGGTCCTCTCTAACAGCAGTTGGGTGGTGTCGATGCGACGAAGTCCGGTGTTTTCTTGAAGGTGGCATGTGGTTGAATGTCGCCATCGGTCCTGGTTGAGTCTTCAGGTGGTCCAGCCTCTCCGTGCTTCCTCTCGGTGGCATGCTGTATGCATCCAATTGGGCACTTCCGGTGCTTGTTAGCGTGTTTGCCTTGGTTTGCCATGCTTTCTTTGATCATCTTGTATGATGATTTCCTCAACACCATATATCATTCAGCCAAGTGGTCAAGCCCGCTTTTGTGATAAATTGCACAGGCTTGTTACAAAGAAACAACTCAAATAATATTCATTTTGGGGAGGTTTAGGTAACAATCTTTTCTTTTGTATATTTATGCATGTTTTCTATATGTATGTTGGAGCTAATTTTTGGTATCTGGTCTCTGGTGTGCCCATTTACTTAGTAAAAATCATATTTTTAGTTCTCAACTTAAGAAAAAAATAATGCTCATAAGTACTTCGATAAAACGAGCCACCTCATCATATTTCCATTAAAGCAACCGCCAATTGAACTTACAAGAGTTTTGAACCAAAAGGAAGCTCATCCAGGAACCGTAAATTGCTTATTCCATGCACCGTAAAGCTTACAGAGAAGAACAACGACTCGGGAAGCAACTTTTTTTGCACATTCAACTTTCACATTCAAATCCTGAGCACAATCGGGCTCTAACCATCGCATACTTCACATGTATTGCAAGATAATTCTAGGTGTTAACCCTAGCATCAAACATATACTGGATTACCAGATAATCATGTATTGTTTCCTTTTCTAACATAATCATCTTTTGTTTCGAACAAGGAAAATAACCAAAATATTGATTTTTTTTATGAGAAATACGACACACTAGAACCAAAAAAATATGAGATCTTATCTGTGTGATAAAAATGATATTGTCAATTATTCAGAAGGTAGAAATACATTGACTCATTACATACACAACAATGGAATGACATATGCTCCATTTATTTTATAGATTAGGATGCATATCTAGAAACTCAAACATGTCCTTAATTTGTGCACCGTCCTCCGCAGAATCAGCCAACGTTTCACTTAGTTGTGGTTGTTCTCCTAACTGAGCCTGGAGCCAGTCTATTGTATTCTTTTTCCACCTGAAACGCCTTTGGCAAGAACATCATCGGAAATTTGTGGGTCCGACCCAAACACCGCATTGGCAATTGTGATAGCCCCTGGGTTCTGGCTGCTGAGCGGCAATTGCAACGGCGGGCTTGTGGGGTTGGGGTTGAATTGAAGTGGATGAGCCCCACGGGAAAACAAACACATCACCTTTGTTAAGAACCTTGGAGAGGAACTTGTTTTTTGCTTGGGGCGGGCTGGTTGGATGTGACAAAGCCAACGTGACAGTGTCCCTCGAGCACCGTGAGGATCTCAGTGGCGAGGGTGCGTATGTGGTGGGTTCTGACCCAAGGGAGCATAGTCGATGCGCGCAATTGAGATGTCGAGGGTGTTGAGTCCAGCAATCTGCATGACGTTGATCAAAGTGACGTTGGATCCAACCTTGTTGGTCACCCTAGGCTTGTCGAGGTTGGCCGCCTTGAAGAAGTCATCTGCGTTAACTTCCATCGGGTTCTTGCAAACAAAGCCATTGACACGAACTGGTGCATAGAGGAGATGTGACATGTAAGCTCAGATCTTAGAAAGTTGTTTCGACTTGCATATAATTTACAGAAATAGATTTCAACATATTTATTTGGTGAGAACATGATGAGAAACCGGATAGTACCTGGTGAATTCATGTCGGCATACACAAAAGTCCTGGAGGGGTTAGGATCGGAGTCAGTGGCCTGCCATGAGACCAACGCAAGAAGAGTGGCGAGGAGAAGGAAGTAAGAGGAGGATGCCATCTGATTTGTTTTCTCTCTCTCTCTCTCTCTCTCTCTCTCTCTCTCTCTCTCTCTTGTGTTCCTGTTTGTGATTGTGGTGTACGTGAGTGTTGGTTTGAAACTGCAGGGGATGTATGAGTTTATATAGGTGCAGCGAGTAGCGCCTGAACTCGTGAGCAATAATAGACCTAGTCAAGTGAAACAAACCAACCAATTGAACTGGTCTCTTGCTGCTAATTAAACTACTGCATATACTTTACAGGCTCCAATTTAAGACACGTTTTCCCTTTAAAGAAACAATGCAGCGTATACAGGCATATAAAGCTATTCTATCGTGATGTGTACGGCTGAGTAGTAATTATGAATGTTTCTCCATCTCACCCGTGTCGCCACAATGCATGCAGGGCCGATTCCAGGAAAATTCACCGCCCATCACTATTAAGGAAAAGATTTTTAAGACAAGAAGCGTCCGGCACTAGTTTAATTAGATATCATATACTCGGTCATAGTCGGAACCAGCGCAGACGAAACCAGTCAAAGAGCAGTTGAGAAGCCAAGTCAGGTAAGGCAATCAATCGTTTTCTAGCTCGGTGCCGACATAGATAAAGTCACCTACTCACGCGTAGGCTTGATTCATGGGCGCATGACTTCTAAAGACATATAAGGGACTACTACCCCTGTTCTTTTTCTAAATCATGTGTTCAATCAACCTTTTCAAACTATGAAATTATATAATTGCCAATAGATTTTTCATGGAATCCAGCAACAAAAGGCGACGGAGCAATTAGCAGATTCGTAGCAACCCCTGTATGTTATCATCATGTCAGTCAGATATTTACTTGGTCAGATGTCTCTCGAAGTGGTTGGGTACTTGCAGGAAGAAGCGGCGACATTAATGGACTAAGTGCCCAACCAAAAGGAGAGCTGATACAAATGCCATGACGATGGAGAGCAGGATGTTTCCATATGATCTTAGCAAGACTAGTTAACATCTTATTGCGAAGAGTTTTATCACACATGACCAGTTCAGTTTATAAATCTAACAATCTGGTTAGCCTTCCTGACTAGGTTCATGGCACCAGACCTCACCTGCTTCTTTTGCTAGAGTAAATAGTAGTGATCTAAAAGCTCTTATATTTCTTACGGAGAGAGTACCTCCAATGAAAAGACTAGGCCAGGCGGCCACTCATAAACAGATTAATTTCTTGGAGGTGTGTGTTGGCAGTTTTAGTGTAGAAAGAAGTTTCCAGAAGATGATTTAATTGCTTCTATCACAACCATCTTAAAAAGAAACAACTCAAATAATAATTGTTTTTGGGACTCGGTTATCTACAATAGTTTTGCTGTGGAATGATGAATCAAACTTACAAGAGTTTTGTACCAAAAGGAAGACAAACAAAACATTCAGGAAAAACAGAACTAACGGCAACCAAAACAGCAAGTTTCAGAGCAAAGGAAACATAAACTACATCTTTCATGCACCGGAAACACAGACCACAAGAACGACTACAGGAAGCAACTTTTGCACATTGCAACTTCCCAGCACATTACATATTTCGCTTCTGATTAAATTTTGCATAAATTCTTCAAGTTTCCATTTAATATGCCTAAGCGTTACTGCATCATCTGATGTACGGCTGAGTAGTAATTATGATTATTTATCCATCTCAGCCAAGTCGGCACAATACAAGCATGGCTGGCTCCATGAAAAGTCACCACCCCTCACCATAGTTTATTAGATATCATGTACTTGGTCATGGTGAGAACTGGTCCTCACGAGGTCAAAGAGCAGCTGATAGAAGCCAAGTGATGTAAAGCAATCGTTTTCTACCTAGACAAAGTCACCTGCTTAGCTTTATGTACTCCCTCAATTATTTCAGGTGCTACAGAATGCATGCAATCAAGCTTTTCAAGTTGTGGCCACTAACATAAGAAAACTATATATTTGTCACTCGATTTGTCATGAACAATACTGTGCACAAGATATGGCATGGGATAAAAATAACATAAACATAATTATACATTATATATGTGTGTTAGCAGCTTAATGTACATATGGTTAAAAAGCATGCTTAGAGATATAATGGAATATCTTACTGTCCTCCAGAACCAAGGGAAAAAATAACCAGAGAAACTTTGCAAATGAGTCATCTAGTTCTATACAAAATATTAGGTTGGAAGATGACGTTGTAGTTAACGGGTTGTGTCGATGAGAAAGAAATCGAGGTGCGTCATTCCATGCATGAATGCACCTAATACACAACTATTATATGTAGCAGCCCTATTATCAGCACATCAATAAGATATTTACTTGGTCAAACTTTCTCTAAATGGTTAATTACATTAATCCACGCACGCATAAACAATGACGATAGGGAGCAGAAACAATTCATGTGATCTTAGTAAGAGTAGTTAACGTCCCCTTGCTAACAGGTTGATCATGATCATTTCAATGGATAAATCTGACAATCTAGTCGGCCTTTCTTGAGTAGGCTCATGACACACCTCGCATGCCTCTTTTGTTAGAGTAAACATTGCACCAAATGACTGGGCTGGGTGGCCATTCATAAACTGATTAATTCTTGGAGGTGTGTGTGTAGTTTTGATACAGAAAAGATGTTTCCATCAGACAAATAAAAGGGTTCCAGAAAGAAGAAGTCAGGCCCCAACATCATCCTCATGGAGAACATGTGAGGCTATCTCCGATGTCGGCCCTAGACCCACACACTCTCCACCTCCCTGGTAGCTATCGATCGGCACCACGTCGAGCAAAGCCCCGGGCGATGATAAGCGGCAGTGGGATGTCCTTCTCCCTGCTCCACCCCTAGTCTCTATGGGCTAATCCTAGCACCTCACACCAACGCCACTGCTATCCCCTGCCTTCAGAGGTGGGCCGCTGACCTGAGATTTCGTCGCATGTCTAGTGGGGTCATGGTTCACTTGGTCCGTATGTGGATCAGGGAACTCTGCTCGAGGCGGTGCTCTCCTGCATCAGGAAGCATCATGGTCGTTGTCCCGTGAGGGGCGATTATGTCGATGAGATGTGACTGCCCATAGCCTCTCACGGGTGAGGTACCACCGTAGGTGAGGTACTCTGCGCCCACTTGGAATGGTCAGGTGGGTTCGTTGGCGGTCATAGGCCCGACCGGATCTGGCCGTGGTCATGGACTTGGGCCACGTCGAGCCTCGCTATGGTATGATGGCTTTCACCGGTGACCTCGTACAAACAGCTTGGTGGCGGGGCATGGGTTTGGGGTGTCGTACAATGAGGCGATGGCCCTAGAAGGCAGGCTGGACGTCTGGCGAGGGTGTAGCACGGTCCAAGCGGAAGTTCGGCGCCTCGACGCTGGTGGAGGTGATGTCTTGGAAGTCACGTCCCTCTTGGGGTCGCCGCCATTGTTCTCCCGCCTCCTAGCTCAGGGTGAAATGGCCCCACAGCGGACGCAGTGGTGGCGGTGCAATGCGTCATGACCCTCTTGGGTTCTTCATCGGTGAGTGTAGTCGCTTTTCAGTTGCGGTGGTGTATTCAGAATGGTACGGCGCCCAATCGCCCAACCTCAAATCGGGTGACTCACCGTATTGCTTGCACCTATCTTGTACATGCGGCAATGTCCTCCTTTCATCCTCTCTGCTTTCATTGGTAGGGTCAACGCTCAACTGTTTAGGCAGAGGGTCCTCTCTAACAGCAGTTGGGTGGTGTCGATGCGACGAAGTCCGGTGTTTTCTTGAAGGTGGCATGTGGTTGAATGTCGCCACGGTCCTGGTTGAGTCTTCAGGTGGTCCAGCCTCTCCGTGCTTCCTCTCGGTGGCATGCTGTATGCATCCAATTGGGCACTTCCGGTGCTTGTTAGCGTGTTTGCCTTGGTTTGCCATGCTTTCTTTGATCATCTTGTATGATGATTTCCTCAACACCATATATCATTCAGCCAAGTGGTCAAGCCCGCTTTTGTGATAAATTGCACAGGCTTGTTACAAAGAAACAACTCAAATAATATTCATTTTGGGGAGGTTTAGGTAACAATCTTTTCTTTTGTATATTTATGCATGTTTTCTATATGTATGTTGGAGCTAATTTTTGGTATGTGGTCTCTGGTGTGCCCATTTACTTAGTAAAAATCAGATTTTTTAGTTCTCAACTTAAGAAAAAAAATAATGCTCATAAGTACTTCGATAAAACGAGCCACCTCATCATATTTCCATTAAAGCAACCGCCAATTGAACTTACAAGAGTTTTGAACCAAAAGGAAGCTCATCCAGGAACCGTAAATTGCTTATTCCATGCACCGTAAAGCTTACAGAGAAGAACAACGACTCGGGAAGCAACTTTTTTGCACATTCAACTTTCACATTCAAATCCTGAGCACAATCGGGCTCTAACCATCGTGATACTTCACATGTATTGCAAGATAATTCTAGGTGTTAACCCTAGCATCAAACATATACTGGATTACCAGATAATCATGTATTGTTTCCTTTTCTAACATAATCATCTTTTGTTTCGGAACAAGGGAAAATAACCAAAATATTGATTTTTTTTATGAGAAATACGACACACTAGAACCAAAAAAAAATATGAGATCTTATCTGTGTGATAAAAAATGATATTGTCAATTATTCAGAAGGTAGAAATACATTGACTCATTACATACACAACAATGGAATGACATATGCTCCATTTATTTTATAGATTAGGATGCATATCTAGAAACTCAAACATGTCCTTAATTTGTGCACCGGTCCTCCGCCAGAATCAGCCAACGCTTTCACTTAGTTGTGGTTGTTCTCCCAGAACTGAGCCTGGAGCCAATCTATTGTATTCTTTTCCACCTGAAACGCCTTGGCAAGAACATCATCGGAAATTTAGGGTCCGACCCAAACACCGTGATTGGCAATTGTGATAGCCCCTGGTTCTGGCTGCTGAGCGGCAATTGCAACGGCGGGCTTGTGGGGTTGGGGTTGAATTGAAGTGGATGAGCCCCACGGGAAAAACAAACACATCACCTTTGTTAAGAACCTTGGAGAGGAACTTGTTTTTGCTTGGGGCGGGCTGGTTGGATGTGACAAAGCCAACGTGACAGTGTCCCCTCGAGCACCGTGGAGAATCTCAGTGGCGCGAGGGTGCGTATGTGGTGGGTTCTGACCCAAGGGAGCATAGTCGATGCGCGCCGCAATTGAGATGTCGAGGGTGTTGAGTCCAGCAATCTGCATGACGTTGATCAAAGTGACGTTGGATCCAACCTTGTTGGTCACCCTAGGCTTGTCGAGGTTGGACGCCTTGAAGAAGTCATCTGCGTTAACTTCCATCGGGTTCTTGCAAACAAAGCCATTGACACGAACTGGTGCATAGAGGAGATGTGACATGTAAGCTCAGATCTTAGAAAGTTGTTTCGACTTGCATATAATTTACAGAAATAGATTTCAACATATTTATTTGGTGAGAACATGATGAGAAACCGGATAGTACCTGGTGAATTCATGTCATGACACAAAAGTCCTGGAGGGGCTAGGATCGGAGTCAGTGGCCTGCCATGAGACCAACGCAAGAAGAGTGGCGAGGAGAAGGAAGTAAGAGGAGGATGCCATCTGACTTGTTTTCTCTCTCTCTCTCTCTCTCTCTCTCTCTCTCTCTCTCTCTCTCTCTCTCTTGTGTTCCTGTTTGTGATTGTGGTGTACGTGAGTGTTGGTTTGAAACTGCAGGGGATGTATGAGTTTATATAGGTGCAGCGAGTAGCGCCTGAACTCGTGAGCAATAATAGACCTAGTCAAGTGAAACAAACCAACCAATTGAACTGGTCTCTTGCTGCTAATTAAACTACTGCATATACTTTACAGGCTCCAATTTAAGACACGTTTTCCTTTAAAGAAACAATGCAGCGTATACAGGCATATAAAGCTATTCTATCGTGATGTGTACGGCTGAGTAGTAATTATGAATGTTTCTCCATCTCACCCGTGTCGCCATTAATGCATGCAGGGCCGATTCCAGGAAAATTCACCGCCCATCACTATTAAGGAAAAGATTTTTAAGACAAGAAGCGTCCGGCACTAGTTTAATTAGATATCATATACTCGGTCATAGTCGGAACCAGCGCAGACGAAACCAGTCAAAGAGCAGTTGAGAAGCCAAGTCAGGTAAGGCAATCAATCGTTTTCTAGCTCGGTGCCGACATAGATAAAGTCACCTACTCACGCGTAGGCTTGATTCATGGGCGCATGACTTCTAAAGACATATAAAGTGACTACTACCCCTGTTCTTTTCTAAATCATGTGTTCAATCAACCTTTTCAAACTATGAAATTATATAATTGCCAATAGATTTTTCATGGAATCCAGCAACAAAAGGCGACGGAGCAATTAGCAGATTCGTAGCAACCCCTGTATGTTATCATCATGTCAGTCAGATATTTACTTGGTCAGATGTCTCTCAAGTGGTTGGGTACTTGCAGGAAGAAGCGGCGACATTAATGGACGAAGTGCCCAACCAAAAGGAGAGCTGATACAAATGCCATGACGATGGAGAGCAGGATGTTTCCATATGATCTTAGCAAGACTAGTTAACATCTTATTGCTTAGAGTTTTATCACACATGACCAGTTCAGTTTATAAATCTAACAATCTGGTTAGCCTTCCTGACTAGGTTCATGGCACCAGACCTCACCTGCTTCTTTTGCTAGAGTAAATAGTAGTGATCTAAAAGCTCTTATATTTCTTACGGAGAGAGTACCTCCAATGAAAAGACTAGGCCAGGCGGCCACTCATAAACAGATTAATTTCTTGGAGGTGTGTGTTGGCAGTTTTAGTGTAGAAAGAAGTTTCCAGAAGATGATTTAATTGCTTCTATCACAACCATCTTAAAAAGAAACAACTCAAATAATAATTGTTTTTGGGACTCGGTTATCTACAATAGTTTTGCTGTGGAATGATGAATCAAACTTACAAGAGTTTTGTACCAAAAGGAAGACAAACAAAACATTCAGGAAAAACAGAACTAACGGCAACCAAAACAGCAAGTTTCAGTAGCAAAGGAAACATAAACTACATCTTTCATGCACCGGAAACACAGACCACAAGAACGACTACAGGAAGCAACTTTTGCACATTGCAACTTCCCAGCACATTACATATTTCGCTTCTGATTAAATTTTTGCATAAATTCTTCAAGTTTCCATTTAATATGCCTAAGCGTTACTGCATCATCTGATGTACGGCTGAGTAGTAATTATGATTATTTATCCATCTCAGCCAAGTCGGCACAATACAAGCATGGCTGGCTCCATGAAAAGTCACCACCCCTCACCATAGTTTATTAGATATCATGTACTTGGTCATGGTGAGAACTGGTCCTCACGAGGTCAAAGAGCAGCTGATAGAAGCCAAGTGATGTAAAGCAATCGTTTTCTACCTAGACAAAGTCACCTGCTTAGCTTTATGTACTCCCTCAATTATTTCAGGTGCTACAGAATGCATGCAATCAAGCTTTTCAAGTTGTGGCCACTAACATAAGAAAACTATATATTTGTCACTCGATTTGTCATGAACAATACTGTGCACAAGATATGGCATGGGATAAAAATAACATAAACATAATTATACATTATATATGTGTGTTAGCAGCTTAATGTACATATGGTTAAAAAGCATGCTTAGAGATATAATGGAATATCTTACTGTCCTCCAGAACCAAGGGAAAAAATAACCAGAGAAACTTTGCAAATGAGTCATCTAGTTCTATACAAAATATTAGGTTGGAAGATGACGTTGTAGTTAACGGGTTGTGTCGATGAGAAAGAAATCGAGAAAAGGCCATTCCATGCATGAATGCACCTAATACACAACTATTATATGTAGCAGCCCCTATTATCATCACATCAATAAGATATTTACTTGGTCAAACTTTCTCTAAATGGTTAATTACATTAATCCACGCACGCATAAACAATGACGATAGGGAGCAGAAACAATTCATGTGATCTTAGTAAGAGTAGTTAACGCCCCTTGCTAACAGGTTGATCATTATCATTTCAATGGATAAATCTGACAATCTAGTCGGCCTTTCTTGAGTAGGCTCATGACACACCTCGCATGCCTCTTTTGTTAGAGTAAACATTGCACCAAATGACTGGGCTGGGTGGCCATTCATAAACTGATTAATTCTTGGAGGTGTGTGTGTAGTTTTGATACAGAAAAGATGTTTCCATCAGACAAATAAAAGGGTTCCAGAAAGAAGAAGTCAGGCCCCAACATCATCCTCATGGAGAACATGTGAGGCTATCTCCGATGTCGGCCCTAGACCCACACACTCTCCACCTCCCTGGTAGCTATCGATCGGCACCACGTCGAGCAAAGCCCCGGGCGATGATAAGCGGCAGTGGGATGTCCTTCTCCCTGCTCCACCCCCTAGTCTCTATGGGCTAATCCTAGCACCTCACACCAACGCCACTGCTATCCCTGCCTTCAGAGGTGGGCCGCTGACCTGAGATTTCGCCGCATGTCTAGTGGGGTCATGGTTCACTTGGTCCATATGTGGATCAGGGAACTCTGCTCGAGGCGGTGCTCTCCTGCATCAGGAAGCATCATGGTCGTTGTCCTGTGAAGGGCGATTGCGGTCAGATGAGATGTGACTGCCCATAGCCTCTCACGGGTGAGGTACCACCGTAGGTGAGGTACTCTCTGCGCCCACTTGGAATGGTCAGGTGGGTTCGTTGGCGGTCATAGGCCCGACCGGATCTGGCCGTGGTCATGGACTTGGGCCACGTCGAGCCTCGCTATGGTATGATGGCTTTCACCGGTGACCTCGCATAAACAGCTTGGTGGCGGGGCATGGGTTTGGGGTGTCGTACAATGAGGCGATGGCCCTAGAAGGCAGGCTGGACGTCTGGCGAGGGTGTAGCACGGTCCAAGCGGAAGTTCGGCGCCGACGCTGGTGGAGGTGATGTCTTGGAAGTCACGTCCCTCTTGGGGTCGCCGCCATTGTTCTCCCGCCCTCCTAGCTCAGGGTGAAATGGCCCCACAGCGGACGCAGTGGTGGCGGTGCAATGCGTCATGACCCTCTTGGGTTCTTCATCGGTGAGTGTAGTCGTCTTTCAGTTGCGGTGGTGTATTCAGAATGGTACGGCGCTCCAATCGGCCCAACCTCAAATCGGGTGACTCACCGTATTGCTTGCACCTATCTTGTACATGCGGCAATGTCCTCCTTTCATCCTCTCTGCCGCTGGTAGGGTCAACGCTCAACTGTTTAGGCAGAGGGTCCTCTCTAACAGCAGTTGGGTGGTGTCGATGCGACGAAGTCCGTGTTTTCTTGAAGGTGGCATGTGGTTGAATGTCGCCACGTCGGTCCTGGTTGAGTCTTCAGGTGGTCCAGCCTCTCCGTGCTTCCTCTCGGTGGCATGCTGTATGCATCCAATTGGGCACTTCCGGTGCTTGTTAGCGTGTTTGCCTTGGTTTGCCATGCTTTCTTTGATCATCTTGTATGATGATTTCCTCAACACCATATATCATTCAGCCAAGTGGTCAAGCCCGCTTTTGTGATAAATTGCACAGGCTTGTTACAAAGAAACAACTCAAATAATATTCATTTTGGGGAGGTTTAGGTAACAATCTTTTCTTTTGTATATTTATGCATGTTTTCTATATGTATGTTGGAGCTAATTTTTGGTATCTGGTCTCTGGTGTGCCCATTTACTTAGTAAAAATCATATTTTTTAGTTCTCAACTTAAGAAAAAAAATAATGCTCATAAGTACTTCGATAAAACGAGCCACCTCATCATATTTCCATTAAAGCAACCGCCAATTGAACTTACAAGAGTTTTGAACCAAAAGGAAGCTCATCCAGGAACCGTAAATTGCTTATTCCATGCACCGTAAAGTTTACAGAGAAGAACAACGACTCGGGAAGCAACTTTTTTGCACATTCAACTTTCACATTCAAATCCTGAGCACAATCGGGCTCTAACCATCGTGATACTTCACATGTATTGCAAGATAATTCTAGGTGTTAACCCTAGCATCAAACATATCTGGATTACCAGATAATCATGTATTGTTTCCTTTTCTAACATAATCATCTTTTGTTTCGAACAAGGAAAATAACCAAAATATTGATTTTTTTATGAGAAATACGACACACTAGAACCAAAAAAAAACATATGAGATCTTATCTGTGTGATAAAAAATGATATTGTCAATTATTCAGAAGGTAGAAATACATTGACTCATTACATACACAACAATGGAATGACATATGCTCCATTTATTTTATAGATTAGGATGCATATCTAGAAACTCAAACATGTCCTTAATTTGTGCACCGGTCCTCCGCAGAATCAGCCAACGCTTTCACTTAGTTGTGGTTGTTCTCCCAGAACTGAGCCTGGAGCCAGTCTATTGTATTCTTTTCCACCTGAAACGCCTTTGGCAAGAACATCATCGGAAATTTGTGGGTCCGACCCAAACACCGCATTGGCAATTGTGATAGCCCCTGGGTTCTGGCTGCTGAGCTGCAATTGCAACGGCGGGCTTGTGGGGTTGGGGTTGAATTGAAGTGGATGAGCCCCACGGGAAAACAAACACATCACCTTTGTTAAGAACCTTGGAGAGGAACTTGTTTTTGCTTGGGGCGGGCTGGTTGGATGTGACAAAGCCAACGACAGTGTCCCCTCGAGCACCGTGGAGGATCTCAGTGGCGCGAGGGTGCGTATGTGGTGGGTTCTGACCCAAGGAGCATAGTCGATGCGCGCAATTGAGATGTCGAGGGTGTTGAGTCCAGCAATCTGCATGACGTTGATCAAAGTGACGTTGGATCCAACCTTGTTGGTCACCCTAGGCTTGTCGAGGTTGGCCGCCTTGAAGAAGTCATCTGCGTTAACTTCCATCGGGTTCTTGCAAACAAAGCCATTGACACGAACTGGTGCATAGAGGAGATGTGACATGTAAGCTCAGATCTTAGAAAGTTGTTTCGACTTGCATATAATTTACAGAAATAGATTTCAACATATTTATTTGGTGAGAACATGATGAGAAACCGGATAGTACCTGGTGAATTCATGTCGGCGACACAAAAGTCCTGGAGGGGGCTAGGATCGGAGGCAGTGGCCTGCCATGAGACCAACGCAAGAAGAGTGGCGAGGAGAAGGAAGTAAGAGGAGGATGCCATCTGATTTGTTTTCTCTCTCTCTCTCTCTCTCTCTCTCTCTCTCTCTCTCTCTCTCTCTTGTGTTCCTGTTTGTGATTGTGGTGTACGTGAGTGTTGGTTTGAAACTGCAGGGGATGTATGAGTTTATATAGGTGCAGCGAGTAGCGCCTGAACTCGTGAGCAATAATAGACCTAGTCAAGTGAAACAAACCAACCAATTGAACTGGTCTCTTGCTGCTAATTAAACTACTGCATATACTTTACAGGCTCCAATTTAAGACACGTTTTCCCTTTAAAGAAACAATGCAGCGTATACAGGCATATAAAGCTATTCTATCGTGATGTGTACGGCTGAGTAGTAATTATGAATGTTTCTCCATCTCACCCGTGTCGCCATTAATGCATGCAGGGCCGATTCCAGGAAAATTCACCGCCCATCACTATTAAGGAAAAGATTTTTAAGACAAGAAGCGTCCGGCACTAGTTTAATTAGATATCATATACTCGGTCATAGTCGGAACCAGCGCAGACGAAACCAGTCAAAGAGCAGTTGAGAAGCCAAGTCAGGTAAGGCAATCAATCGCTTTTCTAGCTCGGTGCCGACATAGATAAAGTCACCTACTCACGCGTAGGCTTGATTCATGGGCGCATGACTTCTAAAGACATATAAAGTGACTACTACCCCTGTTCTTTTTCTAAATCATGTGTTCAATCAACCTTTTCAAACTATGAAATTATATAATTGCCAATAGATTTTTCATGGAATCCAGCAACAAAAGGCGACGGAGCAATTAGCAGATTCGTAGCAACCCCTGTATGTTATCATCATGTCAGTCAGATATTTACTTGGTCAGATGTCTCTCGAAGTGGTTGGGTACTTGCAGGAAGAAGCGACGACATTAATGGACGAAGTGCCCAACCAAAAGGAGAGCTGATACAAATGCCATGACGATGGAGAGCAGGATGTTTCCATATGATCTTAGCAAGACTAGTTAACATCTTATTGCGAAGAGTTTTATCACACATGACCAGTTCAGTTTATAAATCTAACAATCTGGTTAGCCTTCCTGACTAGGTTCATGGCACCAGACCTCACCTGCTTCTTTTGCTAGAGTAAATAGTAGTGATCTAAAAGCTCTTATATTTCTTACGGAGAGAGTACCTCCAATGAAAAGACTAGGCCAGGCGGCCACTCATAAACAGATTAATTTCTTGGAGGTGTGTGTTGGCAGTTTTAGTGTAGAAAGAAGTTTCCAGAAGATGATTTAATTGCTTCTATCACAACCATCTTAAAAAGAAACAACTCAAATAATAATTGTTTTTGGGACTCGGTTATCTACAATAGTTTTGCTGTGGAATGATGAATCAAACTTACAAGAGTTTTGTACCAAAAGGAAGACAAACAAAACATTCAGGAAAAACAGAACTAACGGCAACCAAAACAGCAAGTTTCAGAGCAAAGGAAACATAAACTACATCTTTCATGCACCGGAAACACAGACCACAAGAACGACTACAGGAAGCAACTTTTGCACATTGCAACTTCCCAGCACATTACATATTTCGCTTCTGATTAAATTTTTGCATAAATTCTTCAAGTTTCCATTTAATATGACTAAGCTTACTGCATCATCTGATGTACGGCTGAGTAGTAATTATGATTATTTATCCATCTCAGCCAAGTCGGCATTAATACAAGCATGGCTGGCTCCATGAAAAGTCACCACCCTCACCATAGTTTATTAGATATCATGTACTTGGTCATGGTGAGAACTGGTCCTCACGAGGTCAAAGAGCAGCTGATAGAAGCCAAGTGATGTAAAGCAATCGTTTTCTACCTAGACAAAGTCACCTGCTTAGCTTTATGTACTCCCTCAATTATTTCAGGTGCTACAGAATGCATGCAATCAAGCTTTTCAAGTTGTGGCCACTAACATAAGAAAACTATATATTTGTCACTCGATTTGTCATGAACAATACTGTGCACAAGATATGGCATGGGATAAAAATAACATAAACATAATTATACATTATATATGTGTGTTAGCAGCTTAATGTACATATGGTTAAAAAGCATGCTTAGAGATATAATGGAATATCTTACTGTCCTCCAGAACCAAGGGAAAAAATAACCAGAGAAACTTTGCAAATGAGTCATCTAGTTCTATACAAAATATTAGGTTGGAAGATGACGTTGTAGTTAACGGGTTGTGTCGATGAGAAAGAAATCGAGAAAAGGCCATTCCATGCATGAATGCACCTAATACACAACTATTATATGTAGCAGCCCCTATTATCATCACATCAATAAGATATTTACTTGGTCAAACTTTCTCTAAATGGTTAATTACATTAATCCACGAACGCATAAACAATGACGATAGGGAGCAGAAACAATTCATGTGATCTTAGTAAGAGTAGTTAACGTCCCCTTGCTAACAGGTTGATCATGATCATTTCAATGGATAAATCTGACAATCTAGTCGGCCTTTCTTGAGTAGGCTCATGACACACCTCGCATGCCTCTTTTGTTAGAGTAAACATTGCACCAAATGACTGGGCTGGGTGGCCATTCATAAACTGATTAATTCTTGGAGGTGTGTGTGTAGTTTTGATACAGAAAAGATGTTTCCATCAGACAAATAAAAGGGTTCCAGAAAGAAGAAGTCAGGCCCCAACATCATCCTCATGGAGAACATGTGAGGCTATCTCCGATGTCGGCCCTAGACCCACACACTCTCCACCTCCCTGGTAGCTATCGATCGGCACCACGCCGAGCAAAGCCCCGGGCGATGATAAGCGGCAGTGGGATGTCCCTTCTCCTGCTCCACCCCTAGTCTCTATGGGCTAATCCTAGCACCTCACACCAACGCCACTGCTATCCCTGCCTTCAGAGGTGGGCCGCTGACCTGAGATTTCGTCGCATGTCTAGTGGGGTCATGGTTCACTTGGTCCATATGTGGATCAGGGAACTCTGCTCGAGGCGGTGCTCTCCTGCATCAGGAAGCATCATGGTCGTTGTCCTGTGAAGGGCGATTGCGGTCAGATGAGATGTGACTGCCCATAGCCTCTCACGGGTGAGGTACCACCGTAGGGTGAGGTACTCTCTGCGCCCACTTGGAATGGTCAGGTGGGTTCGTTGGCGGTCATAGGCCCGACCGGATCTGGCCGTGGTCATGGACTTGGGCCACGCCGAGCCTCGCTATGGTATGATGGCTTTCACCGTGACCTCGTACAAACAGCTTGGTGGCGGGGCATGGGTTTGGGGTGTCGTACAATGAGGCGATGGCCCTAGAAGGCAGGCTGGACGTCTGGCGAGGGTGTAGCACGGTCCAAGCGGAAGTTCGGCGCCTCGACGCTGGTGGAGGTGATGTCTTGGAAGTCACGTCCCTCTTGGGGTCGTCGCCATTGTTCTCCCGCCCTCCTAGCTCAGGGTGAAATGGCCCCACAGCGGACGCAGTGGTGGCGGTGCAATGCGTCATGACCCTCTTGGGTTCTTCATCGGTGAGTGTAGTCGTCTTTCGATTGCGGTGGTGTATTCAGAATGGTACGGCGCTCCAATCGGCCCAACCTCAAATCGGGTGACTCACCGTATTGCTTGCACCTATCTTGTACATGCGGCAATGTCCTCCTTTCATCCTCTCTCGCCACTTGGTAGGGTCAACGCTCAACTGTTTAGGCAGAGGGTCCTCTCTAACAGCAGTTGGGTGGTGTCGGCGCGACGAAGTCCGGTGTTTTCTTGAAGGTGGCATGTGGTTGAATGTCGCCGTCGGTCCTGGTTGAGTCTTCAGGTGGTCCAGCCTCTCCGTGCTTCCTCTCGGTGGCATGCTGTATGCATCCAATTGGGCACTTCCGGTGCTTGTTAGCGTGTTTGCCTTGGTTTGCCATGCTTTCTTTGATCATCTTGTATGATGATTTCCTCAACACCCTGTATCATTCTGCCTAGTGGTCAAGCCCGCTTTGTGATAAATTGCACAGGCTTGTTACAAAGAAACAACTCAAATAATATTCATTTTGGGGAGGTTTAGGTAACAATCTTTTCTTTTGTATATTTATGCATGTTTTCTATATGTATGTTGGAGCTAATTTTTGGTATGTGGTCTCCGTGTGCCCATTTACTTAGTAAAAATCATATTTTTAGTTCTCAACTTAAGAAAAAAATAATGCTCATAAGTACTTGATAAAACGAGCCACCTCATCATATTTCCATTAAAGCAACCGCCAATTGAACTTACAAGAGTTTTGAACCAAAAGGAAGCTCATCCAGGAACCGTGAAATTGCTTATTCCATGCACCGTAAAGTTTACAGAGAAGAACAACGACTCGGGAAGCAACTTTTTTGCACATTCAACTTTCACATTCAAATCCTGAGCACAATCGGGCTCTAACCATCGCATACTTCACATGTATTGCAAGATAATTCTAGGTGTTAACCCTAGCATCAAACATATCTGGATTACCAGATAATCATGTATTGTTTCCTTTTCTAACATAATCATCTTTTGTTTGAACAAGGAAAATAACCAAAATATTGATTTTTTTTTATGAGAAATACGACACACTAGAACCAAAAAAAAAATATGAGATCTTATCTGTGTGATAAAAAATGATATTGTCAATTATTCAGAAGGTAGAAATACATTGACTCATTACATACACAACAATGGAATGACATATGCTCCATTTATTTTATAGATTAGGATGCATATCTAGAAACTCAAACATGTCCTTAATTTGTGCACCGGTCCTCCGCAGAATCAGCCAACGCTTTCACTTAGTTGTGGTTGTTCTCCCAGAACTGAGCCCGGAGCCAGTCTATTGTATTCTTTTCCACCTGAAACGCCTTTGGCAAGAACATCATCGGAAATTTAGGGTCCGACCCAAACACCGCATTGGCAATTGTGATAGCCCCTGGTTACGGCTGCTGAGCTGCAATTGCAACGGCGGGCTTGTGGGGGTTGGGGTTGAATTGGAAGTGGATGAGCCCCACGGGGAAAACAAACACATCACCTTTGTTAAGAACCTTGGAGAGGAACTTGTTTTTGCTTGGGGCGGGCTGGTTGGATGTGACAAAGCCAACGTACAGTGTCCCCTCGAGCACCGTGAGGATCTCAGTGGCGCGAGGGTGCGTATGTGGTGGGTTCTGACCCAAGGAGCATAGTCGATGCGCGCAATTGAGATGTCGAGGGTGTTGAGTCCAGCAATCTGCATGACGTTGATCAAAGTGACGTTGGATCCAACCTTGTTGGTCACCCTAGGCTTGTCGAGGTTGGCCGCCTTGAAGAAGTCATCTGCGTTAACTTCCATCGGGTTCTTGCAAACAAAGCCATTGACACGAACTGGTGCATAGAGGAGATGTGACATGTAAGCTCAGATCTTAGAAAGTTGTTTCGACTTGCATATAATTTACAGAAATAGATTTCAACATATTTATTTGGTGAGAACATGATGAGAAACCGGATAGTACCTGGTGAATTCATGTCGGCGACACAAAAGTCCTGGAGGGGTTAGGATCGGAGGCAGTGGCCTGCCATGAGACCAACGCAAGAAGAGTGGCGAGGAGAAGGAAGTAAGAGGAGGATGCCATCTGATTTGTTTTCTCTCTCTCTCTCTCTCTCTCTCTCTCTCTCTCTTGTGTTCCTGTTTGTGATTGTGGTGTACGTGAGTGTTGGTTTGAAACTGCAGGGGATGTATGAGTTTATATAGGTGCAGCGAGTAGCGCCTGAACTCGTGAGCAATAATAGACCTAGTCAAGTGAAACAAACCAACCAATTGAACTGGTCTCTTGCTGCTAATTAAACTACTGCATATACTTTACAGGCTCCAATTTAAGACACGTTTTCCCTTTAAAGAAACAATGCAGCGTATACAGGCATATAAAGCTATTCTATCGTGATGTGTACGGCTGAGTAGTAATTATGAATGTTTCTCCATCTCACCCGTGTCGCCATTAATGCATGCAGGGCCGATTCCAGGAAAATTCACCGCCCATCACTATTAAGGAAAAGATTTTTAAGACAAGAAGCGTCCGGCACTAGTTTAATTAGATATCATATACTCGGTCATAGTCGGAACCAGCGCAGACGAAACCAGTCAAAGAGCAGTTGAGAAGCCAAGTCAGGTAAGGCAATCAATCGCTTTTCTAGCTCGGTGCCGACATAGATAAAGTCACCTACTCACGCGTGAGGCTTGATTCATGGGTGCATGACTTCTAAAGACATATAAAGTGACTACTACCCCTGTTCTTTTCTAAATCATGTGTTCAATCAACCTTTTCAAACTATGAAATTATATAATTGCCAATAGATTTTTCATGGAATCCAGCAACAAAAGGCGACGGAGCAATTAGCAGATTCGTAGCAACCCCTGTATGTTATCATCATGTCAGTCAGATATTTACTTGGTCAGATGTCTCTCGAAGTGGTTGGGTACTTGCAGGAAGAAGCGACGACATTAATGGACGAAGTGCCCAACCAAAAGGAGAGCTGATACAAATGCCATGACGATGGAGAGCAGGATGTTTCCATATGATCTTAGCAAGACTAGTTAACATCTTATTGCGAAGAGTTTTATCACACATGACCAGTTCAGTTTATAAATCTAACAATCTGGTTAGCCTTCCTGACTAGGTTCATGGCACCAGACCTCACCTGCTTCTTTTGCTAGAGTAAATAGTAGTGATCTAAAAGCTCTTATATTTCTTACGGAGAGAGTACCTCCAATGAAAAGACTAGGCCAGGCGGCCACTCATAAACAGATTAATTTCTTGGAGGTGTGTGTTGGCAGTTTTAGTGTAGAAAGAAGTTTCCAGAAGATGATTTAATTGCTTCTATCACAACCATCTTAAAAAGAAACAACTCAAATAATAATTGTTTTTGGGACTCGGTTATCTACAATAGTTTTGCTGTGGAATGATGAATCAAACTTACAAGAGTTTTGTACCAAAAGGAAGACAAACAAAACATTCAGGAAAAACAGAACTAACGGCAACCAAAACAGCAAGTTTCAGTAGCAAAGGAAACATAAACTACATCTTTCATGCACCGGAAACACAGACCACAAGAACGACTACAGGAAGCAACTTTTGCACATTGCAACTTCCCAGCACATTACATATTTCGCTTCTGATTAAATTTTTGCATAAATTCTTCAAGTTTCCATTTAATATGCCTAAGCGTTACTGCATCATTTGATGTACGGCTGAGTAGTAATTATGATTATTTATCCATCTTAGCCAAGTCGGCACAATACAAGCATGGCTGGCTCCATGAAAAGTCACCACCCTCACCATAGTTTATTAGATATCATGTACTTGGTCATGGTGAGAACTGGTCCTCACGAGGTCAAAGAGCAGCTGATAAAAGCCAAGTGATGTAAAGCAATCGTTTTCTACCTAGACAAAGTCACCTGCTTAGCTTTATGTACTCCCTCAATTATTTCAGGTGCTACAGAATGCATGCAATCAAGCTTTTCAAGTTGTGGCCACTAACATAAGAAAACTATATATTTGTCACTCGATTTGTCATGAACAATACTGTGCACAAGATATGGCATGGGATAAAAATAACATAAACATAATTATACATTATATATGTGTGTTAGCAGCTTAATGTACATATGGTTAAAAAGCATGCTTAGAGATATAATGGAATATCTTACTGTCCTCCAGAACCAAGGGAAAAAATAACCAGAGAAACTTTGCAAATGAGTCATCTAGTTCTATACAAAATATTAGGTTGGAAGATGACGTTGTAGTTAACGGGTTGTGTCGATGAGAAAGAAATCGAGAAAAGCGTCATTCCATGCATGAATGCACCTAATACACAACTATTATATGTAGCAGCCCTATTATCATCACATCAATAAGATATTTACTTGGTCAAACTTTCTCTAAATGGTTAATTACATTAATCCACGCACGCATAAACAATGACGATAGGGAGCAGAAACAATTCATGTGATCTTAGTAAGAGTAGTTAACGTCCCCTTGCTAACAGGTTGATCATGATCATTTCAATGGATAAATCTGACAATCTAGTCGGCCTTTCTTGAGTAGGCTCATGACACACCTCGCATGCCTCTTTTGTTAGAGTAAACATTGCACCAAATGACTGGGCTGGGTGGCCACTCATAAACTGATTAATTCTTGGAGGTGTGTGTGTAGTTTTGATACAGAAAAGATGTTTCCATCAGACAAATAAAAGGGTTCCAGAAAGAAGAAGTCAGGCCCCAACATCATCCTCATGGAGAACATGTGAGGCTATCTCCGATGTCGGCCCTAGACCCACACACTCTCCACCTCCCTGGTAGCTATCGATCGGCACCACGTCGAGCAAAGCCCCGGCGATGATAAGCGGCAGTGGGATGTCCCTTCTCCCTGCTCCACCCCTAGTCTCTATGGGCTAATCCTAGCACCTCACACCAACTCCACTGCTATCCCCTGCCTTCAGAGGTGGGCCGCTGACCTGAGATTTCACGCATGTCTAGTGGGGTCATGGTTCACTTGGTCCGTATGTGGATCAGGGAACTCTACTGGAGGCGATGCTCTCCCAGATCAGGAAGCATCATGGTCGTTGTCTGTGAGGGGCGATTGCGGTCGACGAGATGTGGCTGCCCATAGCCTCTCACGGGTGAGGTACCACCGTAGGTGAGGTACTCTCTGCGCCCACTCGGAATGGTCGGTGGGTTCGTTGGCGGTCATAGGCCCGACCGGATCTGGCCGTGGTCATGGACTTGGGCCACGCCGAGCCTCGCTATGGTATGATGGCTTTCACCGGTGACCTCGTACAAACAGCTTGGTGGCGGGGCATGGGTTTGGGGTGTCGTACGTTGAGGCGATGGCCCTAGAAGGCAGGCTGGACGTCTGGCGAGGGTGTAGGACGGTCCAAGCGAAAGTTCGGCGCCTCGACGCTGGTGGAGGTGATGTCTTGGAAGTCACGTCCCTCTTGGGGTCGTCTCCATTGTTCTCCCGCCCTCCTAGCTCAGGGTGAAATGGTCCCACAGCGGACGCAGTGGTGGCGGTGCAATGCGTCATGACCCTCTTGGGTTCTTCATCGGTGAGTGTAGTCGTCTTTCAGTTGCGGTGGTGTATTCAGAATGGCACGGCGCTCCAATCGGCCCAACCTCAAATCGGGTGACTCACCGTATTGCTTGCACCTATCTTGTACATGCGGCAATGTCCTCCTTTCATCCTCTCTGCTCGCTGGTAGGGTCAACGCTCAACTGTTTAGGCAGAGGGTCCTCTCTAACAGCAGTTGGGTGGTGTCGATGCGACGAAGTCCGGTGTTTTCTTGAAGGTGGCATGTGGTTGAATGTCACCGTCGGTCCTGGTTGAGTCTTCAGGTGGTCCAGCCTCTCCGTGCTTCCTCTCGGTGGCATGCTGTATGCATCCAATTGGGCACTTCCGGTGCTTGTTAGCGTGTTTGCCTTGGTTTGCCATGCTTTCTTTGATCATCTTGTATGATGATTTCCTCAACACCATATATCATTCAGCCAAGTGGCCGAAGCCCGTTTTGTGATAAATTGCACAGGCTTGTTACAAAGAAACAACTCAAATAATATTCATTTTGGGGAGGTTTAGGTAACAATCTTTTCTTTTGTATATTTATGCATGTTTTCTATATGTATGTTGGAGCTAATTTTTGGTATCTGGTCTCTGGTGTGCCCATTTACTTAGTAAAAATCATATTTTTTAGTTCTCAACTTAAGAAAAAAAAATGCTCATAAGTACTTCGATAAAACGAGCCACCTCATCATATTTCCATTAAAGCAACCGCCAATTGAACTTACAAGAGTTTTGAACCAAAAGGAAGCTCATCCAGGAACCGTAAATTGCTTATTGCATGCACCAGAAAGTGAGAGAGCAGAACAACGACTCCAAGAAACTAACTTTCGCACATTCAACTTTCACATTTAAATCCTGAGCACAATCGGGCTCCAACCATCGCATACTTCGCATGTATTGCAAGATAATCGTAGGCGTTCAACCCTAGCGTCAAACATATACTGGATTACCAGATAATCGTGTATTGTTTCCTTTTTAACCTAATCATCTATTGTTTCGGAACAAGGGGAAAATAACCCAAAATAATGATTTTTTTATGAGAAATACGACACTAGAACCAAAAAAGCATATCAGGTCATATCAGTGTCATAAAAAATGATGTCAATTATTCAGAAGGTAGAAATGCATTCACTCATTACAGACACAACAATGGAATGACATATGCTCCATTTATTTTATAGATTAGGATGCATATCTAGAAACTCAAACATGTCCTTAATTTGTGCACTGGTCCTCTGTGTAATCAGCCAACATTTCACTTAGTTGTGGTTGTTCTCCCAGAACTGAGCCTGGAGCCAGTCTATTGTATTCTTTTCCACCTGAAACGCCTTGGCAAGAACATCATCGGATATTGGTGGGTCTGACCCAAACACCGCATTGGCAATTGTGATAGCCCTGGATTCTGGCTGCTAAGCGGCGGCAATTGCAACGGCGGGCTTGTGGGGGTTGGGGTTGAATTGGAAGTGGATAAGCCCCACGGGGAAGACAAACACATCACCTTTGTTGAGCACCTTGGAGAGAAACTTGTTTCTGTTTGGGGCGGGCTGGTTGGATGTGACAAAGCCAACGTACAGTGTCCCCTCGAGCACCGTGAGGATCTCAGTGGCGCGAGGGTGCGTATGTGGTGGGTTCTGACCCAAGGGAGCATAGTCGATGCGCCGCAATTGAGATGCCGAGGGTGTTGAGTCCAGCAATCTGCATGACGTTGATCAAAGTGACGTTGGATCCAACCTTGTTGGTCACCCTAGGCTTGTCGAGGGCGGCTGCCTTGAAGAAGTCATCAGTGTTGACCTCCATTGGGTTCTTGCACACAAACCCATTGACACGTACTGGTGCATAGAAGAGATTTATAATGTAAGCCTAGGTCTTACAAAGTAGTTTGAACATGCATATAATTTTCAGAAATTCATTTCAACATATGTATTTGGTGGTAGCAGGACGGGAAAGCAGGAAGTAAGCAGTACCTGGTGAATGCATGTCGGCGACACAAAAGTCCTGGAGAGGGCCAGGGTCGGAGGCAACGGCCTGCCATGAGACCAAGGCAAGAAGAGCGGCGAGGAGAAGGAAGGAAGGGGAGGATGCCATGTGATTTGAGCTTCCTTCGCTCTTCTTTTCTCTTGTTTTCGTGTGTGTGAGTGATGGTTTGAGTGTGCAGGGGAAGCATGTGTTTATATTGGCGCAACGAGCAGTGTGAACCTGTGGGCAATGGACATAGTCAAGCGGAAAGGAGCAACCCATAGAAATGGTATCTGGCTGGTGACTACTAGGTTATTTTGCATAAACTTTTGAGACATGGTCAGCCATACTCAAATCCAGGAAAAGTTCTGTGCATCATCAAGTTCACTTTTAGTATGCCTAAGGGACACATTTCCCTTTAATAATTTATAAATAAAGAAGCAAATTAAACTACTCCATCTGAGACTAGATATGAGTAACAGTCTGGATTGTGTCAACTATGCCTGGTCAAATTTGAAATCGGAGCACGTCAATCCATGCATGAGTGCACCTAACACAACTATTATATGTAGCAGCCCTGTTATGATCAAGTCAATCAGATATATATGTCATGCCTGGTCAAATTTCTCTCCAAGTGGTTGAGTACTTGCAGCAAGAAGCGATGACGATGATGACAACGACACGGCGATGGAGAGCAGGAACTTTTCATCTGATCTTACAAGAGTGGTTACCATCTTCTTGCAAAGAGTTTTCATCACGCATGACCAGTTCAGTGCATAAATCTAACAATCTAGTCCTGGCTAAGGAAGGTTCATGACCAGTTTTGTCATGGATGTTCAGGTCCATGCATGTTACAACAACAGAAATGGCAGCCTTTTCTGGTTTACTCCAACAGGACGGAGAACGGGAAGCTACCTACAGCAAGGAGGAGGAGGAGGAGGAGCGGGCGCGCTGCTGGCGGGTGTAGTCCCAGATGGCGATAAGCGGCGCTGACATGTACGTTGAGTGACCGGACGACGCCAAGCTGCGGGATCTCGACGCACACGTCCACCGCCTCCTGGATGATGTCCACCGGGATGCCCTCCTTCTCCCTGCCCAGCACCACCACCGTCTTGGCCGGGAACACAAACTCGTCCAGCGCCACGCTGTTGGCTGTCTGCTCCAGACCCACCACCGTGTACCCCTCCGCCTGCTTCCTCTGCAAGAACGCCCTCACGCTCTCTGCGGCACCTCTACCATGGGCACCCACTTCTCCGCCCGTCCACGCTGATCAGCCGGAACTGCTTGTCCTGGACCACCCCATGTCCCCCACCGCCAGCCCGCCCGCCCTGAATATCTCTTGACGTCCGGGTCAGCCCCGCCAGGTTCGGGATCCGCTCCACCAGGGACGCCACCACGATCAAATCCTGCCGGCTCTGCCTCACAGTCTCTGCCGCCTCCTTCCTTGATTCCACCGCTAGGTTGAACGTGTCATCGTCTTCCTCCATCTCAAAGAGCAGCCGTGAGATGTCGTTGTTCCCCATGACTGCGCCGTTACTGCTCGGTGATTGCTCCGAGTCGGTGGGGTATGATCTTCTTCTGGAAATCTTGACTGGCTACTATCTTCTCTTCGGTGCCCTCCTCGTGTTTTCTCACCGCCAGGCCCTCATTCTTGATTGTTGCTGAATCCTTTATCATAGAATGCCTCAGCTCCTCCCTCACATCCTGATATTACATACATACAGCTAAATCATTAAGGAGACGCAGTTTCAAGCCAACACAACAAGATAGCTCAAGTTCAAGTGCTTACGTTCAGAAAGTTATTAACTCGCTCCAGCACTGACACTGGAACACATTCAAAGCCTGACGACTGCATAAAAAAAACAGCATATTCAGAATTATAACAGAAATGCTGAAAGGTTCAGTGCTGCATAAAAAAACATAATGACGTCCCTAGAATCCTCCATGTTACTCATTTCCTGACAAAATGAACAGTGGCCTTAAATTTCTTGGGGACAGAGAATACACGAACCTCAATGCGAGCTGTAAATATTCCCGATGGAGTCCCAGATATATCAGGATCAAAAACATCAAGGAAACCTTCGATTGAAACTCTTAGCCTGAAATCAAAACATATGAATGATAAAGACATTCAAGATGGAAATTATATTAACACCTTGAGGATCTTTTCTAGATTTACAAAAGGAAATCAAGTAGGGTATATAAGTTGACAGTACAACCAGAGGAGTTTAATTAATAGGGTGATGCCAGTACAGCATAGCTAATACAAAAGAAAACAGAGTATGTGGATGTACCTTGCGCAGTCGGTATTCTCTGCCAGATACTTCTTCAAATCTTGAAAGCACCTCCTCTCGATGGGTGGATTTTCTGAGCTTTCTAGGTGCAAAATAGGCCACAACTTGGAAAAAACAGTGTGGACAAGTAGCTGTGGTACAATACAGATCTTTAGTTGACCAGTACAATATAAAGCTTCAGAAGGATGTAGCCCCACATAATTCTCAAGTACATAGTTTTACCTGAGTGAAACTACGTAGACTGTGGTGATGGGATGTTAAAAATGAAATTATTGGAGGAAGCAGTTGATTCAGATGGTTTCTCTGGACAACCAGCTCCTTTGAATGGAGGATCACGTTTGCTGCTATAAAAACATATGAAGATAGTGCCTGCAAAGAGATGTATAAATGTAGACCAAAATGGAAGGACATCCTCAAAAAAAATGGAAAGACATCTGACTAAATGTTCACCTGTTGTCGCATCCCGTAGTCATGAAAAATAGGAACAAGTTGTTCTTCAGCCTGCAAATAATAATCATAAGAGAGCTCAACAGTTACGGACAAGACACCTAAATAAGTGTGTACTGGTCACACAGGTCAACAAGCATTGACAGGAAGGAGCTCTCACCAGTGTTGGAAATTTTAAGTAAATAAGTATAGCAAACGTCTCCAAGTACTGCCGGACAGCAGGTAGGTTATTTCTCTGCAGACAAAAAGTGTGTGATTTGACATTGCACTGCAGTAAAATAGAAACTATGCATGGAAAATAAATTGATCTCTAAATAATCTAGATCCTTAAGAAGTTAAACTCAAGACAGGTTTGTATAACCAAAGAGAAAACTCAGACTATTCGACTTGTTGGAAGTAACCTACAGAAAGTCTAAACATTTAATATTATATACAATTGCATAAAGTAAAAGTGCAAAGCACATAAGATTAAGAACATCCTTACATAAAGACAGGTGCGTACACTAGATGTCACTTTCTCAACTATGTCTTCCTCTACATAGTGTGACAAAACACATATCATCTGCCACACACGAACTTTCCGCCTATGTACCTGATAAGTATGGATGTTTCAGAAATATGGTGCAAAAGAGCAAGGTTTTCGATACAAAGAAACATGCTTACACTGCTGTATTTTTTGTAAAGTTCTTTCGAGAGATCATTGTCATTCACCTGTAAAAACAGAGAAAATGCAAAGTGTCAGAAATCACCCATTTAAGCAGGACTTCAGAAGTAAGCATGATCAGCAAGTTTATAACATCAGACAAGTTTTAGAATCTGGTTGTTTGTTGTATACTCCCTCCGTTCCTAAATATAAGCCTTTGTAGAGATTGCACTATGAACCACATACGGATGTATATAGATGCTTTTTGAGTATAGATTCACTCATTTTGCTCCGTATGTGGTCCATAGTGGGATCTCTCCAAAGACTTATATTTAGGAATGGAGGGAGTAGTTGTTAAAGTGGTATTTGGCACATCAAAATTCATCGGAAATATGTAGAAAGGCATCCAAAGACTTTGACATGGTATAACCAGACTGGTTGTCGAGTAAGAAACAATGACAGCATATAGAAAACTTTAGACAGCATTGCATAAGATGGCAAATCCTGGGCCATAGATAGAACTTAAGTCTGAAAACGGTACCGCTGAATCCAGAAGTTTAAGTAAAAATAGTTTGCCACATTGAAGAGCTTCTTCTGTCTCCAATTTGCTCTTTTCTTTGATTTGCTTCCATAGCTGATGAAATAGAGCAGCAACTGAAACACGGGCATACAATTCTGTATTAATGAACACCTGCAATAACATTGGCAACGGATTTAAACTTTAAGTTAACTGCTAGGTTGGCGATCTAAAAGAAAGGAAAAGGTTCAAATTATTTCACGCCACTAGTGCTATAACAGTTAAAAACAAAACAAAGAAAATTAGAGCGTATACTATGCCCTATTCCAGTACATTGCAATACTATTCTTAAGAAATGAACAGTTGAGAAAAGCACAGTAATTATGCTGATTAACTTATGAAGGTAATATATATGTCTTGTACCCCAGGTTTCAAGGTTTACCTCTGTGAATTCACGGTCTGGACTTTGCGCTAGCATGGAAACTTCAAATCTTGCCTCGTGATTTTCGGACAGTTCAGCTTCAAAATCTTCATCGAATGCCACTATTTTAAGTTGTAAAGAAAGTTAGAATATACAACAGCATATCACCAGGCCTTATTACAAAGGCACGAGTGGAAAGAAGAAGACAAACTTTAAAAAACTATTAGAAAATATATTGTATAACATACCAGATCCATATAGTGCTAATAGCTTAAGTTCCTCCATGTAAAATCTAAGAGTTTTGGGATACATCAACCATAGACCACTCAAGTGCAAAGCTGCTAAGCGAATAGTTCGAGGACTCTTTGAGCCTTCATTAAGAAGAGTCTCGACAAACTGGAAACCAAAAAAAGGGTTACAGTGGTACAGTGGTACATCATGTCTTATGAGTTATAACATGCAAAAAAGTAGTACTAAAAAGAACAACTTTATTATCCATTGACAAATTACATAAAGATGTAATGTAATCTTTGTTACAGAACAGAACGAGGCCAAGCTGGGGAACAGGTGAAATTGAGGTGATGAAATTTGTTAACCACCACTTCTGTTACAAAGCATTCTGGTGTTCTCCTGATTCCCTCTAGCACAGGCCAGGCTTTGCAGTCGTTAGGTTTCATTTAGCCATTCATAAAATATATAACAAGAATCATATATGAGGAGAAGGCTTTCCAGTGAAAAATAACTAAAAGCATGCCTAAGTATTATATACAGGTCACGCCTAACAAAACAGTGCTACTTTAGCAGAACAGGCAACGAAAAGAAACAGCAGCAGCAGCAAGTAGGCATTTATTTCTGCTAGCCCTTCATTCAATTAAAGAACAAGAATGTACTATCAGGGCCTCGTCTGCAGTTTTCAGCAGGGGGGAAAGGAACAAGAAGAATGTGTTAAGTAAAAAGACAGTGACATAATGCAGAACGTATGTCAGAACTGACCCATTTCAAAGGGCCTGGCCCTTTTTCATTTGTCTGGTGCATTTCCAAATTGGGAAAGATTGATGGGTGCAATATTGCGGACAGCAGTGCAGCAATTGGTGCGACCCTGCGTTTATTGCAGCTAAGGTGCAAGACCCAGGAAGACTTTACCAATTGCATCATCATCTGCAGCAAATAAACGTGGGGTATCAATGCCATAAAAACAAGCAGAAGTTCCAGAAAAAAAACTTGCCCCATAATCCAAAATTATATGGCGTTTATATTTTAAAACTCAAGCTGTCAAACAGTCCAACTTCCTAACTTTGACTGTTGATATGTTGAAAACTATTAAGATTGTTCATGCAAATATAGTACCACTGGGTGCAAGCAGCATAAAGCCAACCCAAAAAAAAACATGTTGATACCTTCTAGTGTAAGCAGCAAGGGTTTAGACATTAAATAGCTATAGTTGCACACAAAAAAGAAAAGGCACCACGAATAGTACCTCATAACTGATGCCCAGAGAGGATAAATTTTGGTGGCTCCTATTTAAGTGTATAAGCCCCAATACAGACCTCACGCATCTAAGGATGGATACAACAGAATTCTCGCCAGCATTTTCAAGACTGCAAAGATTAAAAATAAATAAGTGAGATAGAAGTGAAAAGGTATATAAACAAGTACCTCAGAAAATAAGTTGAAGTATTTACAGAAAACAAGATGGAAAGAAACAAAGCAAAATATAACCATGTTCAGACTTTAAACATGACACCAGTATCTATTAGAAAAAGGCCAATTGAATGCTATTATGCACTCCTTTAGTTAACTTGGG
The DNA here is from genome assembly GCA_021605145.1 of Aegilops bicornis. Lineage (NCBI taxonomy): Eukaryota > Viridiplantae > Streptophyta > Magnoliopsida > Poales > Poaceae > Aegilops > Aegilops bicornis. Next base: position 706,756,723 of record CM038672.1, read on the forward strand.
TACTGAATACGTAAAGAAATGCTATAAATATTCACGAAATTAGACTCGGGAAACAAGTACTGAAAATGTTGCAACTATCAACAGGCAATGCTCCCACGATTGTTTACCAACTGTACATAAAGAATAAAGAAGCTGCAAAGGAATGTTATACTCGCCTTTCAGTAATATCAAGAAAGATGGACTGGAGGGTTGAATCTGAATAAAAGGAACCTGATGTCTTCATCTGAGACTCGTTCTCCTCACAGCAGCTAGGAATGGATAAAAGGGAGTCTACACAAAGCCACTAAATCAAAATCAATAATTAGGAGTTGTTTGACTAATGTAGTTTCTACATAACTGAGCCATGCACATTACAAAGGGAAGCAAGAGCTATTCTCACCTTCCAACACATTAAAACAGCTCGTCTGCTTCGTGTTAAGACTCCATTTGTAAGGAGATTGTTTATATTACCAAGAAAAGTGGTCGCCAGAAGATCCAATGATAATATGATGGTTTGGTTTCTTTGCTTTGTTTCCACAAAATCCAGAAACTGAGAAAAGGGAGCAGTAGATAGAGCTGCTAGAACATAAGCTAGAGCTTCATAAGCTGCCAAGTGAAGCTCAGCTCCAGTCTTGTCAAGGAGAAAAGCATTAATCAGGCATAAAAACTTGCATAGAAAAACTGCAGGACACTGAGGAATAAATATTCAGCCAAACATTAAAAAAGCAACCAACCTCAGTGGCATAAGTACAATGCTGGATCACTTCCCAACAGAATTCCCAGAGGAATGAAAATGCTGAATGAAAAGAAACATCAGAGGTGTAGTGGTTACACCATGAGACAACAGAACTAACACACCTCATAGACCAAATCTGTGAAATGTTACAGTAGAAGTTAGCAAAGTTATATGATTAAATGGTAGGCACTCTAAAGCGAAGGTAAATGCGGTACCCTGACCCTCTAACAGGAGATCTAGCCACCCCTATATTACTTTTTCCAGAATACAGGCATGGGGCGGAGGGGGGAGTTATCAACAATCGTAATATTATTGCATGGTTCATACAGAGAAGATGAACAGAGTCTCTGATCAAATGAACTATTGAAGAATATACACACCACAGTTGCAACTTGCAAGAGTTAAGTTTGACGACATTAGCATGGTTCAAAAGAACAGTACAAGAAAAATGTGTGTTTGATTAGCACAGCGAAATGGTAATCCCCTGTCAAATCAGCAAATTCTATTATATCCCTGCAAAGATATATTTGTATCTTATTTGCTGCATAAGTAAGATAACACTATCTCTGGAAGACAAAATGAAACATGCTAAATGGGGCCTTTTACAAGCAATAAATATAACCCGCCAGATAGCTAAACGCTATAATCTCAACTAAAATTATTAGGAAGGGACGTACACACTGCAACACTGAAGAGGTTATAGAAGTAGCTAAACGACGCTGACTCGGACCTCCAAGCTTTCCTTTAATAGAACATGGTAAATCCATGTTATCTGTATTTTTTAACCAGAAAACTGAGCAAGATTGCTTGCTGAAGGCCACCATATTTTCCTACAGCAAGACACATGAAAGATAATATAAATAAAGGCCATTATAGAAAGAGTCAGCAGTTACATTTTATAGAAAAACAGGTTACCAGAACTGAAAGCAATGATTTTTCAAACATCTGGGTGAGAGCACGGTGCTCTAATCCAGTTGTCGTATCTGAACCTCCACCGGCGATGGCGTTATTTTGGTGAACAAGCTTTTTCTGTCTCACTTCAAGCTCCTCGATCAAGCATATAATGATGATAAAAAACTTCACGTCAGCACATTTTCTCGTTGAAGAATGTTCAGAAAGCTTGTTACCACATTTCTCCAGGAACTGCAAAAAAAAGGGATATTTTAAACAAAAAGTTAATTTCAATTACACAAGAGGAAAAACATAACTTCAATGCAGATGTAAGTATCATGGCCTACTGATAGGCGACAGACCAGACCAGCTATACAATTCAGCTTCCAGAAATGAGCATAATACAGATACCCAAAAAGAACCTATTTGCTCCATAGCAATGTATGCTTTCTAGAGACATAAAAGCAGGCGACAAGCCAAATATACCGTAAATATTTGCTTGAAATGATGTTCCTCTGAGGTTACAAGAAGAAGGGTCCTAGCCCACCTCCGTGCTTCAGCTTCCCATGCGCCCACATCCTCGTCATCATATAAATACGACCCCTCTATGCCTGTGTGCTTCATGAAGGTGGTTGGGAAATCAATAAGCTCATCCAACAAAGTGTTCCTCTCAGAACATTCTTTTTTCTGAAGAAGCCATTTCTGGACTGTACCCCTCAGTGGTCCTACAATGAAAACGCGATGCGAAACAAAGAATAAGATGATAATAGAAGCAAATATAACTGTTTAGTTATCCTCAAAGGATTATAATTTCAAGCAGATGCTGCAGACAAACATTTTGCCGTTTTTGTATGTACCTACCAGTAGAATCAGTACACTCTCGAGGTATTGTAGAAATGAAATTGAAAAGCTGATTGAGTGGAATTTCAGCTGCACTTGTCAACGATGCTACGGCTTTGATAACCTGTTCACAAACTGCATTTGACTTCAAGTTAACAATTTGATAATGCATTACTTAACACTACTTCCAAATTTCTTCCAGTAGAAAGATGTCCAACCTTTTAGGCGATACTTTGGATTAAAGTGGTGTTTACTCCTCTCACTAAGAATCCATAAGGCATCTAAAAGATCCGCAGTATTGACTGCTACAGATGTATCTCCATTGCATTTTGCCAATTCGTTGACAGCAGAGCCACATGGTAAGTCATGTGTATCTGACTGACAAGCGCATGACGCAATACAGAATGCAAGAGTCATTAATCCTGGTCGGCCAAATGAATCTTGTTTAGCAGCAGATGACAGCCTCCAAACCAGATGTAAACGCTCACTGACAAATAAATGAAGAGAAAAAAAAGGTTTCAGAAGGACACTACCAGAAGCCAGTGAAACTATTGAAAACAAACTAAACTAAAGTTATGTGTAGCATTTGGTCACACAATAACACAGATAGTCCTATTTGAAATAGTAACGAGTTCAGATAGGTCAAAATATGATTCAACATATGTGAATCCTTGCAGATGTAGCATTTAAGCATAAGCTCTATCTGGTTATGTTGCCCGAACTATATACTGCACATATGTATATTGCGGACACAGTAACCTTTCAACCAAAAAAATACACAATACTGCAAAAGTCAAAGTTTAATACTTCCTCCGTCCCAAAATAAGTGTCTCAACTTTAGTACAACTTTGGGACGGAAGGAGTACTCATTATGATACATGTTGGCACCCTTTAATTAATGTAATAGTTAAAATATAACAGAAAGTGTTGCACAAGTAAACTCATTTACATAGTCCAAATTATCATCTCTCTACAATAAGAGAAAGTGCGACAAATCCTGAAACAGGCACAAAAGGCAGTAGTTATCCGAGAAGTAGTACCGTATCGTCAATTTCCGGGCATAATTGCTGAAAAACCTCTCTGCACTTTTTATGGCTTCTGAATTATAGACACCACCAACACCTACAAATAATTTAAGCAGACAGCTCAGCTCAGCATGAATGATCTGTTGAACAGTGTGCCATAAGAAAGCAAATATGCCATAAACAAAAAAAAACTGATAAGCATCATGGATCTTTAAACAAGGGCATGTGGGATGTATTGCAATGCAAACAGTGTGTAAAATAATTTTCCAAGGACAAAATACATAACTAAGAGCAGAGGAATTAATCACATGCAATCAAGTTACACAAAATGCTAACAAAATTTCAATCCAAATCTGTTGCAAAGGAAAACATAAACAAAGAAATGCTTCTTCAATAATTTTATCTATTTTGTTCAAAAATGGTACTTCTGTATCTAAGGAGGTCCTGAAAATTTACCAAGTAGTAAACTGCACTGTAAAGTGCAAAGTAAAGCACATATTTGAATTCAACAGAATAACTATTGAATGAAGTGAAAAACAAGATGAACTAACCAAAATCCTTATGATGAACTACATCGTTCAAACCACGTATGAGAGGGCCAAGAACAAAGCCTCTAGGGACCATTTGGGCGTAGCCTTTGTAACGTTCCCATTCAATATCCAAAAAGGATTGCATTACCAGGCACCGCACTGCAAAGGGCATTCATAAAAGCAGATTAAGCAACATTCTAAACATATATGCCATGTACATATCAGTACTGACCTTGAGGATTATCCTGAGTAAACCCACGCTCCCACAGTACCGTCATCCAGTTGAAAATTCCTTCCACGGATTCCATCTGAGCATGAAAAGCTCTGTATGATATGCGATTCAAGTAGTCACTCTGTGGGGTAGACTCAAACAATAACAGTACCTGAGCATTATTTTTAAACATGTTAGGCAGTTGAAGCAAAGAAGTGTGTAGTAATTGATTAATCTATTGTCGTGTTGTCACTATTACTGAGTGAATATTTAGCTACCTAAGATTTAACAGATATAAAATTAAGTATCGCAGGCAATTAACATATCTTGCTGTGAATAGTTTGATAAGAGAAACATGCATAAAGGAACTAACCTGGTGTGTCCAGGCTGCCTCAACTAAATGTGTCCCAAACTCCTGGAGCATCTCATACAGTAACAGAAAGACCTTCCATCGGTCTTGACCACTTGAACATTGTTCATCTGATTGTTTGATCTCTTCAACACCTAGGGACTTGGCCTCTTTGTTTGCCCACCTTTCTTTTTTTGTCACAGCGGCATTTGATTTGTCTTGACCAGGCAAAGCAGCTGGGCTCCTGCCAGAGCATCTCTGGCTCCCGTCATTTCCAAAAGAAAATATGCTTAGCGATGTTTTCAAGACGTAAAAGGCCTGCTTCCTTACTGAAGAATCCTTGTCAACCTGGTGTGTAGGGAAAATCAAGTGTGTTACCCCCCATGTGAAACTTGACAGCGTAGACCCAAATTTTGGTACAAATAGCAGAGTAATTAACTAAATGGCTTACCAGCCCCCTGCGCAGTTCATCCCAGAATTCAGTGACATTCCTTAGATCAAAGTTCTGGACCTCGTCAGCTCCTGCAATAGCACCCTGATGTCCCGATTTCAGCACCGAGAAGTACAGAGAGAGTATATCGTACGCATCCAACCGCTCAGGGCGGCCAAGAGAGAACAGAGAGACACAGGAGTTCCAAATGGACTCCAAGAAACCAGACCTGTGTGCCGGGGAACGGTTAGCGTGAGCAAGCAATTCAAATTAACAAGTTCCAAGAGAATAGGAAAGAAGGCCGACCTAGATAGCTTAAGCTGGACCGCACTGAACTCGACGGTGACGCAAGAAACATCTGCTAGTGAAGTCAGCACAGGCCGCAGGAGGACCCGGGTGGCGCAGGACCGATACTCTTGGCCGAGGTCAAACATCTTGAGCACAAGCCTGGACAGGTCCCAGGTCAAATTCTGCACCAATGCATCCAGTGAAGCGTCGGCACCCTCCTGATGGGCCTCCCTTCTCCTCTTGAGCGCGTCTCCGAGCAACGACGACAGGAGCGCGGTGGCCCTGGAGAGCGGCAGCAGCCCTGCCTCCCCTGACAGCCCATCATCGGCGGCGGCAGCGGCGTCCCAGTGGTAGCAGTACACAATGGAGTCGTCACCGTCATACTGGTGGGTGGTGGGCAGAGCCATTGCGGCAGCGCAGGACCGGACGCAGAAGGGCAGGACGGTGGCTCCGAGCAGGTCCCAGGACCGGGCGCGGGAGACGGCGTCGCACATGAGCGCGGCCGCCTGCTGCTGGAGCCGGCCGGGCTGGGCGTCCTCCCGGCGGAGGAGCGGCAGGAAGACCCTCCAGAGCAGCGCGCGCAGGGCGCCCCCGGGGTCGCCGCCGAGGCGGGGGAGCAGATGGCAGAGCGCCGCGGCGTGGGAGAGGGCGGCGGCATGGCCGTGGCCGCCGTCCTGCGCCTACAAGGAAGAAGAAGAGTAAAGAGGGCTGAGGTTTAGCTGGTCGGGAGAGAAGAAGGAGAGACCTTGAGGAAGTGGACGGTACCTTGGGGAAGGAGTCGAGGAGGGAGCGGAAGAGCTCGGAGGGCGAGGCGGAGGGGGAGGAGGCGAGCACGCAGTCGACGATGGCGGCGACGGCCTCCGGCGGGACGGCGCGGAAGCAGCTCTCGAGGGCGGCGAGCGCCATGGGTGGGACGGTGGGTGGTGGCGGCGCCGGCCGGAGGGAAGGGAGAAACCAAACCAAACCAAAGTGGTGGTTTGGAGAGTTTGGGCCGGGCCGGGCCGGGAAAATCGGCTGCTCTCTCTACTGCCTGCGTGCTGCTTCCGGTCACATTTCACAGACACTTCTTTCCCCAAATTTGCCTCAAAAAGAAAACTTCTTTCCCTAAGAAAACACTTCTCCCCTTCGGACCAGATTTTCTTGTTGATGTTTTGGCAAACAATATATCCATATTTGAGCATGAAATATAAAACATCATGATCCAAAAAAACACTTCTCCCCTTAAAAGGTAAAAACATTTCTCTTAAAAAACCATTTTACACCTACAGCGATGCCGTATACCCCCTCCGTCCGATAATATAAGTCGTCCAGTGTAAGATGCTTAAAAGAGATGTTTAATAAAATTAATTGCATTTTCTATAAGCCAATGTTTACCTATATATATATATATATAGGACAAATGTTTCCTACAAGCAGTGGTAGTTACCACCACTTGTGTTTTGTATGTTGTATGTAGTATCTGTCGAAACCGAGAGTATGTATGTGTAGTATGTAGTATATAACAATGATTAGGTAGTATACATACTAATTTTTAGGTAGTATGTATCATTTTTTGAGTATGCACTTTTCTACGTACAAATATGTACGTATTTCACAAATATCACAAAAACTATGTGCTTATATGCAATTTTTTCATGTAACTTGCTTTGAAATATCTTAGATATAGTATACGAACATATTTAAAATAATAAAATAGTATATATAGTACCCTATAGTAGTATATGAGACATGTTGGGTAACTACCACCGGGTGGTAGGATAGATTTTCCATATATATATATATATATATATATATATATATATATATATATATATATATATATATATATATATATATATCACGATTCACGTGTCGAAGCAAGCATGAGCACCGGTGCTTAAGCAAAAAATTGATTTATTTCTCTAACCACTTTTTTTAAATCACGGTGTAGACGCAAAATGCTTACAAACACATACTTACCCCATATAAACGAATGCACGCACACCCTGTCCATAGAAGCACCTTTGATAGACTAAGGCGATGTATCTTGAGATTAACAAATTCACTACAAGCACCTCGCTATGGACGGGAACATCATCTCTCATTGAAAGAATATTCTGCCTTTATGAGACATCAAAGCATCAAACATGGGGTTTGCACATTACATTACAGACTCTCCTCAACTAATCCCCCACCCCCCACAACAAAGTATTTAACAAAAAACTACCACAATTCGTGAAACTATGCCTAAAAACTATCATTTTACAAATTTATGCGGAAAACTACCACTTTTGTTCTAATCTTTGCCTAAAAACTACCAAATCAGAAAAGTGGCCGATTCAGATTGTTTAAGCGTGATTATAACATGCTGGGCCCACCCGTCGGGGCTGAAAAAGTCAACCCCGTTACTTTGACCGTTAACATCTGGGGCCCACACATCAATTCTTTCTTCTTCTTCCTCTAAAATTCCCTATCTTCCTCTAAGATTCCCCATGGAGATCTCCGGTGGCTTTCAATGGCAGACGAATTGAGCTAGCTAGCTCTAATAGCTAGGCTCCAACCGACTTTTGCTTCGGACGAATCGAGCTCGCTAGCTCCAATTTCCTCGATGTAAAATCGCGGCCGAACATGCAGCCGGGCGGGAAGGGCGGAAGGACTAGCCGTAGAACTCCCGGCCTTGGCCATGGCGCGGTCGTCGCAGATGACCACGGACCCGTCCGCCGCCACGACCCAGGACAGCCCGGCCGGAGGCGCGAATGCCAGCTTCGAGCGCGGCGGCAGCCATGGCCAGGTCGCGGAGGCCAGCGCGCAGCCATGGCCAGCTTCAAGCACGGTGGTCACCGTCGAGCTCGCCCAGCGACGCGGAGTCCAGCCAGCGCGGCGGCTAGCTTGCTCGACGGTGCAGCGGAAGCTCGCCCATAGCCGGCCCGGCGACACTATGCATACAAAGTGTTTGTAGAAATGTCCCCGTGAACACGTGGGTCCCATCTGTCATAACGATCAACATAACGGTCAATCTAGCGGGGTTGACTATTATTATCATGTCAATGCTTATGTGTGGGCCAGCCCTGTCATAATCACGCTTAAACAAGTCGAATCGGCCACTTTTCTGACTTGGTAGTTTTTAGGCAAAGATTAGAATAAAAATGGTAGTTTTCCGCACAAATATGTAAAGTAGTAGTTTGTAGGCACGGTTTCACGAATTATGGTAGTTTTTTGTTAAATACTCCCCACCACCACACACACACTAATTTCAGGCTGGCCCCTTCCTCCCCAATTAAATGTTGCCATCTCATCTCCTTAAATATACCAAAGCTCCCTAAAAAAATGTTTCAAAGATTTCTGTCAAATTTGCCTGATTCTAATTTCAATTATTAAATAATAGTGTCAAAAAACGTCTTACATTATGGAACGGAGGGAGTACATGTATTTTCATGAACAGTGAAGCATGTTACAAAAATATTTGCAAATGAACAAAAGATTAAGCCATCTGAAAAAAGAGTTGAAATGTTTAATCTGATACCCACACCAATACACTTTTGTATTGCGCCAAATATCAATAACTGCTGTTGCAGAAAAAGATTCCTCATGAATGGTAAGAAGAAATCCAAAAAACTAGTGACTCGTTTTTTTGTCTTGTGAAATTAGAACATTATACAAAACTAGAAGAACGCCCGTGCGTTGCAACGGGGCCACGTTAACTTAAAGAGTTCAATATTACGACATTGGTGACCTTTTTACCATCAAATCCTCACATACACACACTCCCTCCCTCTTCCTCACTCTCTCTCCCCCTCTCCCTCTCTCTAACACACACACACATATCCATCTTATTAGAGTGCGGACCATAATCCATCTATTTCACACACACGCTAGTGCATAACAATATGAATTATGTGTATTATATTTGCCACCGTAATCGAGGAATTAATTTCATGTAAATCGGCCACCACAGCTCAAGAATACGCGGAGGAGGTGGTCGGGTCAGCGTCGGCGCCGTCCGTGCAGACCTGAGGCCCGCTTCAAGTGCGTGCAATGCACGTCTTCACAAATATTACAACCAGATGTGAGAAATCACATACTAACACGATGTTGCAATCAATTTGTAATTAAAGAAGCCAAAAGTCTTTTTTCTTAAACCAGAATTCCTTATGCTGGAGTTTAAACAAACCCCACAATAGCCTACTTATCACCTAATTAAGCAGATGCATGACTTATGAAGCGGATAAGAAATCATGTTTACTTGGAACTAAAATTCCAACAAAAGAGTGAGGAATAAACCTTTTTATCATTGCTCTGAAGTCTGAACCTCCCCCTATTTGTTAGTGAAATGTGAGTATGCTTGGAAGATAATAATTTCTTATGCAACATATGCTTTTACATCCGAAAGAGCTACAAAACATGTTGACCTATCTATGTGCACTTCCTAAATCAAGCGGATAAAATTATTTCTATCGGCAATATAAAATATTAAACATTAGAAAGAAAGGGACAATGTCCACTAACCATGCAAATATTCTGACCATGGGATATTTAGGCTGGCGTATATGGGAAACCAAAGCTAAAAATGACTCGATGAGTTAGGGATGCATCAATAAATATTGTAAAAGGTGATAAAAACAAATCTGCAGCAACTCGCGACCCCACGAACTCGTATTCGCAATGAGCAAGTTAGTGAGGCCACCACGGTAGGCTAGCACCAAGGGACAAGGGCAACAACCGCCTTCCCATCCAACCTACTGATTCTGCTGGCTACTTTCATCCTAAGCCCATGAGTACCGTTAGTGTGTTGCCACGTACGGAGAAGCTATGAACTAAAATTTTCATCCAAATCATGAAAAATGTTAATGTTCCTCTCCTCTCCCATCCCTCATGTGAACATACCCAATTCGTGGTTGGCTCGCTACATTCGGTAGTAGCTCGATGTGCACTTGCCTCGCTCTTGATTAGTTGCCGCGATTATGCGCATCTATGCCAACAAGCTGGGGAAACAAATGCAAATGTTACACCGAGTCAAAATCAACCATCCCACAATCGTAACAATAGAAAAGATAATAACCAAAATTTAACGGAAGAACTATCGCTTGGCTCCCAGATCCATCTCGATAGCCCTTGATCTGGCTGCTGAGCTTCTCCTAGCCGCCTCAACATCACGTCATTACCAAACATGTAGTTGATGCCTAGTGGGACAAGGATTAAGAAATAACATGAGGTGAAAAATGCGATGGCTGTCAATTCCATAAGACGATCCAAGTAATTTGACAAAACAGATCGAGAGCATCTTGTATAATCTCAAAAGCAACTAAAAATATGAGAAATGAAGTGATGAAAATCAGCCCCTGCTCTCATTTATGCTCGCTTTTGTAATGGGAGGCAAGGAATGGGGATACCTGGAGAAGAAAGGATCACATGGACGGCAAGCCTCCACCACCGGCAAGTGGGATTGCTTCACATCCAATCTCCACGGCCGCCGCCTCAATGGGGACGAACTCCCATGTTCACAACCGGGCTCCCAATCGGCCGCTGCCTCGCCGACCTTGACGATGAAGTAGTCCCTCCCTTCGATCCCATTCGCAACGGAGGCAACACCCATCCCAAATGGACGGGTCCGCGGTGAGATCCCTCTTGGATTGTGGCGCGCCTCCAAACCTCACCGTGGGACACATGAGAGGCGCCCGTTGCCATGGTCGAGCTTGGATGGGGAAAGGAGGCGACATAGCGAACGGCGCCTTCGACGGGATTGGTGGCGACGGCGGCGGCGAGCGGGAGGACGGCGGCGGCGAGAGAATAGGAGGGTGGTGGCGGCGATCCATCGCCACCGTGACGTGAGAGGAGGATGGGGATGGGGCCGCGATCCGGACGTATGGAGCGGTCGAGAGGAGGAGAAGCGCGGTGGGTTTTTCCATCATGCGGGGTTTGGGGAGGTCGAAGCGAGAGGGTTTTTTCGATGCGGGAGGCGAGAACGAGGGCGGATGTAGGGAGGCGGACGCGGTCGGTTGGCAGGAAAAGGAAAGCTACGCAAAATCACATCAATATAAGAAAATATCCCATCAATACTTGATTGATTGGGATTTATTTTTTATATGGTAACTAATCTGATCATCAATAATTGATTGATTGCGATCTATTTTTTATATGGTAACTAATCTGATGGGTTTATGTGGGTGGTGAAGCGAAAAGGAAAGCTACGCATTTTTTTAGGCAGTAGAGATGATTGATGATAAGAAAGGGAAAATCACATCAACATAAGAAAATATCCTATCAATACTTGATTGATTGCGATTTATTTTTTATACGGTAACTAATCTGATCATCAATACTTGATTGATTGCGATTTATTTTTTATATGGTAACTAATCTGATGGGTTTATGTGGGTGGTGAAGCGAAAAGGAAAGCTACACATTTTTTAGGCAGTAGAGACGATTGATGATAAAAAAAGGGGAAATCACATCAATATAAGGAAATATCCCATCAATACTTGATTGATTGCGATTTTTTTATATGGTAACTAATCTGATCATCAATACTTGATTGATTGCGATTTTTTATGGTAACTAATCTGATGGGTTTATGTGGGTGGTGAAGCGAAAACACAGGTGGGAGGGAGACGAAATAAAACCAACGAAAGTGGTGAGGCGAAATAAAAACCAGCGAAAAATAATGGCGGACTATTCGGAGATATTTTTGGTTCGTCTCTCTTGGTGCGACGGGATGTTAGGGCCTGGAGTGCGTGGGGGCGGGTGGGGGACTCGGCTTGAGGTTTTTTTTTTGGTTCTATGCGGCTTAGCGTGAGACGGGAGGTTGGGCGTGTGCGGGACTCGATCGCGGGGTTTTCCTTGGTTTTTCGCGGCTGAGAGAGAGGTGGGAGGAAGTACCAAAGAAGTACTAAAAAAGACCGGGTGAGGTGGGACGAAAATAAAACCCGGAACGCGACCTAACAACTGAGACATTAGGAGTAGAGATATTCTTATGCATTTCGTCTTCTACTTTTTCCATTTAAAAGTACAGTACAAGTTTTGAGAAATCCAGATCATTTTGTTCCAGAGCTTTTACTTAACTCCAAACCTGCTCAAGCAAACTATATTTACAGCATCACTAAGCCAGCTTTCCTAAGAGAAATCACATATTTGCCATTAGATTTGGATGGAATTCAATTACCCAATTGCCAGTCCTCCTTACACAAATGTGATTTCGATTACACTACCAAATAACCTAGCCCTACTTACCTAACAAGAACTCCTCTCCCAAGAGCTCACTTCACCAGACCAGTAGAGTTTGATGCTATGCTATGAGACCATGCTGGGACACTTGGCATCCAGAAATTCCTTGAGCGTGCGTGCGCCCTTCTGGCTGCCCATCAGCTCCGCCAGCCTCTCTACCGGTAGCAGCGCGAGCTCCGCCAGGCTATTGCATCCGTCCATTATCGCTCTGTAGTTGGAGTCCGTCACCCCAGGGAGCCTTCTCAGGAACTCGATCGCGGATGTGTTGTAGTTCTCGGCCCTGAAAACCCAAAATTTTACCGTTACCATATCATATCATCGATAGTAATTATATATGCTTTGCCGCGTCCAGATACATAAGTTTACTTACCTCACGTCGTCTTCCACGACTCCATCCTCCGACGGCACACCCACCCTCATCGCCTTGTTCTCATCAGGTTCATCCTGGTTTGATTTCAGCGACACGAATATATCTGCTGTCGCGTGCAGACTGCGGGACCACACGATGCGCAGCCGGGGGAAATGCAAGACTAACAGTGACAGCTTCGAGATTATGTTTGTCGGAGACACGTCATCCCCAACTTCGCTTGCAGACTGCGAGAGAAATGAGCACACCAGTAGCAAGCAGACCATCAGGCGCAACCACATGGATAATATTGGACTTTGGTTGCCATGGAAATGAACTATGATTTGCGCATACGAATAGGACAGTCCTTGTGTAAAGACCGTCTGTATATAAGAAATTAGCATGAAAAATACCTGAAAGGAGAAGCTCTTATCTTGCGAGAACTCTATCAGAAGCACTGGGATCTTGTAATACCTAATCATGGTCTCGACCTGATTGTAGAGACGACCAGAAGCAAAGCTCTGGTACAGGTCTGCAATACTTTTTCTTTCAATGCATATCAAGGGAGAAAGAACATAGTCGCCAACTTCCAGGGTCACCGGTATAATTCGAATACCCTTCTGGTGCAGTACATTGGGAAGACTGCTCATGAACTCCCGCATGTCTACAATGACCTGGAAGAATACAGTGCTGAACAAATTAGGAATTCAGCCAGTAAAAACACTACATATGGTTTCTTTATCAGAATCAAAATAAGGATCAGTAGTGTCACCTGCATATCCTTCCCTGTTGGCTTTCTACCACCTGCCTTTCTCGTCAATGAATTCTGAGACAAAAGAGGTTCTGGTTCATTTGCTGGAGTTGGTCCAATGCAATGGCCACTCTGAAGAGAAATAAGACAGATGTGTCATGTACGGGCAGAACATGAAATGTTCATAAAGTGTAAGCCAGCATTTTCTGCCCATGCAAAGGTGGTTATATGTTAAAATAACATCATATCTGCTTGATTAAAGCGTAGCAGTCATTTCATGAAACCATTATGCAGCATCGTTCATATGGTAAATGCTTGGCTAAGGCCAAGCAGAAGTTGCTACTAGGGTACATTTTTTTTATTAATGGATAGATTCAACTGAAACACCACCTGACCTGATCAACAGGTATCATCATCAGGGACTTCTGTCTGATCAATGATTCAAATGCTTCATTTTCCCGGCGGATGCTGGACTCAAACTTTTGCACCTCAGAAGATTCCTCATAAAAAAGAAAGTAAACTCTCAACTTCTTTGATGGGTTTTCTGCCTTGTATACCTCAATTTCTCTGACAAAGGTCATATCTGGATGATAGACAATAATTACGGATGGTTTCCATATGTCTAGTACATGCTGGTCACTGTCAAGGGCATAAAATTGCACAGGAGGTAGCAGTTTGGCATCAATCAAGTCTTCAGCATTGTCAGGGGTGGAGGCTGGAGCAGGAGCATCTTCGGCAGACACCTTAGAGGCATTAATGTCAGACTGTTCATCTGTTTTGCCTGATGCTTCCACATCAGTACCTTGGCAGTTATCATTTTCTGTAGTACTTTTATTTTTCCTTTTACTGGCTTGTCTCTTTGTCAGGGTTTTCTTTGGTACCCCCTTTCCTTTTCCTTTTCCCTTTACAGAACCTTTCTTGCTGCAGCTGGGAACTGAATCCTCCTTGGCATCTGCTTCCTTAGTTAAATTACTTATACCAGAGGCGGCAGCAAGTAAGGCATTAGTCTCAAGCTTGCTAATGCTTACTGGCCCTGCATTCTCATTCTCATTAGACCCTGTCGGAAATTCCCCATCCAGGACACCAAACCCTTTTGGTTGCTGAGATCGTTTCTTCTTCTTTTTATGTAATCCGAACAGCTCGGCTTTCCCAAGCAAGTACTTCTCCCACTCTTCTCGCATAACCTTGTTAAAACAAGTTAAAGTGTCATGAAGGGTTCACATGGTTAACCTGACAAGTTTTAGCTAGTAAGAAAGAAACTTGCATTTAAGAAGAAATAGATGCACATGTGCACAGAGGCATAGAGAATAGCAACTGCTCTACTAGATTGATCTGACTGCATTCAAGACACACTGCAGTTACCTGCTGGGGAGTTCTCGATATGCATTCCTGCAGCTGCAAGCATGAGCGCTCATCTTTGCATGCTACTAAGACTATGCCACATTCATTATTTTCATCTTCATGTACGACACCATCTCCCTTTCTCTGTTCTTCGGCTATCTCTTGCAACAGTTCCTGCAAAGAAGTGTGTAGGATATCAGGTAAAAACATTTGTAATAGAGGTAAAGAGTGCCTAGATGATAAATAATCTACTTGAACTATGTAGTAAGTAGGGAGTTGCTACAAGAACAGAACAAGAAAAGAGGGATATAGTTTATATTTAACATTTAGTCTAAAATGTAGGTGAAATGGAACAGAAGCGCCAATCTAAAGGATCTTTCTTCTGTAATGTATGAAGCAAATAAATAAGTAATGCTGAGTGCTGCTTGGAAGAAAACTGAGGAACAAGAACGGAACCTCACCCGTAATACTTTCCATTTTGGTGCTTCCTCCAAAACCTCCTCCAGTAGAAAGGAAGCCTCTGCATTTACCTTCTGAGCGTCATCCTTGTTAGCAGCAGAATCCTCAGTTTCTGCAGGACAGAAATCATTTATATTACATGTTTTGTTAGAAAAAAGAGAGTACATGAATGGAAAACAAGAGACTAATGGCCGCTACCAGTTTCTTTTCCTTTCTTGCTACTACTGGGTGTCACCTTCGTCTTCTTCGTTGGCGTGCCCTTGGCAATTGAAACCCTTGTGCCATCCGGTCTCACAATCTGGTAAACACGCCTTTTCGCAAGCTCAAATATCTTGTGGCTTGATTCAGCTAACATCCAAACCGATCGAACGCCTTCAGACACTCTCAGAGTGTCCAGATACTTCAAGTATGTCACGGCATCATACCTAGCCATCATCTAAAGAGCATAAAGAGGGTGCCTGACTGTCCATTGACGTGCACAATTTGTGTTGCCACACCAAGCAGAATAATAATGATGATTTTGAATGGCGTGGATTAATAGTGTGGATTGCTACCTGCCAAGGTAATCGAGCAGCTTCCGTAGCGTCCTGAGGTCGGCGACGAGCTGCTTGGTCTTCTTGCCGAGGGTGTGCCAGATGGGGTCGAGCTGCCTCCTGACAATCTCGTCGAAGGACTTGAAGAGGCCCTTGTCAATGGTGAGGTCCTCGACATCCACCTTGTAGGTCCGCCGGAGCTCCTTGAGGCAGGCGTCCATGGCGTCGAGGATGGCGGCCTGGATGCCGACCATGGGGTGCGTCATGGGGACGCGGACGTCGATGACCTCCGGCGGGGAGCGCTCGAGGTCGGCGGCGGCGAGGACGTGGAAGCGCGGCCAGAGGTGGAGGCGGCGGACGTAGAGGCTCTTCATGGTGCGCTCGGCCTTGGCGAAGCCGGCGACCATGGCGTGGGGGCGGTCGGAGAAGGCGTAGACGGGGAGGAGGCGGTGCTGGCGCAGGAGGCGGGCGATGAAGGCGTCGGCGGAGGTGTCGGAGGAGCGGTGCGCGGCGAGGAGGAGCAGCGCCCGGACGCGGGAGGGGAGGAGGTGGGCGGTGAGGAGGTCGGCGGCGAGCACGCGCGGGGTGAGGAAGAGCGCCGCGCCCTCCCCGGAGGAGTAGAGCGCGCGGCGGTGGGCGGCGGGGACGTCGGAGGCCACGTCGTGGACCTGCAGGAGCTGGGATTCGACGAGCCGGCGCCGGATTTGGTCCTTGAGGGCGTCCGGGGCGGAGAGGATGAGGAAGCATCCGCCGCCCCCGCCGCCGCCGGAGGGTGAGGAGGATGTGGATTGGTGGTGGAGGTGGAGGAGGAGCGCGGCGGCGAGGGAGGCGAGCGGGAGGCCGGAGGAGACCACCACCAGCCCTCCGTTGGGGTCCTCCAGGAGGTCCGCCACCGCCTGCTCCTCGAACGGTAGCATCGACGGCGACGGCGACGGCGGCGGCGGCGGCGTGCTGGTCCCGTTCGTCTACTCTTGGCTGCCTCCGTTCCCCTTCCACGGCGACTTCCCCTTTCTCCCTGTACCGCCTATGGCCCGTGGGCCGTCTCAGTTTTGGTGCCTACCCGGCCCATCAACCCACATGATTTCTTTCTACCCCTAAAAAAAACATCAAAGCAAACATTCCTCATCATTCATCAACAGAAAATTACCTCAAAAAAATCAACAGAAAAAAACATCAAAACAAACAAAAAAATAGGGAAATTTTCTTCTATAAAATGGCTTGCTGACAGGCACAAAATCCACAGGTGTAACAGTTCTCTTCCAAACCTCTATTTTCTTTCTTTCTTTCTTTGGACATGTAATTTGTGTTCTTATCTTTTGGCACTACTGCTACATCATGTGAAAGAAGAACAAAATCGCCGGCGAGCTCAGTAGGCGGTCGCGTTGCTTCTCCTCTTCACCTTGATATACACCGGGTCCTTCAGGAGCCTGACGGTCACACCGCTCCAGACGTCTGTGCTGGTGGGGAGCATCGCCATCTCCTCGGCGATGGCCATGTCCTCCGGCACCACGGACCCGAACACTGTGTACGCGTCTCTCCACTCCTTGTGGTCAGCTAGGCTGATCAGGAACTCTGGCCCTGACCCAATCCACGCCACGGACCCCCTTCTCACGGTCGAGCACCCTTCTTTCGGCATCTCCTTGAAGGCCATGCCGTCGACTTCCAGCGTCCCTTGCAGCAGCGCGTATGGTGGACCAAATGCAGCCTGGTTGCACCCATGAGAAACATTCGTCAGTAGGCCGACAGCCCTTACCAAGAGGCAATTCCAGAAACACAAATGTCACTTTGGACTCCCTCTTATGCAAGAAGCAAGATGGTTAAACAACCATAGTCGCCATACATTTTTTATGTGGTCTCCTTTTGCGTCCCAGAGGTGCCCACGGCCTTCGGCGCGATAGAATCTGCATCCAGCATAGTTGTGCAGGCGCAACAGCTCGATGAAGTAATCCACGGACTGAGGTGCACAATCAGGCAGCAACTGGGTGCAATGGAAGTATATGTATTAGAGAAAGGGACAAGAATGCAGTATATGATACTATGGAAAACAAAAATTACAGAATATTTCCAGTCAGCTCAAAGTACAAGCTGCCTTTTCAGTATGAAGATGAAGCTCTGAAATGGATCATCCAGGGGAATAAGCTTTTATTATGACTAAATACGAATTGATGGGAATCCTGAAGACAGAATTAGCTATGTGAGAAAACGAAATGTATTATCGGCTACACTGCTTAAGAGCCAAGGCTAGCAACAGAACAATCACTTAGAATGGGTGTTTTGGCATATTCTTGCTGGGAAACTATTTGTAAAAATAAGAGCCAACCTTCCGTCAAAAAAATAAGAGCCAACCAATAAATGAATATTAAGGAACTGGACATGTTAAACATATAAGTTGAAGCCCGAGAAGCCATTGAATAGCTCTGCCACAATTATTTCCCCATTTAAAAAAAAGGAATCCGTATGGCAAAGCATTTGTCTGAATAAGCCGAAACAGCATTCTGTAAACTCTGTTTAGCACATACGACTTTAGCGGCTTGAAAATATGCTCGTAAGTAATCAAATACTGTAAGTGTGAATGCCACTCTAGCATCTTCTGGTTGTTATCAAAGGATAACCGAAAGGCCTAAACACTGAAAGTATTCTAGAAATGGTCCCTCAAAATACTTTAACACCTTGAAAGTATTCTTCCCAGCTGTAGAGACAGAGAATACAACTTACTTGAACGCGAAGCGTGCCGGCACTTGTTTCCAGCCCCACAATTCCCTACATTAAGTTGCAGACCTTTGATTATCAATGAGATTCATACCAGGGAAGATCATAATAAGAAAAGAGTCAGCTGAGAGTTTCTAAACAAAAAAAAAGTTTGAATCTACTTTCTTTTTTAATCATTCCAGCATGTGATATCTGATTCTTCTTTCTCTTTTAAGCGTTCCAGCAAGTGATGTTTGATTCATCTATCCTTTTGAAGCAAAGAATATACTCCCTCCGTCTGAAAATACTTGCCATCAAAATGGATAAAAAGAGATGTATCTAGAATTAAAATACGTCTAGATACATCCCCTTTTATCCATTTTGATGACAAGTATTTCCGGACGGAGGGAGTACGATGCAAATATTTGTCTACATTATAGGACTGCACCACATACTCAGCCAGCTGAACCGAAATTTCACCGGCAGAACATCATCTCATGGCATACTATGAAATGAAATTCTCTGGCTACATGATGCCAAGCAAGTTAACAGACCTGTGATGATTTTCCGAAGACGAGGCCAGAGGTCCACATGACATCCTCCCCCCTCGCGATCACAGAAGGGGCCATGGCATCATTCTGCTTCTTCAGCCAGCACTGCAGTCGCAATTCGCGCAAGCGCTTGGTAAGACGAGGATGCAGAAATATGTACAGAGGTGTGGGCGAGGGAGCCGGCGAGGGACGGGGCGTACCTCTCCGAAGCGGTTGCCGCACCTGCGGCGGTCCCCGCAGAAGACCCAGGAGTCGCAGCGGCGGTGGGCCCTGCAGGAGGCGCAGCAGGCGGCGGCGGAGGGCAGGCGGTGGTTGGAGCCCCAGTTGACCGCGGGGCCCCACAGCTCGAGGCCCTGTATTCCACCGCAGCGCCGGCCGGCCCCCGCGGCGGCGAGCGGCAGCGCGGCGTTGGGGAAGGAGAGGTAGGCGGCGAGGGCGAGGGCGGCGAGGAGGAGGGCGAGGGCGAGGGTGGCGAGGCGGCCCCGGCGGCGGGCGTCCGACGGCCTGCCGCCGCGGAGGGCGGCGGGGAGCGGGAGCGGGAGCGGGAGGGCGGAGGGAGGCATTGGGCTGGCCGGCGGAGAGGGGGAGAGGGAGGGATTTTTGCCCAGTCGTCGTCGTCTTCACGACTGAAGCGTTGATTTCAGACGCGAATCGTAGCCCCTGCCCCCCGCCCCCTCCTACCAGTGGTACAAGAACGCACGTGCATTGTAATGGGGTCACATTAACGGTCACATTAATTTTAAAAGTTCGCGAATCAATCTGTGGTTAAGTTGGTTAGATGGACAGTGGTATTCCCAACCCATCAGAGTTTAAATCCTGATACTTGCATTATTCCTGGATTTATTTCAGGATTTCCGGCGATGCGCTTTTAGTGGTAGGAGACGTTCCCGTCGACGAGGAGGCGCCTGCGTTCATTGGGATGAGTGTATGCGCGTGTATATGAACGCTTGTGTCTGTACTGATGCTCAAAAAACTTTAAGAGTTCAATATCACAACATTGGCGACCTTTTTTACCATTAAATCCTCTCACATACACACTCTCCTCCCTCCCTCTTCCTCGCTCTCTCTCCCTCTCTCTCTAACACACACATAGCCTATTTTCCCGCCAATAAAACTTACTCAATTGGCACGGGCTTTCTAAAAACTTACTTATTGCGTATATAAACATAATACATGTCAAATTTCAGATGTGTAGAAAAATTGAATTCCACTCTAATTGCAATGTATTTAGATAAAAATAATGTAATTCAATGACCTATACTAACTCATCTGATGCACAAAATAAAAGAAGGTGGTTTAAGAATATACAACAGTTCTGCACTGCATCACAAACGATAGATAACACCTGAAAGCGTTTTTATACAGGTGCTATCTACTCCCTCCATTTCTAAATATAAGTCTTTTTCGAGATTTTAACGCGGACTACATACGGAGCAAATAGTTTAACATGTCATATATTTGGAGTGTTAAATACTTCAAACAAAAGGAAAACAAGCCATCACGTTTGACCACATAGATTAAAATATCTGAACCATAAATTTCACATATTAACAAATGAGATTTAAAAATGTAGCGTTACTTATAAATATTACCATGTATAAATAGTTTAACATGTCACATATCATTCTGAAAAATTACAGATAGATCAATGCCTTTTTATTAAAAAACTTAGCTGCGTAATACGACAACCACAAGGTTTTCGGTAACCATCTTATGGTAAACTAAAAAAAGAATCCAAATAAAAAAGAAGACCATGAGGAAGAGTCCAATCAAAACACATGTGATTATGTTCAATACCAAAAGGAGAAGTCGGACTCCTGCTTCTTTCCATAGCCCGTTGATTAGCCTCGTCAATGTGAGACTTTCTCATTTTTTGTCTTCTCCACATAATCCACATCATCATATTCTATTTCACCCATAGTGCTATATCCATGGCTCACGCTCATGTATTGCGTGAAGGTTAAAAAAGTTTGAGATTATTTAAGTATGAAACAATTGCTTGGCTTGTCATCGGGGGTATAGAAGTTGGGAACATCTTTGTGTGACGAAAATGAAACATAGCTTAACTATATGATTTTGTAGGGATGAACTTTCTTTTGCCATATTATTTTGAGAAGACATGATTGCTTTGATTAGTATGCTTGAAGTATTATTATTTTTGTGTCAATATGAACTTTTGTCTTGAATCTTTCGGATCTGAATATTCATATCACAATTAAGAAGATTTACATTGAAATTATGCCAAAGTATCACTCCGCATCAAAAATTCTTTTTTTATAATTTACCTACTCGAGGACGAGCAGGAATTAAGCTTGGGGATACCTGATACGTCTTCAACGTATCTATAATTTTTTATTGCTCCATGCTACTTTATCTACTGTTTTGGACTATATTGAGCTTTATTTTCCACTTTTATATTATTTTTGGGCCTAACCTATTAACCGGGCCCAGCCCAAATTCTTGTTTTTGCCTATTTGGTGTTTGAAGAAAGCGGAATATCAAACGGAGTCCAAACGTAATGAAACCTTGGGGCGTGATTTTCTCACCGAACGTGATCCAGGAGACTTGGACCCTACTCCAAGAAGTGCCAGAGGCGGTCACGAGGGTGGAGGGCGCGCCCCCTACCTCGTGGGCCCCCTGCTGCTCCACCGTAATTAAGATCCCTTGGACACACAGACACAAAGAGAGAGAGAGAGAGATCAGGGTATCGCAGGGTGAGGGATGAGAGAATCTGACCTATGGAGCGCGGCGCCAGTTGTGTGTCGCCGACTCGCCACTGCCGCTGCAGAGATAACACGACCATCGCCGCAAGACGAAGAATGCCGAACTTCGCTCGCTCGCCGGAACCGGCGAGGAATGCCGCCGCCAAGAACTTGGAGTTCAAGCCCTTGTTGGACCTCCTCCGCGCCTCCTAGATCATCTCTACACCGTCCCGGAGCAGGATCCGACTCACCTTTCGCCTCCTCGGCCGGATCTGGCGGAGATCACCGTCGCCACGCCCGTGGCGGCGGCAATGGCGGTGGGTGGCGGGAACCGAGGCGGCGCAATGGAGGTGGGGGTGGCGCGCAGCAACGTGGTGGCGGGTGGTGGCGCACTGGAGGCGTGGGAGGGGTCGTGCGGGTGGGGGGTTCTTTTTTTATTTTCTCTCTTCGCTATGAATGTAATGTGTACTTTATTAGTATGGAAGAGATCGGTGGGAGAAATAAATCGGAGGGGGAGGTGATTTGTTTAGAAGGTGATCTTCTCCGCTTCGCGCGCTTCCCAAAATTCGGATCCCGCGAAATCCGCTAACCGCAGAGCAACTCGTCAGATAACAGATTCCCTCCGATCCGTCGCTCGGAAATCCTCAGGTTCATGGAGTTCACTCGACAAACGTGAAGAATGGATCAAGGCGACTGAAAAAGAAGTTGATGCCATCACTAAAAGGTCATTGATCCAGAGTAAGACGCACTCACAACACGAAGAACAGGTCGGAAAGATTATCAACTCCTTCCTCACTCAAACCTCGATCCATTCGGGGGTTAATGATGAAGTCATGTACCTGGGGTAGGGTCATAGACCTGTCCAAAAGTACCCTCCACAAGGACACTCACAAGAGAAGCAGCCTTCGGTCGACTGGTAGGCTTCCACTCGACGATTCAAAGACACTCGACCATGAAGACCCACTCGACCACCAGGAGTCCAAGAGCCACTCCGTACCCAAACGGTCTGTAGTTAAATAGTCTTTATGACCTTAATGACACTTTATGTAAGGCATTACCAGTAATGCCTAGCTTTAACGCACCTTAAACCCTCTACTACGTAATGACCGGGGTCTGGCGCACTTTATATAAGCCACCCTCCACGGTAGAAGGGTTCGCACCCCTGTAACACATACGCATATAATCCAGTCGACCGCCTCCGGGCTCCGAGACGTAGGGCTATTACTTCCTCCGAGAAGGGCCTGAACCCGTAAATCCCTTGCGTATACAATAGCTAGGATCTTGCCTCTCCATACCTACCCCCCATTCTATTGTCATACTTAGAACCACGACGGCGGGGCCTCCACCAGGGTTTCCCCACCCGATGCATGCATGCCGGCCCAACCAGCCAGAGGCCTCCGCGTGGCGGTCCTCCACGCCCGGGCCCTCCACCCGCACGCTCTCGCCCGACCACCCGCGCACGGACGACGCTCCGCTCTTTCCCGAGGCGGATCCGTCTGACGCCTCGGCCGGTGCGGCCCATGACGCGTCCTCGGGATCGGGCGCTGTCAGCGCTCCCGGATCACCTTCGGGATCCGTTGCGGCTGCTCCGCTCCAGTCGCCTGGATCTTCTATGGCTGCACCTTCTACAGCACCCCCTACGCCACCACGCACTGAGGTTACAAAAGGGAGTCACTACAAGAATTAATTACAAGAATATTTCCAAATATGGTCTCACATGTTTAACAGGAGAATCTAGCGAGCCTAAGACTTTAGCTACAGCTCTTGGTGACTCATTGGAAACATGCAATGGAGGAAGAAATCTACGCTTTGCACCGTAACAAGACATGGCATCTCGTCCCTCGTAGAGAAGGTACAAATCTCATTATTTGCAAATGGGTTCTGAAATTAAGAGAAAATCTGATGGTTCCATTGATCGCTACAAAGCTCGCTTAGTTGCAAAGGGTTTTAAACAACGCTATGGCATTGACTACAAGGACACCTTGATCCTGTCGTCAAAGCAGCTACTATTAAATCTTGTGCTCTCTGTTGTTGTTTCGAGGATGGTGTCTCGAGACAGCTAGGCGTTGAGCAGCGTTTCTTCATGGTGTTACGGAAGAAGAGGTGTACATGAAACAGCCTCCTGGTTTTGAGGATCAAAATGCACCGTTCCATGTACGCAAGCTTGATAAGGCCTGTATGGACTCAAGCAAGCCCCTCGAGCATGGTACTTTCATGGTTGAGTATGAAACTGCAAGCACTTTGTTTTTCTCCTTACAAGTCTGACACATCTTTGTTTATTTACAACAAGTTTCATACTACCATGTTTGTTCTCATCTATGTCGATGATATTATTATTACTAGTTCATCTAGTGCCGCAGTGACAGCCTTGTTAAATGATCTCAGAACAGACTTTGCTCTCAAAGATCTAGGAGACTTGCACTACTTCCTAGGTATTGAAGTTCAGAAGACTGAGCATGGCATTCATCTGTCACAAGGAAAATATGTTACTGATCTATTAAGTAGAATTGGTATGCAGGATTGCAAACCCACACCTACTCCTTTGTCTAACTCAGAACCTCTCTCCCTAACAGCAGGAGAACTCCTGAATCAGGAAGATAGTACCAGCTACAGAAGTATTGTTGGTGCACTCCAGTATTTAACTCTTACGAGACCTGACATCTCCTTTGCAGTTAACAAAGTTTGTCAATTTCTGCATGCACCTACCACAGCTCACTGGACAGCAGCAAAACGTATTCTGAGGTATGTAAAGAATACAGTAAGTATGGGTCTCATGATAAATCGATCCTCCTCCACTCGAGTCAGTGCTTTCTCTGTTGCAGATTGGGCTGGGTGTGTGGATGATCGTCGGTCCACAGGGGGATTTGCTATCTTTCATGGACCAAATCTGATTTCTTGGTGTGCAAAGAAACAAGCTACTGTGTCCAGGTCCAGTACTGAAGCTGAGTACAAAGCATTGGCAAATGCTACCGCTGAGATCATTTGGGTTCAGGCCATCTTAAAAGAGCTTGGAATATCGCAAACTGAAACTCCACTTCTTTGGTGTGACAATCTTGGAGCAACTTATTTGTCTGCCAATCCAGTTTTCCATGCCAGAACCAAACACATCGAGATAGATTTTCATTTTGTCAGAGAAAGAGTTGCCAGCAAAGAGTT
Organism: Aegilops bicornis; assembly: GCA_021605145.1. Taxonomy (NCBI): domain Eukaryota; kingdom Viridiplantae; phylum Streptophyta; class Magnoliopsida; order Poales; family Poaceae; genus Aegilops; species Aegilops bicornis. The sequence continues at coordinate 706,781,729 of CM038672.1, forward strand.
AGAGATCCGGTTTATTCCATCCAAGGATCAACTTGCAGACGGGTTCACAAAGGCACTACCGACCATGAGTTTTGAAGAATTTCGTCGTAATCTCAACCTAGTTCGGTTTTGATTACGGAGGAGTGTTAAACATTATAACAGATACGTATATTGCATATGCGTTACATATCTTGGATGACAAACTAGATAGTTAGAGATAGAGTTGTTTTATTGTTTTAACTTCTTATCTCTTTTCCCTATCCCGCATGTATTTCTGGGGTTCGTTCTATCGATCCCTCTCTCTGTAACGCCACGAGACGTCTCTCGTAAGACATCAATAAATACCTACGGCTCTCCCTGTTTGGAGAGGAGGAACGCTTCCATATTTCACACGGGCGCGTCTCTGCGGACAGGATGGCGCTCAAGCTGGCCCCGTGCGCGGCGGCGACGCAGAACCCCAGGCCAAGGTGGCGCTCGGCTGCTGCGCGCAGATACGGAGCGTCAGGCGCAACCCCAAGTGCCTGTGCATCGTCATGTTGTCCATCACCGCGCGCCATGCCGGCGTCAAGCCTGCCGTCGCCATGACCATCCCCAAGCGCTGCGCCATCGCCAACCGCCCCATCGGCTACAAATGCGGCCGTAAGTTTATTAGTTGTGAACTTCTGATGCTCGGTCGTTTCCTCTGTAGCAACTCTGTCCCTTGGAGCCATTGGCATTTGCTTGCTCTGCTTTTGTTGTGCAGCATACACCCAGCCATGAGGAGCAGAGGCACCATCCGCCGCGCTGCTTACCTCTTCTTTGAAGTTCCAGAAGCAGCGATGATGCTTTTCTTCTTCTTCTTACTGCCGTGGCCGTGCTCCTGATTGGAGTAGCCGTAGGACGCCGAGTCTTTGGTGCTGCTGGTACTCGTGCTTGGCCTTCGCGGCTTGGAGGTGGAGGAGCAGTGAGGGTCGCGGAGGCGTGGCGAGTGGCGGTTGATGGCCTGGCCGCTGCTGCTGCCGACGCCGTTGAGCATGGTGGTTGAGGCGATGATGGAGCAGAGCGGCGGCGGATGGCAGCAGCGCGGCGGCGGCGCGTAGTAGATAGGGCGTCGGTGTTGCACGGGGAGGGTCTAATTGCTTTTGTTTTTTAATCTAGGGGTGTATGTGTTATTTTTTTTACTAAGTAAATCTGGCCTCACTTGTAAGAAAATGATTAAACGGGCAAATCATCCGATCAGTGCTTTTTGCAACGACTTAGCAAATTCTTCGGTGTTTTCTACAACGTATTAACGAGTTGATGGTTGCCTGCAAAACTAGCCGCAAATGTGGTGGTTTCTTGCAATTGACTCATATCAAGGATAATTTTTGCTATAACCATCACATATATTTTGCGGCCGAAAACTATCGGAGTTTTTGTTTCCTGGAAATACAGTGATGCGAGCCGAGAAGGTGGCGAGCGGAGGCTGTGACGCATGGATGCTGCAACCATGATGACTGCGCGCTGGAACCGGGCGGTGGGAGTGTTGCGTCCATCAATGACAGAAGCACGAGCGGTCGAAGGGCAAGCACGGTTGGAACGGGTGGCCGGCGAGCACGTGCAGCAAAGGGCGAGCACGAGTGGCCACTCGCAAACAATTTGATGATGGTTATAAAATGGTCTAATCAGACGTGCGTCGCCGATGGACAAAACAAGGAAATCACGCCTAATGATGGTTATAAATGGTCTAATCAGACGATAACGCGGCGACATGTCAAAATTTAGGCCGGTGGACCGGCGCCTAGCATCGCCCTTCTGTGAAGCCAATATTTTTTCTTAATAAACATAGTACAGACGCAAGCGTTCATATATACGCGTATATACTCACTTTTATAAACGCACACATACACACCCTACGCCGGTGAGCATTTCTGAGCCGACATACCACCAGACGCGCCTTGTAGTCGACAGGAACGTCTTCTCTTACTACGCGCATCATCGAAAATCCTGAAATAAAATTTAAAAAATGTGAGGACTAGAAATTACCTTGCTGGACTAGGTATACCATGTGTCGGTTGGCTCGTGAAACCAATATTGAAAGTGATAATGAAAACTGATTGTCTAAAGGTGGTGTCACTCTGGAACACTCGCCATAATGCTCGTTCGATTGTGGCTCCTATTTTAGATGAAATTGGGGAGCTAGCTAGGGACTTTACCCTTTTTGAGATTCAACGTGTAATGAGGACAACAAACATTCCAGCTCATCTCTGTGCTAAGCGTGCTTGCACTTTGAATGTGACTGAGTGTTGGCTCAATGATACTCCAAGCTTCCTAATGACCAGCTTGTTGGCTGATTGTCCTAGGAGTGCTTTTTATGAATAAAGCTCTCTAAATTGCCTGAAAAAAAAACCAATATTGAAAGTCGCAAATTTGAGAAGCCAGATATTCGAAATGGGCAAATATCTGATTTTATTATTTCCTTCTCCTCCCTCTCTTGGTATGAGAAATTGGATCTTTTGCCCCACTTTACCTCCCATTTGATAATTTGTCCTCCGCCCCATGAGAGGTTGCCGGGTGCGCCCTACTGCTGCCGTTGTGCTGTACCTGAGCGCCACCGCCGGCGCCTCAACCCCCCTGGACGCCCTCGCCTTCCTGCCTACCACGCGCGTCGCCTCTCCCGTCCTCCCTTGTCGAGACACCGCGTTCCTATGCCGCCGCCGCCCGCTGTCCGGGGGTCGAGGTATGACCAGAAGGGAGGACCGATTTGGTTCTGTTGTATTGGAACATATTTTACGTCTCCCTGACAACACCATACCAAACATGCCATGTATAGGAGTCAAAGAGGGGATCGCAACAACCTGCTGGTATCTTTGGTGGATGCAACGACATAAAACTCACCATGATAAAACTCCTAGCACAGCTAGATGTGCAATGGCGGTTCGAGCCATATGTCTAAATCACTATAGGGCAAGAAATGCAAAGAACATTTTTTATTGACCGAGCGGGGCTGAAATTGGAAAAATGGGACAGTAAAAGTCAATATGTATGCCTCATTTCATGTTGAGGAAGAAAAAGGATCAACATGAACCGTTCTCATAGATGTTAGTGCTGTCTTTTTGGCAGCGGCTTGCTCTCAGATTTCACATGTAACTGATGTTCATACAGCAGAAGCAATGACAATGAAAAGAAGGCATGATACTAGCAAACACAATGGGATTCCATTTCATAGAAATTGAATCAGATTCTTTGAAAGTTAACACTGCTTGCAGGATGTGCTACGAAGCTTCAACTATCCACCCAGAATGCTTCATCATGGCAGACATGAAAGGCTCAGTTCATTTTCTTCGTTGTGTGTCACGGGTGAGTGAGGTTGCCCATAGTTTACCAAAATTTGCCTTTGAGAATAACTTTTTGATAATAATTGGGTTAGTGAACCTTCTGGCTTTCTTGTATTCTCTCTCGCAAAAAATGTACTAACCATTATGCCGAATCAATAAAGCAAGCCATATGACATTCCTAAAAAAAAAGTGGGCACATCTGATTTTTTTTTCATTTTTTTTTCTCCCCCCCTCTTGGTCTACCACGCGCCCTACTGCTGCCGTCGTGCGGTACCTGAGCGCCGCCGCCGCCGCCGCCGCCCCCAACACCCCCGGACGCCCCTCGCCTTCCCGCCTCCCACGCGCGTCGCCGCTCCCGTCCTCCCTCGCCGGGACACCGCGTTCCTCCGCCGCCGCCGCCACGGCGCCCGCAGTCCGGGGCTCGAGGTATGACCTAGGTTCGTCCTCATCCAGCGATTCTCCCAGTCAAATCCCCACTGACCTCCCCGATTTCCGGGCGCACGCCGTCTAGATCCGCCGCCGACGCCGATGGAGGCGCCAATCGAGGCCGAAGGGAAGAGCCCAGAGCCACCGGGGAATGGCTCGCTGCCGAAGATCGCCGAGAAATCCCAGGTTTGTTAGCAAGTGCTTCGGTTCACTCCAGGCGTCGAATTCTCATGCTTGCTTGCTGAGGGAGCGATTTTTCGGCGCTTTGCTATTTTTGGCCAGGATTCAGGGGGTAATCCAGGGACGGAACTGCCGCCGTTGCATCAGGGCAAAGAGGTCATCCTCCTCGACGACAATGACAGTGGCCAGGAAGATGGGGGGAGTGCCAAGGTGGACGAGAACACGCCCCGCATCGGGTTGCGGTTCAAGACCTACGACGACGCGCTCAAGTACTACAAGCAGTATGCGGCGGATTCCGGCTTCTCGGCGGTCACTCTCAAGTCGTCGTACCTGAAGTCGGGGGTGTGCCGGAGGCTGGTGCTCGGGTGCAGCCGGTCAGGGAGAGGGCGAGCAAATGCGTGCTATCTGTCTAGAGAAACAGCAAAGATAAACTGCCCGGCTAGGATCTCGTTGAAGTTGAGGCAGGACAGGTGGCTTCACATCGACGACGCCAAGCTCGAACACAACCATCCGCTCAACCAGTCCTCGGACTCGCCCATGAGCTGTTACAAGAAACTGACGGATGCCAAGAGCGTGGAGAATGGTTCACGGCTGAAAGGGCGAAGGAATGTTCCGATAGCTGACAAAGAGCAGGGGAACTTTACCGAGATAGGAAGGCTTAAGTTCGGGGAAGGAGATGATGAGCAGATCCAGAAGTTTTTTGGGAGCATGCAGAATAAGAATCCAAATTTCTTCTACCTGGTGGATTTGGACAAACAGGGGCGTCTAAGGAACTTGTTTTGGAGTGATGCTAGGTCACAGGCAGCACATGAATACTTTGGTCATGATGTTGTTTACTTTGACACTTCATACTTGACTGACAAATATGATCTGCCACTTGTTTTCTTCACTGGGATGAATAATCATGGCCACCCTGTTTTGTTCGGTACTGGCTTGCTTTCGGATCTAAGTGCTGAGAGCTATACCTGGCTATTCAGAGCATTTTTGTCATGTATGAAGGGCTGTTACCCAGACACAATCATCACCGAGCATTATAACGCCATTCTGGATGCGGTTAGAGAAGTATTTTCCCAAGTTAAACACCGCCTTTGTCTGTATCGCATTATGAGAGACGTGGCAGAGAACTTGAAAGCACACGCGGAATTCAAAACAATTAAGAGAGCACTGAAGAAAGTAACATATGGGTCTTTGAAGCCCCCAGAGTTCGAGGCTGATTGGAAGAAGGTTATTGAGGAACATGGACTTGCAGGAAATGAATGCCTCAGTTCCCTACATGAGCATCGGCAATTATGGGCACCTGCTTATCTTAAAGACAAATTCTGGGCAGGTATGTCTGTTTCACAGCGTGGGGAGTCTGTTGCTTCATACTATGATGGATTTGTGTACCCAAAAACTTCTTTGAAGCAATTTTTCAGCAAATATGAGATGATATTGGAGAACAAATACAAGAAAGAGTTGCAAGCAGATGAAGAATCTTCCCATAGGACTCCATTGACTGTAACAAAGTTCTACATGGAAGAGCAACTGGCCAAGGCCTACACAATCAACATGTTCAGGAAATTTCAGGAAGAGTTGAAAGCAACAATGTATTGTGATGGTATGCCAAGTAAAGTTGATGGCCCATTTGTTACTTTTGAAGTGAAAGAATGCTCATACATGGAAGATGGAAAGGAGGCGGAGAGCAGGACTTATGAAGTTTATTTTTGTAAAGAAGGGCTCATTGTTGAGTGTGAATGTGGTTTCTTTCAGTTCACTGGCATACTATGCAGACATGCGTTGTCTGTGTTTAAGTTGCATGACATGTTTGAGATCCCGTCAAGATACGTCCTTGATCGCTGGAAAAGGGACTATAAGAAACTGCATGCTTTGGCACATTATCCTAATGAGATGCTCCTTGGTGACACAGTTGAGCGCCATGATTATTTGTCTACACAGTGCCGTCAGGTTCTCAATTTAGGCTTTATATCTGAGAGTAGGTACCTTGTTGCTCTGAAGTTACTGAGAGAAGCAGAAAGGGCTCTTCTGGATGATGGTCAACCTGCTAGAGACAGGCAGCCGAGGCTTCTCTCATTCGAAGCTGATGCACCTGAAAATGGCCAAGGCCTTTTTAGTTCTCAATTTCCAGAGGGTGAGAAGAATTCCCTGTCCACAAATGCAAAGCATCCTGGCCGGCCAGCAAAGAAAGGGGCAGAAACTGATCCGGATGCCGTATTACGGTCAAATAAAGAACAGGTTCGTCTCTTCTCAGTTTTGGGGGCATAAAGAGCCTCAAGCATTCATACGTCAGTTTGCCGTATGACTAAATCTTTATTGATTTATTTATGTTGTCCTTAGCAGGATTTTCTACGGTCATCATTTGTGCCAACGGAAACTAATATGATTCAAGGGACATCGTCAGGTTCCCATCTTGAAAGTCCTGACATGGGAGTGCCAGGAAGCATTCATCTAATGGTACGTAGTAATTTTGGTCTGCTTCTGCTACCATCATTTTCATGCGTGTGAACATTTTTGTTGCAAAAACTTAAACAGGAAGGGATATCTCCAAACCTGACATTTGGACCTCATTTTGGAATGGATGTTAGTCACCAACATCAACTGCCTAATCAACCAAGGATGATGCCGAACAACTTTATGCAGGTTTTTGCCATGCACAGATCTTTATAATATTCTATATTCTTCTTTGTTTGCAACTTCTTAGTTACTATCAACAACTCTGTTGATTTTTATGTTAACCATCTTCTCCCTGTGTGTGCATTTCTGACTTGTGTGATCAATGCCTTTCTGCTTAAAACGTTTCAGGTACAAGCAGATCCCCATGTTTTCGGAAATCAGTGGGCTTACAACCCAACGATGCAGGTCTGCCCGCACACAAATGTCTATCTGTTTTTTCTTGCGGCTTCCAAAATTAATATCCAATGTTTTAAGCTGCATGCTACTCCATGCTTATGCCCCTGTTCACATTTTCTTCTTCACGGTCCATGCTTATGCCCCTGTTCTGATATGGAATTTCATCAATCAATGGACATTTCATATATATTTGGAGTACTGGTAGCAAGACAAACGCACATGAGATAGGATATTTAATTTGGTCCCACTCGTTCAGGGCTTCTCTCCCTCGTCGTTTTCCAGCCTGATATATTATGATTTTCAACCAATGTATACAATTATTAATCTATGTTGCTTATCAATTGTTATTATCACACACTTTGAAAGCCTAAAAAACTGCTCTCCTCCCCGTTTTACCATTTAGCATTTAAAGCTACTGGTATATAATAAAATGACTGGTGTGACTATATTGCAGGATAATCCAGTGCTAAGAACTCCTACGCGAAGAGCAGGGTAGAATATGTTCATTGCTCTAATGTGGCAGTAGAATTTTAGGTATGCTGTCTGTTTCTCCAAATCCATCGTATCACGCTTTTGACATGTTCTTAATGTAGCTGTGAACTTATGGTTGTGTCGGGACATCTCTTTTTTTGCTCCATCTGCTGACACTCTTAAGAGTTATTATTGTTTCAGTGAGCAACTTATTTCATTCATGTTTGCTCATACCCATTTACTGTCAGGAATGTTATTTCTTATTTTACTTTGATATGTACATGTAATACTTGCCACCATCCATATATTTTCTGGATAGTGAGTATCTTTCTGTAGATACTAAGTTACATATTTGAAGGACCTTGATTATTGATTTTTGTTTCTGGCTTGGGATTGACAGGGTGGAGACTCTGATGTCTGGATCCCACACACAATGGATGTGAAGTGGGGAGTAGAGATGCTTAGGCTGTGCATCTTCGACTTAGGGTAACCAACTTTACATATTTGAAGGCACAGGTTCTCCAGGCATAAATCTTGGAATAGCAGCAGGGAAAAAAGAATCCGAGAATCAGCATATAAGGTGGCAAATCTAGGGAAGTACTCCCTCCGTACCGAATTAGTTGATGTATCTAGACATGTTTTAGCGTTAGATTCATCCCTATCGAGACAGATCTAAGAAAACTAATTTGGGACGGAGGTAATACTACAGAGTACGTGGATGCTGGTTAAAAAGAAAAAGAGTAGCATACAACAAACACAACAGACGAGGAGCCGAACTTGTGATGGGCAGTACACAGATCTTTTTATTATGTTGCTGTTGCTGCTAGTGCTCTCTCTTCCGCTCCCCTGCTCTGCTTGCTGGATGGTGGCCGAGCCCTAGCCGCCCTCCGGCGAATGCCGCTACTCCAGCTTCTTTCTTCCCAGGGTTGTTCAATATTACAATCTGGCTCTCGTTTGGTGCTTGCCTTCTGGATCTGTAATTTTTTTCTTTGGTCATGATCAAGCATGGTTGTGGTTTCCTTCGATCTCGTGGTCGCCGTGCCTGCTCTCCTTTCTTTGACGTGCCGGTGAATTTCAGTGGTTTTTGGTTTTCTTTTCGGCCAAAGGATCAAAATATTTACTTGAGTTCAATCCAAAACCCAACCACATGTTACAATTATTTGGGATTTTTTGCTTGTGTGTACTACCGTAATGGCTGAAATATTTTGATTGAAAGACAACTGTCTCGGTATCTACTGAAATGACTGAAGTTTCATTGAAAGTGATCCATATTCATGTGCATGTGCAATTTAGGAAGCATTCTTCGTTTAGGAGTCAATTGATATTTTTTATGAACTTTTTTCATGTGTTCAATTTTGTCAAGATTCATAGTTAGGACCTCTTAGGAACAAAAAGATTTAGGAGAAAAAAGGGAATATCCCACCCCTAAAGAAATCATCCTACAGATGCCCCCCTTATTTTAGGGATCCTACACATAACGCTTATGTTATAGGCGAATCCTATCCTATTTACTGTCCGTGTGCGGCAAACAGACGTGGCTTCGCACGGGCCGGCCCACTTCAAGCCACTAGCCGGTTTTGGGGACCTTGCTGAACCGGTTTTCTTCCTGTTGGTTTTATGGGTTTTCTTCAGGATTTTTATTTTTTGTTTTCTTTTTCTTCTTCCTTTTTTGTTCTTCCTGCCTTTTCCCCTCTTTTTTTTGTGTTTTCCATAAATTCAAAATTTTCATTTTTTTCAGAATTTCAGAATTTGTTTACGTTTTCAAAAAATGTTTCTAAACTCCAAATTTTATTCATGATTTTAAAAATGTTCAACCTTCTCAAATTTTGTTCACCTTTCAGAAAAAAAGTTCACAGTATTGAAAAAATGGTTCACTAAAAATGTTCATCATGTCTAGATTTTTTTTAGCTGGAATGTCTAGAAATTTTGTCCAGCTTGCATTTGAAAGGCGGTTCAGTGTATTTTTTTTCTAAAAATGTTCAGTGTGTATTTGAATAATGAGTCGTACACCATAGAAGCTTGGCGCGAGGACAATCGAGAAAGAGGTGTTGTATGAGTTTACCCTTGTCACAAAAATAACATCGAGAACTACCGTTCCATCTTTGCTGTGCCAAATTATCTTTGGTTCGAATCACTTCTTTGTGTACGAGCCACATGAAGATTTTGAATCTTAATGATACTATAATACTTTAATCTTAATTATGTTCTCTGGTTAGGCTCCGTCGGGAATAGTTGGCTGTGTGGTAAACATTAACATACGTGGTTGGGTTGTCGATTTTTCAAAAGCATATGACTTACATATACGTATTTTCGGAGCTCTCTGCATACGCATCTTAATTGTTATTGTTGCTTCGATAAATAATGTACATATGTAAAATCAATAAAATAAAATGCACTTTATTTGCCCACAACTGGAAAATCCGTTTAAAAGAAATGAAAGACTATCCCCTATCTCTGTATCAAGTGATGCACATAATCATTCATATTTGCCGAGCGTCAGCGTCTTTGTGAAGTGCATTTCATATTTGCCAAGTGTCGACGTCTTTGTGGAGTGCATTTCGTATTTGCCAAGTGTCGACGTCTTTGTGGAGTGCATTTCGTCAGACACTCGACAAACAAGGTCTTTGCCTAGTACCATGCACGGGTTGTGTTCTTCTCGCTTACTCTCTTAAAGCATCTACAGTCGCACGCCTCAAACCCGCCTCAAACGCACAGGCAGACGGTCCGGTTACTGATCGACCACGAAAATGCGATCCTGTCGGGCACCTCAAACGGGCCTCAAACGCCCGGACTGATCAACACCCCTCATATCTAGCCCAAATATGGGGTGGATATGAGGGCGTTCAGGCACGCCCGGGCGCTCTGTCACGTCGAACCCGGCCCACGCTGGCTCACCTGGTCCCAATATATTTCTCCTCATCCCCTTGCCGGACAAAACCCTAGCCACTTCACTCCACTTCCCTCCGCCACCCGAGCTCACCTCCGGCGATCTCTGGCCTTCTCCGGCATGGCAGGCAGCAGATCTGAGTCCTTCACCTCCAGATCTGTCGACCCCGAGCTCATCCCACACGGCCCCGAGGAGGAGATGGTCATCCGGTTTGCGCTCCACCGCTCTCGGGAGGAGGCCCGCGCGAGGCAATGCTCGAACTCCTTCTGTAGGGAATACGTTGCGTTCGCCAGAATGGCACGTGGATTTGGTCCTAGGCGTGCCGTCGCTGCCTCACTGGAGGCGGCGGTCTGTGTGGCGTCCGAACATGATGGCGGACGTGCAACCCCTCTGTTGGCGCACCGAGGCCATGGACGCACCATGGGGTCATCCGACACAAACATGGCGTGGCGTGCCCAACGCGAGGCAGCGGGCGCAGGAGGTGGCGGCAGCCCTTGCGGCGGTGGACGTCAGTGAGGCGGAGTCGCATTCTCTAGTGCCCCGTATGGTGCACCAGTCCGGGCGCGCAACGTCGTCTTGGTGGATGTCGCCGGCTCGTCCCAGGACAGATTCATCGTCTATCTGACGTCCACCGGCACAGTTCGGGTTCCGGGCCACGAGAAGAAAATGTAGGGCATGGAAGACGGCGGTGCCTTGAGTCCCGTGAGCCTGCTCGTGTCCCATGCCCTATTCTACTTTGCCGGCGACCGGAGCAACACTCTAGGAAGCGCAGCCGGCCGTTGGACACGGGCACGTCAGAACGGTGTGAGCTCCGTTTAGATTAGGTTTCACTTGGCGGAACGGTGCTGATGATGGTGATCATAATCGCGTCCCACCACCATGATGCCTCTTGCCTCCTCCCTGCTATCTCCCTTGAAATGTAATTATCATTGAGGCAGAGCTATGTGTTAAGAGGAGAGGGCCAATGCCCCCACCCCCACCATTGGACCAATTTATGAAAAATAAGGGCTTAGCCGTTTGACGTGCCCTCGGATTCAAAAAGTGATTCTTACCCTTGAACTGGTAGATTTAGGAATAGTAATGCTCAAGTTTGGGCGTGACATTAAAACCTGCTCAATCATTTGTCATAGGGAAACATTGCGAGCTGGTTGACCGGCCGAAACTCCGCCGGTCACGTCAACGGGCCCACTCACACACCGCTTTAGCTTTTCTTATCCTATCCACATGCGCTTCCCATCCATTCATTTTTCCACCGCTGAGTGCCTGAGTCTCATCTTACCCCTCGCCCAGCTTTCTTTCCCCAGGCTCTCAACTAAATCTCGCCATGGCCGCCGATGACTCGATGCGCCTCGTGTGGATCAACGGAGCGGGATGTACCCCCTTTCCATGGCCGCTCGCAGCCACGGGCGCAATCGTCGCCTTGTCCACCTCCACCAGCAGCTGGATGTGCGCCCTCTCCATGGCTGCTGTAGCCAGGGTGCGCCAGTCGCCATGGCCAAGCTGCAACCGGCCACGGCGACGGCGAGTTCGTGTTGGAACCGAGGGGGTTTGCTGGAACCAGGTTTTTTTTGCTGGATCCACCTTTTTATTTTGCTACAACCCCTTTCATTGTTTGCTACCGACCCCATTCGATTTTTATGAACATCTTTGTTTTTTGCTGGAACCGATGCCCTAATTTGCTACAACCAGCTATTATATGTGCTACAAAGGTCGATGCCTCCCCGGCGGAAGCTACATCCAGCGGTGAAGAGTGCTGCATCCAACACCGTCGATGTCGGGAGCTGCAACCGTGCACGTCGGAGCTGCGACCGGCTACTAGGGGAGCTGCAAGAGGGGAGGCCGTTTTTTTGCGGATGCGTTTTCCTTTTTGCCGAACCAATTTTGTTTTTGCTGGAACCGATGTATTTTTTTGCTGGAACCGAGATATTTTTTTGCTTCAACGATTGCAGAGCTCTCAAATGCTCATGTCGTTTTTGCTGGAACCTAAGTTTGTTTGTGCTGGAAGCGCTTTTGATTTTGCTTCAACCGACTACTGGACTTTGACCCGCGGAGATGATTTTTGTTGGAAGATTTTTGCTGCTTCCGATTTTTTGTTGCTGGGCACTCTGACCCGGCAAGCGGAAGACGCAGAGATGCTACAACTAGCCACCAGAGCGCTATCATCACAACAAATTATTCTGCTATCACCATCTTTTTTTAACTGAAAACAGCTTCAATTTTTTGCTTCCACCATGTTCTGTTTTTGTTGGATCCAGCCATATTTTTTGCTTCCACCACGGCTACCGGCTGCCGGCAGCGACGACGGCCGGCAGTGATGACGGTGGCCGGCAACCGGCAGGGAGGGCAGCAACAGGCGAGTGCGCCGGGCGGTGCTTCAAGGCCGGGCGCATAGCTTACCCATGGAGGCGTGATGGAATCTATTTTGTAAAAGAAGACACCTGACGAAAGAAGATGAAAGAATCGTACGGCTACGCGTTATTTTATCGGACGATGCTAGTACGACCGGCCCAAAGTTGGGCCGGTGCGTCGGCGCCTAGTACCGCCTTTTGTCATAACAAATTAATACGATGTGAAAGTATATTCAATAATAAATCTAACGATATTAATTTATTATTGTATATGTTAATATTTTGTTTATAAAATTGATCGAACTTTACAAAATTTAATTTTGATCAAAGTTAAGATGCAGAACTAAATAAAAACGAAGAAAGTACTTGCGTATCCGATCTGATACTAGTCCACGTGGGATCACAAGATTCAAGTCTTGTGGAGTAAACCTATTTGATCTGATCTGCTACTAGTGCCACTCCACGTGCGGCTAGTACTAGTTCAATTTTTTGTTCGCTGTTCGTCTGCTACACCCACTGTCCAATATTACCAGGTGCCAGGTGCTATTTACTCAATTTTTTTATTTACTCCAATAATTAATTTTGTCAAGAATTTTCTATCAGCTTGTACTTTTTTGTGTACACAAATTTATTGACTCATGTCTTTCGTGAAGGATGATTTTCCGCTGCTGGACCGTGACACAAGGTTTACCCTATGGCAAGTCAAGATGCGGGCTTTGTTGGCATATAATTCGACTATGATGACGCACTTGATAGTTTTGAAAAGAACGGAATTCAGGACTGGAGTGATGAGGAGAAAAAGAGGTAATAGCACCACAGGTACCCTAACTTGCACCCAATATGATGATCTAGTCCTAAAGTTGTAAAACTAGACCAACTCATACCCCAACTTGCATCCAATGTGGTGATTTAGTCCCAGGCCAATCAAAGCTCGCCATTTGGCTGGGCTGGTCAGCGCTGGCAGTTTTGCACAAACCCCCCTGCCGTTTCCCTGATTCAACCCGCAGTTACCCCCCACCTGAATTATGCGGTCTGGCTATGTGTGCATAGGAAGAGTGAGTGTGTATACTATACACACGTGTGACCAGTCACTCACGCAGATGTCCTGCGTTGGCCCCATGCACGCCGCGTAGGAAGGAGCCGCCTGGTCATGTGACGGGTTTTGTTGTTTGGCTAAACTAGGTGCGTCGAAATTAAGCTATAACCATACGGTGAGTCGTTAATTTGCATGTATGAGCACACAGCTGTGGTCCACTCTCACTCCGGTTGTACATGTTCACGTAGTAGAGTGCGGTGTGGTGCAAGTAAGCTAGCCGGGATGTTTAGCGGACAAATCTGCATCGGCGTACGTACATCCAAAACCTGCTCCGATGATCGACTCTTGTTCCTTTGGATCTCGCGAAAAGGCCCGAACGGAGCAGGCTTGTCACGCACGTTGCCGGTGAGGATTTGGGTGTGCACACATAGCCAGAGCCACGTACCAATGCAATGGACAGCGCCGACCGCATAACTCAACCAGGATAGATGCTTATCTTGTTAATGACATGAGCAACAAACGTGCTAAAAAAAGAAAAGCTAAAATATAGCTCCGACCAACACCCAAATATTTTGATTGTAGCAACAACAAAAAACATCATATGCCTCGGGACGGTACTTCTATATCCATGTCAATATATAAAAAGAACAAGTCATAGAAACTCAACAAATCTCACCCATTCAACTGCATCTATCCAACGTGTACAACGCTTCGTCATTAGCATTAAACATACATTTAGCATTATAAACATGTTTACCACCCTCTACTAATTAATATCATGTCTAATATCAACATCAATTTAACCAAGTAATTATATCCTATCCAATATTACATGCAATTTATATCTTGTAATGTACAATACACTTAATATATTGTCTAATATTGACGTACGTTGTATATACCTACTTTTTTAACACCGTACAAACGCAGATGTTCACAGACACTCAAATTTTGTTTTACTACTAGTCTATGACCAGTCCAACCACTTGCCAGCCAACCAAACACATGTTTGAACGACATATGCTTGCGTAAACTTTAAGTCCATCCTCTGTTTTCTTTTAGATTCGCCACTGCACACACCCTGGTACCATGGGTACCTCCGAGATACTGAGCCGATACAATATATAGAGATTGATGAAGTCGCCACAGACGTCTCCGTAGTCGACGGAAACGCCGCTTCCCACTGAACACACATTGCCTAGAGGCCTGAAATAAATCCAGCAAAATGCGGCTATCGGTGCCAAGTCTAGGACTTGAACACTGATGTATCAGTTTCATTACAAAGAACCTAACCATCTGATATAGGCTCAGTTCACGCACGTACACGATTAGTAGTTATAGAAAATACTCACCTAGCCTAAGTGAACTTATGACGGTCCAAAATCTTAGATTTGTTTATTACTTCTTCTCTTCTGGTTTAGAAGCCCCCCCCTCCCTACACACACACCCCACCACCACCATCGCATTTGAGTCAAAAATAATAATCATAAATTGATCTAATAAAATATGAGCTACACCTGACAAAAAATATATAACTGAGAACGGCATTCCTATGCTTCAAAATAGTGACTTAAAATGTCTTATAAAAGTTTTTAGGGGAGTATATTTTTTCTCTATTAACTCCAATGTATTTTTTTAAGATGCAATAGGAAAATTACGCTGCGTGACATGCATCATATTCCGTGTTTTCTTCCCTCGCCCGCCATTTTTATTTACTCCGCATATTAGGTTTGTCTAAATTCAAACTTTATATACTTTCAACAAGTTTGTGGAAAAACAGTTTAACACATATACCTTCAAATATATATATCATTGAACCTAAAAATATATATCATTGGATTAATCATTAGATATATTTTCACATCACATAAATATGTTACTTTCAACTTGGTCAAATTTGATAAAGTTTGACTTCAGTCAAAGCTAATACGTGGAGTTAATAAAAACGGAGGGAGTAATTTTTTGATCGAACGATTCGGTAATGAAGTTGTTTACACGGAAGTTGGTTGCGTACGCTCGAGATCTAGCTCGAGTCTTCTTCCCAGACCTCAGCATCAATGCATGGCGTGCACGTACGTGCATTTCATCGGCGATCGAAATTACGCGGTCATCATACCGGAGTACTCCAGCTATAGCTAGCTAGCTAGCTTGTGTTGGCGCGCGCACTCGAGCCGTCAGTGGTCAGCGGACAGCGGTACTGTACTGGTCACCAGTACGCAGGCCCGCGCAATGTGCATTGTGGTATGGCTTCCTTTCTGTTTCTGTTTTTTCTATCGAAAGAAGTGGTAATATGATTCCAGCTTTGAATCCACTCATCCGAGAATTCCGAAACACCGTACTCTCTCGTACATCTCCACTCAACGACCACGATCGATCGAGGTATGCGTGCATGCATGCATGCATGCATGCAAGCAAGAATGATTTGCTCCGCCCACCACGGCAAAGACAGTTTTGATTGATCAATGCCACGGCAAATTCAGGTGGAGGTGAGTATGGGTTGATTAAAGGAAACGGCAGGGGGGTTTGTGCAAAACTGTCAGCGCTGACCAGCCCAGCCACTTGGCAGCCAAATGGCGAGCTCTGATTAGCCTGGGACTAAATCATCACATTGGATGCAAGTTAGGGTATGAGTTGGTCTAGTTTTGCAACTTTAGGACTAGATCATCACATTGGGTGCAAGTTAGAGTACCTGGGGTGCTATTACCTCGGAGAAAAATGATATGACCAAGTCAATAACTGGCACCATTAATCTAGTAGTTGTTCACCTCCGGAGTAGAAGTTACATGCACGCATTCTATGGAATTGATGGAGATGCACACAAGTGAGAAAAAGAAAAACATTGTATTGAACGTGCATGTGCATGCATTACCTGGGGAGATGTGCATGCAAGCAAAGACTCCTACACTAGCACGTTTGATCTATTTTCGATTGAGCCAATGGAAAAATTAGGAGGAGGACGTGTCTACATGAGCGGGGTGTGTTGGTCAACTACTATTTTCATCAGGAGGAGGACGCCACGAGAGAAGCTGCCGTACTCGCGTGGATGTCTCAAGGGATTAGAGACCTGCTATCTTTAAGAGGAACCGGGTGGGGTCCACCTGCAGATTGTACGAGGACGCACCATCCAAAGTTTAGTAGTCGTAGTTGCTTTTATCTCTTGAGATTTAGATTAAATTCAGGTCAGTTGTTATGTGTAGGCAAGTCGAATTTGTTTTTCTTTGAGTTAGGGGTGCAACCAACGTGTTGGTCAAACCACGGCTATCCAGAAATAAAGGATGAAAGCTCCTACAAGCCTCCTCAAAGGGCATTATAGTCATTTCACATATAGGAGTACGCCGGCCGTCGGATTGAGCGTTTGGAGTACGCCGGCCGTCGGATCTGGAAATAGCACTATAGGAATGAATAGTTACTCCCGTTTCGTGCCACCGCGCGTAATTAGACTGCCCCACCGAGGGCATTATAGTCATTTCACATATAGGTGTATAAAAGGTGGCCGCTCCCGTGGCGAAGACCTAGCCGTCGCGTCCTCCCGCACTCGCTCGTCCCTCCTCCTCCTCTACACCTCCTCCACCCTAACCCTAGCAGCACCCCACGCCGTCGCCATCTCCTTCGCCGAGCCCGCTGGACCCCCGCCGCCCACTTCCCCTGCATCGTCACCGTCGTCCACCACCACCGCCACCGCGTCCCCACCCTCTTTCCATCCCTGCCGCCCCCACCCTCTCCCAATCCCCTCACCTTCTCTCCCGTGGCCAGTGGATTCACCCCTTGGGGGGTCGATTCCTCCGAGCCGGCGGTCTGCCGGGCCGGCTGGGAGCGGCATGTACCCCGTCCAAGCGTCGGTGGTGACGGCCCTGCGGATCGACGCTGACCCCCAACAACGATGGCGCTGCGTCGGGTACTTCCTTTGCCGGTGCCACCCTCCACCCCTTCTCCTCCGTGTTCCTCTCACTGCCTATGCCGCAGGTTCCTCTCCCTCCCTCTCTCTCTCTCTCTCCCTCTCTCTCTCTCCAAGGCTGACTTGCGGCTTGATATGTTGTTTTTTAGGTTGCTGCTCGCGGTTGGTTGCAAGGATAGGTGTTGCGGCGGTCAATTTCTCCTAGGAAGGTTTGTCTTCAACCTCTGGAGGTTTGTCTTCGACTGTGCTCCGAGAAGTGTCACAGTCTGAGAGGATACAGTGGGATGGCCATATATGCTAGAGTGCTTGGTAACCTGTTGTTAACTCCTGCTTATAACTCCTTAATTTGTTTTATATGTGTGCATATGGACAAATTAGTGGGCATGATTTATATGTGTGCATATGGCCAAATTCTCTGGGAACAGAGTGACCCCTCCTTTCCTTTCGTTTGGTTTCACTTTGTGCCATCATTTGATTGGTCGATGGGCACAGAAAGAAATGGAGGACAGAGTGCTTCTTGTGTAAGTTAATGTTATATTTTTTTTGTCTGAATTTTAGTTTACATGACACGACACCTAGTGGCATATAGGATGTTTTCAACTGTTTTTCGAGGCAAATGACAATTATAGTAACTAAAATGACCCCATTAGTAATATCTGTTATCTCTTTAATTAAGCCTTAGAAATCAGGACATGTGATAGATGGTCTGCGGATTTTATTTCAAAATATTGTTAGCCCAACATGCATGATATTCGTGCATTAGCCACATGTATGTTAGTCCCAACTCCCAAAATGACTTTTTTTACTATAGATGGTACCACTAAAATATTTTGAACCACATCTAAATTTCTCATTTGCTTCTCTGTTTACTTGACCCATGATGCACCTGATTTTCAAACTAATAGATTTGGAAACAATAATAGTTTTGGTTTGTTTTTATTCAACAGCAGTTGAATATTCTTGCTATAATATGTGATATAGTCTATTCTGACTATCATGCTTCTTAATTTCCAATATATTAATCCAACAATTACAACATAGCCTGATAGAGATTCTTATCTTTCACTCATTCTTTGGTTTAATTTTAAACTTGGCTGTTTTCATGGTTTGTTGTGCAGCCATGCATCTACAGGATGGTTTGCCCATTGCTTACACATGTGAAAAGCGAGTGACACATGTCAAGCTGCTGGGAGCTCAGGGCACGTTCATCAGCTTCAGCTGCATCAGTGCAACTGTAAGTATCTTTGAATTTGTAGTCAACTGAAAACAAAATCTCAAGTGTATATTTTCTTCTGAAATGTTTATTCCGGTTGTGTGTGCTTTTGGCTTCTAGGGAAATGCAGCGCTGGTCGATGGTCCTGGTGCCCTCTTGTCCGACGTACATTTATTTATGTATTTGACGCACCTGGTTAGTTCATGTTGTTATGATGTTCAAGAACAACCAGATACTGCAGTTAGTATTCTACTCTACGTAGCCTCTTTGTCCTGGATAGTGCTGAGGACGAATGGTAAATCTATACATGTGAGCTCAGGGTCTTCATGGTGATGCATGTGTTTACTGTTGTTTGGCTTTTGCATTTATTACTTCTGTTTGTGATTCATCTAGGTATGTGCACTCTACATACGATTTAGACCAACCGATGTGCACTCTACATGCATCATGAAGCCATTCTTTTGCATGCACATGATTTAGATGTTTAGGCTCAAGTCCGTGGTTTGGGAAGTTCTTTAACAGACCTCTGGTAGATCTTCTGATGTTTAGCAACACATTTCTGCAGGGTTCCACATGCTAACCTCGGCAAGCACATACCACAAGGTCGTCTTCCTCTCTGGCCGCTTCCACACCGTCATGGATGTCGCAGACCTCATCCTCGAGAAGCTCCTCTACCAGGTACAAACATTCAGATTCGGGCCGTCTCCCTCTCCCTCTGCATCTCTGTAAAAATAGGGTAAACATTTCTTCAGAAATACACTCTTTCAACTGATTTGGTTCCTTCCGTATTGACCTGCACAAAATAGGATCAATGAAACCATTGATAGTAATCAAGAGTATAACAATATGCTCGCTTCATGGTGCTTTGATTTGGTTCCTTCCGTATTGACCTGCGCAAAATAGGATCAATGAAACCATTGATAGTAATCAAGAGTATAACAATATGCTCGCTTCATGGTGCTTTACCTCAAGATGTTTGATATATGCTCATATTGTACGTTTAGCTTTTTGGTAATTACCGAATTGTTTCCTTTTTCAGTGTTCTGCGGTGATGGAAGAGGTTCTAATGATCTTCTAGCCAGGGAGGAAATGAACTCACAAAAATATGAGGCAGGTGACATGATCCGCTTGCGGCAAATCTTACTTGCTCCCTATCGGGAGTTTTTCTTTTCACATGTTGTTGAGTAACGGGAAAAAAGTAACGATGCAAGTTGAGTGATTGAATATTAGTATATTATAGGTCCTGATTTCATTGTTTAAAGTCACAATGCAGTCATGCTTGAGGTGGATGTGTATAAAATTCTGTAACGACTGTATGTTGCTGCCAACATGTACTTGAGTTGCTCATGTTATCCTAAATGGATGTTTCTAGACGATTAATTTAGACAATAGGATGCCTGGTCATGCTTGATATGCTCTGTATCATGGTTCATACTTAAGTGTTTCCTCATTCGGTGGCACATAGATATACTAAAAAGTTTTTAGCTTGGTGAGTGTCAAATAGTCTATGATTGCTTGTACCTTTCCATTTGCATTTGATAAAGTTTCTATATCTATACGTTACTCATGTGTCATGATAGATAGAATCACTTCTCTTTTTGATAATTGTCCACTTTCTTCTGGATAAAACTTATGACCTATATGGCACATCCACTGATTTCTTTAATTTGTTGCTAGCTTGATGTGCATACCTGCTCTTGTGATTAACCATATGATTATGTCATTGTGTACTTATATATTGTGCTTTTCTTTCTTTAGATAAAGTCTTGGAGAAAGTTATATATGTAGAGTAAGATAAGTATTTTTCTGGGTGTCGTATAGGATAATATGGTTAAAGATGTTCTCATTTACTCCCTCCATTCCTTTATGTAAGGTGTATTATTTCCGGCACGGTGACCAAGGCACATCATTATACACATGTTAGGACGAAATTAACCTTGGCAAAATCATTGATTAGCGGCAACTAAATCATTAGGCAAGGAAAGTAAGAGATAAATACAATTAGGAGAGAGATACTTTCTTTTTTCTGTTTAAAAGAGAAGATGCATGCAATCAGGGGAGAGATACTCTCCTTTTTTTGAAGGAGTAATGATGGAATTACGAGGAATTAGAAGAAATGCACCTTATGTTGTGGAATTTTATCAAAAAACAAATACACCTTATATAAAGGAATGGAGGGAGTATATTGGTGTTGCTGATTATCGAAATCAGTCGATGTTATCTAGAGTGCTTCTCCTTTAGATTTGATGTACGATGTCTTCCAGCTTATACCAGATGATAGTGATGTGCTCTGTAGCTTTCTTTCCATGTTTTTTTTGCTAATTATGGTGATATGTCTATAATAATGTTATTTTGGCATCATCCTATTACTCACCTAGCATTTCTTCTGTTGCAACTCTATATCTTTTTGTTCATACATTCAGAAAGCATGACCACTTAGCCAGTGGGGATCCCCATGGTTGCCTCTGACCGGATGCCACTACTGCTACTGATGTCTTTGTCAATCGGTACGTTACTTGCCCGAGACTCGATCGTCGGTATCCCAATACCTCGTTCAGTCTCGTTACCGGCAAGTCACTTTACTCATACCGTAATGCATGATCCCGTGACCAGACACTTGGTCACTTTGAGCTCATTATGATGATGCACTACCGAGTGGGCCCAGTGATACCTCTCCGTAATACGGAGTGACAAATCCCAGTCTCGATCCGTGTCAACCCAATAGACACTTTTGGAGATACCTGTAGTGCACCTTTATAGTCACCCAGTTACGTTGTGACGTTTGGTACATCCAAAGCACTCTTATGGTATCCGGGAGTTACACGATCTCATGGTCTAAGGAAGAGATACTTGACAATGGAAAAGCTCTAGCAAAACAAACTACACGATCTTGTGCTATGCTTAGGATTGGGTCTTGTCCATCACATCATTCTCCCAATGATGTGATCCCGTTATCAATGACATCCAACGTTCATAGTCAGGAAACCATGACTATCTATTGATCAACGAGCTAGTCAACTAGAGGCTCACTAGGGACATATTGTGGTCTATGTATTCACACGTGTATTACGATTTCCGGATAATACAATTATAGCATGAATAAAAGACAATTATCATGAACAAGGAAATATAATAATAATCCTTTTATTATTGCCTCTAGGGCATATTTCCAACAGTCTCCCACTTGCACTAGAGTCAATAATCTAGTTACATTGTGATGAATCGAACACCCATAGAGTTATGGTGTTGATCATGTTTTGCCCGAGGAAGATGTTTAGTCAGCGGATCTGCGACATTCAGATCCGTATGCACTTTGCAAATTTCTATGTCTCCATCTTGAACATTTTCACGGATGGAGTTGAGCGGCAACTTGATGTGCCTGGTCTTCTTGTGAAACCTGGGCTCCTTGGCAAGTGCAATAGCTCGGTGTTGTCACGAGAAGAGTTTGATCGGCCCGACGCATTGGGTATGACTCCTAGGTCGGTGATGAACTCCGTCACCCATATTGCTTCATGTGCTGCCTCCGAGGCTGCCATGTACTCCGCTTCACATGTAGATCCCGCCACGACGCTACGCTTGCAGCTGCACCAGCTTCTGCTCCACCATTCAACATATACACGTATCCGGTTTGTGACTTAGAGTCATCCAGATCTGTGTTGAAGCTAAGCGTCGGCGTAACCCTTTACTGACGAGCTCTTCATCACCTCCATAAGCGAAACATGTCCTTTGTCCTTTTCAGGTACTTTAGGATATTCTTGACCGCTGTCCGGTGTTCCTTGCGGGATTACTTTGGTACCTTCCTACCAAACTTACGGCAAGGTTTACATCAGGTCTAGTACACAGCATGGCATACATAATAGATCCTATGGCCGAGGCATAGGGGATGACGCTCATCTCTTCTTTATCTTTTGCCGTGGTCGGGCATTGAGCCAAGCTCAATCTCACACCTTGTAGTACAGGCAAGAACCCTTTCTTGGACTGATCCATTTTGAACTTCTTCAAAATCTTATCAAGGTATGTGCTTTGTGAAAGACCTATGAGGCGTCTCGATCTATCTCTATAGATCTTGATGCCTAATATATAAGCAGCTTCTCCAAGGTCCTTCATTGAAAACCTTTTATTCAAGTAAGCCTTAATGCTGTCCAAGAGTTCTATATCATTTTCCATCAAAAGTATGTCATCTAAATATAATATGAGAAATGCTACAGAGCTCCCACTCACTTTCTTGTAAACGCAGGCTTATCCATAAGTCTGCATAAACCCAAACGCTTTGATCATCTCATCAAAGCGAATGTTCCAACTCCGAGATGCTTGCACCAGCCCATTAATGGATCGCTGGAGCTTGCATACTTTGTTAGCATTCTTAGGATCGACAAAACCTTCCGGCTGCATCATATACAGCTCTTCCTTAAGATAACCGTTAAGGAACGCTGTTTTGACGTCCATCTGCCATATCTCATAATCATAGTATGCGACAATTGCTAACATGCTCGGACGGACTTAAGCTTCGCTACGGGAGAGAAAGTCTCATCGTAGTCAATCCCTTGAACTTGCCGATAACCCTTAGCGACAAGTCGAGCTTTATAGATGGTGACATTACCATCCGCGTCCGTCTTCTTCTTAAAGATCCATTTGTTTTCTATCGCTCGCCGATCATCGGGCAAGTCTGTCAAAGTCCATACTTTGTTTTCATACATAGATCCTATCTCGGATTGCATGGCTTCAAGCCATTTGTTGGAATCCGGGCCCGCCATCGCTTCTTCATAGTTTGAAGGTTCACCGTTGTCTAACAACATGATTTCCAGGAGACAGGGTTGCCATACCACTCTGGTGTGGAGCGTGTCCTTGTGGACCTCTGAAGTTCGGTAGCAACTTGATCCGAAGTACCTTGATCATCATCATTAATTTCCTCTCCGGTAGGTGTAGGCACCACAGGAACATTTTCTGAGCTGCACTACTTTCCGGTTCAAGAGGTAGTACTTCATCGAAGTTCTACTTTCCTCCCACTTACTCCTTTCGAGAGAAACTCTTTTCGAGAAAGGATCCGTTCTTGGCAACAAAGATCTTGCCTTCGGATCTAAGGTAGAAGGTATACCCAATGGTTTCCTTAGGGTATCCTATGAAGACGCATTTTTCCGACTTGGGTTCGAGCTTTTCAGGTTGAAGTTTCTTGACATAAGCATCGCATCCCCAAACTTTTAGAAACGACAGCTTAGGTTTCTTTCCAAACCATAATTCATACGGTGTCGTCTCAACGGATTTAGACGGTGCCCTATTTAAAGTGAATGTAGCTGTCTCTAGTGCGTATCCCCAAAATGATAGCGGTAAATCGGTAAGAGACATCATAGATCGCACCATATCCAATAGAGTGCGATTCTGACGTTCGGACACACCGTTACGCTGAGGTGTTCCAGGCGGCGTGAGTTGTGAAACGATTCCACATTTCCTTAAGTTTGTACCAAATTCGTGACTTAAATATTCTCCTCCACGATCTGATCGTAAGAACTTTATTTTTCGGTCACGTTGATTCTCTACCTCATTCTGAAATTCCTTGAACTTTTCAAAGGTCTCAGACTTGTGTTTCATCAAGTAGACATACCCATATCTACTTAAGTCGATGCGTGAGAGTGAGAACATAACGATATCCTCCGCGAGCCTCAACGCTCATTGGACCGCACACATCGGTATGTATGATTTCCAATAAGTTGGTTGCTCGCTCCATTGTTCCGGAGAATGAAGTCTTGGTCATTTTGCCCATGAGGCATGGTTCGCATGTGTCAAATGATTCATAATCGAGAGACTCTAGAAGTCCATCAGAATTGAGCTTCTTCATGCGCTTGACACCAATGTGACCAAGGCGGCAGTGCCACAAGTATGTGGGACTATCGTTATCAACTTTACATATTTTGGTATTCACACTATGAATATGTGTAATATTACGCTCGAGATTCATTAAGAATAAACCATTGACCATCGGAGCATGACCATAAAACATACCTCTCATATAAATAGAACAACCATTATTCTCGGATTTAAATGAGTAGCCATCTCGCATTAAACGAGATCCTGATACAATGTTCATGCTCAAACTTGGCACAAAATAACAATTATTGGGGTTCAAAACTAATCCAGTAGGTAAATGTAGAGGTAGCGTGCCGACGGCGATCACATCGACCTTGGAACCATTCCCGACGCGCATCGTCACCTCGTCCTTCGCCAGTCTCCGTTTATTCCGCAGCTCCTGCTGTGAGTTACAAATATGAGCAACAGCACCGATATCAAATACCCAACAGTTACTACGAGTACTGGTAAGGTACACATCAATTACATGTATATCAAATATACCTTTAGTGTTGCCGGCCTTCTTGTCCGCTAAGTATTTGGGGCAGTTTCGCTTCCAGTGGCCCTTCCCTTTGCAATAAAAGCACTCTGTCTCAGGCTTGGGTCCATTCTTTGACTTCTCCCCGGAAACTTGCTTACCGGGCGCGGCAACATCTTTCCCGTCCTTCTTGAAGTTCTTCTTACCCTTGCCCTTTTTGAACATACTTCAGAAATGGTCTTCACCATCCCCTGCATATTGTAGTTCATCACAAAGCTCTTGTAGCTTGGTGGGAGCGACTGAAGGATTCTGTCAATGACCGCCTCGTCCGGGAGGTTAATGTCCAGGGACAAAGGCGGTTGTGCAACCAGACATTTTGAGTATGTGCTCCTTGTGAACTGTTTTCCTCCATCTTACAACTATAGAACTTGTCGGAGACTTCATATCTCTCGACCCGGGCATGAGCTTGGAAAACCATTTTCATCTCCTCGAACATCTCATATGCTCCGTGTTGCTCAAAACGCTTTTGGAGCCCTAGCTCTAAGCTGTAAAGCATGCCGCACTGAACGAGGGAGTAATCATCAGCACGAGACTGCCAAGCATTCATAATGTCTTGGTTCTCAGGATGGGTGCATCACCTAAGCGGTGCTTCTAGGACATATTGTTTCTTGGCTGCTATGAGGATGATCCTCGGGTTAGGACCCAGTCCGAATAGTTGCTGCCATCATCTTTCAGCTTGGTTTTCTCTAGGAACGCGTTCAAGTTCATGTTGACATGAGCGTTGGCCATTTGATCTACAAGACATATTTTGCAAATACTTTAGACTAAGTTCATGATAATTAAGTTCATCTAATCAAATTATTTAATGAACTCCCACTCAGATTTGACATCCCTCTAGTCATCTAAGTGTTACATGATCCGAGTCGACTAGGCCGTGCCCGATCATCACGTGAGACGGACTAGTCATCGTCGGTGAACATCTCCATGTTGATGGTATCTTCCATACGACTCATGTTCGACCTTCGGTCTCTTGTGTTCGAGGCCATGTCTGTACATGCTAGGCTCGTCAAGTTAACCCTAAGTGTTTATGCATGTGTAAAACTGTCTTACACCCGTTGTATGTGAACGTAAGGATCTATCACACCCGATCATCACGTGGTGCTTGAAGCTTGACGAACTTTAGCAATGGTGCACAGTTAGGGGGAACACTTTCTTGAAATTATTATAAGAGATCATCTTATTTACTACCGTCGTTCTAAGTAAACAAGATGCACAAAACATAATAAACATCACATGCAATTATATAAAGTAGTGACATGATATGGCCAATATCATATAGCTACTTTGGTCTTCATCTTCGGGGCTCCATGATCATCTTGTCACCGGCATGACACCATGATCTCCATCATCATGATCTCCATCATCGTGTCTCCATGAAGTTGCTCGCCAACTATTACTTCTACTATTATGGCTAACACGTTTAGCAATAAAGTAAAGTAATTTACATGGCGTTGAATCAATGACGCGCAGGTCATACAATAATTAAGACAACTCCTATGGCTCCTGCCGGTTGTCATACTCATCGACATGCAAGTCGTGATTCCTATTACAAGAACATGATCTCATACATCAAAATATATAATTCATCATTCATCACAACTTCTGGCCATATCACATCACATGACAATTGCTGCAAAAACAAGTTAGACGTCCTCTAATTGTTGTTGCATCTTTACTGATGGCTGCAATTGGGTTCTAGGAAGAACGTTTTCTTACCTACGAATAACCACAACGTGATTTTGTCAACTTCTATTTACCCTTCATAAGGACCCTTTTAATCTAATCCGCTCCAACTAAAGTAGGAGAGACAGACACCCGCTAGCCACCTTATGCAACTAGTGCATGTCAATCGGTGGAACCTGTCTCACGTAAGCGTACGTGTAAGGTCGGTCCGGGCGCTTCATCCCACAATACCGCTGAAGCAAGAAAATACTAGTAGCGGCAAGCAAGTTGACAAGATCTACGCCCACAACAAAATTGTGTTCTACTCGTCCAATAGAGAACTACGCATAGACCTAGCTCATGATGCCACTGTTGGGGAGCGTTGCGAGAAAATTAAATTTTTCCCTACGGTTTCACCAAGATCCATCTATGAGTTCATCTAAGCAACAAGTCATGGGAGAGATTGCATCTACATACCACTTGTAGATCGCGTGCGGAAGCGTTCACTTGAGCGTGGATGATGGAGTCGCATTTCGCCGTGATCCAAATCTCCGATGACCGAGTGCCGAGCAGACGACACCTCCGCGTTCAACACACGTACGGAGCGGATGACGTCTCCTCCTTCTTGATCCAGCAAGGGGGAAGGAGAGGTTGAGGAAGATGGCTCCAGCAGCAGCACGACGGCGTGGTGTTGGTGGAGAAGCAGCACTCCGGCAGGGCTTCGCCAAGCACGTGACGGAGGAGGAGAGGTGTAGCAGGGGAGAGGGAGGCGCCAAGATGCAAGGGTGCGGCTGCCCCCTCCCTCCCCCCCTTTATATAGGCCCCCTGGGGGGGCGCCGGCCCTTGGAGATCTGATCTCCCAAGGGGGGCGGCGGCCAAGGGGGGAGGCTTGCCCCCCAAGGCAAGTGGCACTAGTGCAGAACCGGGCAATAGCACCGGTTCGTAAGGCCCTTTAGTGCCGGTTCCACAATCGGCACTAAAGTGTGGTCACTAAAGGCCCCCCTTTAGTACCGGTTCAAAGACGAACCGGTGCTAAAGGCCAACCACGTGGCACGAGGCAGCTCCGGGGCAGGAGCCCTTTAGTACCGGTTGGTAACACCAACCGGTACTAAATGTTTAATGAGTTTTGTTTTATTTTTTATTTTTCAATTAAATTTGTGTTATCAATTTAATTCTTTTTCATTTGTTGATATTTTACGATACTACACATTGTACATGTTATGCATATATATATATATATATATATATATATATATATATAGGGAAAATCCATCCTACCACTGGGGTAGTTACCCCACATGTCTCATATACTATCTTACGGTAGTATATATCCTACTTTATCATTTTAAGTATGTTCATATACTATATATAAGATACTCCAAAGTGAGTTGCATGAAAAAATTTCAAGTTGGCCCATGGTTTTATTATATTTGTGAAATACGTACATATTTGTACATAAAAAAAGCATACTCAAAATATGATACATACTACCAAAAAATAGTATATATATACTACCTAAACATTCTTATATACTACATACGACGCGTACATACTCTCCGATTTGATAGATACTACATACTACATATAAAACTCAAGTGGTGGTAACTACCACTGGTGGTAGATAAAATTTGTCCTATATATATATATATATATATATAAATAGAATTTCTAGTAGAACCAATCATGCATATATATATATATATATATCATCAATGTCTCACAAACCATCATATTAATTAATTCACACATACACACATGTATAGCTATATACAATTTCTCCTACATATGCATGTTGCCTTCCGAGCCAGTGGAATTAACCTAATTGGTGCCTTCGGAGCACGATGGGGGCGGTAGCGGGTAATAGTATTCTCCCTTCGGATTTATGACTTGGTCGAGCAAAAATCCCGCTATTTCCTCTTGAAGTGCTTCTACGCGCTCCGTTTCTAGGAGCTTCTCCGCACCTCTGTGAACTGTTAAGAAGGAGATCAATATGCATGTGTATTAGTTGTGTGACTAGATATCGATAATGGTGTAAAAATTGTGAATAGTGTTTTTGACAAGCGTACCCATTCCTGTCTTTGAGATCTGCTCCTTTCAGACGCCATCATGCGAATGTTCTCGTAAACGCAGAACGCACACAGATCAGTCTCCTGCAACTGCTTCAGGGCCTTTACGAGAATGGAATTTGATCAGATAATAATTAATCAAACATGATAATAAAAGAGATGGCAGCTAGCTAGCTAGCTATTACTACTTAATTACTTACCTTGGGTGAAACCATTTAAGCTTTTGTTTCCATTCTCCTGGGGTCCTGTTGATGAACCTTGCCCAAGCCACCTTGCCGACAAAGAAAATGAATAAAGGGGTTATTAAATAGTTCATATCATGAAATGTCGAACTAAATAGGCAGAGATATATAGTTAATAATGATTGATATTACCTGTTGACTATCCCAAACAAGATGTTATAGTCAGTTTTTTCTTTGAGTAGTGAGTCCAGTATTTCAACTGTTCTGGCGTCAATTTTAATGATACACAAGACCCAGTGAAATCTGCATGCACACACGTTTGCATGTCTTAATTAAGCGGGCATATGTAAAGCAAAAACATGTAGCTAGCTAGTAGGCAAAAACAGAGAATTTGTAGTACAAGACAGTGTGACTCACTTTGGAAGTTGTAAGGAAGTAGTATATCTTCATTGTATTTGAGGCGCTTCAAGAACTCTAGCATGTTGTCCTCTCGTCCTTTTGATAACGTGGATTTAGTTTTCATGTGTATTCATTAACGGTGTTTGGGTCAATGAACCCAATGCCCAAGCGTCCACCTTTTCTCATTTCATATATCTTCATCCTGCATATAATACCACAGAAAAGAATATAGTGAGGATAATTACAGGTAATGATTGATCAAAAGGATCAGTACAGCTAGCTTGAGACTTAAATTACAGAAAGAAATCACTTACAGACAATAGCAACTGACGATAGATTTGTCGAGTGCGTCTTGATTGTATAACTGAAACAGTTCAGAATACTCGACACAGCTTTCTCATGGAAGTAATGCTCCTCCTTGACATTCACCATGAGGGACAATCGATCGGAAATCTTGGTAATGTTCATGTACCATTGATGCAATTCATACATTCTCGTTGGGAGGTTCTTGACCTTATGCAGCTCGACCAAAGGTTGGCCCCGGACATATTTCCGTTTTATTTCATCCTCTCTAAGCACAGGCATGGGCTCGATCTCGAGGAGTTGTCCAACAGTGATTTTGAGAACTTCAGCCTGCATTATATGGTCCTCCGTTATTACCACATTGCCCACCTCAGAAACGTAAACTGTTTGCCCACAATAATATTGGGCGCGTCTTTATCACGTGTTGTTGGCACAACAAGCGAGGGATCGATTCGCCGCTGTTCTCCCAGGGGAATGGTTTTCCCGCATTTTTGACAGCTGCTTCTTGTTTGCTCGATCCCGAGCTCGCCTCCTTACGTAGGCGTGCTCGATTTAACTTCCTGATGTGGCGCTCATAGTCTGTGTCAACAGGCTTGGGAGCTAGTAGTTGAGCCATCTGAATGAAGTGGTCAATCGTTTCCTCGTGCACTTTCTCCCTTGGCGGCGGTGGCCGTTTCGGTGCAAAATGGGCTTCCACCTCGGACTTCGATATGGCTGCGATTTCCTCCTCGGACCTGTCATAAGACCTCATGGAAGAGGCGTGAGGCTTGGACCATATTTATATCGCTTGCCTCACTTTGTACTTCTGTACTACCTCGACTCGTACCGCTTCGCACCATAGCTGCGGGTGTCTCTTCTGCGATTGCTAAGGCGGGCGGAGACGCTTGGCCGACGGGCTGAGTTGGACGAGGAGGAGTGGCCGCTGGCTGTGCCGGACTTGGAGGAGGAGTGGCTGAGGTTGTGCAGACTTGGAGGAGGTGGACGTCCCCACGCTGTGGCGGACTTGGAGGAGGAGGAGTGGCACGACACTTTGCGGACTTGGTGGACTTGCGGAGGCGGGAGGCTGCTGACTCGGTGGCGGACTTGACGAGGAGTCGGATGACGCGTGTCGGTGGCCTTGAAAGATGATGCAATCCTTTTTCCATAGGATGATACGATGGTTGGCGTCTCAGAAAGCGCTCGTCGTCACCTCCAGGAATGTCAAGCTCTAGCCCGAATATGGGTGCACCACCTCGTCAACCATGACACGAGCATAGCCCTCTGGAATCGGGATGCAATGGTAGGTTGCTTTGGGGGTAACTGGAAAAGCAACGCCGTCCGCCACCTTCATGGATATGTTCTTCATTTTGACGTGTAGCTCGCAGCTAGTGTTCTCCGTGATGTCATCCACGGGGTATCTACCCAGCATTCCGTCGTCCGGGCGGAACCCACGCTGCTTCTCGGCATGGATGGGGCGGTGCTATCCAATGCCGGATCATTCGCTAGCTGCTGCAGCTGCCGAGACCCCTTTGCCGGGTAAGTGAGTCGATCTGCTCCTGCCGCTGGAATTTGACTACCAATTCCGCTTGACTTGCTTCTAGGCCTTGAAGGCGTTCATAGTCCCGCTTCCTCTGCTCCTCCTCCATCTTCCTCTTCTTCTCCTCCGCAATCTTCTTTCGCACGGGTTACGTAGTCGGTGTTCCAGTCTGAAAACCCCTCATACCACGGAATAGCGCCCTTGCCTCGTGTCCTTCCGGGTGTTCAGGATTTCCCGTGGCACGCGTAAGCTCGTCGTTCTCTCTGTTGGGCTGGAACACCCCGATCGTGCCTCTTCTATTGCAACAAGTATCGCATCGTCGGCTCCCTTCAGACTTGCCCTCATCGAAACATTATGCATCTTGGGTCCAATTCCCCCATGCGCATAGAACCAAGTCCACGACCACAGGGGGCATCTCTTAGTAACCGGAGTGGCTTTGCATCCTCCATCTCTTTCTCGGACTTATCCCACTTAGGCATTGCCACCGCATAGCCACCGCCCCGACTTATGGAACTTATCCTTTTTTTCGGTATTCTTCTTGTTTATTCTCGACTGTTCCTTAGCTAATTCCGAATCCTTGAATTTCACGAAATCGTCCCAATGAGCACGTTGGCTCTCTAGTGTTCCCTCGAATACTGGAGTCTTCCTTCCTCCCTTGACGTACTTGTCCCATTCACGATTCTTGTGGTTCTTGAATGCAACCGCCATCTTCCTAAGAGCAGCGTCCTTAACTTTCTCGCACATCCGCTTCGTGAAATGATCCGGTAGGGTGAAATGTTCCATGAGAGTATCCCAAAGCAGATCTTTTTGATTCTTGTCGACAAAAGTAACATCTGGACGTGGAGCAGCGTCCTCTTTGCCTTTTTGTCCTTTGTCTTTTGCTGGCTCTCTCCATTCTTGAAGGGAGATCGGGAGTTGGGTCCGTCACAAGAACTCCGCACTGACGAATGAACTTGTCCGCAATCTTCTTAGGCGCTAATGGTTCTCCATTAGGTCTGACTGCCTCGATATTGTACTTTACGCCCTCCTTCAACTTTTTGTTCGGGCCTCGTTTCGTCCTTTAGCACGAAGATTTGCTCGATCCGGATGGCTGAAAGAACAAAAGATCGATTCGTTAATATATCTTCAAGTCATTTAAAACATGTGATGATCACGGATACCTGCTTATATAAATATATATACCTCGCCGGTCTTTGTTGTTTCAGGATCAACATGTTCTTCGTCATCGTCATAATCGTAGTTCATGACTTCATCAATTCGGTCATCACGATCGAATATCATATCACCCTCTCCGGTGTTGTTTAGAAATTCGGAGCCGTCATAATCTTCTTCATTACGATTATCATCGGCCCGGCGTATCATTTCGAACATGGTCTGTTCTCCCTCTCTGTCGGTATTATGCATCATAGCTTTTATTTAACTAATTCAAAAGAAATATAAAACAATTTAGTATTCAAATTACATCGTCTCGAATAATAGATATAATCTCGAATACTTCATCTAGAATAATAGATATAATCTCGAATACATCGTCTCGAATAATATATAATATTGAATAGTACATCACTTGCTAGCTAATTAAAGATCGAATACTACAGAAGAATCTAGGACAATCGCGTTTCCTTCGTCGCGGGCGGTGGACACCCAATGAGAAGGAACCCTCACGGGATCATAGCTGAAGTGAGATCCACGAAGATATCGCCGGTATTGGAGAACCTGCCGCCCTCTAACGCAACCATGTAGCGATGGGCGTGCTCGTCCTCCTCCACGACACTGACAGCGTACCTCCTCCGGCGGGGCAGTCCCTCCGCACCGAAACTGGCCCACGCGAACGCCACCACACGAGATCGTGGTCGACGACGGGACCCAGGCCGGTTCCTCATCAAGCGGCGCGCCCCTCGAGCAGCACCTCCGTGCCAGCCAGGCGGAGCCCAGTCCGGACATGGGTCGGCTGGGCGTCGTCATGACGGGTCGACGGCGAGGATGCGGGCGGACATCGTCGAGAACAAATACTAGCTATATGCCATAAAAAGTAATATTTTTTTAATGATTGGATTTTGATAACTAAAATTTCTAACATTTCTACTATTTCAAAAATCTATATACTATTTCATACTAATTAAGCATCTAACACTAAAAACAGAAAAACAATTTCTATACATCCATTAAAAAACAGAAAAACAACAGTATATAAAAAATTCCATACTAATTAAACACTAATTATATCCATCTAACATGCATTCATACATATATACTAGTGAATAAACAATAATCTAAAAAATCTAAACTAATTAAACATACAAAATACGTATATACTAATATATACATGCATTCATACATATATACGTGTATGTGTGTGTGTGTTCATCATGCTTGTGTGTGTGTGTATGGGCTCGGGGAGGCGGCGCCCATGGTGGCCGGGCGAGGGAGAGGGGTTAGAGGGGAGAGCTCACAGTGCGACGGCAGGCGACGGTCGGGGGCAGCGACGGGCCGTGGCGTGTGTGGGCGGCGACGCAGGACGGCGCGACGGACGGGACGGGCGGCGGCGGAAACGAGGGCGGCGACGGCGACGGGGACGGGGGCGGCGACGGGGACGGGGGCGGCGACGGCGACGGGGTCGGTGACGGCGTCGATCGATCGGGTCGGGCGGTTCAATGGGGAAACGAAGGAAGAAACAGAGCGAGAATGAAATTTTTCAAAGTGTTGTATATATAGAAGGCACCTTTAGTACCGGTTGGAGCCACCAACCGGTACTAAAGGTCTGTTTTGGCCAATAGCGGTGAGCGACCCCCTTTAGTACGGGTGGTGGCACAAACTGGTACTAAAGGCCCCCCTTTAGTACCGGTTTGTGCCACGACCGGTACTAAAGAAATCTTATTAGCGCAGTCTTGATCTTGACAAGTTTAGTCCCACCTCGCTAGCCGAGGCGACCACACTGGTTTATAAACCCCGTGCGGTCGCTCTCGAGCTCCTCTCCAAAGCAGGCCCTCACGGGCCTACGTGTTCTTTGCTGCCTGTGGGCCCCACTTGGCCTTCTTGGGCCTGCATCCACAGCCCTACAACAGGTTGGGTTTCTAGTCGTATGCAGGCCGCTCTGGCCTAGTAGGCGGTCTTTATTTTATTTTATTTTTGCTTTATTTATTTTTGTGTTGTTTTTTTGTGTATTTAGAGTTTCTTTGTGAATATTTTGTTTTCGGTACTAAAATTTACAAACTTTCTTTTAGTGCCCGTTGTTTTTATATTTGAATAGTTTAAATTTTGAATTATTTGAAATTAGTGTGAATCACTAGTTTGTGAATAATTTAACTTTAAAAATCAGTAAAGGCATGAAAGAATTTGTTTGCACATAAAATTTCTTGGGTTTCAAATGCCAAAACACATAACTACCCTAACTATTACAGAGATTCCCCTGCGGGTGTGAAACATGAGAAGAAAGTGATGATAGTGAAGCCGATCACATCCCGGATCTTTGGGTGTGAAACTTTTTCTTCGCGTGTGTCCCTTTGCGCCGTAACCATGGAAAATCTTCATCATTTAACGGGATGCTCGGGTCAATATTCACTGTGAATGGAGCAATTTCATCAAACTTTTCATAATCTTCTG
Source organism: Aegilops bicornis (assembly GCA_021605145.1). Classification (NCBI taxonomy): domain Eukaryota; kingdom Viridiplantae; phylum Streptophyta; class Magnoliopsida; order Poales; family Poaceae; genus Aegilops; species Aegilops bicornis. Next base: position 706,816,417 of record CM038672.1, read on the forward strand.
ACTTGTCTGTCTTGTCATCCACTCCCACGATATTTCTCTTCCCAGAAAGAACTATGTGCCGCTTTGGCTCATCGTACGATGCATTCTCTTCCTTATCTTTTCTTTTTCTTGGCTTGGTAGACATGTCCTTCACATAGAAAACCTGTGCCACATCATTGGCTAGGACGAATGGTCTGTGCGCATACATAAGATTGTTGAGATCCACTTTGTTGTCATTCCGCATCATGCGGGTCTTCCGTTACTCCGCCTCGTGTCATATTGACCCATTTGCACCGAAACAAAGGGACCTTTAAACCACGTCGATAGTCAAGTTCCCATATGTCCTGTATATAACCATAATATGTTTCCTTTGTCGTCTTGGTTTCTGCATCAAAGCGGACACCACTGTTTTGGTTGGTGCTCTTCTTATCTTTGGCGATCGTGTAAAATGTATTACCATTTATCTCGTACCCTTTGAAAGTTATTATATTCGAAGATGGTAACTGGGACAGCAAGTACAGGTCATCTTCAATAGAGGTGTCATGCATGGTACGTGTATGCGCAACCAGCTGGCGAAACTCCTGGTTTGTTCACGTGTAATCCAGTCATCGAGACCGCTCCGGGTGTTTGGAGCGTAGCAAATTCTTGTGCTCATCCATATCTGAAGCCACCAAGGCGGAATTCTGTAGAAGCGTAGTGTGCTTCGGTGAGAGAATGTCCGTCCATACATATTATTTGTTCCCCTCCTAGCGTGCCTTTTCCATCCAGTCTGCCCTTATGCCGCGATTCAGGAACACCAATCGGCTTAAGGTCAGGAATAAAGTCAATACAAAACTCAATGACCTCCTCATTTTGATGGCCCTTGGAGATGCTTCCTTACGGCCTAGCACGGTTATGAACATATTTCTTTAAGACTCCCATGAACCTCTCAAAGGGAACATATTGTGTAGAAATACAGGACCCAAAGCGTTAATCTCTTCAAGCATAGGTGAACTAGGGCGTGCGTCATGATGTTGAAGAAGGATGGTGGGAACACCAACTCGAATCGACAAGGCATTGCACCAAATCATTACGTAACCTTGGTATGATTTACGGATCGATTACCTTACGAGAGATTGCATTGAGAAATGCACATAGCTTCACAATGGCTAATCGAGCGTTTTCGGTAGAAGCCCCTCAATGCAACCGGAAGCAGTTGCGTCATAATCACGTGGCAGTCATGAGACTTTAGGTTCGGAACTTTTTCTCTGCCATGTTTATTATTCCCTTTATATTCGACGAGAAGCCGACGGTACCTTAATACTGAGCAGGCATTCAAAGAAGATTTCCTTCTCTTCTTTGGTAAGAGCGTAGCTTGCATGACCCTGATATATGCCGTCTTCTCCGTGCATACGTTGCTGGTCCTCCCGTGCCTCAGGTATATCTTTTCTCTTCCCATACACGCCCAAGAAGCCAAGCAGGGTCACGCAAAGATTCTTCGTCACGTGCATCACGTCGATTGCGGAGCGGACCTCTAGGTCTTTCCAATATGGCAGGTCCCAAAATATAGATTTCTTCTTCCACATGGGTGCGCGTCCGTCGGCGTCCTTTGGAACAGGTTGTCCGCCAGACCCTTTCCAAATATCACCTTCAAATCCTTGACCATATCATGTACATCAGCACCAAAGACGATGGCGAGGCTTCATTCCGTGATCCGCCTCACCTTTGAAATGCTTCCCTTTCTTTCTTACGGGATGCTCGCTCGGAAGAAATCGACGATGTCCTGTACACATTCTTCATACAACTATTCAAATATATACTTGTCGGTATCATCCAAACAGTGCGTGCATCCGCGGTATCCCTTGTTTGTCCGTCACGAAAGGTTACTGAGAGCAGGCCAATCATTGATGGTCACGAACAGCAACGCCTTTAGGTCAAACCCCCATGTGCTCATCCCACGCACGTACACCTGTTCCATTCCACAGTTGTAAGAGTTCTTCAACTAATGGCCTTAGGTACACATCAATGTCGTTGCCGGGTTGCTTAGGGCCTTGGATGAGCACTGGCATCATAATGAACTTCCGCTTCATGCACAACCAAGGAGGAAGGTTATACAAACATAGAGTCACAGACCAGGTGCTATGGTTGCTGCTCTGCTCCCCAATAGGATTAATGCCATCTGCGCTTAGACCAAACCATACGCTCCTTGCATCATCTGCAAACTCCTTCCCGTACTTTCTTTCGATTTTTCTCCACTGCGACCTGTCAGCTGGTACTCTCAACTTTCCGTCTTTCTTACGGTCTTCTCTGTGCCATCGCATCGCCTTGGCATGCTCTTTGTTTTGGAACAAACGTTTCAACCGTGGTATTTTAGGAGAATACCACATCACCTTGGCAGGAATCTTCTTCCCGGGCGCTCGCCCTCGACATCACCATGCTCATCGCGGCTGATCTTATAGCGCAATGCACCACATACCGGCAAGCGTTCAAATCCTCGTACTCACCGCGGTAGAGGATGCAATCATTAGGGCATGCATGTATCTTACGCACCTCTAACCCTAGAGGGCAGACAGCCTTCTTTGCTTCAGACGTACTCTCGGGCAATTCGTTGTCCTTTGGAAGCATATCCTTTATCATTACCAGCAACTTTCCAAATCCCTTGTCGATACACCATTCTACGCCTTCCATTGCAGCAATTCCAGTGTGGTGCCCAGCTTTTTCTTGTCACCTCACGCAATTCGGGTACAACAATTTTTGTGATCCTCTAACATGCGCTGCAACTTCTTCTTCTCCAAATCACTTGCGCAGTTTCTCTTTGCATCGGCAATGGCCCGACCTAGATCATCAACGGGCTCATCCGATGCCTCTTCTTCAGCTTCTTCCCGCATTGCCGCCCAGCTTCTTCCCGCATTACCGGCTCAGCTTCTTCCCCATTGTTGTATCATCGTATTCAGGGAACCCATGGCGGGATAGCTGTCGTCGTCCTCTTCTTCTTCATTGTCTTCCATCATAACCCCTCTTTCTCCGTGCTTGGTCCAAACATTATAGTGGGGCATGAAACCGGACTCAAACAGTGGACGTGAATGGTTCTTGGCGTAGAGTAATTGCGACCATTCTTACAGCCAGCACATGGACAAGGCATAAAACCATCCGCCCGCTTGTTTGCCTCGATGCATAGCGAGAAAAAGTATGCACGCCCTCAACGAATCGGGAGAGCATTGGTCATCGATACATCCATTGCCGGCTCATCTTCATTACACAACACCGAATAGACCAAATTAATACAAGTTCATACAACACTTAAATGCAACAAACAAATAACTCTCTAGCTAAAGCATTTAAATGCAACAACAAATGCGATCAAGATCGCAACTAAGGTAACAATTGATCCAACAGCATAATGATACCAAGCCTCACTATCGATGGCATATTTTCTAATCTTTCTAATCTTCAAGCGCATTTTCTCCATCTTGATCTTGTGATCATCGCATTTACATCGGCAACATGCAACTCCAATTCCATCTTCTCCCCTCAATTCTTTTCAATTTTTCTTTCAAGTACTCGTTTTCTTTCAACTAAATTTAACCTCTCGACAATAGGGTCGGTTGGAATTTCCAGTTCACATACCTCCTAGATAAAAATATCTATGTCAACTTGATGGGCATAATTTGTCATAAACACGAAATGCAACAAATAGTTTTAAAAGAGAATATACCACATCCGAATCATAACAAGGACGAGGGCCGACGGGACGGATATCAAAACCATGGCACTATGTATAACAAACAACGTACGGGTAAGATAATTATTATACGAGTAACTATATATCCAAATCACACAAACATCAATTTTTTATATAAAATTTCATGGAATAAGAGGCTCACCACAAGGTGGTGCCGGTGACGGGACGGTGCTTGAGCGATCGGCGGTGGTTCTGACAGAGATTTAGAAGGCACTAAGTAAACCACACCTACATATGCAAACTAAGTGTTATTTTGACCTCAAATTGCATATAAATCAAATAATACCACATATAATTCCTCCCAAATTACTAAAACCCACAATTAATCACTATATAAACCAATGCAAGAGCTAATCTAGCAATGAGAGATGAAAGGACAAAGTTGCTAACCTTGATGATCATTTGAATGGATGAGGGCCTGCAAATCTTGACAAATTTGGAGCAAATTTTGTGATGAACTCGAGAGGAAGAAGGGAAGAACAGAGGAGAGGGAGAGGGGAAAGGGAGAAGAGCAGAGTGCGGGTGGACGAAGGATTTATATAGGACGACATTTAGTACCGGTTCGTGCCACGAACCGATACTAAAGGTGCTGGAAGGGCCCCATTCTGACAACATCCTGCCACCACTTTCATTAGTACCGGTTCGTGGCACGAACCGGTGCTAAAGGTTTGCCACGAACCGGTACTAAAGAGCTCCTCCCGGCTAGCCGTTGGAACCGGCACTAATGGCCACATTAGTGCCGGTTCTGTTACAAACCGGGACTAATGTGTCTCACATTTGACCCTTTTTCTACTAGTGTGGGGCGCCCCCCCCACCCTAGGGTTTCCAACCCTAGGCGCAGGGGGGCCCAAGTGGGGGGCGCACCAGCCCACCAGGGGCTGGTTCCCTCCCACTTCAGCCCACGGGGCCCTCCGGGATAGGTGGCCCCACCCGGTGGACCTCGGGACCCTTCCGGTGGTCCCGGTACAATACCGTAACCCCGAAATTCTCCCGATGGCGAAATAGCACTTCCTATATATAATACTATACCTCCGGACCATTCCTGGACTCCTTGTGACGTCCGGGATCTCATCCTGGACTCCTAAAAACAATAGGTTTGCTGCATACTCATATTCATACAACCCTAAGCGCCACCGAACCTTATGTGTAGACCCTACGGGTTCGGGAGACATGCGAACATGACCGAGAAGGCTCTCCGTCAATAACCAACAGCGGGATCTGGATACCCATGTTGGCTCCCACATACTCCTCGATGATCTCATCGGATGAACCACGATGTCGAGGATTCAATTAATCCCGTATTCAATTCCCTTTGTCAATCGGTACGTTACTTGCCGAGACTCGATCGTCGGTATCCCAATACCTCGTTCAGTCTCGTTACCGGCAAGTCACTTTACTCGTACCGTAATGCATGATCCTGTGACCAGACACTTGGTCACTTTGAGCTCATTATGATGATGCACTACCGAGTGGGCCTAGTGATACCTCTCCGTAATACGGAGTGACAAATCCCAGTCTCGATCCGTGTCAACCCAATAGACACTTTTGGAGATACCTGTAGTGCACCTTTATAGTCACCCAGTTACGTTGTGACGCTTGGTACACCCAAAGCACTCTTACGGTATCCGGGAGTTACACGATCTCATGGTCTAAGGAAGAGATACTTGACATTGGAAAAGCTCTAGCAAAACGAACTACACGATCTTGTGCTATGCTTAGGATTGGGTCTTGTCCATCACATCATTCTCCCAATGATGTGATCCCGTTATCAATGACATCCAATGTCCATAGTCAGGAAACCATGACTATCTATTGATCAACGAGCTAGTCAACTAGAGGCTCACTAGGGACATATTGTGGTCTATGTATTCACACGTGTATTACGATTTCCGGATAATACAATTATAGCATGAATAAAAGACAATTATCATGAACAAGGAAATATAATAATAATCCTTTTATTATTGCCTCTAGGGCATATTTCCAACAAGATTAAGTATGAAGAGGAAGATACTGCCTTAACTGATGAGCACCGAGTTGTTCAGGCGCATTGCAGAGAAACTAGTGAGCCATGACCGATTTTTTCAGCAAAGGAGAAATGCCGCCGGAGAGCTCGGGCATAGCACCTTTCAGAAGATGACGGCCGCTTTGCGTATGTTGGCGTACGTATCCCTACCGATCTAGTTGATGATCACTTGGCCACGGGTGAGAGTCAAGCCATCATGTGTGTCAAGCGCTTCGCAGTCGGAATTGTGCAAGTGTTTGGCCAGGAGTAATTGAGATCTTCCAGTGTTGAAGACGCCGCAAGGCTATTGGAGATGAACAAAGCTCGTGGCTTCCAAGGTATGCTTGGCTCAATAGATTGCATGCATTGGAGTTGGAAGAGTTGTCCTAAGGCATGGCATGGGCAATTCCACGACCAAAAAAAGGGTTCCACTATAATCCTTGAAGCGGTGGCCGATCAGGAGACTTGGATTTGGCATGCTTTTTTTGAAATGCCTGGATCTTTGAATGACATCAACATTGTCAACCAGTCACCACTGATGAATACAATTGCAAATGGTGAACTGCCACCGGTGTAGTTTGTAGCAAATGGTGAACTACCCAAAGTGGCAAACATTTGTGAAGCCGTTGAAAAAACAGGAAGGTAAGAAAAATCTTGATTTCCACAATGCTCAGGTTGTGGCTAGAAAATATGTGGAGAGAGCTTTTGGGATTTTGCAAGCCCAATTTGCTATTGTGAGAGGACCAACTAGATTTTGGGATCAAAAGATGCTTTGGTATATCATGCACGCTTGTGTGATCATGCACAACATGATCATCGAGAATGAGCGTGATCAAGATTTAGACTACTCTCACTATGAGCTCTTGGGACATCCCGTGCGAGTGCAGCGGAGGGCTGAAAGGTTGCCCGTTTTGTTGCCTCCTATCATGCAATTCGACGTCCCGCGAATGATGATCTTCAGAAGGATCTCATTGAGAAGTGGTGGGCATGGAATGGCCGACAAAGAGCATCATGATTTGTGTGTTTGATATTGTATTGTTGAACTATTTGTTGTATTGAAAGATAAACTATTTGTTTGAGTTGTAATAACGAAATTGAACTATTTTTGTTGATTTATTTTGTTTGTGTTTGATCTTTTTGCTTGTGTTTGGAGCGCATATGTTGTTTGTGCGAGAGCGCGTGCGCTGCATTTTAGCGTGCCTGCTAGAGCTACACGCGCGCGCTGCATTTTCCTGCGGCCGCTGGAGCTAGCGCTGGTCGGCCGCCGCGCCAAAACAGGCGATCGGCATGCTGCAAACATATTTTTAGCGCGCCGCGCGTTGGGCAGCTGTTGGAGATGCTCTTACATATACGTATTTTCGGAGCTCTCTGCATATGCATCTTATTTGTTATTGTTGCTTCGATATATAATGTACCTATGTAAAAATCAATAAAATAAAATGCACTTTATTTCCTCACAACTGGAAAATTCGTTTTTTTTCAATGAAGGTCCATCCCCGGCCTCTGCATCAAGCGATGCACAAAACCATTTGTATTTGCCGAGTGTCGGCGTCTTTGTGGGATGCATTTCGTATTTGCCGAGTGTTGACGTCTTTGTGGAGTGCATTTCATCGGACACTCGACAAACAAGGTCTTTTCCTAGTACCATGCACGGGCTGTGCTCTCGTCGCTTACTCTCTTACACGTATAGTTTTTGGATTCACTCAACACGGGAAACAGAAAACATACCGCTGTGGAGTTGGTGGAACTTGTTACTTTACTGTATCACGCGTTGTTGCGTTGGAGTGCAACCATGCATCTCTCTCTCCCTCTCGGTTGGCCACAAATCGGGAATCCGTCCGTTTTGTGACCAAAATAATTCATTGCACTTAGCGGACACTTTTGTGTGTCATCGTCTCCTTCAATTCCTATGAGCATTCAACTATTCCTATTCCTATGAGCACGAGAGCTGGTGGTGGGAAGCAAGCAGCATGGCACCCATGTGCCAAACACACACGGTGATGGAGGTGAGGGTCCTAGCTAGCTACTGTAGTAACGTGGTAGCGACTGATCGACGACTTGACAAAACCAAACAAGTGTCACGCTCACGCGGACACATACACATACACGTGACTCATCAGTGCACTCTCTCTATCTCTTCTCCCTGGCTAGCGTAGCAGCGAAATATGATGAAAACCTACGTATGCTGCCGATCGTCACGAGGAGCAATGAGAAAGGAAGAGAGCAGCTGCATGTATATACATATCGTTTCCTGTTGTTGCTGAGACCTCATGGAGTAACAATATCGGTCTCCATCCAATCGATGCCACAAGACCGACCGAGCCACCCACACGCTGTAAGAGAGAGCAAAGCACTTGCACTTGGTTCTCTTCTCTCTCGCCCACCCCACCAGGAGGAGCATATATAGGTTGACAGACTGAGGGGGCCATGGCCAGGGGCATCATCGACTAGGCCGCCGACCCGCTCCCGTGCCTCCTCGTGGCTTTCTTCCACCTGGCCTTCCTCGACGGTAGGCACGACGACGCACTGCTGCGCCGGCGCCTCGGCGCCCGGCGCCGGCTCGCCCTCCGCACCTGCCTGCTGGCCGCCGTCGCTCGCGGCAGCCAATGGAGGAGGAGGAGGGACGGCGATCATGCTCAGCGGGCCTTCCGGCGGTGCGCCTCGCTCCGCACCAGTCCGGCGGTGGGGTTCCTCTTCCTCCTCTGCCAGTTCAAGGCCAACGGAGACCGGATGCGGGTGCTGCAGGTCCGCGGCCTGCTGCTCCTCGCCTTCGGCGTCATGGCGTACAACTGCTTCCCCGCTCTCGACGCCGCCGCCGACAAGGTGTTCGGCGAGGGCTTCGCCTCCTGCTTCGGTGGTTCCGTTCGCTTTGGGTGCGCGCTCTTGGCCGCCGCCACGCACTTCCCCTTCGCACGGGCAGCCATCTTCCCCCTAAAAAATTCATGTTTAGATAACCCCTAAAAAATGGATGTTCAAAGCACATGTTTAGATAACCCCTAAAAGAATCAGCTCAAAAATCGAAATACACATCGAGAAACAAAAAAGAGAAACCCGTCATAAATAGTGTCAAAAGAAGAAAAAAAGCTGGAATGACACTATTAATTCATATCTGAAATTGTCTTTTTTGGTTCTCTGTGTGTATTTAGAATTTTGATCTGAAATTCTTTAGGGGTTATCTAAACCATGATTTTTTTCAGGAATGTTTAAATTTGAATTTTTTTCCAACTCTGCAGCATGGGAGCATGTGAGTGTTTTTGTTTTGCGGGGTAGCATGTGATGTGAGTGTAGATATGACTGGATATTTTCCTACGGAGCCCATGCATGGCCACGCTCCCACGTACGGCGTGATCGCATGTCCTGTTGTAATGTACTGTACGTGTCAGCTAGCGTCTGACTTGTAATGTACTACTGTGCTGCACACAGTCGCACTACTGGACTTGTTTACCTTTTATTTTTTTCATCATGCTCGCTCCTTCCTATGAGAGGAGCATGTGGATGTGGGAGCTGCGTCGCTGCTGGGACGCAGCATGGCGAGCGATCACGGAGCAGCTGCGACCCATGTGCCAAACACACAGAGGTGAGTGTGAACTTACTGTACGTGTCAGCTAGCTAGCTAGCGTCTGACCTGACAAAACCAAAACCAAACAAGCGTGGTCACGCGGACGTACCCACGTATATGTAACTCTCATGCATTCATGCAGTGTACCCTGCAGTGCAGTGTAGCACAAGAGATAAAAAGATGATGAAAACGTATGATGTTGGACGCTCTTCTCTCCCTCACCCTTTCGTGTAGTAGCAGAGCTAGCATACCATGCTACGGAGGAGGAGAGGAGGAGGGACGACGATCATGCTCTGCTGGCTGCTCGCCGTGCGCCTAGCGGCCTTCTCCTGCTTCCTCGCCATCGACGCCGTCGCCCACAGGCTCCTCGCACAGGGTTTCAGCAACATAGCCACCGAGGCGCTCGGGCTCCTCTGCCCCATGCCGGCCTAGCTACCCCGTCATGGGGCCATGCGGCAGTGGCAGGCGCGCCGCCTGCCGGAGGTGCGTCTTCCTCCGCAACATGCCGCGGCGGCGCTCCTCCTCAGCCTCTGCATGCTCAAGGCAGGCGTCTACGCCCCCGGAGGTGCCATCGTGCGCGTCGTCCGCTGGAACCGGGCGCAGGTCCGTGGCCTGCTGCTGCTCGCCTTGGGCTTCAGCCTTCATGGCAACCAACTGCTTCCTCGCTCTCGAGGCCGCCGCCGAGGAGGTCCTCGGCGAGGGGTTCGTCTCCTGCTTCGGTGGTTTCGTTCCCGCTGGGTGCGCGCTCTTGGCCGCTGCCACGCACCTCCCCTTGGAACGGGCAGCCATCTCTGCTTCCGGGTGTAGATCGAGAGCACTAGTTGTTAACTCACTGGCCGGCGCCCGGCGGAGTAGTAAGCATTGTGGGACTCCAAAGTTGGTGTCTGGCGTTGGACCTGCTCGACAGATCGAGATCAACATGCATGGGTGGGTTAGTGTGTGCGTGCAAGCTAATAATTATGCTAGGAAATTAACCCCTTTTTTTGTATTGAAGCTACTCGTACTAGCTAGCTACTACTCCCTCTATAAACTAATATAAGAGCGCTTAGATAACTAAAGTAGTGATCTAAACACTCTTATATTAGTTTACGAAGGGAGTACTATATAATGTGTGCAAAAATGCTACATCTACGTAAAGCATTACCAAGCCTTACGCAATCTCTCTATAACTAATCTCTTCGCCCCTGATTTCAACTGGGTGGGGCCTCTCGCTAATTTCCTCCAAACAAAAACTGCCATCTCAGCTCCTACCCTATGAACGCACACGCGCACACCCTACCCCTATGAGCACCTTCGAGAGACTGAGCCGGCATATCATCTTGAAATTTACGAAGTCACCGTAGGCACTTCGTCGACGGCGGAAACGTCTCCTCCCACCGAATGCGCATCATCGGAAATCCTGAAATAAATCCAGAAATAAATGCGAGCACCAGGATTTGAACCCTGGTGGGCTGGAGATACCACAGTCCCTCTAACCATCCAACAACAGGTTGGTTCGCGTCGCCAGTAGTGTTTAAAGTGTACGCGTGGGCGTGTCATGTACCTATGGCTGCCGTGTGTTCCTCAGCGTATGTTCATGGGTTTTGTGCTTCTGTGTTTCTTGTTTTGTGTGCATGCACGCTATGTGCGCGTGGGCGTGCTGTTGGAAATATGCCCTAGAGGCAATAATAAAATGGTTATTATTATATTTCCTTGTTCATGATAATTGTCTATTGTTCATGCTATAATTGTGTTATCCGAAAATCGTAATACATGTGTGAATACATAGACCACAACATGTCCCTAGTGAGCCTCTAGTTGACTAGCTCGTTGATCAATGGATGGTTACGGTTTCCTGACCATGGACATTGGATGTCATTGATAACGGGATCACATCATTGGGAGAATGATGTGATGGACAAGACCCAATCCTAAGCATAGCACAAGATCGTGTAGTTCGTTTGCTAGAGCTTTTCTAAATGTCAAGTATCAGTTCCTTAGACCATGGGATTGTGTAACTCCCGGATACCGTAGGAGTGCTTTGGGTGTACCAAACGTCACAACGTAACTGGGTGACTATAAAGGTGCACTACATGTATCTCCGAAAGTGTCTGTTGGGTTGGCACGAATCGAGACTAGGATTTGTCACTCCGTATGACGGAGAGGTATCTCTGGGCCCACTCGATAATGCATCATCATAATGAGCTCAATGTGACCAAGTAGTTGGTCACGGGATCATGCATTACGATACGAGTAAAGTGACTTGCCGGTAACGAGATTGAACGAGGTATTGGGATACCGGCGATCGAATCTCGGGCAAGTAACGTACCGATTGACAAAGGGAATTGTATACGGGATTGCTTGAATCCTTGACATCGTGGTTCATCCGATGAGATCATCGTGGAACATGTGGGAGCCAACAAGGGTATCCAGATCACGCTGTTGGTTATTGGCCGGGGAGCTGTCTCGGTCATGTCTGCATGATTCCCGAACCCGTAGGGTCTACACACTTAAGGTTCGGTGACGCTAGGGTTATTAGGACGACTTGTAAGTGATTACCGAATGTTGTTCGGAGTCCTGGATGAGATCCCCGACATCAGAGGAGTTCCGGATGGACTGGAGGTGAAGATTTATATATGGGAAGTTGTCATACGGTCACAGGAAAAGTTCGGGGGCATATCGGTATTGTACCGGGGCCACTAGAGGGGTTCCGGGGGTCCACCGGGAGGGGCCACCTCTCTCGGAGGGCCTCATGGGCCGTAGTGGGCAGGGAACCAACCCCTGGAGGGCTGGGCGCACCGCCCCCCTCTAGATCTCATCTAGAGGGGGCCGGCCCCCTTCCTCCTCCTCCTATAAATAGAGGGACGAGGGGAGGGATGAACACACACCTCCAAGGCGCATTCCCTCCCCTCCCCAACACCTCTCCTCCTCCGATAAGAGCTTGGTGAAGCCATGCCGGAGTACTGCCGCCCCATCACCACCACGCCGTCATGCTGCTGTTGGAGCCCTCTTCCTCAACCTCTCCCTCCTCCTTGCTGGATCAAGGCGCGGGAGACGTCTCCACTCCGTACGTGTGTTGAACGCGGATGTGCCGTCCGTTCGGCGCTAGGATCATCGGTGATTTGGATCACGACGAGTACGACTCCATCAACCCCGTTCTCTTGAACACTTCCGCTCGCGATCTACAAGGGTGTGTAGATGCACTCCTATCTCTCTCGTTGCTAGATGACTCCATAGATTGATCTTGGTGATGTGTAGAAAATTTTAAATTTCTGCTACGATCCCCAACACGTGCCCGGTATGTGTTCATCCCCAAATTTAAGGACGTGTTTGTTACCTGCATTGTTTTTAACACTTTACATACTTAGACCCATTTGAGCTAATGCAGACAAAAAAATAACATCTGCATGTTGATTGGTTGTCTGCATTGCATCAAGACCTAGATAGTGACATGTTGTTTGGCTGCATGTATTTATGCTTCAGGGTGAGCAGATGCAAAGCACAGCTGTTTGATTGCGTGCAAGTAAATGTTATGCTCACCTCTTTCAAATGCGGTGACCTTACCACCCCTAGCGGAACCTGGATGCTCATATTGGCTCCTACATATTCTACGAAGATCTTTATCGGTCAAACCGCATAACAACATGCGTTGTTCCCTTTGTCATTGGTATGTTACTTGCCCGAGATTCGATCGTCGGTATCATATACCTAGTTCAATCTCGTTATCGGTAAGTCTCTTTACTCGTTCCGTAATACTTCATCCCACAACTAACTCATTAGTCACATTGCTTGCAAGGCTTATAGTGATGATCATTACCGAGAGGGCCCAGAGATAGCTCTCCAAAACTCGGAGTGACAAATCCTAATTTCGATCTATGCCAACCCAACAAATACCTTCGGAGACACCTGTAGAGCATCTTTATAATCACCCATTTACGTTGTGACGTTTGATACCACACAAAGTGTTCCTCCGGTAGTCGGGCGTTGCATAATCTCATAGTCTGAGGAACATGTATAAGTCATGAAGAAAGTAGTAGCAATGAAACTGTAAGGATCATAATACTAAGGTAACGAATGGGTCTTGTCCATCACATCGTTCTTCTAATGATGTGATCCCATTCATCAAATGACAACACATGTCTATGGTTAGGAATGTTGGGGAACGTTGCAGAAAATTAAAATTTTTCCTACGGTTTCACCAAGATCCATCTATGAGTTCATCTAAGCAACGAGTCATGGGAGAGAGATTGCATCTACATACCACTTGTAGATCGCGTGCGGAAGCGTTCACTAGAACGTGGATGACGGAGTCGTACTCGCCGTGATCCAAATCACCGATGACCGAGTGCCGAACGGACGGCACCTCCGCGTTCAACACACGTACGGGACGGGAGACGTCTCCTCCTTCTTGATCCAGCAAGGGGAAGGAGAGGTTGATGATGATGGCTCCAGCAGCAGCACAACGGCGTGGTGGTGGTGGAGCAGCAGCACTCCGGCAGGGCTTCGCCAAGCACGTGACGGAGGAGGAAGAGGTGTAGCAGGGGGAGGTGAAGGAAATATGCCCTAGAGGCAATAATAAAGTTATTATTTATTTCCTTATATCATGATAAATGTTTATTATTCATGCTAGAATTGTATTAACCGGAAACATAATACATGTGTGAATACATAGACAAACAGAGTGTCACTAGTATGCCTCTACTAGACTAGCTCATTAATCAAAGATGGTTGTGTTTCCTAACCATAGACATGTGTTGTCATTTGATTAATGGGATCACCTCATTAGGAGAATGATGTGACTGACATGACCCATTCTGTTAGCTTAGCACTCGATCGTTTAGTATATTGTTATTGCTTTCTTCATGACCTATACATGTTCCTGTAAACTATGAGATTATGCAACTCCTGCCACCGGAGGAACACTTTGGTACTACCAAACGTCACAACGAATCGGGTGATTATAAAGGAGTACTACAGGTGTGTCTCCAAAGGTACTTGTTGGGTTGGCGTATTTCGAGATTAGGTTTTGTCACTCCGATTGTCGGAGAGGTATCTCTGGGCCTTCTCGGTAATACACATCACATAAGCCTTGCAAGCATTACAACTAATGAGTTAGTTGTGAGATGATGTATTACGGAACGAGTAAAGAGACTTACAAGTAACGAGATTGAACTAGGTATTGGATACCGACGATCGAATCTCGGGTAAGTAACATACCGATGACAAAGGGAACAACGTATATCGTTATGCGGTTTGACCGATAAAGATATTCGTGGAATATGTAGGAACCAATATGGGCATCCAGGTTCTGCTGTTGGTTATTGACCGAGAATGGTTCTAGGTCATGTCTACATAGTTCTCGAACCCGTAGGGTCCGCACGCTTAACGTTTCGATGACAGTTCATTATGAGTTTATAAGTTTTGATGTACCAAAGGTTGTTCGGAGTCCCGGATGTGATCACGGACATGACGAGGAGTCTCGAAATGGTCGAGACATAAAGATTGATATATTGGAAGCCTATGTTTGGACTTCGGAAAGGTTTCGGATGAAAACAGGAAGTTACCGGAACACCGGGGTTTACGGAACCCCTGGGGTCAATGGGCCTTAATGGGCCATAGGGAGAAGAGGAAGGGCCGGCCAGGGGCAGGCCGCCCCCTCCCCTCTGGTCCGAATAGGACAAGGAGAGGGGGCGCGCCTTCTCTCTTCCCTCCCCAATCCTATTCCAACTAGGAAGGGGGGAGTCCTACTCTGTGGGAGTAGGACTCCTCCAGAGCGCTTGGGCTGGCCGCACCCCCCCTTGCTCCTTTATATACGGGGGCAGGGGGCACCCCAGGACACACAAGTTGATCTACGGATCGTTCCTTAGCCGTGTGCGGTGCCCCCCTCCACCATATTCCACTTCGGTCATATCGTCGCGGAGCTTAGGCGAAGCCCTGCACCGGAGAAGTCATATCGTCGCGGAGCTTAGGCGAAGCCCTGCGTCGGTGGAGCATCATCATCTTCACCACGCCGTCGTGCTGACGGAACTCATCCCCGACGCTTTGCTGGATCGGAGCCCGGGGATCGTCATCGAGCTGAACGTGTGCTGAACTCGGAGGTGCCGTGCGTTCGGTACTTGGATCGGTCGGATCGTGAAGACGACGACTACATCAACCGCGTTGTTATAACGCTTCCGCTTCGGTCTCACGAGGGTACGTGGACAGACACTCTCCCTCTCGTTGCTATGCCATCACCATGGTCCTGTGTGCGAGGGAAAATTTTGAAATTACTACGTTCCCCAACGGTGGCATCCGAGCCAGGTTTTATGCGTTGATGTCATATGCACGAGTAGAACACAAGTGAGTTGTGGGCGATATAAGTCATACTGCTTACCAGCATGTCATACTTTGGTTCGGGCGGTATTGTGAGATGAAGCGGCCCGGACCGACATTACGCCAGACGCTTACGCCGAGACTGGTTTCACCGCTTCAAGCACTAGTTCCTTAAAGGTGACCGCGGGTGTCGGTTTCTCTCACTTTAGTTGAACCGAGTGTGGCTACGCCCGGTCCTTGCGAAGGTTAAAACAGCACCAACTTGACAAACTATCGTTGTGGTTTTGATGCGTAGGTAAGAACGGTTCTTGCTCAGCCCGTAGCAGCCACGTAAAACTTGCAACAACAAAGTAGAGGACGTCTAACTTGTTTTTGCAGGGCATGTTGTGATGTGATGTGGTCAAGACATGATGCTATATTTTATTGTATGAGATGATCATGTTTTGTAACCGAGTTATCGGCAACTGGCAGGAGCCATATGGTTGTCGCTTTATTGTATGAAATGCAAAAGCCATGTAATTGCTTTACTTTATCACTAAGCAGTAGCGATAGTCGTAGAAGCAATAGTTGGCGAGACGACAACGATGCTACGATGGAGATCAAGGTGTCGCTACCGGTGAAGATGGTGATCATGGCGGTGCTTGGCGATGGAGATCACAAGCACAAGATGATGATGACCATATCATATCACTTATATTGATTGCATGTGATGTTTATCCTTTATGCATCTTATCTTGCTTTGATTGACGGTAGCATTATAAGATGATCTCTCATTAAAATTATCAAGAAGTGTTCTCCCTGAGTATGCACCGTTGCGAAAGTTCTTCGTCTTTGAGACACCACGTGATGATCGGGTGTGATAGGCTCTACGTTCAAATACAACGGGTGCAAAACAGTTGCGCACGCAGAATACTCAGGTTAAACTTGACGAGCCTAGCATATAACAGATATGGCCTCGGAACACGGAGACCGAAAGGTCGAACGTGAATCATATAGTAGATATGATCAACATAGTGATGTTCACCATTGAAACTACTCCATCTCACGTGATGATCGGACATGGTTTAGTTGATTTGGATCACGTAATCACTTAGATGACTAGAGAGATGTCTGTCTAAGTGGGAGTTTTTAATATGATTAATTAAACTTAAATTTATCATGAACTTAGTACCTGATAGTATTTTGCTTGTCTATGTTTACTGTAGATAGATGGCTCGTCCTGTTGTTCCGTTGAATTTTAATGCGTTCCTTGAGAAAGCAAAATTGAAAGATGATGGTAGCAATTACACGGACTGGGTCCGTAACTTGAGGATTATCCTCATTGCTGCATGTAAGAATTACGCCCTGGAAGCACCGCTGGGTGCCAGGCCTCTGCGAGAGCAACGCGAGAAGTTGTGAACGTGCAGCGAGAGCAAAACTGATGACTACTCGATAGTTCAGTGTGCCATGCTTTACGGCTTAGAACCGGGTCTTCAACGACGTTTTGAGCGTCATGGAGCATATGAGATGTTCCAGGAGTTGAAGTTAATATTTCAAGCAAATGCCCGGATTGAGAGATATGAAGTCTCCAATAAGTTCTATAGCTGCAAGATGGAGGAGAATAGTTCTGTCAGTGAACATATACTCAAAATGTTTGGGTATAATAATCACTTGATTCAACTGGGAGTTACTCTTCCGGATGATAGTGTCATTGACAGAATTCTCCAATCATCGCCACCAAGCTACAAGAGCTTCGTGATGAACTATAATATGCAAGGGATGACCAAAACAATTCCCGAGCTCTTCGCAATGCTAAAAGTCATGGAGGTAGAAATCAAGAAAGAGCATCAAGTGTTGATGGTCAACAAGACCACTAGTTTCAAGAAAAGGGCAAAGGAAAGAAGAAGGAACTTCAAAAGAACAGCAAGAAAGTTGCTGCTCAAGAGAAGAAACCCAAGTCTGGACCTAAGCCTGAAACTGAGTGTTTTTACCGCAAGCAAACCGGACACTGAAGCGGAACTGCCCCAAGTATTTGGCGGATAAGAAGGATGGCAAGGTGATCAAAGGTATATGTGATATACATGTTATTGATGTGTACCTTACTAATACTCGCAGTAGTACTGTGTATTTGATAATCGGGTTACATTGCTAATATTTGCAACTTCGAAACAAGAACTACGGATTGCGAAGATTGGCTAAGGACGAGGTGACGATCTTGGCGTAGGAAATGGTTCCAAAGTCGATGTGATCGCGGTCGGCACGCTACCTCTACATCTACCATCGGGATTAGTTTTAGACCTAAATAATTGTTATTTGGTGCCGCGTTGAGCATGAACATTATATCTGGATCTTGTTTAATGCGAGACGGTTATTCATTTAAGACAGATAATAATGGTTGTTCTATTTATATGAATAATATCTTTTATGGTCATGCACCCTTGAAGAGTGGTCTATTTTTATTGAATCTCGATAGTAGTAATACACATATTCATAGTGTTGAAACCAAAAGATGCAGAGTTGATAATGATAATGCAACTTATTTGTGGCACTGCCGTTTGGGTCATATCGGTGTAAAACGCATGAAGAAACTCCATACTGATGGGCTTCTGGAATCACTTGATTATGAATCATTTGGTACTTGCGAACCATGCCTCATGGGCAAGATGACTAAAACGCCGTTCTCCGTAACTATGGAGCGAGCAACTGATTTGTTGGAAATCATACATACTGATGTTTGTGGTCCATTGATTGTTGAGGCACGCTGAGGGTATCGTTATTTTCTCACCTTCACAGATGATTTGAGCAGATATGGGTATATCTACTTAATGAAACACAAATCTGAAACATTTGAAAAGTTCAAAGAATTTCAGAGTGAAGTGGAAAATCATCGTAACAAGAAAATAAAGTTTCTACGATCTGATCGTGGAGGAGAATATTTGAGTTACGAGTTTGGTTTACATTTGAAACAATGTGGAATAGTTTACGCAACTCACGCCACGGAACACCACAGAGAAATGGTGTGTCCGAACGTCGTAATCGTGATTTTACTTGATATGGTGCGATCTATGATGTCTCTTACTGATTTACCGCTATCGCTTTGGGGATATGCTTTAGAGACGGCCGCATTCACGTTAAATAGGGCACCATCTAAATCCGTTGAGACGACACCGTATGAACTGTGGTTTGGCAAGAAACCAAAGTTGTCGTTTCTTAAAGTTTGGGGCTGCGATGCTTATGTGAAGAAGCTTCAACCAGATAAGCTCGAACCCAAATCGGAGAAATGTGTCTTCATAGGATACCCAAAGGAGACTGTTGGGTACACCTTCTATCACAGATCTGAAGGCAAGATTTTCGTTGCTAAATTCGGATCCTTTTTAGAGAAGGAGTTTCTCTCGAAAGAAGTGAGTGGGAGGAAAGTAGAACTTGATGAGATAATCAGATTCTGCTCCCTTATTGGAAAGTAGTTCATCACAAGAAACGGTTCTGTGACAACTACACCAATTGGTGAGGAAACTAATGATGTTGATCATGAAACTTCAGATCAAGTTGCTACCGAATCAGAGGTCAACCAGAATAAAATACGCACTTGAGTGGTACGGTAATCCTATTCGGAAGTCATGTTACTTGACCATGGAGAACCTACAAACTATGAAGAAGCGATGGTGAGCCCAGATTCAGCGAAATGGCTGGAAGCCATGAAATCTGAGATGGGATCCATGTATGAGAACAAAGTATGGACTTTGGTTGACTTGCCCGTTGATCGGCAAGCCATTGAGAATAAATGGATCTTTAAGAAGAAGACCGACGTGATGGTAATATAAGCTGTCTACAAAGCTCGACTTGTTGCGAAAGGTTTTCGACAAGTTCAAGGGGTTGACTACGATGAGACTTTCTCACCCGTAGCGATGCTTAAGTCTGTTCGAATCATGTTAGCAATTGCCGCATTTTATGATTATGAAATTTGGCAAATGGATGTGAAAACTGCATTCCTAAATAGATTTCTGGAAGAAGAGTTGTATATGATGCAACCAGAAGGTTTTGTTGATCCAAAAGGTGCTAACAAAGTGTGCAAACTCCAGCGATCAATTTATGGTGCAGTGCAAGCCTCTCGGAGTTGGAATAAACGCTTTGATAGTGTGATCAAAGCATATGGTTTTATCTGACTTTTGGAGAAGCTTGTATTTACAAGAAAGTGAGTGGGAGCTCTGTAGCATTTACGATATTATATGTGGACGACATATTATTGATTGGAAATGATATAGAATTTCTGGATAGCATAAAAGGATACTTGAATAAAAGTTTTTCAATGAAAGACCTCGGTGAAGCTGCTTACATATTGGGCATCAAGATCTATAGAGATAGATCAAGACGCTTAATTGGACTTTCACAAAGCACATACCTTGATAAAGTTTTGAAGAAGTTCAAAATGGATCGAGCAAAGAAAGGTTTTTACCTTTATTACAAGGTGTAAGATTGAGTCGGACTCAATGCCCGACCACAGCAGAAGATAGAGAGAAAATGAAAGATGTTCCTATGCTTCAGCCATAGGCTCTATCATGTATGCAATGTCTGTGTACCGCACTGACGTATGCTTAGCTGTAAGCTTGGCAGAAGGTACCAAAGTAATCCAGAGTGGATCATCGGACAGCGGTCAAGAACATCCTGAAATACGAAAAGGACTAAGGATATGTTTCTCGTATATGGAGGTGACAAAGAGCTAGTCGTAAATGGTTACGTCGATGCAAGCGTTGACACTGATCCGGACGATTCTAAATCGCAAACCGGATACGTGTTTTTATTAAACGGTGGAGCTGTCAGTTGGTGCAGTTCTAAACAAAGCGTCGTGGCGGGATCTACATGTGAAGCGGAGTACATAGCTGCTTCGGAAGCAGCAAATGAAGGAGTCTGGATGAAAGAGTTCATTTTCGATCTAGGTGTCATACCTAGTGCATCGGGACCAATGAAGATCTTACGTGACAATCTTTGGTGCAATTGCCTTGGCAAAGGAATCCAGATTTCACAAGAGGACCAAGCATATCAAGAGACGCTTCAATTCCATTCGGGACCAAGTCCAAGTGGGAGACATAGAGATTTGCAAAATACATACGGATCTGAATGTTGCAGACCCGTTGACTAAGCCTCTTCCACGAGCAAAACATGATCAGCACCAAGACTCCATGGGTGTTAGAATCATTCTTGTGTAATCTAGATTATTGACTCTAGTGCAAGTGGGAGACTGAAGGAAATATGCCCTAGAGGCAATAATAAAGTTATTATTTATTTCCTTATATCATGATAAATGTTTATTATTCATGCTAGAATTGTATTAACCGGAAACATAATACATGTGTGAATACATAGACAAACAGAGTGTCACTAGTATGCCTCTACTAGACTAGCTCATTAATCAAAGATGGTTGTGTTTCCTAACCATAGACATGTGTTGTCATTTGATTAATGGGATCACCTCATTAGGAGAATGATGTGATTGACATGACCCATTCCGTTAGCTTAGCACTCGATCGTTTAGTATATTGTTATTGCTTTCTTCATGACCTATACATGTTCCTGTAAACTATGAGATTATGCAACTCCCGTTTACGGAGGAACACTTTGGTGCTACCAAACGTCACAACGTAATCGGGTGATTATAAAGGAGTACTACAGGTGTCTCCAAAGGTACTTGTTGGGTTGGCGTATTTCGAGATTAGGTTTTGTCACTCCGATTGCTCGGAGAGGTATCTCTGGGCCTTCTCGGTAATACACATAACATAAGACTTGCAAGATTTAAATCTTATGTGTTTGTTGTGTGATGATGTTTTTCGGAACGAGTAAAGAGACTTGCCAGTAAGGAGATTGAACTAGGTATTGGATACAGACGATCGAATCTCGGGTAAGTAACATACCGATGACAAAGGGAACAACGATATCGTTATGCGGTTTGACCGATAAAGATCTTCGTGGAATATGTAGGAACCAATATGGGCATCCAGGTTCCGCTATTGGTTATTGACCGAGAATGGTTCTAGGTCATGTCTACATAGTTCTCGAACCCGTAGGGTCCGCAACGCTTAACGCTTCGATGTGAGTTCATTATGAGTTTATAAGTTTTGATGTACCAAAGGTTGTTCGAGTCCCGGATGTGATCACGTACATGACGAGGAGTCTCAAAATGGTCGAGACATAAAGATTGATATATTGGAAGCCTATGTTTGGACTTGGAAAGGTTCGGATGAAAGCAGGAAGTTACCGGAACACCGGGGTTTACGGAACCCCTGGGGTCAATGGGCCTTAATGGGCCATAGGGAGAAGAGGAAGGGCGGCCAGGGCAGGCCGCGCCCTCCCCTATGGTCCGAATAGGACAAGGAGAGGCGGCGCCCCTTCTCTCTTCCCCTCCCCAATCCTATTCCAACTAGGAAGGGAGTCCTACTCGGTGGGAGTAGGACTCCTCGAGCGCCCCTTGGCTGGCCGCACCCCTTGCTCCTTTATATACGGGGCAGGGGGCACCCCAGTGACACACAAGTTGATCTACGGATCGTTCCTTAGCCGTGTGCGGTGCCCCCTCCACCATATTCCACTTCGGTCATATCGTCATGGAGCTTAGGCGAAGCCTGCGCCGGAGAAGTCATATCGTCGCGGAGCTTAAGGCGAAGCCCTGCGTCGGTGGAGCATCATCATCGCCACCACGCCCGTCGTCTTGACGGAACTCATCCCCGACGCTTTGCTTTGGATCGGAGCCGGGGATCGTCATCGAGCTGAGCGATGTGCGAGAACTTCGGAGGTGCCGTCACGTTCGGTGCTTGGATCGGTCGGATCGTGAAGACGTACGACTACATCAACCGCGTTGTTATAACGCTTCCGCTTTCGGTCTACGAGGGTACGTGGACAGACACTCTCCCCTCTCGTTGCTATGCCATCACCATGGTCCCGTGTGTGCGTAGGAAAATTTTGAAATTACTACGTTCCCCAACAGGAGGGAGGCACCAGAGTTACAGGGTGCGGCTGCCCCCTCCCCCTCCCCTTATATAGGCCCCCAGGGGGGGCGCCGGCCCTTGGGGATCCCATCTCGTGGCGGCCAAGGGGGTGGAGTGCCCCCCAAGGCAAGTGGGGCGCCCCCCCCCCCCACCCTAGGGTTTCAACCCTGGGCGCAGGGGGGGGGCCAAGGGGGGCGCCCCAGCCCACTATGGGCTGGTTCCTCCCCACTTCAGCCCAT
The DNA here is from genome assembly GCA_021605145.1 of Aegilops bicornis. Taxonomy (NCBI): domain Eukaryota; kingdom Viridiplantae; phylum Streptophyta; class Magnoliopsida; order Poales; family Poaceae; genus Aegilops; species Aegilops bicornis. The sequence goes on from CM038672.1 coordinate 706,839,164, forward strand.
GGGGCCCTCCGGGATGGGTGGCCCCACCGGTGGATCCTCGACCCTTCCGGTGGTCCCAGACAATACGGTGACCTCAAACTTTCCCGATGGCCGAAATACCACTTCCTATATATAATTCTTTACCTCTGGACCATTCCAAAACTCCTCGTGACGTCCGGGATCTCATCCGGGACTCCGAACAACATTCGGTATACTGCATACTCATATTCATATAACCCTAGCGTCACCGAACCTTAAGTGTGTAGACCCTACGGGTTCGGGAGACACGTAGACATGACCAAGACGGCTCTCGGGCAATAACCAAAATCGGGATCTGGATACCCATGTTGGCTCCCACATGCTCCTCGATGATCTCATCGGATGAACCACGATGTCGAGGATTCAAACAATCCCATATACAATTCCCTTTGTCAATCGGTATGTTACTTGCCCGAGATTCGATCGTCGGTATCCCAATACCTCATTCAATCTCGTTACCGGCAAGTCACTTTACTGCATCCGTAATGCATGATCCCGTGACCGGACACTTGGTCACTTTGAGCTCATTATGATGATGCACTACCGAGTGGGCCCAGTGATACCTCTCCGTTATACGGAGTGACAAATCTAGTCTCGATCCGTGTCAACCCAATGATACTTTCGGAGATACCTGTAGTGCACCTTTATAGTCACCCAGTTACGTTGTGACGTTTGGTACACCCAAAGCACTCCTACGGTTTCCGGGAGTTACACGATCTCATGGTCTAAGGAAGAGATACTTGACATTGGAAAAGCTTTAGCAAAACGAACTACACGATCTTGTGCTATACTTAGGATTGGGTCTTGTCCATCACATCATTCTCCTAATGATGTGATCCCGTTATCAACGACATCTAATGTCCATAGTCTGGAAACCATGACTATCTATTGATCAACGAGCTAGTCAACTAGAGGCTCACTAGGGACATATTGTGGTCTATTTATTCATACGTGTATTACGATTTCCGGATAATACAATTATAGCATGAATAAAAGACAATTATCATGAACAAGGAAATATAATAATAATCCTTTTATTATTGCCTCTAGGGCATATTTCCAACAGTCTCCCACTTGCACTAGAGTCAATAATCTAGTTACATTGTGATGAATCGAACACCCATAGAGTTACGGTGTTGATCATGTTTTGCCCGGAAGAGGTTTAGTCAACGGATCTGCGACATTCAGATCCGTATGCACTTTGCAAATTTCTATGTCTCCATCTTGAACATTTTCACGGATGGAGTTGAAGCGACGCTTGATGTGCCTGGTCTTCTTGTGAAACCTGGGCTCCTTGGCAAGTGCAATAGCCCCAGCATTGTCACAGAAGAGTTTGATCGGCCCCGACGCATTGGGTATGACTCCTAGGTCGGTGATGAACTCCTTCACACAAATTGCTTCATGCGCTGCCTCCGAGGCTGCCATGTACTCCGCTTCACATGTATATCCCGCCACGACGCTCGCTTGCACCTGCATCTACCATCGCTCCACCATTCAACATATACACGTATCCGGTTTGTAACTTAGAGTCATCCAGATCCGTGTCGAAGCTAGCGTCGATGTAACCCTTCTGACGAGCTCTTCGTCACCTCCATAAACGAGAAACATGTCCTTTGTCCTTTTCGGTACTTCAGGATATTCTTGACCGCTGTCCAGTTGTTCTTTGCCGGGATTACTTTGGTACCTTCCTACCAAACTTACGGCAAGGTTTACATCAGGTCCGGTACACAGCATGGCATACATAATAGAACCTATGGCCGAGGCATAGGGATGACGCTCATCTCTTCTTTATCTTTTGCCGTGGTCGGGCATTGAGACGAGCTCAATCTCACACCTTGCAGTACATGCAAGAACCCTTTCTTGGACTGATCCATTTTGAACTTCTTCAAAATCTTATCAAGGTATGTGCTTTGTGAAAGACCTATGAGGCGTCTCGATCTATCTCTATAGATCTTGATGCCTAATATATAAGCAGCTTCTCCAAGGTCCTTCATTGAAAAACTTTTATTCAAGTAGGCCTTAATGTTGTCCAAGAGTTCTATATCATTTCCCATCAAAAGTATGTCATCTACATATAATATGAGAAATGCTACAGAGCTCCCACTCACTTTCTTGTAAACGCGGGCTTCTCCATAAGTCTCAAGATAAACCCAAACGCTTTGATCATCTCATCAAAGCGAATGTTCCAACTCCGAGATGCTTGCATCAGCCCATAAATGGATCGCTGGAGCTTGCATACCTTGTTAGCATTCTTAGGGTCGACAAAACCTTTCGGCTGCACCATATACAGCTCTTCCTTAAGATAACCGTTAAGGAATGCTGTTTTGACGTCCATCTGCCATATCTCATAATCATAGTATGCGGCAATTGCTAACATGATTCGGACGGATTTAAGCTTCGCCACGGAGAGAAAGTCTCATCGTAGTCAATTCCTTGAACTTGCCGATAACCTTTAGCGACAAGTCGAGCTTTATAGATGGTGACATTACCATCCGCGTCCGTCTTCTTCTTAAAGATCCATTTGTTTTCTATCTCTCGCCGATCATCGGGCAAGTCTGTCAAAGTCCATACTTTGTTTTCATACATGGATCCTATCTCGGATTGCATGGCTTCAAGCCATTTGTTGGAATCCGGGCCCGCCATCGCTTCTTCATAGTTTGAAGGTTCACCGTTGTCTAACAACATGATTTCCGTGACAGGGTTGCCATACCACTGGTGTGGAACATGTCCTTGTGGACCTACGGGTTCAAGAGCAACTTGATCCGAAGTACCTTGATAATCATCATTAATTTCCTCTCCAGTAGGTGTAGGCACCACAGGAACATTTTCCTGAGCTGCACTACTTTCCGGTTCAAGAGGTAGTACTTCATCGAGTTCTACTTTCCTCCCACTTACTCCTTTCGAGAGAAACTCTTTTTCCAGAAAGGAACTGTTCTTGGCAACAAAGATCTTGCCTTCGGATCTAAGGTAGAAGGTATACCCAATGGTTTCCTTAGGGTATCCTATGAAGACGCATTTTTCCGACTTGGGTTCGAGCTTTTCAGGTTGAAGTTTCTTGACATAAGCATCGCATCCCCAAACTTTTAGAAACGACAGCTTAGGTTTCTTCCCAAACTATAATTCATACAAAGGTCGTCTCAACGGATTTAGACGGTGCCCTATTTAAAGTGAATGTAGTTGTCTCTAGAGCGTATCCCCAAAATGATAGCGGTAAATCGGTAATGTACATCATAGATCGTACCATATCCAATAGAGTGCGATTACGACATTCGGACACACCGTTACCGAGGTGTTCCAGTGCAGCGTGAGTTGTGAAACGATTCCACATTTCCTTAAGTGTGTACCAAATTCGTGACTTAAATATTCTCCTCCACGATCTGATCGTAAGAATTTTATCTTTCGGTCACGTTGATTCTCTACCTCATTCTGAAATTCCTTGAACTTTTCAAAGGTCTCAGACTTGTGTTTTATTAAGTAGACATACCCATATCTACTCAAGTCATCAGTGAGAGTGAGAACATAACGATATCCTCCGCGAGCCTCAACGCTCATTGGACCACACACATCGGTATGTATGATTTCCAAAGAAGTTGGTTGCTCGCTCCATTGTCCCGGAGAATGGAGTCTTGGTCATTTTGCCCATAAGGCATGGTTCGCATGTGTCAAATGATTCATAATCGAGAGACTCTAAAAGTCCATCAGAATGGAGCTTCTTCATGCGCTTGACACCAATGTGACCAAGGTGGCAGTGCCACAAGTATGTGGGACTATCGTTATCAACTTTACATCTTTTGGTATTCACACTATGAATATGTGTAATATTACGTTCGAGATTCATTAAGAATAAACCATTGACCATCGGAGCATGACCATAAAACATATCTCTCATATAAATAGAACAACCATTATTCTCAGATTTAAATGAGTATCCATCTCGCATTAAACGAGATCCTGATACAATGTTCATGCTCAAACTTGGCACTAAATAACAATTATTGAGGTTTAAAACTAATCCCGTAGGTAAATGTAGAGGTAGCGTGCCGACGGTGATCATATCGACCTTGGAACCATTCCCGACGCGCATCGTCACCTCGTCCTTCGCCAGTCTCCGTTTATTCCGCAGCTCCTGCTAGAGTTACAAATATGAGCAACGGCACGGTATCAAATACCCAGGAGTTACTACGAGTAATCGGTAAGGTACACATCAATTACATGTATATCAAATATACCTTTAGTGTTGCCGGCCTTCTTGTCCGCTAAGTATTTGGGGCAGTTCCGCTTCCAGTGGCCCTTCCCTTTGCAATAAAAGCACTCTGTCTCAGGCTTGGGTCCATTCTTTGACTTCTTCCCGGCAACTTGCTTACCGGGCACGACAACATGTTTGCCGTCCTTCTTGAAGTTCTTCTTACCCTTTCCCTTTTTGAACTTAGTGGTTTTATTGACCATCAACCTTTCTTGATTTCAACCTCTCACGACTTGCATTGAGAATACTTCGGAATGGTCTTCACCATCCCTGCATATTGTAGTTCATCACAAAGCTCTTGTAGCTTGGTGGGAGCGATCAAGGATTCTGTCAATGACCGCCTCATCCGGGAGGTTTATGTCCAGCTGGGACAAAGCGGTTGTGCAACCTGACATTTTGAGTATGTGCTCACCGATAGAACTGTTTTCCTCCATCTTACAACTATAGAACTTGTCGGAGACTTCATATCTCTCGACCCGGGCATGAGCTTGGAAAACTAGTTTCAGCTCCTCGAACATCTCATATGCTCCGTGTTGCTCAAAACGCTTTTGAAGCCCCGGTTCTAAGCTGTAAAGCATGCCGCACTGAACGAGGGAGTAATCATCAGCACGAGACTGCCAAGCATTCATAATGTCTTGGTTCTTCCGACGGGTGCATCACCTAGCGGTCCTTCTAGGACATATTGTTTTCGGCAGCTATGAGGATGATCCTCGTGTTCGGACCCAGTCCGAATAGTTGCTGCCATCATCTTTCAGCTTGGTTTTCTCTAGGAACGCGTTGAAGTTCATGTTGACATGAGCGTTGGCCATTTGATCTACAAGACATATTTTGCAAAAGTTTTAGACTAAGTTTATGATAATTAAGTTCATCAAATTATTTAATGAACTCCCACTCAGATTAGACATCCCTCTAGTCATCTAAGTGTTACACGATTCGAGTCGACTAGGCCGTGTCCGATCATCACGTGAGACGGACTAGTCATCGTCGGTGAACATCTTCATGTTGATCGTATCTTCCATACGACTCATGTTCGACCTTTCGGGCTCCGTGTTCCGAGGCCATGTCTGTACATGCTAGGCTCGTCAAGTTAACCCTAAGTGTTTATGCATGTGTAAAATTGTCTTACACCCGTTGTATGTGAACGTAAGGATCTATCACACCCGATCATCACGTGGTGCTTCGAAACGACGAACTTTAGCAACGGTGCACAGTTAGGGGAGAACACCTCTTGATATTGTTGTAAGGGATCATCTTATTTACTACCGTCGTTCTAAGTAAACAAGATGCATAAACATAATAAACATCACATGCAATTATACAGTAGTGACATGATATGGCCAATATCATATAGCTCCATTGATCTCCATCTTCGGGCTCCATGATCATCTTGTCACCGGCATGACACCATGATCTCCATCATCATGATCTCCATCAACGTGTCTTCATGAAGTTGTCACGCCAACGACTACTTCTACTTCTATGGCTAACGCGTTTAGCAATAAAGTAAAGTAATTTACATGACGTTCTTCAATGACACGCAGGTCATACAAAAATAAAGACAACTCCTATGGCTCCTGCCGTTGTCATACTCATCGACATGCAAGTCGTGATTCCTATTACAAGAACATGATCTCATACATCACAATATGTCATTCATCATTCATCACAACTTCTGGCCATATCACATCACATGACAATTGCTGCAAAAACAAGTTAGACGTCCTCTAATTGTTGTTGCATCTTTACGTGGCTGCAATTGTGTTCTAGCAAGAACGTTTTCTTACCTACAAATAACCACAACGTGATTTTGTCAACTTCTATTTACCCTTCATAAGGACCCTTTTCATCGAATCCGCTCCAACTAAAGTGGGAGAGACAGGACACCCGCCAGCCACCTTATGCAACTAGTGCATGTCGCCGGTGGAACTGGTCTCACGTAAGCGTACGTGTAAGGTTGGTCCGGGCCGCTTCAACCCACAATACCGCTGAAGCAAGATAAGACTAGTAGCGGCAAGCAAGTTGACAAGATCTACGCCCACAACAAAATTGTGTTCTACTCGTGCAATAGAGAACTACGTATAGACCTAGCTCATGATGCCCTTGTTGGGGAACGTTGCAGAAAATTAAAATTTTTCCTACGGTTTCACCAAGATCCATCTATGAGTTCATCTAAGCAACGAGTCATGGGAGAGAGATTGCATATACATACCACTTGTAGATCGCGTGCGGAAGCGTTCACTAGAACGTGGATGACGGAGTCGTACTCGCCGTGATCCAAATCACCGATGACCGAGTGCCGAACGGACGGCACCTCCGCGTTCAACACACGTACGGGACGGGAGACGTCTCCTCCTTCTTGATCCAGCAAGGGGAAGGAGAGGTTGATGATGATGGCTCCAGCAGAAAGACAACGGCGTGGTGGTGATGGAGCAAAGACACTCGGCAGGCTTCGCCAAGCACGTGACGGAGGAGGAAGAGGTGTAGCAGGGGGAGGGAGGCGCCAGAGTTTCAGGGTGCCGGCCCTTGGGGATCCCATCTCCCAACGGGGGCGGCGGCCAAGGGGGGTGGAGTGCCCCCCAAGGCAAGTGGGGCGCCCCCCCCCCCCCCCACCCTAGGGTTTCAACCCTAGGCGCCCCCCTTGGTTATTGGGCAATCCCCACCCTAGGGTTTCAACACGTAGACATGACCGAGACGGCTCTCGGGCAATAACCAACAGTGGGATCTGGATACCCATGTTGGCTCCCACATGCTCCTCGATGATCTCATCGGATGAACCACGATGTCGAGGATTCAAACAATCCCATATACAATTCCCTTTGTCAATCGGTATGTTACTTGCCCGAGATTCGATCGTCGGTATCCCAATACCTCGTTCAATCTCGTTACCGCAAGTCACTTTACTCGTACCGTAATGCATGATCCCGTGACCAGACACTTGGTCACTTTGAGCTCATTATGATGATGCACTACCGAGTGGGCCCAGTGATACCTCTCCGTTATACGGAGTGACAAATCCCAGTCTCGATCCGTGTCAACCCAACAGATACTTTCGGAGATACCTGTAGTGCACCTTTATAGTCACCCAGTTACGTTGTGACATTTGGTACACCCAAAGCACTCCTACGGTATCCGGGAGTTACACGATCTCATGGTCTAAGGAAGAGATACTTGACATTGGAAAAGCTCTAGCAAAACGAACTACACGATCTTGTGCTATGCTTAGGATTGGGTCTTGTCCATCACATCATTCTCCTAATGATGTGATCCCGTTATCAACGACATCCAATGTCCATAGTCGAAACCATGACTATCTATTGATCAACGAGCTAGTCAACTAGAGGCTCACTAGGGACATATTGTGGTCTATTTATTCACACGTGTATTACGATTTCCGGATAATACAATTATAGCATGAATAAAAGACAATTATCATGAACAAGGAAATATAATAATAATCCTTTTATTATTGCCTCTAGGGCATATTTCCAACAAGGAAACATAACCATTTTTGATAAACGAGCTAGTCAAGTAGAGGCATACTAGGGACACTTATGTTTTGTCTATGTATTCACACATGTACTAAGTTTCCGGTTAATACAATTCTAGCATGAATAATAAATATTTATCATGAAATAAGAAAATAAATAATAACTTTATTATTGCCTGAAGGGCATATTTCCTTCAAGAGCGTGTGTTAAAGAGAGGTGGGAGGTTTTCAATTTTTCTCTTGTGGATGTAGATATTGACCGTGAAAAGAGAGGGTTACAACAGTTCACAGACGGACACAAAGAGTGGGCATTAAAAGTGGGCCAAGTAGAAGTGTTACAACATTTCGCTTGTGGACACAAATATTTACTATTAAAAAGAGAAGGTTACAACAATTCACATGCGGACATAAATAGTGTCCATTAAAAAAGAGGGTTGCAACAATTCGGAGGCATACATAGAGTGGGCATTAAAGAGGGGGAAGCAGGAACATTACAACATTTCACTTGTGGACACAAAGATCGACAGTTAAAAGAGAGGGTTGCAAAAATCCACAGGCAGACACAAAAAGCATGCGTAAAAAGAATGGGGAGTCGGAAGGGTTTCAACATTTCGCTTGTGGGGACAGAGATCGACCGTTAAAGAGAGAGGGTTATGACAATCCGCAGGCGGACACGGAGAGCGTGCGTTAAAAGAGGGGGAAGCAAAGGTGTTACGACATTTCTCTTGTGGATAGAGATACCGACCGTTGAAATAGAGGGCAAGTACAACAATTCATAGGCGTACACAGAGTGGGCGTTAAAAGAGGGAGAAGCAGAAGCGTTAGAACATTTCTCTTATGGACAGAGATATCGACCGTTAAAAGAGAGGGTTACAAGAATTTGCAGGCGGACACAGAGAGGTGGCGTCAAAAGAGGGGGAAGCAGAGGCATTGCCACATTTCTCTTGTGGATAGCGATATCAACCGTTAAAAGAGAGGGTTACAATAACTCATAGGCAGACAACGAGAGTGGGCATTAAAAGAGGGAGAAGCGAAAGCGTTACAATATTTCTCTTGTGGACAGATATATCGACCGTTGAAATAAAGGGTAGGTACAACAATTAATAGGCCTACACATAGTGGGCGTTAAAAGAGGGAGAAGCGGAAGCGTTACAACATTTCTCTTGTGGGCAGAGATATCAACCGTTAAAAGAAAGGGTTACAAGAATTTGCAGGCGGACACAAAGAGATGGCGTCAAAAGAGGGGGAAGCAGAGGCGTTGCCACATTTCTCTTGTGGATAGAGATATCAACCGTTCAAAGAGAGTGTTACAATAATGCATAGGCAAACAAAGAGAGTGGGTGTTAAAAGAGGGAGAAGCGGAAGCGTTACAACATCTTTATTGTGGACAATGATATTGGCCGTTAAAGAGAGGGTTCCAATAATTTCCAGGCGAACACAGAGAGTTGGCGTTGGAAGAGGGGGAAGTGGAAGCATTGCAACATTTCGCTTGTAGACGCAAAGATTGGCTAGTAAAAGAGAGTGTTATAGCAATCCGTAGGCGGACAGAAAGAGCGTGCACTAAAAGAGGGGGAAGCAGAAGGGTGACAAAAATTCGCACGTAGACACGGAGAGCAATCTCTTGCAGCCTTATACAGCATCAAAAGAGAGACGTGGGAATGTCGTGCAACCGTCGCCTTTTCCACATTTGCAAATCCGTGAAGCCACCCACCCACCCACCCACAACCTCCTCCCGCATATAAAGAGGAGTCGGAGCAGTGAGGAGGAGTCCACGCCACCCCACCCCGCCCCAAGCAACTGCAGCCAGCGGCGCCGGCGACCGGCGGCGGCCCCTCCCTCCGGGAACCGCCCCCAACGGTCCGGTCCGCCCCCCTCCGTTACATACACCCTCCAGCCCTGCCCGCCGCCCGCCGACCAGCGACCCACCTAGGGTTCCTTCCCCTCCATTCCTCCCTTCCCCTTCTTTTCCTCCAATTGATTACACACGCCCGCCGCCGTCCCATGACCCAATCGGCGGCCTGCTCCGCCCGGGCTCGCCGCGGGTTCCAGCATTAGCGGCGGCGGCCTGTTCCCCATTCCGAAAATCGCGGCGGAGGACAAGACGGGGGAACAAAACAAAACAATGGGGTGCTTCCACTCCACGGCCAGGGCCAGGGCCAGGCGGCGCTACCCGGGCTACGACCACCCCATGCACCTCGCCGCCCAGACCGCATGTATGCATGTTTCTTTCTTTGTAACCACCTACCTCTACCTATGCCACCAAACAATTTTTACTATTCTATCAGTCAAACCTTAATTAACTCACCACCACATGTGTTTTCTCTCTGTTTCTTCTTCTGCTGCTGCTGCTGCTGCAGTCAGCGTGAGCGAGGTGGAGGCGCTCTTCGAGCTCTTCAAGACCATCAGCGGCTCCGTCATCGACGACGGCCTCATCAACAAGGTACTACTAGCATAGCACCACACCAAATCATCTTGTTTCTTGCATGCATGCCCTGCTTCTTGGCATGTTTATTTCCAATTTTCGGTGCAAAAACACATGTTATTCAGTAGTGTTACAAAATGAAATCAACTGGCTCCTGTGGTCCAGTCTTGTTTTAGGGTGTATGGTCCAGTCATTTTCTAAAGCCCTGTTCAAGGAACTTGTTGTTTTTGGTCACTGTCAGCCTCATAACTTTGTATCAACGACAGGCCGGCGTGTCTCTGTCTCTTTGATGCAGTTACAATCTTTCTAAAAATTGAAGACGGCCATGTGTTCCTTTCCTCATCTACATGCAGTCATTATATTCTTATTATTAATAGTTGCATATATGGTTTCGAAAATTTTGTAAGCATCATGTGCTTCTCTAATAACCATCATACAAGCTTGTGGGCTGCGCCTAATGCTTATCAGATAACATTGTTCCTCCTCATACATGCCCTGCTTGCCATCTTTTCCTTTTGTTGGTGAAACACGTTATTTATTACATTACAGTGTTAGAAAAATGGACTGGCTCTGTGGTCCGGCCATTTTCCAAAACCCTGTTTAGGGAAACTGCCGTTTTCGGTTGGTGCCGGCCTCAAAACTTTGTATGAAAGGCAGGCTGGCGTGTCTCTTTGGTGCAGTTAGAATCTTTCTAAATCAAGAGGGCCATTTGTCCGTTTTCCTGATCTACAGTCATTATTCTTAGCATCATGTGCATCTGTAACCATCATACAAGCTTGCGGACTGGGCCTAGTGCTTATCACATTAGATTGTCCTTTTCCACAGGGCAGAGTTTTGCGCCAAAACCTACCTACCTAATGTGTCCAAATTTCAAACTCAACTGTCATGCTAGCTTACTTTCTACTCTAATTGTCCACACATGAATCATGTAAGCAGAATTCAAGGTCTTTTTTTATGCATAAGAACAATTATATCATTGGTTATCCTTGTGGAGAAAACCTGGAGTACTGATTTTTTATACATGGTTCATCGAAAGTAAGTACTGTCAACAATCTAAACTTGCAATCTTATTGAACAGCCTCTGTGTTGTCTGTTGTGCAGGAAGAGTTCCAGCTTGCATTGTTCAAGAGCAAGATGGACAATATTTTTGCTAACCGGGTATGTTTTGACATGCCATCCTCTGCATTTTAATATGCTTCTGAATTCTAGTACTTGTCTACTATGGTCTATGGGTGGCATGCTTTCACCTATAGACTTGCTGAATTTACATAATCTTTCAGATATTTGACCTCTTCGATGTCAAGAAAAGGGGGGTCATTGACTTTGCTGACTTCGTTCAAGCTCTGAATGTATTTCACCCTAGCGTTCCAATGGAAGAGAAAATTGATTGTGAGTTATCATCATGATGTTTCATTCTGGCCGTTTTGATACCATATTTCTGCTTCCTGAACGTTTCCGTTGCTTGCCAGTTTCCTTCAAGCTATATGATATGGACAATACAGGATTTATCGAACGGAAAGAGGTGATTTCTGAAACTCTGTTTTCATTTATTTGCCACATCCTTTACAAATTTTAATTTCTATTCCCAGTTAACAGAGTCATGAAGATTGCAGTATCTTGAAACTGTAGTAGAATTAATCTGCTCGTATTTCTGGACTCTGATGTTTAAGGTTTTATTTTGATGTGCTTCCTCCTTCTGTCATTGATGACATAATTTCTACTGCCGCACCGTACAGGTCAAGCAGATGCTTATTGCTCTTCTGAGTGAATCAGGAATGAGGTTATCAGATGAAACCATTGAGTCAATCCTTGACAAGGTATGGACATTTGAGCCCAAAGCCTGAGCTGTTACTCAAGTTTAGAGTAACTTAAATAGTTAAATTCGGAGCCTTCATAAGAGTTCAGATATTGACTGGTATGGTTGCTGTTGGCAGACATTTTCAGATGCTGATGTGAATCAGGACGGGAAAATAGATAGAGCGGAGTGGGAGAACTTTGTCTCACGAAATCCCTCCTTGATGAAGATAATGACTCTTCCATACCTAAAGTAAGTGTTGTATCTATGGTTCTGAAGAAAAACAGAGTATGTATAAAGGGGAAATGAATGCTCTGTTTTTATTCCTCTTCCGATGAAGCGAATTAATTATTGGGTTTTGAAACAAGATACCTCAAGATCATATAACACCACACACCAGTGACACAACTAGTTGATGCAATCTATGCGCTGAGCATGCTGTTAAAAGTAGTTACTGAACAACAGATCAGGATTTTTTGCAAAGCTGTTAGCCTGTCACTTGGTAATGCATTGTTGACCTGTGCTCCATATGATTGCCAAAAGCAGATACTTAATTTATTGCTTGTTTAGTTTTTGCCTGTCCGCTTGGATAATCAGGTCTTTGGCATATATTTAACTGCAATTTATTCAAGCTCAGTTTTAATACATGGTTAAAAGGAGGGAAGTTCCCTCCCTCAACTGTACGTCGTTAGGCAGAAATGAGGAATCCTGTGGACGACGCCGGTGGGCGAGCTCACGGGCGCCTGCTCTAGCCAACCGAGCACTGCTCAGTTCTGAGCACATTCTCATTTTAGTAGGAGTAAAGCTGTTTAAAAAAAATTGTGGGGTAAAAAGAAAAGCTATTAATTTTGACTGCCCTCCTTGGATAGTCAGGTCTCTGGCATACTGATTTAACTGTAATGCCCAGGTTGAGTTGTTGATCTGTAATGAGTTGAAGAATGCAGTTGGCTAATTAATGGTTGCTTCTCATTGCAGGGACATAACGACCACATTCCCTAGCTTTGTGTTCAACTCGAAGGTCGACGACATCGTGATGTGAGCGCCGTGGTTTCTGCGACATTCTACAAGGCCTGCGCGAGAGTGGGGAAGGACATGTACATCTAATAGTATATCAAGGAGAGTAATTCTTTTTAGAGCAGAAAAAAATTAATGCAAAGAGGTTAAGAGGTGAGGGGAGGGCTGTAGTATGAGAAATTGGCAAGCTGTCGCGATATGAACTGCATCCACATGCTGCTGCTGCTGTTGTTTGTTGTGAAATGCAATGTTAGCGCCAGAATCAAATTGTATCGGCTGGAAATCAACCTTTTTTTCTTTCTTTCTCTTGTGGCGTGTCATGTTGATCCAAATTCTACCGACGCCCTAATCCGAGTCGTTTGTCATGGTCATGGTTGGATTGCCCCTAATAGTTGGCCTCTCTTTGTTTGGGCAGTGGCTCCTCGCCGTTTTGCCCGCTCTAGTTCAATTTTCTCGCCGGTTCTTGCAAGCTCATGGCCAGACAAAACCTCCATCATGGCTGCTTTTCGAGAAAAGGCCCAAATTTATTCATCAAATAGGCAAATCACGTCGAACATCCTCGACTCCTAGCCAGGTTTTCTTCGGCCCGTTTTGCAGTAAAGGCGAGTTGTTTACTCCCTCTAGATCCATTTGAGCGACGAGTAACATGGATCAGAGGGGGTACTCTTTTTTTTAGAATATTTTTTTAGCTGAAAGCAAGTTGTTCACTGCATGAGTGATAAAGCGCGCACGTCCGCAGCATTGCCGATTTTGTTCCTGGGCCGCTTTTGGGCCGAGCACGACGAATCTATCCTCTCCTCTCCTCTGCCCACACACACACACTCTCTCTCTCTGGACGAGGGAGAATCTTGTACTAGTCCCACTCCCCCCTCCCGTCGCCGTCGCCGCCGGCCCAAACCCTAGCCGCCCACCTCGCCGCCGGCCGGCGCCAGGCCATGGACCGCAAGCGCATCAACGACGCGCTCGACAGGCACCTGCGGGCGGCCACGGAGCGGTCGTCGCCCTGCACCTCCCGCGGCGCCAAGCCCAAGCCGCCCCCCGCCGCCGCCCCCAGACCCAAAGGTATCGCCCGCCCACCCGTCGCCGTCGGTCGCCGTCGCCTTACTTACTTTCTCTCTCGTCATCCGGTTCTCCGTCTCCTCTCCTGTGCCTTAAAATTGACGTCTTTGTGCGCGGGCGTCGGGGGGCGGCAGAGCAGCTGGATTCGGACAGCAGCGAGGGGGGCAGCGCCGGCGGGTCCTCGGAGGCGGACGAAACCTTCTGGATCAACTGGTTCTGCGCCATGAGGGGCAACGAGTTCTTCGCCGAGGTCGACGACGACTACATCCAGGACGACTTCAACCTCTGCGGCCTCAGCGCCCAGGTCCCCTACTACGACCACGCCCTCGATCTCATCCTCGACCTCGAACCCGTCCAGGGTATGGTACACCTACACCTCAGCTCGTTAAGTATTATTGTGATGTTAATCGCTCGATCAACGATGTAAGTTAGTAGTAGTAAGTTGCTCTGATCCTCACAAGTTATGCTTGGTTCGTCCGTGTGTGTGCATAAGCAGGCGATGTGTTTGCCGATGACCAGAATGAGCTGATTGTGGCGTCTGCGGAGATGCTTTACGGGTTGATCCACGCCCGGTACATCTTGACCACCAAGGGCTTGGCTGCCATGGTAAGCTTTTTGTGCATCAATCACAGTAGTAGCAGGTCTCATTATCCCACACTGGTCTAATATGTTCCAAAACGATTTTGGAATGAATGTTTCTGCAGCTGGAGAAGTTCAAGAACTGCGACTTTGGAAGGTGCCCCCGTGTATCCTGTTCTGGTCAGCCCTGTCTTCCAATGGGGCAGTCCGATATCCCTAGGTCCAGTACCGTCAAGATATATTGTCCCAAATGCGAAGATCTCTACTACCCCAGATCGAAGCACCAAGCCAGTATCCTTTTAAACTTCTTATACTTAGATAAGCACTCACAACACTGATCATTTATCTATAACCTGAAACATGCAGCCCCTCTGAATCTGGTAAGAATAGGAATCATAATGTTGCAACTATTTTTCTGGTGTATTTTCAATTTCATGTCACACCTTTCAGTAAGAATTTATGAACTCGAAAAAGTGTCTTTCTCCTTTCTCATCAATGGGATGGAGGCATTGTAGATAATGATGTTGTCTCTGCTTGCCTTTGCATCCCTGATGCTTTCAATGGACTGACAGCATCCTTTTAAACATGTTATACTTAGATAAGCACTGACAGGTCTATTCATTGCAAATACTCTGATCTGGTAGATTGCCTTTTCAACATCACACTACCTACCTTTTGTTAATAGCTTATTACGATTGTGAGCTCTTAGTTTCGAAAATGTCTTGCTGCCTTGTCATCTCTGGGGGCAGAGACATTGTAAATAGTGGTATTTACTTTGCTTGCCTTTGGCCTTTGCGCATCCCTGACGCCTTAGTTATAGACTGCCCATTCTGTTGAAGTAGTTATGAGTACTATATTTTTGCATCTGTAAGTACCGATGCAAGGTGCAATTTCTTGTGTGCTGCAAACTGCAGCGCGCCTATGCTAGTCAATCTTTGTACCGCCTTAAGCCTTCCCACAGATACAGACGGAGCATACTTTGGGACGACGTTTCCTCATATTTTCATGATG